>CM037088.1:22115847-22810921 GCA_020916435.1 Oxytropis ochrocephala
CGGGTTTTCAACCTAGCGAGCTTGTTCTTCTCATTTATCTTTTTTTTTTTTTGAAAGACTTGCACTAAAGGAATATAATGTCGATAAAGAAAGTTAGTGATCACAGAATTGCTCCAGCATGGAGGACTTAGAGTGTTAGTGAGAATGAACCAAAAAGTCAAGTATGCACTGATGGGAGAGAATAGGCACTTTATGGGTGGACGGGGCGGGATTAGACTCGGATGGTGATGATGACAAGGAAAGAAACTGACTGACTCAAACAAGAGAAACTGCACGTGTCGGGCACGTTCACTATAGGAATGCTTCACAGAGAGTCAACATTAGTTAGAACAATGAATTTTTTTTTTTGAGTTGCTTCAGTCTTTTGTCATGGAATGGATGGGATGCAGTGCTTTTGAAAGAAATGCAAATGAGCTATTGATTTGAAAAAACTGAGTGCCTTGGAACACCTTGAGTTTGCAACCAAGTAAGGATAAACTTTTTCAAAAAGGATGATTGTTTTGCAATAACATCTCGCTTCTCATCACAACTTTTATTTTATGCAATGAATGAATGAACAAATTATGATATGCAAGTATGATGCAAATGCGAGGAGAATGACCACTCGAAAAGTGTGGCTTATTCTAAATAATTTTGTTGTTTTTAATGCAAGACAAAATATGGAATGCCAATGCGAACGATGCAAGAACGATGCCCCCTTTTTTTTCAAAATGATTTTTTTTTATTTTTTATTTTTTTAGATGCGAGACAAGATACGAGATGTCAATGCCCCTTTTTTGAATGATGAGAGATGCAAAAATGGTGATATCACGGCAACCGATTATCGTTACCACGAGTAACTGCATGAAACATTGAGTGAATCGACTCAATACTTCACACAATATCTTGAAACGTTTCGACAATTAGTTGACTCAATTTAATTTCCTACTTGAAAATAAAACACGTGTGACTAGGTCAAAGTGCCCTGACATCGTAGAGTAACATCTCAAATTTGTAGTCGACAAACAAATTTGAGGTATTACCCTTCGTCGTTCAAAGGTGCACTTCTACCCATTAAGCCATCACATGAGGAAATTTTTCTTTGTTTGGAAAGGATGCATGCAGGGAGAAATGATGTATTCGAACACAGTGATGAGGTTAACGAAATGATGCATGAGTGCCACATTGACGTGATGTTTGCATTATTTGATGATGATTTTTTTTGTACATGCACCCAGATGAATGTGATGCTTATGCAATGCGGATGATAATTGCTTCTTGCTTTATTTTGTTTTTATGCAATGAAATGAAATGTGTGATGCTTACCATTACTTTCCTAATGCATGAGAGATATTGAATGGAGATGCATATGAAATGAGACGTTAATGTTTATTTTGATTTGCGACACAGAAAAATATTAATGCGATGATGTGATATGAATGGACGACGGAATGAGCGGGTGAATGAATGAGCGAATGTGCATTTTGAATGAGGATGCCGTAAATTGCATCACTCGATGATTTTTCATGATTATGAACGAATGAAATACCATAGGGATGATAATTGTTTTTTTCAAAATTTTGTTTTATGTAATGCATGATGCAATGATGCGAAGTGCGGATGATGATTGCTTTTTGTTTTATTTTTAAACAATGAAATGGAATGCATGATACTAACAATTATTTTTTAGTGCGTGGAAAGATATGATTCTTATGAAAATGCGTGCAAAATGAGATGTTTGCATATATGATATGAAAAAGGAAAATAATAAAGCATGTGATATGTTTCTAAAAATTTTTTATGCGAGAAAGTGCATGATGCTCGCAAATGATTTTTAATGCAAGGGAAAACATGATTTATTTTGAATGGAAATATATGCAAAATGAGATGGTCACGTGTTCATTCTTCATGATATGCAAAAAAAAAAAACAATAATGCATGAGACACGTTCCTAATAAAATATGTTTTTTGGACTTTTTGATAAAATTAGGAAAAAGTTTAGTGAATGGAAACGCACTCGCGAGGGGAATGCACTCCCGACAAACCTAAATGAGATAGAGAAAAATGCATGTATGAATTTTATCAAGTTTTTGTTTTATGCAATGCAAGCGATGTCTTTATATGAAAATGGCCAGCGATAATGCGACTTGACATGCATGTGAAAAATAAGATGAAAGCATTTTTTTGAGTTTGGTGACTAAAATTTTGGGAACATCACCTCATATAGCCCGGTAAAAGAAAAGACTATGATGATTTTTTTGAAAGTTTTGCTTTTTGCCCTTTTTTTGAAAATTTTGTTTTATGTAATGCGAGGATGTATGCAAATGATGATGATGCTCTATGTGCATGCGGGATAAATGTGAGTTTTTATTGACAATGATTCAAGTTTTTTTTGAAAAATGTGGACGTCACGTTATTTCATATGGACCAATAAAAGAAAGGCTACATGGTAACTCTTTTCCTCCATTTTTTTGAAAATAAAGTGGGCCATATGTCACTGCAATGCGGACCAGACAAAAGAAAGGCTACAAGCGACTCCTTCTTCTTTTCCTTTTTTTTTTTGAAAATCTTCTTTTTTCTTTTAGGAAAGACATGCCTAAACTACAATGCAACATACAATTTGTATTCCCCTGTGTCCTACAAAAGATGGGGGAACCTAGGCTCTAAGGCAACTCAAAAGGGATCCTCCCATGTAGTTCTAAACACTTCCTCACAATGGCTACCAGAGCTAAATCTCTCTCACGATAACACCCACAACGATGGAATGCCATCTGGTGTGAGGTATCATAAAAGAGCATACTCTGGCCGAAACTTTCGTGAGAGTCAGAAGGACAACGGTCCAATTGCCAGTCACTACTCATTTCCACTCTCCTAGGTGTTGTCAGACCTTGGGTTTTAGGCCCCTCTCAAAGCACATAATCGTAAGGGTGTGAGTGTGTGTGGCAAGGAAATACCACTTAAAGCTACCCAACACATATCACCCCACCTGCAAATGAAAGCCCAGAACAGTCCAGACAAAAAGCTAGTAATAACATGTTGTCTACCCTAGGGTTTAATATCAAATAAGCTAGCCTAGGGTTTCAACAACAATCAAGTGCATTGATTACCTCAAGAAAGGGAGCCAAGAAGAGGGGATCATGATAGAATTGGGGAGAAATGCATGAGCTTACCATGAAGAAAGGGAGCAAAGAAGAAGGGAACATGATTGGGAATGGGGAAATGCATGAGCTTACCTTGAAGAAAGGGAGCAAAGAAGAAGGGAACATGATTGGGAATGGGGAAATGCATGAGGGTACTAAGCACATAAGCAAAGAGGAGGAAGGAAAAACAAACATGGAAGAAGAGAAAACAAATGCACATGTATACAACATGATAAAAAGAAGAAGAAACCGAAAATGGATAGAAGCAAACAAAGTATCCAAATCAAATCGATAGCACATTAAACCACACATTTAATTAGTTAGGCTTGACCCACTTAAAAAAAGAAGATCCCCAGTGAAGTCGCCAGCTGTTGCACCCGAAAAATCCGGTTTGGGTTTCTCGATTTACAACGTGGAAAATTTTTGAAGCCGCCACCAATATTTTAATTTTAAGACCAAAACATTGAAAAAAGGTCTTTTGAACAAGGCAGATGGTCTTTTGAAAAACTAGAGATATAGGTTCGGGGGTCGATTACGTGTGAGGAAGGTATTAGCACCGCACACGTCCTTTCTACCGAAAGGGAACCTTTAACTAAGTGTGTGGTTTTACGTTTGATTTGAAAAGTACCTAGATTTGCCTATTTATTTCTTATTTAAAGATAAATGGAAAAACTTAATGAAAATTTTTATTTTTGGCGCTTGACGAGTTGACCTACGGTGTGTGGAAATGCCACATACACTTGAGTGCAAGTATACACTGTCCAAAAACAAGTAGTAAAAAGATCGAACCCACAGAGATTGAAAAACTCACTTTTAAAACAAATATAAAGTAATAAAGTGTAAAGTCACTAAGTAACAAAATAATTTTGGATTTTGTTTGATGATCACAAATAAGTTAGAAAGAAAGCAAAGTAAAAATGTTGATAGTGTAAAAGAGAAAAGCTAGTTGGAATGTCTTCATCAAGTAATTTACTTATAAGTGTATGATGCAGTATGTGATGCAGCTGCATTGAATGCTGTTGCATTAGCTATGTGCCTTTCGGTCACTTTCTTCAGAGTATCATTACCAGCTCTTATGATCCTTGTTCTATGCAGTAAAGAAAGGGGTGTTAGTGCCAATCTTGCCTCCTAACAAGTATTCACTTTGCTTAAGTGAATTCACTCTTGTATTTTAAGTACCCACAATTATCCTATGGACTATACTATCCTATGTCTAGGACTTAGCATGGTTTTCACAAAGTTTTCTTTATGTAAAACACTCACCCATATTAGTTCTTGAGTTCTTAATTGTAAGCCATGTGCGGTCATTTACAAATCTACTTATTCTAAGTGATCAAGTTTAAAATAAGTTTTGAAAAGATTATCAAGCAAGAACTAAAGTACAAACATACATACATGCAACATACTTACTTAAAAGCTCATTAAATGATTAGAACATTCCAACTAAGAAAGGTTTAGCTAACAAGAGACATTGCAAGATATATATAAACTGAATAGACCATGTTTATATATATAGAAATCACAAAAGAGAAACAACAAGAGTAAAGTTACAAATGTTGAAAACCTTTGTATGAAGTCTTCTAGCAATGCACTAGCATTACTCCTTAGCACTATACAAACACTATGAAAATGAGTAAAGGAGGATTTATGAATTCCTTCCTCTTCCTCTAAAAATATAAAAACTAACTATGTATATTGAAATTTTGATCTAACTTATGGATTGTGATATATTTCCAAATGAAGATGTGAGGTCCTTTTATAGCCTTCAAGTGAGGTGCTTCCTTCCTTCATGTTGAAGTCATCTTGAGTGGATCATAGCTGTAGTTGCTTTCCAGAGGTTTATCCATGTTGAAATCTTTGACTTAATCATATAGGGTGGTTCCATGGTGTTAGAACAAGTGTCCCTATGTTGGTGACTCTTCAAAGCTAAGCCTATAGCTATGTGTGAATGGTAGGCGCCTACTATACAAGTTTGGATGGCATCGGGAAGCGAGGCGGGGAGGTCATCACTTTGCATGTGGATGCATATGAAACAGCGCTTATTCACCAAGTAGCTTGAGAATTGATGCGAGGATCGGTCTGCGGGAGCATTGATGCTGAGACATTGAGGCGCACCGAACAAAACATCAAACATACCACAATATATCCAAAATGGCCTAATAATAACTATAACCATTCAAATCACTCAAGATATCATATATCACACTAAATACTATATAAACTCTTTATTATTACTTGAAAGAGAGCAAATACTAAGTTTAAACATATGAAATACTCTATATAAAATAGAGTTATCAACCTCTCGCTCCTACGTATCTCCTAGTGCGATGGAGAATTCAAAGCTACGTAGTTCTTGGTTGTCATGAAAAGGTTTTTGTTTTTTTATCTTTTTAGAGTTATTCATAAAGGGTCGGCGTTCGCGATGACCAAACAACAACGGTTTAGAGTGGCGCACTACTAACTCTTTTTGAAAATAAGATCATCACTAACAATCAAATGGCAGCGGCGCGGTGACTATTGGTGACAACGGTTTTTATTTTTGATTATTGAAAAGGTTTTCGCAATTGAAAGGGGCGTTTGTGAAGACCAAACAACAACGATTTAGAGTGGCGCACTACTAGCTCCCACGGGAATGAAATCATCACCCACAATCAAAGCAAGCAGCGGCGCGCGAGTGATCATTAGTGACAATTAGTTTTGATTTTGATGTTTTTAATACTCGTTTTTGAAAAGTATTTCGTTGGTTTGATTTGGAGAGAACGTCGGGATAACTTGAAAAGGAATTCGCAATTGGATTGAGCGTTCGCGATGACCAAAAAACAACGGTTTAGAGTGGTCATGCTACTAACTCTTTTGAAAATGAGATTATCATTAACAACCAAGCGCAGCGGCGCGAGTGGTCATTAATGATAATTGGTTTTGTTTTAGGTTCAAGTGTTCGAATGAATTAACTTGGAATGACTATTTTGAAAATGAATATTGAACATGATATGAGTAAAAGTGGATTTAGGTAGCCACACTTATAACTTGCATTAATTAGAAAAGAGTTTGAAAGATCTTGAGAAAAAGGGTGAAGTTATTATCAATGATTGGTTACAAACTTCAAACGCATTCAATAATCAAGTAATCATGCATATGTCAAATATCAACTAAGACTAAACATGCCGATACAATCAACAATTCAATTGTCAAGGATGCAAGGTGAATTTCTCAAAACAAATGTGTGTGTGTGAGGAGGGGTGCATTTACCCTAATGACTCTATGCTACAACAGGCATGTAGGCTTACGTCTTCATTAGGAGGTCATACACATGGAGGGATGGCACAGAGTTAAATCAAGACAATTTAAGTAGCATCAAAAACAAGTAAACAATTGATCATAGGCATAGAATGATCTTAGTTAAATTAATGACATGTGAGCAACGATTTCTTAATAACATGAACTAAGAGGAAATGCATCAAGGCTAAAGTAAGCCTATCCTTTGCAATACCTCACGAACCCTAAACCCTAAACATACAATCTTATTCGTTATCCACTAAAAAAAATTAAAAGGGGAATGCTGAATCACATAGAGTAATCCTCTCACTTTGAGAAAAGTGCACTAGGCACTAGTGAGAATCAACTTGCCTATCATCAACAACTAACAATAACTAAAGTAAAACAAGAACACATAAACAAAGTTGAGTCCTTTCTAACAATCTTCACCACCTAGATTAAGGTGCCCTTGGCACTAGTGGGAATCATATTGCAAGATCATCAACCAACAATAAAAATAACATTTAACACTAAAATGAAATACTAACAACAATATTAAACATCATCAAGCAGATAACAACAACAAAATCAACTTGAAAATATTTTTAATCATAAGTATGTGAACCAAAGGAAACATAAGTCCACATTTTATTTTAAAAAAAACACAGGCTGTAATAAAAAACATGGGGGGTGCTGTAAACAATCAGATGTTAGAACAAAAACATAAAACATAAAAAAAGAGGCCTGTTTGGGCTGGGCCATAAACCAACGGATCAACAAAAGAAAACAAAAAAACTTAAAGTGTAATCACCCTCCCCTGCGCCGTTCCATTTTATTCAAACAGAGGGAGAGCTGGATTGAGAGAGAGAGAGGAGATGCTGTTCGAGAGAGAGAGAGAGGTCGTTCGAGAGAGAGAGAGAGAGAGTACCGCGAAAGAGGGAGTGGTGGTTTACGGTGGTGATGACGATGGCGCGGCGGTGTGCTTGCGAAGTGAGACGCGGAGAACGTCGCCGGGGGAGCGGTGGAGCGCGAACGAGAGGGAGGAGGAGGAGAGTCCGCGAGGGAGATGGAGAGAGAGAGAAGGGGGTCGTCGCCGGAAAAGGAAATGAAGCGTGGGAGTCTTTGCGCGGTGGTTGGTTTGTGCGGCGAGGTAGTGGTGGCGTGTAGTAAGGACGGCGTGCGGTTGTTGTTTCGCGGCTGTAAGGGTGGTGTTTGGTGGTTTGGCTTGTGTTTGTTGGTTGCTGTGGTGTTGTTGTAGTGATGGTTTAGCTTGTGTTTTTGTTTGTTGGCTGTTGTGGTGTTGTTGTGGTGGAAGAAGATGAATAGTAACCCTCTTTCTCTCCAATGCCTTCCTCCTCCTCTCTAATATTTTTCACTGATTCTATTTCACCTCTCCCCCCCTGCGTTCAGCTCCTGGCTTCTCATATAGAGGCATCTTCTTTCTCTTTTTCTAAGGCCAACTAATGGCTCCTCATATGTTCCTTTCACATTTCTTATTCTATGATACTGTTTTTTTCTGATTTTTCAACTGACCTCTTATTTATTTTCTGTTTTATGTTTGCTGGCTGATGCATCAAGAGCAGTGTGTACAGTGTTGTAGTCAAAAGCTGAAAATGGGATAAACAAGAAAGATGTAGAAAGTGGCCTTGGCTTGAGACTAAAAAACAAAACAAAGGACCAATCAAACTAGTGGAGCCTGTATTATCTCTAGCTTAATTAAACTCTTGATATATTTTTAAACAATAATAACAATAATAATAATAATGATAATAAATTAAACTAAAAACAATCCCTTCTTTATTAATAGTAAATCCACTTTATGAGCCAAAAGTTACAATAATGCCATCAAATTACTCATTATTAAAACTGAATTCTACCCCAAATATTTCCACCATTTACCAATATATCCCTCATTTTGTACCCCATTGTTTACCGATATACCCCCACTCTATATTTTTGGACCGACATACCCCACTCTATATTTTGTGCCCCACCATTTACCAATATACCCCTCATTTTGTACCTCACTTTGTTTACCAATATACCCCCACTCTATATTTTTGGACCGACATATATCCTCATTTTGTCAACACTCTTTTTTTATTTTCAAAATGTACCCCTCATTTTGTACCCCACTGTTTATCAATATACCCCCACTTTATATTTTTGGACCGACATACCCCTGACAAAAATTGAACCAATCTGATTTATCTCTATATATTAATAGAAGATTGTTGTGATAGCCACTTTTGGTGGGAAATTTTTTTTCCACCATTTACCAATATACCCCCACTCTATATTTTTGGACCAATATATCCTTGGCAAAAAAAATATTTTTGTCCAACACTTTTTTTTTATTATTATCAAAATGTACCCCTCATTTTGTATCCCATCATTTACCAATATACCCCCACTCTATATTCCCTAACTTTTAATATAAAGTCGCATCTTTTCCCCATTTTGGGGAGAAACTTTTTTTAGAAGTGCCTTATGTACTTTTTTTATGAGTCCCTTTGTGTGTGTTACTTAGTCATATATGTGTTATAGTATGGTTTGCAATTTCTTTGTATGTGTTATAGTATGGTTTGAAATTTCCTTGTACATATAACCAACGGTTACGTTATATTTACCATTTTTCACTTACATACGATTTGATCAGAAATATTTTAGAGGTCGTCGTATTTACCTTCCTGGAAATACATACGAATTCCAGCAAATTTCGCATCGTATTTATCTAGATACGATTCCCTCCCAGAAGCTTCAAAAAATGAGTTTTGGAAAAGAAAAAAATGACTGGGACCTTAATTTTTGCTAGATTAATAATGGACATAAAGTTTGCATTATTTACAACTAATGTTATCAAAAAATGCATCCCCAAATTGATTAATAAAGTAGCCAGTGTAAAGATGTGCATAAAGGGACTTAGACTTCATTCAACCAAGGGCTATTGTTGCCTCTTCATCTTATATATATGTGTTGCGTATTTTTATACCCCCTTATAAAATGTTAATGTTTTTTCAAAAATATATCTGTAGGCACATCACCTCTGCATCGTGCATCATGCGTCATCAAATCTAGTAACTATAATAACAACAATAAAGTAATGAGCACAAAAACAAAAACTCGTACATGACTAGACGCGAACACGAGTGCATGAAAATGTGTATCCGATCAAAAATAATGTGCATGCTCGCCGAAAAGTGACACATGTGTACGAGAACAACAATTAGCGCACAACAGAATAAAATGCGTACGCGGCTAGACTCAAATGATGATATGCTCTTGAAAACGAGAAAGTACCGATTAGAATCGGACATTCACAAAAGTACATTTTTATTTGATTTTTAATTAGTCGGACAAATTTGGGGTATGACACTAAGTTATATATGTCGACATGACTGTCCCTAATGTTGTGTCTGTTGTTGACAGTGACGCCTACATCATGTCTCTCGATGCGCCTCGGCTCTGCCACGTGTCAGCGTCGCGTCCTGCTCTGCAGATGTCACGTCTTGCCTGTCCTTCCTGTCGCGTCCTGCTCCGCAGATGTCACGTCTGCGCAGGTGTTGTTCCGAAAATTGATGACCACGCCCACTGATGGTGATATGCGCGGTGTCCAATCGCATACAGTGTTGCATAAACCAATGGCCAATCGTGTGCTCCCAAGCGCGTCGGTGGTCCCTTTCTTGCTGCTGCCAATCGAATGTTTCTCATGAGCCTATAGTTGGTCCAGTGAACAAGGGTCATAAAGAGGCAACAAATATCAAATCTTTTGCTCAAGTTTTGATGGGGTCCGAGAACAAGTTTTGAGATCCAAACTTCAAGCTCTCTGGAAACCAACAGGCAAGTTAGATGTTTGAAATCTAAACTTCAAGCTCTCTAGAAACCAATAGGTAAGTGGGGTCTGATTTCTTTTGGGAAAAGATATTATGAATTTTCTTTCTCTTGTGTTGATGATTTACGAAGAATTCAGTTGCAGCCCTCTTGGCAGTGCAAGTCAGGTCTGCTTCGATTGTTTGTCTGACAACCTGATTTTAATCCTTCCAATATCAAGCATACAAATGTTCAATGTTGGATTAGACTTACAGGACTTGCTCAAGGTTATTGGAGGCCCAAGATTTCTTTTGCAATTGCTAGTTGTGTTGGTAT
Source organism: Oxytropis ochrocephala (assembly GCA_020916435.1). NCBI lineage: Eukaryota > Viridiplantae > Streptophyta > Magnoliopsida > Fabales > Fabaceae > Oxytropis > Oxytropis ochrocephala. Next base: position 22,126,368 of record CM037088.1, read on the forward strand.
ACCAATTAAACTAGATCATACAACAAGCAAAAACTCATTTGATAGATCTTTTGGTCATTTTGCTCGCATTCTGGTTGATGTAGATCTGAAATCATAGGAATCAAATTCTAGTTGAGAGACTGGGTTATGCTTTCTCAGTTGGCATCGAGTATGAAAATTTGTCCTCCTGTTGTTTGAATTGCAATATTGTTGGTAATACCACTAGTGCTTGCAAAGGAAGGAACCTTCAGGTAAAATAGGTTTATGTTCCTAAGCAAAAAGATCTGAATATTGAGAAACCTTCTTTGATGCATCAGCAGAAAGAGGATTCCTCATCGATTGAGACTAGAGAAAATGTCACACAATCTACCAAAGATTTATTTGTCCCAGCCTCCGTTACTCCGAATGATGGTAAGCATTCGTCGCTCGTGGCCCCGCAGATGCAAGAGTTCGCTGTCATCTAGAAGTCGCCCAACACCTCTGAAGCTAGCCGAATTTGTAGTGGTTCCACTCAACCTCCCACCACCAGGCTTCATTCTTTTTTTGCCTTTGAGTCTAAAGATATTTCTAATCCAGTGGTTGTTTCCTACATGAAAATTTCGGAGATGCATTGGGGTGATGTGTCAGACGATGTTGATGATCATATGACCCATGGATCTGCTGTTGATAAGTCCAATCAGGTGGTATCCACGTCCCGAAAGAAGAAACACAAAGAGAATTTGGTCTAGAAAACAACAGTTTACAACACTCGCTCAAAGACAAATTTTGTCTGTTTCTTTTTTATCTGAATTGAGGATATAGGATCTTCTGAAAATCATTTTCTAGCAAGAGATTGGTTGATTTTTTTCTGGTTTGTTTATCTAATTTTTGTCAACTAGGTTTTTTTTAGCCTTTAGGCTGCAGTGTTTTAGGGGCTCCCTATTATTGTTTTGGTTTTAGTTTTTCTGATGGCAAGGGTCTTGGTCTAGTTTCCCCTTCGCTTCTCTCTGTTTTTTCCTTTTTTTAATAAATTCTAGTTGGTTGCCTGTTTGCTTAAAAAAATTAGTCATTAGTCATATATGATATTATTTCAATATTATACCATGTTTATGGTTCTATTTCTACATTCAACCATGTGTATATCACATTGAAACGACAACTTCAAATTAAGTACCATACAATCCATAATAACGTGCATTACATAAACTTTAAAAAAAAACACAAAGTGCAATTACATAAATCTATTACGTGAAACACTAAATCCAAAAAGCTAAACCATAATGCATAATTAACGGTTATGTGAAACATTGTCCAAAAGATCAAACCATAAAGTGCAAGATAATATAAGAGCAACTTTAATGGGGGTGCTTAATGAGGTAATTAAAAATTAGTAACCGGAGCTTATAGTTGTTTAGCATTGAAGTTGTCCTACATGTCAATTTAAGTTGCTTAAAAATAGTTGTTGGTGACAAAATAGTCACTGGTTACTAAAGATTAAAAAACTATTATTTTCTCTCTCTCATTTTTTTATCAATTATAAAAAAATTGATTTTTGTAAAAAAAACATTTTTTATTAAAATATAAATAAGTGGAGTCATGTATGATTGCTTATAAACAATCACCATTGGAGTAAAAACTAATTGAGACAATTATAAATTTCGTATATCCTATGTGGCAGTTTGGTCCCACAAAAATAAACTTAGTTCACTCAAATAAGCACTCTCCATTAAAGATGCTCTAACGACTCCACATTATCATGTTTGCCTTGGACGCATTCGGGTAAGTCGTGGTGTTAGAATGAATTGCATCATTGATATTTTTGGAGTTAGCATCATGTATGATGATGGCGGCGGCAGCGGTGGTGTTGGGACCATGAATGATGGTGGTTGGTTAGGAGGCCTTGCCGAATTAATTAGAGTTGGTCCCCTAATCGAAACAACATTCATCCTCAATATGCCAGAGTTGAATGTACAAATTGAATCATAAACAAGGTTTAATATTGAAACAATATCATATATACATAACTTAGTATCAATTGATCCCCAACATTTGAATGACACTGCATGCTGACGTGGAATTTTTATTATTTTTTGGTGTGTCAGGAACCAAATTGAATATTTTCGAAAAGTCGGGGACTAAGTGTGTGTTTGGTTTGGCGGCGACAAGAATTGATTTTGTCAGAATTGATTTTGCAGAATTGATTTTAGTTAAAAGCAAGTTGAGCGTAACGTGATTTTTGTTTGGATACATTTATGAAAAAAGTGATTTATACCAATTCTTGTTGTTTGGATAGTTTGGATCAAAATTGCTTTTGAGTGTAAAGTTACCAAAATGGGTCTCAACTTAAAATTATATTAGAAACTAAAAATTTGATAAACTAGAAAATAAAAACAATAGTACTATAATAGAATATAAAATACCTAAATTAAAATTATGATTAAATAATTCAATTAGTAAAATAAGTCCAACCTAAAGTTATTTTAGAAATTTAAAATGACAAATAGCAACGTTAGTTTGGTCAAAAAAAAAAAGCAACGTTAGTGGTAAAACAAATAAGGGTTTTTTTTTGGACCCCCACCCATTCCTCTAACACCCCCACCCACCGTATGAAAAGACCAAAATACCCCTGACTGTTTACAAAATCACCATTTCTTCACATATTTGGTCATACCTACGTTTGACCACCTTCACTCGCATATACGCCACAGAGACGTATATACGATCAGCCCAGAAATCCACCAATCGTATATACCCCACCAAAGCCCTATATACGACGAGCAATTTTCTTCACATCGTATATACCCATTTCCAGGCGTATATACGATTAGACAGAAATCACCACTCGCATATACGCCCAGAAGACCCTATATACGACGAACAAATCAGTAAGCATCGTATATACACCTGTTTTGATGTAAATACGATGAGAAATTTTTTTTGTTTTTTTTTACTAATTTTTTTCCTTCGCTTGCAGTGTCCGGTAGGCATAGAGGGAGACGTGAGGTCTCTCCGATTAGAGAGATAGGGGAGTCATCTACTGCTCCGAGTACGAGGACTCGGAGGCATAATCAGCTCCATGCTTGGAGGAGAGAGAGCGAGCGCACACTGAGCGGTGAGTATCGGCTGAGCGGTGATATCGGCTGAGCCGGCTCGATGATCGGCCATTGGAGCTTTCTATCTCGGGGATTACCTGCAGCAGACGCAGCAGGAGGATTGGCATAGAGGGAGGCCGGTTTCTCAGTATCATTCCCAGCCTACTCCTCGATATCATCCACAATATCCTCAGTACGATCCGCAACCTCTTCATTACCATCCCCCACCTCCCGAGTATCAAAGCAGCAGCCAGTGATGCTTATTATTCTCGCACTGGACCTATGTCCGAGTATCATGAGGAGCCTCAGCGATGTCGGGAGGAGCCTCGGGAGGAGCCTCGACCCTCTCTTTCACCGACTTGGCAGATCATGTCTGCAGTTCTATACTCGCTGACCCGGTAAGTTTTGCATTTTTGCTTAAATAATTTATTTAAGTCATATAGTCTGCACTTTTTGCTTACATTATTTATTTATTTTTATTTCGGGAGTATCGTGTTGTCAAAGTATGGGCTCATGGCAACAAAGTCCATACTAGACTCCATCTTCATTACCGACATACTTCAACGCACCACTGTGGTCGGGGACTCAGATTGGCCCCACTTCTCCGGGATCGCCACGCCACGAGAGACCATGAGTTCTTTGTCGGCTTTTATCGAGAGATGGCACTCGAGATACTTCGTCATTTCACTTGCCATTTGGTGAGATGGCGATCACTCGATGACATCTCTTGTCTGCGCTGCACCTTCCCATCCGGGGAACTATGCCACACCTCCCGCCATCACCGTGAGCTCGGAGTTTGCCACGACTGGCGAGACATATCTGGGTGTGTCACGGGTTGAGGTCGCTAACAACACCCGTGGGGTCCGTGTCTGACTTCAAATGGCATTTGGAGGCGGTGTATGAGCGTAACATGGAGGAGGGGGTGACATCACTATTCTTTGTGAGGGCTTATCGCTTCGCCGCGCCCGACCTACTGAGATCTTCACTACGAAGACTAGGAGACAGTGCCGAGCTAAGTGGGTGGTCTACTGGATGATCCGAGCGAGATGTTCTTGGAGGCTATGCATGGGGTGCAGTGCACTAGGCGCCATGTATGAGTCCTTGAACACTGCGTCTTTGAGGACTACGCAAAGAAGATGTGGAGGGTATGCCAAAGATATTTCAGTACACATTTTAACTTCTTGTATTTTTCTTAAATCGTGACCGACTTTTGGTAAATTCTTGTGAATTAAATATGTTGTTTATTTCTCGCATTTCGAGCTTGGATTATGTGGTATTTCCCTCGGATGGCGGAGAGGTTGCCCGGTCATATCCCGGTGCGGAGCCACTCTTTGGCGCTACTGAGGAAGAAGAAGTCGACCACCAAGCTCGGCCACTACAGGAGGATGCTTGATGAGCCGAGGCGGAGGATGTCTGCTTGGCGACCATTTGAGAGGAGGACGGTGGTAGAGCACTTTGAGCGAGATCTCCTCTACAGAGGCTTCATCGGTGGGTGACTTCGAGTTCCTTACATGCACGATAGGTGCTGCGGCGGTTTGGGTACACGCAGATCATCGCGTGACCTCTCGATGGCCGTCCGAGTCATACCGATTGCGTGTTTGGATCGCCCACTTCATGGCATCCGTGGAGGACATCATGCGCACTACTCGGGTTGCTCGGTGCCCGATCGGTATCTGGACGGAACTACTTAGAGTGGTACGTCAGGGCTTCTATCCCCGGACTATTACGGCTCCACCATCACTGAGAGCTCACTGGACACCTCCCCGAGATACGCTACGACGATCATGACCGGATTAGGGAGGTTGTGAGGGCTTGCAGAGAGGGATTCGTGACGGCGACATAGCGCATGGCAGTCCGGCGTATCGGACACTCCATAGGCTGGTGGGGATGGCAGCACCGGATGACGTGGCTGGAGAGCTTAGACGACGGGGACGAGGTCGAGGGGGACGCCGTTAGGGATTTTTTATTTGTTTTTGATGTATTTGATATTATATTGGCACTTTATTATTAACTTTTTTCGAATTTTTTATTTATTTTACGGGTTTCCATTAATTTTTATTTTCATTGTTCGAAAAAAACAAAGTTACACAAGCGATAAAACATAAACAACTTGAATAAAAATAGCAGATAAAATGAAAATACAATATAAACTCTTGAGTTGGTGGAGTTAATCGACGAAGGATCTCGGTGGACGTCCGGTCCTTACGGTTTCGACGCATGCAGATGAATGTAACTCCTCCATTTAATTGTAATATGAATGGACATCATGTCTCGGACGTCATCCTCATTGTTGACATCCATGGTAGACGATAAATACCTCCACTAGTCGTTTGGGTTTCGATAAAGCGATACGAATTATCTCATGTTCGTGCGTTCTCTGGTTGAACCATCCATGATAGTTTTACGCTAAGAGCGAGAAAATGATATATCGTGTTTTAACCTACACGAAACAACATCTCTCCCATCGAAACTTATACCATCATCTTTCAAGATGATACCCTGATGATCAACAAACCCCATATTAGAATGAACAAGAGTGAGGGAAGAAGGCTCGTAGTATGACATTAGCGAAGCCTGCATCATCTTCACTTGTGATGTGTGAGAGAAGGAGGAGTGAGTATTTGAATTTTTGGTGTGAAAATAGTGATGGTGGGAGTGAGTATTTATAGATGAGGTAAAAGATTATCAACCGTTGATTTTGGCGTGCAATCTACACCGTTGATCAACTTTGAACGTTAAATCATGAGCGTTAAATTTTTTTTTACAAATTTAAAAAAAAACAAAATTTAAGGCGCATCGTATATATGTCAATTGTAACGACCAATCGTATATACTTCTTCAGGGCATATATACGATGTGTTAAAACTGCACATCGTATATATGTCCCAATTGACATATATACGATGCACCTTTTTAAAAAAAAAAAAATAGATGACAAAGGGCATTTTGGGGATTTCAATTTGGGTGGGGGTTTAAGGGGACAGGGTGGGGGTACAAAAAAAAAACCCAACAAATAAACAACGTCAGTGGCAATCTTTTTTTTTTTAAATGGGCTGTCAAAAAAAGCTTTCAAATGGGTCTTATGATGCCCAATATCTCATCCCTAACCTAGGATTTGCAATTGGGAGATATTGCCGCCGCAGGAAAATAGAAAGAAGCTCCAAACTCCATTTCCAGTTCTTATTCTCATTCGTCTTCTCCTCAACTTTTTTGTTATTTTCAATTTGCTTCACAATTTTCTTCTTTACAAGGTAAGATATGTCTGGAAATCATGAAAAATGACAGGGTCAAAGTTGGAAAACTCTGTGTAATGGGTATAGAATTGATTTTCATCAACCGCAGAAGCTCTAATTTCCTGCTTCTCTAAAAATCGATTTTAGACACCAAAATCGATTTGCTTTGTTGTGACCCAAACACCAAATTTGATGATGAAAAGCACTTCTATCAAAGAAAAAGCGCTTCCAACACTCTTCACCACCAATCCAAACATTCACTAAATTGGGTATTACCTCCACTCTAATGTGTTCATTTTACACATGGAGTGGAACATAGTCTAAGTTTTCAAGTGAATGCTGACAGTAGTTGCTAGAAGAAATTATTTGCTAGGAAAACACATGACATCAGTGACGGAGCCAGAATTTTGAGAGGAGTGTCAATACTAAAAGGAGGGATGTTTAGTATAAATTATTTATAATGGGTGGTGCCAAATAAGTTTCTTAGGTAACAATATTAAGTAGTACCAGCCCGTTAACTCGTGCGCTGCATGGGGTAAAGACTCTAGTTAATATAAAATTGTTGTTGGGTAAAATTTGTTTTTTATTAAAAAAAAACAATTGCAAACTTAAAAACTAAAATATAGTGTGTGCATATTTGTCACAAATTAATATTTCTCACGAAATTGGTTGTTAAGGAATGAACTCAGAGTATTTGAATGGTAAATTTTTTTTCAAACACTAAAGTACTCAAAAACACGTTTAGCATCACACTTTATGTATTTTATCACAAAGTTATATTTTTTTTCCACCAAATCAGATATCGAGGCAAAAGCTTTGCATATATAAATAGGAAAAAAAATTGGGAACAATAAAGCATCAAAACACACTACTTAGCACGACACCAACAGGATTTTGGTGCCAAAAGGGAGTTGGAGACTCCCAAAGATTTATATTCTTAAGATTATAGAGCTTGTGGAGACTATAGCACCAATGGGCCACCCCACTAGCTCTGCCCCTGCATGACATGGATTCACTACAAAAAATTTGACATATACCCACAGACACTTTTTGCAGGTTATGATTACCTACAAAAAGTGTTAACAAATATATACTTCTTGGGGTGGTTCATCGCAAGGAAAGAGCGTATTTGCAAGATAGTTTTTTCAGATTGGTTTAATTGCTCATTGAGTTGTCTTTTCTCCATGCAAAACCTTATGAAAGTGGGGTACTCTTTTTCCTCCGTGAGTAATGAGGCCTCACTTTCATTTGTAAGAGTGCACCTCTTGTGCCCCCTTCAATAAATTTGCTTATCTAAAAAAACATTCAGACCTAAAACCTCGGCAAAATAGATCCAAGTAAGTGAATATAAATTTAACTTGCTTGACATTTGCCTCCGTAAAAAGTAGCAAATGTGAGATGGATACTTTGGTCTCGACATTTAATGTGTTTGAGTTTTGCCGCTAGGCTTTTTAGGGGAAAAAAAGCTTTGGGCCCACCTCACCAAGTCTAATTTATACAACACAGCCATCCACAATGTTGACCAAGAAACATAGCCATCCACTACAAGACATCTAACTTTGTTATATTGAAAGTTAAGTTAAAAATAATGGACCAAAACTGAGTACAGATTAAGTTAAAAGAAAAAAAGGCTAAGCCTATAATAATTGAAACAAGTACTTATTAAATTTAGTGCAAAAGGCAATTTGGAATTGGATAGCTCACTGAAAAATACTACTAACAGAACTGTCATCATGAATACGCCAAATAGTTTCACCCAACAGGTTTGCTACGGTAAGAATTGTTAACTGGGGGAAATAGTTCTGCTCTGCTACTGGAATGGTGTTTGTAATTATCACCTCTTGAAACAAGCCACTAGACAACCTCTCGATTGCAGGAGGGCTGTAATTATTATTCAAACAAAACAATATAAGAATACATAAAAAATAAAAAATAAAAACAAAAAACAATATAGGAATGACAATATTGTATAGCAGAAAACCTGAAAACACCATGAGTGCAGCATGCATAAACTTCCCTAGCTCCCTCTTCATGTAATAGTGCTGCACCCTTAGCAATGGTCCCTGAGAACCAGAATGTTTAGAATGAGACATATACCAACTAATTAATAAAGAAAATGAAAAATAAACTAATAATACCATCATACTTGCCAAACAAGGAAAAACCAGAAATGCCAGTTAAGGAAATTTAAACTGAACATCTCAAGTTGAAACCAACCACCTTCTCAGGCAAATGCAGGGAATAATAGAATGATTGCAGATCTCAATTACTGTCTTAGATAGTATTTATTATTTAATAATTTACTCCTAGTCTCTAAAGTTGAACTCAGCTTCCTGAATGAATAAATGCTTGTGTAAATTCTGATGCAAATACATTAAAAATAAGGAATGCCAAAATATGCTATAAGAGAACGGATTTGGATTCTCAACAGCCGCTGCACAGTGCGGCGGCTGTAGAAGATCTAAACTCAATCACAGAAAATGCACTAAACAAAATAAAAAGGCAGAGCTGCAGAGTAAATATCAAGAACAAAAAAGGGTCTAGAATGCACTTGAAAAGAAAGCTTTAAGTTAATACAGAAAAGCTAAGTATCTACTAGCTAAGTTAGATTTCTAAGACATAGCAAGTAACCATTATACGCAACAAGAGAGGAAAAGAAACTCCATTCAAATGTTAAACTCAGCATCGAAGAAGGCATACCAGCAGTGTCAATCATGTCATCCACCATTACTGCAACTTTTCCTTTTACATCACCAATCAGGTTCATTACCTGCGAGGAAAACATAAGGAAGATAAACATACCAGAAAGTGCCCTCTTTCAGGGCCAAAAGGGTAAAAGGTCCTAAACTCCTAATTGATACTACTGTATTGATTTTACCACAACCTCGATGACAATAAGTGGGATGCATACCAAAGAAAGCTAATCATATGAGAAATATTATTGTAATTTATATGATAGGACAGCCATAAACTATCCTACTATGCCCCTGAAGTAGGACCAAGCATACGTACCCCAACCCTACAGCATCACTTCCAAATACGCTGAGCAGATAATATGGCAAGGAAGCATCTTTCTCATGAACTTATCTTTATCGAGTTAAAATTTCAATGGAAATTAGATGATGCTAAAGAAACCACTCAACATAATACACACCAAATCGCCATTACCAATAGCCACAATGGTTGGTTAAGGAACATGTCCCAAGGGCACATAATTATTTTTGGAAAAAGTAATTACTGACAATTAAAACTAACAACAACCAATAACCCCATGTTTGAACATTATACCATGAATGGGAATTCCAAAAGATATGGAGACTTTTTTTGGCCAAAAAGATATGGAGCCTGACAAGATATGTTGATCATTCACAGATTTTATTTGCAGGCATTACCTCAGCTACATTATGTCCATGGCGCCTTTTGTCTACAATAGCTAAAGGTGCATCAGATAATTTCTTTGCAAAAGCACGTGCTCTTGCAACGCCACCAACATCAGGGGAAACAACCACCAAGTCATTTGAACTTATTGTCTTGCTGGCAAGATAATCAAGGATCACAGGCTAGTGGAAATAAAAACAATAGTATTAGATAAGACATTGTGAAGAAACAAAGTACAACTATTCAGACATTACTTACTTGACAGTGCACATGATCCACAGGAATATCAAAGTAACCCATGGACTGCCCAGAATGAAGATCACAAGCAAGGACGCGGTCTGCCCCAGCTTTGGTAATAAGGTTTGCAACAAGTTTAGCTGCAATGGACTCACGCCCTTGAGTCTGTTAAGGAAGACCAATAAAAAAGCTTCAGTAATTTCTTATAAGCACGAGAGCGGGAGAGATGGAAAAGGGAGTTCAAACAGATACATCAAAATTCACTCAGAAAAGAACAGAAATACACAAAAGCGGAAAACCAGTGAGTAGGACAATGCAGTCTGCCAACGTGTGATATGTAGATCCCCATATAAAACTACATATTGCAAAAGTTTAAATCAGTTACAAACTAAATTACTTGCCTTTCTATCTGCTCTAGCATATCCAAAGTATGGAATCACAGCAGTGATATTTTTGGCGGATGCTCTTCGACAAGCATCTATCATTATTTGAAGCTCCATGAAATTCTCATTGGCAGGTGGGCAGGTTGGTTGTATAAGGTATACATTGCAACCTCTAACGCTCTCTTGTAACTGGACATAGGTTTCACCATCAGCAAATCGCTTTATGGAAACCTTTCCAAGTTCCAGACCCATGTACCGAGCAATTTCCTAGTTGAAGAAACAGAGAGTTTAGAAGAAAAAATCTCAATAGATAAAACGATTCACACCAACTATATTTCATTGCAAGGGACCAAAAGGTTCGGTAACTGCTCAGAGACTGGATTCGAGAAACAAGCTTTTAAAGTACATATCATGTTTATAGAACATTTATGTTGCATCAAATGGATACCGTAAATTATTGGTACCGGGTACGAGTACGGGATACCGTGTTTATTAAAAAACTGAGGTACGGTGCACATAAAATAAATATAGAAAAATTAGGATGTGAATTGAATATTTACATAACAGAATATAGAAAAAAGTTATTGATGTATTAGAAAATAGGGAAAGAATATATAATGTAATAGCGAAAGTATCAATATGATCAAAAAAAGAATACAAAAAAACAAAGAATGGAAAAATCTAATTTTTTTAAATATACACACGAACATATACTTATATACCGGTTTGCAAGTCCAGACCAATAAGTACACACGAATACCCAACGAGTACCGATATTAGATACTACGGGTATGTCATTCATTTTAGAGTATCCATGCTTCTGAGTATAACATACACAACATTGTGCTATATAATATGACACCTACAATACAATTCAATATCAGTTTTCCAATTATTATTTACCATCTCAATCATTAATCAAATTACAACTATAAATATTTTTTTATAAGCAAAAAATTATATTAAAAGGGAGTGCAAACGGACACCCAACCGGTACAAATACAAGGTATCTTGTTAAAACCTTACGACTATAAATATTTCATATTTATTTAATTGTTATATATAGTCAACAATAGAATAAAAAAAGAATCGAAATACCAAATATTAAAAATCACGCGTCTATGAGTCATTAATATTCATGAATACTAAGGTCCCTCACATTCTTGTCAAAAAAAAAGGACCCTGACATTCAGTAAATAAATACTGAGGTCCCTCACATGGAGACAAATATGATGGAGGAAAAATAATTAAAATTAGCAAGAACATATTTTTCATACACTAATTGAACTATGTATTGAATATATAAGTAAATAAATAATAGTGGAAGTAGTAGTACCTGGGAAAGTGCAGGATTAGCAGTACCAGAGAACAACTTCAACCTGTTACCGTTTCTACCAACGGTTTTCACCGTCCTAGCAGATTCCATGAACTTGGGCAGTGTTTGTTCGTTGAGAACCGGAACGATCGGTTTCCCGTTAACAAAATTTGACGAGTCCGACATATCACATTTCTGCCACAAATTCCAAATAAAATAAAATAAAATAAAATACTTATGAGTAAATAATTATAAGGTATTTGTTTAAAATAAGAATAAGAATGGGTGAGTAGTACCACGCCGTTAATCGCAGTGATTCGAGTGCGGGAGGACTCAACAACAAAACCTAATGTTTGAGGAGCGAGGCCGTAGCCATGGGAGGTGCCAGTAAAGAAAGAAGAAGAAGAAGGAAAAGCCATGGTCGATGACGACGCGGGTTGAAGGAGTAATGACGCCATGTTGGGAGGAACCAGGCCACGTGTCGCCGTTAGGGTTTGCCTTATTCTCTTTTTCTCTGCGAGAGAGAGAGAAAGAGGGTTTGGAGCGGAGCGGAGCGGAGCAGAGCGATTTTCAAGCTCTGTTGGCTGTGGCGGGTTAGACGAAAGAGAATGAGAGGATTCGGCTTTTTAGTGTTGCGGCGGGGGGTCACTGTGCTACGTCGTTTCGCTAGAAAATATTTTAAAAAATTATTTATCAAAAAGAAAATTACAAAAATTAACTAATTAAGGAAAAATAAAGCATTAGGTCTGCTTATCTAAAAACAAAAACATTATTAGGTCAAAAAAAAGGGAAAATAAAACCGTAGTGAGAGAAACGTTTTCATATAAATTGTTTCCTTTCTTGTCAAGCAAAATATAAATTGTTTCCTTTACTTTGGGTTGAGTAATATTTTTTTTTTAGAAAAGAATCAATTTCTTTCAAATTAATTAAAATAAATCAAAAAGATATTGAGAGAGGACGAATTTTTCTCACAGCATTTATTCCTACCAATTTTGGTACATCGAATTTTTACACTTGTAGATAAAAAGGTGAGGTGATATTGTCCCTTGGTATCCATGTCGGGGTGGAATTTTTACACTTGTAATTTGGGTTAGTGGAGGTGTTGGTGATTGCGAAGGTGACCTCCGTATTTGCCAATTGCCACTGCTTTTTGTTCGATGCATGCCATCTTTCAAGAATGAATATATTCATTTTCATTTACACTGTCTGGATACAGATTTCATATTCTTTGGCCTTTTTTGGTTAAAAAAAATTATATTCTTTGCCATTTTCTTTTCTTTTCTTTTTCTTTTTTACCTTTCTTATTTTGAGACAGTAAAGAAAATAAAATATGCATATGTATATAATAATGTTGAATTTTGTTCCGGATTGGGCCGTTGGCCCAAGTCCGACTTTGGGCCACAGAGCAGTCCAATTCCACAAAGCGGAGCCCTTCTCCTCATTGTGTCGTGTCTCGTGCTGATCTAGGGTGGTGATCTAAGCGTTGCAAGTATCAACGACTATGGGCGCGCGACTGGATCCAATGGACAAGGACACACCAACTCGTTCATGTGTTGGATGTGACCCAAGCACACATGGCGCCTATAAATAACAACTCATCAGTTGGGCCAGGTGTAGACTTATTATTCTTACCTCATTCATAACTTCCTACCGTTGAGTTGAGCGTCAGAGTGTCATTATAGGTACCACCACCCGAGCTGGTCTCTGAGGTACGACTTCTGCAAGAGCATCCTACCAACTATTCAAGTCGGTCTTCCCGTATTTGAATAATGCACAGATCATTGGCGACCACAATGGGAGGTGACATATCTCTCATCTCATTTATTCTCATTATTCATATCCTACTCATGTGTTCCATGGCCTCACGAGTCCCAAGGTAGACCATCTACCAAATAGACTCCACGAGTCCAAAGCATCGTCGAGGTCCAACCTCGACACCTTGACACTCATGAAGGCGTTGTTGTGACCCTTCCCTACGACGAGGTCGACGTCCTGGTGTCGCCTCCGACTCCAGTTGTCAATGAAGTCATCATCAATGAAGTCATCACAATCTCAGTGGATGCGGTTCGTCAGCTACTTGACCTACTGAATGACTGAGCTCAAAAGCCCGTGTACATCAACAAGAGTACCTCACAGAGGTGGAGAGGAAGGTTGCCTCAGCTAGAGCAAACAATATGTTTGATCTCTGACGCCCTAGTGCCATGTCCCTCCTAAAAGGAATGTGGCATTGAGGCGTCATCAATCCCCAACTTTGCATAGACTCAACTCCTCCTCGATGTCGCGGAGGGCGAGGCTCGGGATCCCCACTGAGCTCTCCCCCAACGTTGTCTGACTTTACCTACTTGCCCGAGGAGTCTCTTGCCAGAAGCTCGTCACTTGCCTCATCTGACACGCACCAACACCCATGAAGTCGGGTCGGGACCCCTCGCAAACACCGGGAGCCAACTAGGTCCAGGTGGTCTCCTGGCCGACATGACCATCGGGATCCCGAACCGGGGGAAAGGCCACCCTACCGACATTCTGGATCGTCCCAACGCGGACCATTCACTAGGAAGATTGATGACTACCCAATCCCGCGAGCTTTAGAGAAACCTCCAATCCCGAATATGTATGATGGGATCGGCGACCCGGACAACCATCTGGATTACTTTGAGCTGATGATGCAATATTGCAATGCGAGAGATGCAATCAAATGTAAAATATTTCCTCCAACCATTGAGAAGTCGGCACTAGCCTGGTTCAGGGTGTTGAGGCTGAACTCGGTCTCATCCTGGGAACAACTCACAAAGTTATTATCGGCGTGCTTCACCGCCTCTAGGATGAAGCCAAAGAGTAGGGAGGTTCTCAACGCAATCAGGCAATGGGAAAATGAAACCCTCAGAGGGTGTGTGGAAAGGTTCAACAAAGAAGCTGCTAACGTGAGGAATCTCAAAAACAGGATGAGGTTTTTTCATGAAAGACGATCTTCGCAAGGGAATGTTATTCCAAGTCAACATCGGAGTCAACCATCCTCGAGACTTGAGGGATTTTATCCGCAGGTCCCAAAAGCACATTGACTATAAAGTAGATGATCTGGCCAACAAGGCTATTGACAAACCCGGCTCAGAGAAAGAACCTGAGCTGGGGGGATCTCAGAAGAAGAAAGACTCGTAGGGACCGCAAAGCCCTGACCTCGACAAAATCGCTTCCCCGAGCATACCCTGGTAAATGCATCCCGGGCGAAGATCCTCGTCGAGTGTGCTAATGTAGAGTTCAAAGACACCAAGCCTCCTGATTGTAATATCCCTTCTGTTTGTAATATCTATGATTTTACCCCTCTTTTTCTTATTCGTCCTTAACTAGCGATACGGAGGGAGGAGGTGGGCTGGCCTTAGCCTTGTGTTTATTCTTTTGAGCTTTTTACCATCTTTACCACAAAAAAAAAAAAAAAATCAAAAAGGATTTCATTTACCACTCCCCCTCATACTCACAAACACCCCATATTTTTAAAATACCCCTATCCCACTCCCCTCCCTCTTCACCTTCACACTCCCTGCTTATCCATCTCACCACCACCACCACCACTACCACCACCACCACCACCACAACCACCACCTCTTCCTCCCTTACTTCATTCCCAACTTTCTATATTTTTTCAGAACTAAGTACAGGTTCAGTACCAAGGTACCATGCTTGTGTTGTTTTAGAATTAACAACTACAATATCTTGGTACCGAATCAATCCGATGACTTGGTATCGTAATTAAAGTGTGCAAAAAATTATAAGATACAGTACTGAGATACTGTGCCTATATTGTTTCAGATTTAACAGGTACGATATATTGGTATCGTATTTAGAGTGTGCAAAAAATTATAGGACATAGTACCAAAGTACCGAACCAGCTGATTCGTTATAGTAGAATCGTACCCGTTGAAATTCAGGGGGAAAAAGACATGCTGAAAAGTTTTTATATTTTTAAGGAAAATTTTGTCTTTTAAGTCTTTAAGGGGTGTTTTGTGAGTAATGCGGGATGTGTGAAAAAAAAATCCATCAAACAGCCCTAAATCAAATATGCCTTTTTTTTTTTTTTTGTTATTCCCGCGTCTTCTCCACCCTAACTTCCTTACATATTTGCGCGCCAAATTCTTCTCCGTGGAGGGGTTTCTCAGTTCTGTTGCCTTCTTCCTTCTTTGGGTTGTGGGCCGCGGTACCGCTCTCAGCTCCGGTTAGAGGGTTCCCACACACATGCCAACAACGAGACCCATAGGGAGTGACTATGCAATTAGGGGTTAGGGTTACCCCGAGAAATTGGGAACTCTTCTCTTGAATCTCGTTCTTCCCAGGTACCCCACTCACCTCTCGATTTCAATTCCCGATGTCATGCATGCTGGTCATATTCTGTTTTCATGAATTTTCATCGAAATTGTAATTGTTCAACCGGTGCTATTTTGTCAAACACAAGTATTAATTTGATTGCCAGTATTAGATCTTATAATTTTATATTAATAGATTTTTTGACTTTGCATTTCGAAAACAAATTTAATCTTTTCAACTAGGATCGCTATTTCTTACCAAGAATTTTTGCAAGAAATAGAATAATACATAAAAATAGGACATTTGATCGATCAACAATTGACCAACAATACACAAGAGGAGAGTAGTTAGTTATAATTTGTAAGTGTTACATGTTGCTTTCTTTTTTTACAAAAATCTCTCCTAATAGTTATCATTTTCCTTTCAATAATGGGTTTGCACTTGTGTATGTTTTTACTATTTGATATGCTAGTTTGATCTCATCAACATAAGTGGATAGGGAAATCAAGAAACCTTATATTTGGTTTGTTAGTAATGGAACCTTATCAACAAAAATGACATAGTAGTAGTATTCATTGTTTAGTAATGGAACTTACAAAAAATGAAAGAAGGGAGGCTCAGAGTGGCCCTGAAACTTTCATTGCCTCTTCAAAATGTGTAGTTTACAACAGTACACAACCGGGATTCAAGTACATGAACTGAAAATCTTAGTCAGGAGTAAAACTACAGTGAATACAGTAACAAGAGACTCAGGTAAAAAAGGGACCACAAACCAACCGATATGTTTTCTCACTGGCAAATATATTCAAAGTTATTTTGACTAGTTGGTCCCTTCCTTCTCTTATTCATATATACCGTTACATTACCATTGCAATTGATTCTTGTCCATTGCAAATTAGACTTTGCAGCTACCAGACTCATCATTGTTATCATATTTGCATCCGCGCTCTATATTCTTGAACCACTTTGCACATGCAATGTAAGCAATCAAGTCTAAAGATGTCAAGGCAGCTAAGAGGAAGAAAAACCTATCTAGGTGACCTCTGTTAAGGTTTCCAGGGATCCAACCTGGCATGTGATCTTCAGTGGAGATCTTCATAACCATACTAACAAGTAAACTACTCACATAGTTCCCAAGTGAGATAGATGTCATGCAAAGGGCACTTCCAAAGCTCTTTAACCCATCTGGTGTCTGAGCATTGAAAAACTCTAACTGCCCAACATACATGAAAACCTCAGAAGCTCCAATAAGTGCATACTGAGGTATTTGCCAGAAGATACTTAGAGAGCTCGTGCCTTGTTTTGCATACTTAAGCCTATAGCATTCAACTATTCCAGCTGCAACCATTGCCATTACAGCTATAACAAGCCCAATTCCCATTCTTTGAAGCTCAGTAAGGCCCTTGGAACTTGTCTTTTTAAGTCTTCCGACAAGTGGATCAATTACTCGACGGTAGAAGAAAATGAAGACTGCTACGCTGAGGATGTCAAAGCTAGACATGCTTGCTGGTGGAATTCTAAAGCGAGAAATAGTGGTCTTCATGACAGCGCCTTGCTCAACAAAAAGAGAAGCCATTTGAGTGAAAACTACTGAGTATATTATGGTGCAGAGCCAAATGGGAAGAAGTCTTAGTATGCACTTGACTTCTTCAACTTGAGTTATAGGACAGAGGCGCCAGTAGTTATAAACTCCTCCTTGCTGCTCCTCTAGGTCCCTGGAAGATATAAAGGCTGCCCTATCCAAAAACCTAAAATGCAGATGACAAATTGATCAAAAACCACTTTAGATAAAACAATTAAGAAACACTTGGTGGGAAAAAATACTAAAAGAATCTTGCAATGAATATGTAATGTTTAAACAACTGGTTATTGGAAGTATCCAATTATTTAAATTTAGCTTCTGTCACTTACTTGAAACCATGTGTGTGGAGAATCTTTCTGTTGCTATTGGTTGCAGATTCCTTTTCATCTGTGACATACAAGTCATCCCCGTTTGGTTCCATTTGAACTGTCCATTTCCTTGATGCAGCAACGAAGACTTGACAGAACCTGGAAAGAGGATTTCCTGCAGGTTTGAAGTGTCTATATCTCGGAGTGCCGACAAGAAATAGAACAAGTCCCGCAAAGGCAGAGCCTGCAGAAGCCCAGAACCCAAGAGCCCACAATCCCTCATCTTCAAAATAGCCCAAAATGGTGTTTGAGAAGAGTGAACCAAGATTCAAAGCCAGGTAGAAATAACTAAAGAATGCCACTTTTGAGTAACTCTCTTTTGAGTGTTCTTCATCAAACTGATCAGCCCCAAATGTGGCTATATTTGGCTGATACCCTCCATTCCCTAAGGCAATTAGATAGATTGAGAGGTAGAACATCCCCATCTCCAAGCTTGAATGTTTCCCACATTTAAGTGATTCATTTCCACAACCTTTTGGTCTAAGCAAGGCGATGTATGATGAAACAGACAAGGATACTAAGCCCTGTTATATCAAACCAGAATAATCGTTAGTTACTACTATAAAGGTATAACATATTGTAATAATAGCTAGAAATCAAAGGGAAAGAATAAGGACAGCTAGGAAACTGAAATTGATCAGAGTATTTATGTTACTTACTAACACAAAGATGACCTGGAAGATGGCACATGTTTTGTATCTTCCCCAATATGAATCACTAAGGAAAGCTCCCACAAGAGAGAAGATGTACACTGTGCCAGTCCACTTGCTCACATTGTTAGCAGCCTCAGCATTATCTTGACCTAACACCCTTGTCAGGAACAGCACTAGGTTCACTCCAATTCCAAAAAATGCCAAGGTTGCCAGACCTTGGTTCACTGCACAATGCAATCAACAACATAAGCACGGTTAGCACCATGTTATAATTTTTTTACAGTCAAAATGAATGTACTGAAAATATAAAGAAGGATTGCACACACAAGATGTGCCTAAGTTCACCAAATGGTAGCCTTGATACAAAATGTTCTGCAAACAGAAGCAGAACCCAACCAATTGCCACCAAAAAAAAAAAAACCAGCAAAACTATTCAAATCTGAAAACAGAACCAGCTCCAATTGAATAATGATAAGAAGCATGTAACAACAAACATGGCAAACAATTGTCAGTACCATGTTATTAGTTGACAGTTTTGTAATTAAGAATAAAAACAGTTAATGAATGAGGTTTTGGCTCTAACCAACCCCACGATCTCTAGTCAAAATGGGATTTTTTTTCCCTAATACTCTCCTTCATTCTTTTGTATGTGCTTTACAAATGCAGCTTGTTTGCATATCATACGCTGATACACCTAAATTAAATGTTATATTTGTGATAAAAATATTTTTAATTTCTTAATTAATATTCTTAGTAGTAGTAGTATAGATTTATGTTTGTATATATTTTATTAGCATGGCTAAATCAATCGGGATTACTATATTCCCTAAAGGGTAGTTGGTCTAGTCACTTCTGCACGTGCACTATTTGCTTTTCCTCAAATGGATTGATCATAACTCCATCAAACGATCACTTGAGAATGTTGCATGGTCACTAATAAGCATTATGTACCACCACCAAAAATGTGCACACATAACAATATATTAATTAACCAGAAACGATTATACCAGTACTGTTGTTGATTAAAAGTGATTTTTACCTCACTAGTCAGTACTCACAAATCACAATCCTATATGGTGTCACGGGAGATGCGTTTGCATGTAAAAGAGAAATCTTTAAAATAGTTTAGATTTTGTTTTAATACAAAAGTAAAAAAAGTTAATACATGTAAATCATTTGAATAATACATTTTTATTCTATATAAGTTAAAATCAATTTCCATATAATATTTTTTCAAACTCGTTTATCTAATTTATCAATGAACACCAATAAACTATATATTTATTTCAATTAGAACAAATTCATCACTTATAAGGCTGGGGAGTGGGTGACAGGTGGACTTGGAGATGACATCAGAGGTGCGTAGGGGTGGGAATAGGTTGGATCGAACTGGACTATGTAAGGCCTGAACCTGGCTTATGTTGAAAATGTTAAGCTTGAGCTTGACTTGCGGTCTGTCATAGGCTCATTGTTTAGGCTAGGCTAGGCCCGACTTTTTTGAAAGTCCGACAAGGGCTGAAAACCTATTTAAAAAATTATTCATTTTTTTATAAAAACTTACAACCTTTAAGTGGTGTAGACTTTCATAAATTGACGAACAAACTAATAAGTCATTGAAGTTCAAATCTGAGATATGAAAAAACCTTTTAGAAATTATCTTTAGATTTTTTTATTAAGAGAATTATCTTTATATGACATCCTATTTAAATTTTACTTTTTAATAGTTCCTTTAAATATGTCAAAAATTGAATATAATAGTAGAAGTAATAGTAACAAATATTATTTATTTTGACTTAAGTAGGTCGGTCTGATAGACTTAAAAAGTTTTTCATTGCTTATAAAAAAAGACTTAAAAAGCTTTTTTGGTGGCATGTATCCTGATCTTTTTAGCTTAATATGTTTTTAAAAAAACATTGACCTTAACTATTTAAAAAAACCCGGTCTAGCCTGAGTTTGACATAGGTTGGGCCATAGACCCCTATCGATCGACTTGACCTGTATATTCCCACTACTCGAGACGCTCTTTATTTGTTTGGGAAGAGGAGCTAGTACAATTTATAAAGACTTTTTCTAAAGGCAATCACTCCACAAAAAACACGATCTAGATTTTGTGGGTTTGGGATTATGATAAGTTGGTTGGATACCTCTATAGGAGTACTGTCTTTGCTAAAAAAAGTAATTTCCACCACAGTAAAACTAAACACACCCTAAAACTTTTTATGTTGGACCACCTAACTACCATCGCAAAAACAATTCTATTTTCGTCTAGAAACTAGAAATTAATTCGGATTATTTTTTGGTACATAATAAATCAGTCCCAGATTTCAGCACACAGGTACATGCACGCACGTTACTTTTACGCACTTTTCTTGCCACACGAGAAAAGCTTCAGAAATATCCCAACAATGCCTATAATTATCCGATAGTGACCTCCCAATTTTCATTCACCTTTGAATTTGATATCTTTGTTCTGAACAAACTAATGCGGCATGTTAATTTGCTTTTGGCCTGCCTTAGTTGGAAGCATTTAAAATTGGTGAACTATCTTGACCAAAAAAAATGGTGAGTTTGATCAAAGGAGGCAGTATTTTTTTTGAAAAAGAATCCTCAAAATGAGAAATGAATTAAGACGGAATTATCATGTATATTTACTAGTAAATAAAAATATTTAATTAATTTATACTTTTAAAAGTTAAAACAATAAATAAACTTGTTTTTTTGATATATAAACAATAAATAAACAAACTTGGTAGTGGTAAAATCGCGAACTCAAACGGCGTCGTACCTAAAAAAAGGTAATGTGCTAATTATGTGCTGTCCACAGCTCAAATTTACTAGTTTGGTACACTAAATATAGAAATTTACTCTTTCTTGCACTCCATGTATGATGATGTAACTACTGTACTAGTATATGTCAATTGTTATTTAATGCTTTATGACACGTGGCCAGACCAACGTCATGAAAGATTCCACCGCAGGTTACGTGTTCCTCTCAAATGCATGCTCGTTCATTTCCTCACACTCATCCCCTTTTTCTGTCGTATTATTAGGATTCATTCAGATTCTATATTTTGATTCCCTTCTCTCTCTCAGGTCGATAAATATATAACGGTGGAATAGAACTGAGCCAGCTAAAGCATTGTTGCAGCTAGGCAAATTATGAAAAGAAGCTAATTTAATTGATGAATTATTTATTGTGGACTAAATGAGGCACGAGGTTTGTAATATTATTAATTAAAGTTGTCGTTTACTATGATCATCATAAACTGATAAGACGACCGAAGAAGAGGTTGTTCGCTTGTGGACCAAACTCTATTAATTCCTCCTACTACTGATAACTTATCTATCTATACAGACAAGGTTCCTGAATCTTCTACGGCTTTAACTGTTGCCACGACTCCTAATTTTCTATCATTATCAACTATACGTCGACGTATCACTCCCCCGCGCACACACAAAATTGAGGTTCAATAATTAAAGCTCAAATGATAAGATATAGGGAAACTTCATTATGTTTGCAAATACGGTTCTGTGATCTCATCCTCCAAGCAAATGCAATTTTGCACTTACCAACACCTTGATCCACATAGTGCAAAGTTGATTTTTTGGTTTAAAAAAAAAATAAGGGGAGTATATTACATATGGCTATGTTGATACAGGGATGCATTGAGATGTAATAATCAAATAATAATCTAGGCTTATGACAAATTAAGCACAGTGAGACAAGTTAAAAATTGCCCTGCTGTATAGTAGTAGTATTTATTTATGTTGTGGAACTTACATAGTATGATAGTTCCGGCAACCCATCTCCCAGATTTGGCTCTGATTGCAGGACGACCATGCCAATCAACACTCCCATCAAGAGTTAACTCCTCTGCTTCTTCTTCTTGGAACTTCCCCTGTTTCAACACAGACCAAAATGACAGCATTTGTAAGTACTTATAAAACAACCATATAGTTTTAATTATGTACTGTATTGATTAAGAAGCCTTAATGGCATGCTCAAAACCAGTGATCAACGGAGTTTGGTAAGTCTCTTCAGAATTAGAAATAAGGAATAAGCACAAATAACTATGTACACAAGTTCTATTAATTATGTGTATATATGTATGGGTACCTCTTTGCAGACCTCTAAGCAGGCCATTTTGGTGATGTCAAAGTTTGAAAGAGAAATAGGGAGTTCAATTAAGTTCTCAAGCTGAATTGAAATGCAAATGATTGAGAGAACTGAAGCAGAGGAAGGTTGTTTATTTGGACAAAGGCCGAAGAGAAGGAGATTTAAGTTACTACACATGAAGCTGAGTGAGTGTGGAAGTCTTCAATAAATAGAGGTAGGAAGGGCTGGATGAACGGTCCAGATTTCTAAGTACCTAAGTGGGAACATCCTACGTGTCATACTCGTCCAATTCTTTTTTTGTGAAGAGAGAAAATAAGAGTCTATTTGATAATGTAGATAAAGAGATAGGATCTGATAAACTTATCATATTCTGTTTAGTCAGCGTAATATAATAAGTTAATGTTGCTCTTTTGATCGGTATAATAAGTTAACGTTGTTATCTATCTTTTTGTGTCTTTCTACTTAAAATTTTATAAAATATAAGTTGCGCTAGAAACGAGTGGGATATGATAAGAAAACAATTTCTTCATTCATGATAAAAACCCAAAATGCCCATATCTAAAAAAATTATCAAAACAACACGGGGGGCAACTACGTAATTACTTCCCAAAAACATACACACTTTTTGAAAAAGCATGATAATGTAGAGAGAGAAAGAAAACTGACAAAAAAAGAAGAGAGAGAGAGAGAGAGAGAGAGAGAATGTGAAAAGGCTAACGCAGAGAGAGTGAGAGAGAGACAGAGACAGAGACAAAGAAATAAAAGGAACAAAATGCTAACGTAGAAAGGGAGAGGGGAAGCGTGTGAGAGAGGAAGGGAGAGAGAAAAGAAAAAGAAGTTGGGAGAAAATATAAATACTACTACTTATCTTTTAACCTCTAGCAAAAATTTCGAACAAACGTTTTTGTCTCTTAGAAAAAAACACTGGATAATATTTCTCATCGACAATTATAACTTTTGAAGAATACTATAAATCCATTATCTATCTTTTACTATCTACTAATCTACTAAAACTAATAGATTTAACTACTAGCAAAAAATTCAAAATAACTTTTTAGTCTCTTAGAAAAAAAAGAGAAGACCTGATGACTATTCAAATTACTGATAAATATTCAAAAAAATACGTGACAAATATTTGTAACTAATACGTGAAAAAAGAAAAAAAATTGTAACTGAAATATAAAAACACGAGACAAATATTTGTCATTGGTAATTATAATTTTTTGTACAAATTATAAAAATGACAAATTTCATTATAATAGTCATGTATGAGACAAATGTTTGTCATTGATACATAAAACACACAAGATAAATTTTTGTCACTTATCTAAATCTAAAGATATAAATTGAAGGTAGTGGCTCCAACCTCCTTTTGGATGGAAAATAGCCTCTTTTTGGAGGAAAAAATAAGTCAAGGGGTATTTTTGTAATTTTGATTTTTTTAGGGAAAAGTGTCAAGGGGTATTTTTATAATTGCGGTTTTTGGAGGGAAAAGCGCCAAGGGGTATTTTCTAATTTCTCACTATTTTTTGTTACATCTCGGCCAAGTGTCTCTATTTTTCTTCTTCTATCACATCTCTTTCAACTACTCATCACATGTCAAACAAATGTCTCTCTTTTATTGGTCCTGTTTTCTTCCATCCGCCACATGTCAAACTATCTATGTAAAGCCAAAATTTCTTTTGTTGCATGTCAACCAAGTGTCTCTATTTTTCTTCTGTGTCTTTCTTTCATTGATCCTGTTTATTCCATCTGCCACACATCACATGGAGGGAAGCCTCCTTTTGGAGGGAAATGGGTCAATGGGTATTTTTGTAATTGCAATTTTTGGAGGGGAAAGCGCCAAGGGGTATTTTGTAATTTCCTCACTATCTTTTGTTGCATGTCGGCCAAGTGTCTCTATTTTTCTTCTTCTATCATATCTCTTTCAACTACTCATTGCATGTCAAACACGTGTCTCTTTTTCACTCGTCCTGTTTTGTTCCATCCGCCACATGTGAAACTATCTAAGTAAAGCCAAAATTTCTTTTGTTGCATGTCAGCCAAGTGTCTCTATTGCTCTTCTTTCTATCGCATCTTTTTCAACTACTCATTGCATGTCAAACACGTGTCTCTCTTTCATTTATCTTGTTTCTTTCATCCCCCCGCATGTCAAACTATCTGTCTAAAGCTGAAATTTGGCGCCAAATTTTAGGGTATTTTCAACATTTCGGTTCAACTACTCATTGCATGTCAAACACGCGCCTCTCTTTCATTGGTACTGTTTTTTTTCTATCCGCCACAAGTCAAACTATCTATGTAAAGCCAAAATTTGGCGCCAAATTTCAGGGGTATTTTGGTTTAACTATTCATTGCATGTCAAACACATGCCTCTTTTTCATTGGTCTTGTTTCCTTCCATCCGCCACGCGTCAAACTATCTATGTAAACTATCTATGTTGTAAGAGTGGGATTATGATTTGGCTAAAGTGTTGAGCCACATGTCGTATTGCCGTCAAAAATTGAATGGCAATTAAAATGGGAACTAAAATTGCAGATTCGGTAAAATTATGGGATCAAAATTGTGAGAAAAAATAGTCAGGGGTATTTTGTCAATGTGTTTCAATTTTTCGCTGCATCTCACACACATTCAATTACTTTTCTAAAGCACACCTACCACATCTCTCTCTTCATCGACTCTTCTCTCTCTGCAATCACATCTCACTCTCAACTCTTTCTTCTCTGCACTCTCTGCTCTCTTCCCAATCACATCTCACTCTCAGTTCGCTCTTCACACTTACATCTCACTCTCAGAACAACTACAATGGGAAGATTGATGTTTAGGGTTAGAGAGAAAAAAGAGTTTCGAGAGAAAAGAGTTTCGAGAGAAAAGAGTTAGGAGGGAGAGAAAGAGATAGCGATCAGAGAGAGAAAGAGTGAGAAACAGAGAGAGGTGCGAGAAGCGAGTGGAGAGGAATCTAGGGAAGCGAGAGGGAGAAGGACTTTGACGGAGCAACAACCAACACTTCGGCTCCAAACATTCGTGGGTGTGGGTGTGGGTGAGTAACTACAATTTCCATGGGAAGAATCATATCTACTTTTTTATTTATTTATGGATTTATGGTTTTTAAGAGTTGTGGTTCTTCCTCTAGCTTTGACGACGACACTGTGGACACCGTGAATGAGTCACCATTCTTAAGACATTTTTAGCCATTTCTACTTTTGTTTACTCTATTATGCACTACTTTATTATATTGTCTATCCACAATCTTATATTTTATTATCTTAATTTTGGTACCTATTGCCGCTGTTTCTAGGGCTCCCGTCCATCAGACGGGTATTGAAGCTAGTAAATAAAAAACACAGAACAAATAATTGTCACTGATACATAAAAAAAAGCACGGAAACAATATTTGTCACTATAAATATAACTTACTGTACAAATTTAAAACAAGACAAAAATTGAGCGAAATAATCTGTTATTAGTTTACTTTTGAGTCTTGATGGAGAATAATATAATGGTTTCCACAGAGTTAATTAGTTTAACGTCTTTGACAAAAAAAACATGTATTGTAGGATTTGAGATCATTTTGTCAAAAAAAATGAATTGAAGACTAATAATTTAATAAGAATATCTATCATTGCGGACTAATTTTAAAATTTTTATTCTGCTTTTCTGTCCTAACAAGAAAATGTTTTCTCTTACATTTGGTATTATAAGTCATGAGGGACTAAAAGCAAAAAATCCAAATTTTATAGTGACCAAAAGTTGGTGAATTTTTTTGAGGGACTAAAAAAACTCAAATTTTATAGGGATCAAAAATATAATAAATAAACCCTAAAGTGTATGAGTAATTATCAAAATATAATAAATAAGTTTTTACTTGATAAATTGTTTCAACTTTTCAAGAGAATAATTAGTGTCGTGAGAATCAGACTAGATCAATAGGTTTAACCAATTGGGTTGAACTAAGAACTAGCGAGTTCGACAGTTGGTCCAGTCGGATTTTGGACTGCAGTTTGTGGAACCGCTCAAAACCGGATTGAATCGCGGTCAAACCCTATCGAATCACTAATTTGACCGATTGAATTGTTCAAAATGCTTTTTATTTAATGTTTCTCCAAATATAATTTTTCTTACTGCACTTATTTATTACTCATTCAATTCAACCTTAAATGAATAAAATGAACCAATTGATGAACTCTCAGGTATTCTGCCGATTCGGTCTCTAGGCCGATTATTAAAACATGGAAGAGTATGAGACTTTTTTGGTAAAATTACACCATGGGTCTTTTAAGTTATTTAATTGTAGCAAGTTGGTTCTTTAAGTTTTTTCCGTACCACTTAGGTCTTTTAAATTACATAATCTGTACACCGTTAGTATTTTTTCCATTTTTTGTTACATAAAAGCCCAATTCGCACTAATAGAGCTGACGTGGTCGTGACGGAGGCTACCTATCATCTATCTTGTAAGAATTTTGTCATTTAAGACTACCGTCATGTAACAATTTGGTCCTTTCAACTTAAAAGAAAAAGAAGATGAACCTTTTTTTTTTTTTTTTTAATTTTTAAGTTTTTTTTTGACACTAAAGAAGACAAAAAAAATTAAGTTGAAAGTTCAAAATTGTTACATTACAGTAGTCTTAAATGACCAAATTTTTACAAGATAGATTCTAGATAGCCACTGTCACGACCATGTCAGCTCTGTTACTGCGAATTAGACTTTTTTGTAACAAAAAATAAAAAAAAAATGACTAACAGTGTACACATTATGTAACTTAAAGGACGTAAATGACACGGAAAAAACTTAAATGATGAACTTGTTACAATTAAATAACTTAAATAATTCTTAGTATAATTTTGCAGACTTTTTTTTATAGAAGAATTTATCTTTTTTTAAACACATAATATCTATTTATGGCAATATACCGATTATTTTGTATAATGAAGTAGAATTACTGAAGAATATAATTATTATACTAAAATATTTATTAAATACGTATATTTTAATTATAAGACAATTATTTATTATTTATAATTTATAATAATAATACGATATATATATTTATATATATATATATATATATATATATATATATATATTAATTAGAGGACGATTATTTATAATATATATTAATTAGAATATATTTTTTGATCAAATATATTAATTAGAATATAAGTATATCACATTGAAATTGAAACACTTAAGTATAAAACATTGATATTGAAATGCAATAATTAAATGACAGCTATCAAGTAAAAATAAAAATTTGACAAAAAAAGAGTATCAAAAAAAAAAATCTTCGGACTGAAATAAATGCAATGAATTTCCTTTTGGACTGAAATATACGACAGGTCGATGTCTTTGATCGTACCCACATAAAATCTTCCATCTTTTCACTTTTTTTTATTTCTTGGCTATATTTTCATTATCTTTTTAATATTCAAATCAATTAATAAGTAGGTATATTTTTGATGTTGTTAAAGTATATGGATTGTTTTTTATTTTTAAACATTACATTTTATTTGTAACCATATTTTAATAATAAAATAATAAATATTAATAATATGCTTTTGCATATAATTTTTGAACCATATATAACAGTCCTAATTGCTATTGATTTCAGTTTATTTTTTATTGAATAAAAGCGATTGGCCCATTCACTTTGATAGAAAATCATAGCGATTATTTTGAATTTTAAAATTGAGATGTTTTTTTTAAAAAAATCAGATATAAAATATATCTTAAATTTATAAAATAAATATAGTTTTATTTTTAAAAAAGAATAACGAATTGAAATAGTCAATGAATAGTGACTCACTATAGGGCATTGCCGGAAGCTAGCTAGTGAGTCACTAATGGATTTAGGCTTAAATACGTTTTTATCCCCTACAAATAAGGAGTATTTTGCTTTTACCCCCTGCAATTTTTTTAAAAAAAACCCCTTGCAAAATCAACTTTTTTTGTTTTAGTCATTCTGTTAGATGGACGTTAAAAAAACGTCTATGTAACATTTTTAAATACGTTTACACCCCCTGCAAATAAGGGGTGTTTTGCTTTTTTACCCCCTGCTAAAAAAATCTAAATCCTCTTCTTCTTCCTTAGCACCCACCCAACCTCATATCAATTTTTTCATCTCCAACACAAACCAACGCTTCCATATCAAACCAGAACCCATCTTCTCATCTTCTTCGTCTCTCTCTCTCTCTCTCTCTCTCTCTCTCTCACACACACACACACACACACAGAACCAGCAAACCATGAACACAACATGTAATTAATTTTTATTGCGATTCTGATTTTAGGGTTTGTTTCAAGTTTTATGGATTGTTGTTTATGAATTGTTCTTCATCTTAAGGTTTTGTGGATTTAATAAATGTGTGTGGTTTAAAAAATGAGTCAATAAACAAATCAAGCTAGTACTTGATTTACAATGCAGCATCTCTGACTTTTTAAAATTATTTGATTATGTGTTTTGCATGTTTTGCATTTTTTTGGCTTAAATACGTTTTTACCCCCTGCAAATAGAGGGTGTTATGCTTTTACTCCCTGCAAAAAAAATCTAAATCCCCTTCTTCTTCCTCAGCACCCACCCAACCTCATATCAACTTTTCCATCTCCAACACAAACCAACGCTTCCATATCAAACCAGAACCCATCTTCTTCGTCTCTCTCTGTCTCTCTCTCTCACAGAACCAGCAAACCATGAGCACAACATGTAATTAACTTTTATTGCGATTCTGATTTTAGGGTTTGTTTCAAGTTTTATGGATTGTTGTTTATGGATTGTTCTTCATCACAAAATCAATATTTTATGGATTTAATAAATGTGTGTGGTTTAAAAAATGAGTCACTAAACAAATCAAGCTAGTACTTGATTTACAATGCAGCATCTCTGACTTTTTAAAATTCTTTGATTATGTGTTTTGCATGGTTTGCATTTTTTTTCATGTTTAAATGTGTGATCTGTGTGTTTATATGTTAAAATTAAAGTTTATTCTTTATTAAGGGTCAATGACCGCAGGCAGTGGCGGATCTTTATAGAGTAGGGGGAGCCACTGCACTCCCCGGCTCCCATTAAGTTAATATATACACGGATATATTTTATACTCAATAGTATAATATATAAAACCAAATGAACACTAAGCAACAAAAGTATTAGTAGTCAAGCGGATAAGAGCATTATTGGTGTATTTAGGGTCCCCAGTTCAATTCTTGTGATGGCCACACCTCTTTTTAGAAGTTATTTGTATATTTTTCTCAAAAATTAGTATAAAAAATTACATTAAGCAATTTGAACTCAGGACATTAAAATTGACAAAGAAACCAAGCAAACTATTATGAAACACAATTAATTTTGGTTTATATATTTGTTACTGCTTTGGCCCCCTCCAATTTTTTTGTCAAGATCCGCCACTGACCGCAGGAGAATAACAATCAAGACCCTAACTCTTATGATCCACAAAACCTTGATTTTGTGATGAAGAACAATTCATAAACAACAATCCATAAAACTTGAAACAAACCCTAAAATCAGAATCGCAATAAAAGTTAATTACATGTTGTGCTCATGGTTTGCTGGTTCTGTGTGAGCGAGAGAGAGAGAGAGACGAAGAAGATGAGAAGATGGGTTCTGGTTTGATATGGAAACATTGGTTTGTGTTGGAGATGAAAAAGTTGACATGAGGTTGGGTGGGTGCTGAGGAAGAAGAAGGTGATTTAGATTTTTTTTGCAGGGGGTAAAAGCAAAACACCCGCTATTTGCAGGGGGTAAAAACATATTTAAAAATGCTACATAGACGTTTTTTGTAACGTCAATCTATATAGAAGAACAAAACCAAAAAATTGATTTTGCAAGGGGTTTTTTATAATAAAAAAATTTGCAGGGGGTAAAAGCAAAACATCTCTATTTGCAGGGGGTAAAAACGTATTTAAGCCTATGGAATTATATCCTTTTACATTTAAGTTTCATGTTCTTAACATTGATAGCTATACTTTGATGTTGTAAGTCAGATTTAAAAGATTTAAAGAGTACCAGAGTAGAAAATTTTGAACATATTTCTAACAATTTTTTTCTTTAAAACTGCTAGTGCTTCAATAAGATCCGTGTTTGTTAAGTTGAGTACTTTTAAATATGATCTAATACTTAGAATACACTATAAGTACCTGAAGCAAGTTCATCCACTGAATTTTATGGATTCATTTCAAGAAGAAAGGGAATAAAAATCTAAACGTACTTGCCATGGTATTTAATTTGCGCGTGTTTCATTTGGTGGCAGCAGCTCTCTTAAATATGTAAGCATACTTAATAATTTAGGTACTATTTAAAATTATTAATCATGATTGATCAAAAAATATAATTAATCATGATTATAAGTATAATTTATGTGTAGTAAATTCCCCCCCCCCCCCCTCTCTATTTTAAGCAATGTTGCACCCGACAAACCTTGTTAATTACTCATTTTCCTATTTTGTGGAAAGAGAGATTACATGGAAGTGAGTATAAATAAAATAAAAAATGTCATTAACAAGGAGGAAAAAAAATCTATCAAAGAAAAGAAAAAAACCTCTACTGAGCTCCTTATTAAACCCAACCCAACTCAACTAAAGAAAACTAAACTTTTCTTTATTAAACCCAACTTTTACATATTTTTTTAGGCAAAGAGAATGAAGGAAACCTCGTTAAATTTTTTTGACGCAAAATACATCAAGAAAAAAAAGAGAGAACCCCCTGATTTTATTAAAAAAGACAAAAAAGAATAAGGACAAAAGGGAGCCCAAAGAGGATTAGACCAATAATTTTGCCAATGAAAGAAATTAAAATCAAAGCAGTAATAGGGAGCCTATAACTTGTTACGGCAAAAGACCCCCAAGAAAATCAAGATTCATAAAGACAAATTTAAATGACTGCCGCCATTCAAAAAAAAAAAAAAAGACAAACTTAAATGACTATTTCACATTAGTCAAATCAAAAAGAGACTGAGACTGAATTGACCCCTTGAACGGGTACTATAGCCTACAATCTTTTGGACCAAATTCTTCTTTTGCCAAAATTTCTTCTTCGGGGTCTTGGACACAACCGGTTCGAAACTATCAACAATTGTGGGGTCAACAAAACATCATCTACTACATCACATTAAAACTTTCCTAATATTCTTGTGTCAGATTCGACCACTAGGATAGAAGTAGCATCAGACTAGGAGGTATTCAGCGAACCTAATCTGGTTGTTGGAGGTTGAGTGGAGGATGAATCAACATATTACAGGAGCTGGTTCCATGAATTATTTGTTGAAGAAGATATCACTAAATCACCTAAATTGTGAGTATCCATGGGGGATTTGTCAAGAAGGGATTCACAAGAAGTAACAAATAGAGAGGAATAAACTTTTTGTGTAGCTTTAGGTGCACTAACAATATCCTTTGCCTTACCAAGAAGAGGATTTGAATTTTCTTCCACCCCATCAGGGGATAGAGCAATATTATTCATATCCTTGAAACGATTAGAGTAATTATCTTCCTCTACTGAAATGGCCAAACCAATACAAGCCTTGAACTGTGGCGCTTTGGAGGGGCCAATATCAACTATGGTCAGATGTTCAACTTGTTGCTCCAAGACTATTAATCTCCCATTATCTTTCTTAGAAATGTATTGAACAGTCCTCCAAGCAGGAACATAATTAGAAACGTACAATCTTTACATACGTTTTTTCAAAAAAAAACTTTTCACCTAAGAGCACTTGGATGAGATGGTATAGGCCTCTTACAGCTTAATGAAGATCCTGGGTTCGAATCCATTCTTGGACAAGAGTGTTAAATCTCTTGAGGCCGTTCGAATATGGCACTTACCACTCTTATTTATGAAGAAATGAAAATAAAGAGGGAGAATAGAGGAAAGCTCGGTACTGCTTCGAGTTTTCGGGGCCATAGAAGAGTTTAGTGACTTGGTGAACAAGCATCTGTTTGAGCAAAAATTGCAAAAGCTATTTGAGCTGGTCAAATCCGACTGTTCAACGAACATGGTCATGTTTAAGCGTAACATCTATTTGACCAGGTCAAATATGACCATTGGCAACTTGACGAACAAGCAACACATTTAATTGAGAAAAACACAAAAGATAAAAAAAAATTCGGATAAAAATATAACACCACA
Organism: Oxytropis ochrocephala; assembly: GCA_020916435.1. Lineage (NCBI taxonomy): Eukaryota > Viridiplantae > Streptophyta > Magnoliopsida > Fabales > Fabaceae > Oxytropis > Oxytropis ochrocephala. Next base: position 22,159,107 of record CM037088.1, read on the forward strand.
CCCAAGCCCAAGTCCTGCCAACCGGACGACATGCGTGGTGGTCAATATGTGTGCATTCTTAATCTTACCATTTGACAAAATTGGATACACTTTGCTTATCAAAAATAACAAAATTGGGTACACTTTGAAGCCTGACCCAAAGAGTCAATCTTCACACTTATAAACACTCTTAAAATGTCTATTATTTCCGACATGAGACTGGTCTCTATTTTTCAATTCACCAATTTCCAACCGTAACAATATTTAGTGTTTTCTTTCACTAGCCAAATTAAAACATATGCGTATTGATATCTACTCTTATGTATGTGAGTTGGCATTATGGCGCCAACTCCCTTTTTTTTTTCATTTTATTTTTTTTGTTTGATCTGCCCTTTTTTTTGTTTTAGTTTTTTTTCTTCTCTTTTTTTTTCAGTTTTTTGTTTCTTTTTAGTATTTTTATGGGTAAAAAAATTATTTTGTACTAAAATGCGCAAAGTGAAATATTAGGTAGTGTGTTTTAGGATACTTTAGGATTTAAATTTTTTTTTGACTCTTTAAATACTAGAAGTTTCTTCGTAAATAACCGGTTAAAAAATAATAATAAGTTTGTGATAAAATACGTAAAGTGCGATGTTGGCGGATTGGTATAATTGCCCGATGGGTTGTTTTTCTATGTTGTAATCCAATCCTGTAATACTTGTTATAGAAAAGTTCATAGTTGGGGGAGAAGCAGTGGGTTAGGCTATATGTCCCACTGTTGTACGTTCTATTTCGTGCGAGGTACTCTTTTTTCTCTCTGAGTCTTTTTCCCAATGGGTTTTGGCTCAGGGAGGTTTTGAGGAGGCCCTCCCCCTTTCCTTTGTAAAAGGTTGGGCACGCCCGTGCTCTGTTTAATACAAAAATTGCTTATCTAAAAAAAACGTAAAGTGATGTTGACAGTGTATTTTGAGGAACTTAAGGGTCCCAAATTTTTTTAGATGTTTAAATATGCGAAGTTTGTTCGTCAATAATCTGTTTGATGAAAAAAATTACATGTCCAAATTGGTATTTTCTTATTTATTTAGATAATTTCACGTCAACAAGTATTAGAAACATACTTATATTAATATTTAGTTTTAAATCAAACTCTGCATGATACATATACGTACGTGTTTCACTTTCTAATTGTGTTGTCTTCTTTTCTCTTTAATTATCGGTTAAATTTTTATATTTATATCTTTTTGGTATAAACCGGCTCTGCATGCAACTCTAGAGACTAATCCCTCGAGGAAATATTAGGTAGTGTGTTTTAAACTTAATACTTTTTAGATAAGCAATCATTCATTAATGGAGCACTAGGGGTGCTCAAACCCAAGCACCATGGAGTAGTTATAATATTATTATTTAATTTTATAACTTTACTTCATTCAAAAGAATTTTAGCCTTATTTACAATAGAACTCCCAAATATATCTTCGGACTTAATTATAAGCAAAAGTAATTACTTTTACCCATATTAAAGATAGAAGTTTTATGTAATTAATTTTCTTGGATTCATGTCAAAAATAAATAGATTTACTAAACTATCCCTAATTAATATTTACCTTAGCACAACATTAATGAATTTATTTAATGTATTTATATCCATCGATACTAACTCACCTGTGCATCGCACACAGGTAATAAGGCTAGTTGAATGAGTTCTGATTCATTATGGTAACGAATTTCCCTACCTCAATTAGTTGCCAAGACATTCGAGAAACAAGGAAAATAATGAGAGAGAAAGTAGAGAGAGAGGGAGTGCTAGGGCATGAGGAAGTTGAAGGGTGGCAGGAGAGAGAAAAAAACAAAGAAGAGAGAGAAAGACTACTGAATGAGCGCGCGACGGTAGGGAATTCGAAAAGCCAGAACGGAAACGAAGGAGAGGGTGGCGGTTGGAGGCTGGTGGAGGGTAGAAAGAAGAAGCAAACAGCCACCACAAGCAAAACTGATGTAGTAAGCTGTTGGAATGGGAAGGTGGATGGGACTATCTCGTTCTATTTTTCAGATTTTCCAAATAACCATGGTGCAAGTGAGATGTTCAGGGCATTCAAGTTGTACGGGAAGGTGGTGGAGGTAGTTATTCCGGCGAAGAGAAACAAGTGGGGGAAACGTTTCGGTTTTGCTCGGTTCGTTAACGTGCAAGAACCTGACAGATTCGCGGTGAAACTAGACAACATAATAATCGGAGCGGATAAGATTCACGTTAACTTACCCCGTTTCGCTCGGACTGTGAATGACGCAGGTGTGACAGACCAAATGGAGATGCCTAGGGTCGCTCCGTTAGCAGATCGCAAGGTGTGGAGGCCGGTGGTGGCTGGAAAAAAGGGAGAGGAAAGGAAGTGTAAGGCCTCGGTTGTATTGGCAGACCGAAACGTCGCTGGTCTGGAAAAGACAGACCGAAACGTTGTTGGGTATTTGAGAAGACAAACAGTCGCTTTGGGGGAAGAAAACAAGGTCGCAGGGAATGGGAAGAGGTATGGTGAGGGGAAGGTGTTTGGGCAGTATGGACAGGAAGGCAGGAAGTTGTTCGGTCAAAACAGGAACTGGTTGCAACGAAGAGGAGGGGTTGATGGTGTTCGTGGTGAATACGTCGGTGGTAGAGGGAGTTACAGAGGCAACCGATTGGCTAATAGTAGTTGGATTCCAAGGCAGCAACAAAGAGAGCAAAGTATAGTGTATCACCGGAAAAAGAATCTATGCGAGGTGTGGTATAATGCTCCGGAAGAAGAACTAAACAAGTTCAAAAAAATGTATGTTGCAAAAGTGTGGAATGCTGGCACTACGCATATGGTGCAGGAATGGTTCAATATGCAAGGGGTATTCGCAGTGAAGGCAACACCAATGGGTGCAAACTTGGTACTATTGGAAGAATTGGAGGAAGGGTTATTAGATGATCTTATAAGGGAGGCTAAGGATTGGATGCACGAACACTTTAGTGTCATTAAAAGATGGAGTGAATCTGAAGTGGATAATGAAAGGGTGGTGTGGGTTAGGTGTCATGGAATTCCTCCCCATGCCTGGAACAATGACTTCTTTTCGGCATTAGCAAGGAAATTTGGAACTTTTTTGGGTGTGGATGAGAACACTAGAAGGATGAAGTCACTGGATGTGGCAAGGATATTGATAAGAACAAGGAGTTATGATGTGTTTAACATGGAGGTGGATGCAAAAATTAATGATGAGTTGTTCAGTGTTAAAGTTTTGGAGGAATGGTGTGGTCCGATGCACTGGGAGGGCCTCTCTCCCCCAAAAGATGACTGGGATGCAGTGACATTGATGTCTAGTGATGAAGAGAGTGAGGAAAATAATGATCCACCACTGTTCGAAAATGATGTAGAGAATAATGATGATTCGGAGGATGAAGAGGTAGGGTTTGATGAAGAAGGGGTGAAGGAAGGACGCTTGGAGGGGGAGGAAAATAAAAAAATAAATGGGGAGACCCCAATGGTGGAAGGTGAGGAGGTGTGTAAGAAAAATAATGCTGAGTTAAGTTCGAGAGTGGGAGGCTCTAATAATATAGGGGGTGCAGGAGCTATGGTGGCTGTATGTGAATCTGTTAGACATTCTGGGATCAATACCAAGGTGATAACTCCGGTGGAAGCTTTTGGGACGTCCTCGGCTAGTAGTGCTGAGAGTGGTGTTAATCTAGCATTAAAAGTGGCAGCAAAAGGTAAAAGCAAATTGAAGGAGGGTGGGGATAGAAATAGCAATATCTTGATCGGTGTGGTGAATGAGGAGGCTAGGAACTTGATTCTATCTGAAGGAAGCTCAAAAGGTAACTTATCTGAGCCTCAAACTTTTTTTGTAAAACGCAATCCCCAAAATCCTGGTCTATCTATTTCAATAAGTTGTGAAGGAAGCCCTGCAATCTTAGGGGATGTGTCTGTGGGTGATTCTGGTATTCGGTTTTGTAATGAAAGATTTTTGGCTGAGCATGAAATATCCCTGGCAAACAAAATGTGGAGTTTTGCAAAAAATAACCTTGGGGTACTTGGAAGAAACAATGATGAGGTGTACTCGGGTAGGATAAAATCATTGGAAATTAGGGATAAGATTGCCAAAGGAAAGAAGGAGAAGAAAAGTAAGTCTCAATGAAGGTTGCAACTTTTAATATAAGAGGGTGGGGGGGGGGCTGCGAAGAGAAGGCGCCTAAAGAAATTATTGTGGAGGAGAAAATTGATATATGCATGATTCAAGAAACAAAAAGTAGTGGCCTATCTAGGAGGGCGGTTGGAAGTGTCTGGGGGGATGATAATTTTGATTGGTTGAGTAAGAATGCTGTGGGGGCTTTCAGGAGGTCTGATTTGTGTCTGGAAGGCGGATTTAATTGAGGTAATGTTCTCTTTCTCGGGGGAAAATTTTATTGGTATGTGTGCAAAAGTGGAGGGTCGTATTTGCTACTTTATTAATGTGTACTCTGCATGCAATATGGCTGGTAAAAGGAGACTGTGGACAAATTTAAAATGCTTGAAAGAACAATTTGAGATAGGTGATTGGTGCATAGCGGGTGACTTCAATGCAGTGATTTCTAGACAAGAAAGAAGTGGCTGCATGACAAGTTTTAACCAAGCGGAGGCTAGTGAATTCCTTGCTTTCATGGAGGATATGGAACTTATTGATGTGCCGGTCTTAGGAAAGAAGTATACTTGTTTTGGGTCTGATGGGAGGGCGAGTAGGTTGGACAGAATCCTATTGACGGTTGGTGCTCAATGGGTCGGAAATAGAGAGATCTCGGACCATTGTCCAGTGTGGTTAATGTCTTCAGAGTTGAATTGGGGACCAAAGCCATTCAGATTCAACAATTGTTGGGTGGATCATCAGGATTTTAATAAGTTTGTACATGAGTGTTGGGCTTCTTTTAAAGTAGACGGTAGAGGGGCTTTTGTGATAAAGGAGAAAATGAGAATGTTGAAAGAAAAACTTAAGATATGGAACAGTTTTGACCAAAAAAAAAAGATATGGAACAGAGAAGTCTTCGGCATTAAGGACTTAAACATTGAGAAAATAGTCAAGGATCTGAATGAAGTTGAAAGGTTGTCAGTGGAGGGTGGAAATGTGGATGACGAGTTGAGAAGAAAGTTAAATAATGATATTTGGGGGAAATTCATGTGAAGGAAAGTCTTCTTGCCCAAAAGTCCAGGGTTAGGTGGCTGACTCAAGGCGATTCAAACAGTAGGTATTTTCACGCTTGCATGAAGAATAATAGGAGGAGGACACAACTCTTGAAGGTGAAGGTAAATGAAGAATGGGTGGAAGATGTAGAGGGTGTGAAAAGGGCGGTTAGAAATCACTTTGAAGAGAAATTCAAGGAGGAGGAATTTATCCGTCCAACACTTGATGGGATAAATTTCAACCAAATTAGTATAGCTGATAATGAGTTGTTAGAGATGTCGTTCTCTATGGAAGAGGTGAAGGAAGCGGTTTGGGAGTGTGATGGAAACAAAAGTCCGGGGCCGGACGGGTTCAATTTCACTTTTATTAAGAATTGTTGGGATTTAATCTCTCCGGAGATTATGAGGTTCTTTGAGGAGTTTCATAGGCAAGCAAAGCTACCAAAGGCAATTTGTGCATCATTTCTGGCATTAATTCCTAAATGTAGAAATCCAAACGGGCTGGGAGAGTATAGACCTATCTCATTAATTGGGAGTTTGTATAAAATGTTGGCAAAGGTGTTGGCGGGCAGATTTAAGAAAGTTCTTAAAGGGGTAATATCGGGGTGTCAAAGTGCATTCTTAGCAGGAAGGAATATATTGGATGGTGTGGTGGTAGTGAATGAGATAATGGATATGGCCAAGAGAAGAAAACAAAAGTGTGTGGTCCTGAAGGCTGATTTTGAGAAGGCTTATGACTCTGTTAGTTGGTCATATCTGGATAATATGATAAGCAGGTTGGGCTTTGGTACGAAGTGGAGGGGCTGGATGCGAACATGCTATTCCTCTAATTCTATCTCTGTCTTAGTTAATGGCAGTCCCTCACAAGAGTTTGTTGCGCAGAAGGGGTTGAAGCAGGGAGATCCCCTGGCTCCTTTTTTGTTTCTTGTGGCAGCAGAAGGTTTAGCGGGGCTTGTAAGGAAAGGGGTAGAATCAAATAACTTGACGGGATTTAAGTTGAATGAACATCTAACGGTGGAAGTTTTACAATTCGCGGATGACACTATTTTCTTTTGTGATGGAAGTGACAGGAGTGTGTGGTGTTTAAAGGCTATCTTAAGGAGTTTTGAACTTGCATCAGGATTGAGAGTGAATTTCTCAAAAAGTAATGTGATCGGAATTAGTATGGAGGATAGAACAATGGAGGGGGTATCCCAATTTCTCGCATGTAGTAGGGGAGCGGCAGTATTTAAATTCCTTGGTGTTCCGGTAGGGTCAAACCCGAGGTTAACAAGTACATGGCAACCGGTTTTGGATACCATCAAGGCAAGGTTAAATAGTTGCAAAAGTAAACAATTATCCATAGGTGGGCGAGTTACTCTTATTAACTCGGTACTTGCATCTCTACCTTTGTATCTATTTTCATTTTATAAAGCTCCGAAAAAATAATAGAGGAGATTATAAAGATACAAAGAAATTTCTTATGGGGTGGTGATGGAGAGATAAGGAAAATGGCTTGGGTGAGTTGGGAAACTATTTGCAAATCGAAGGAAAAGGGCGGACTTGGAGTGAAAAACTTGGAGGTGTTCAATATTGCACTTTTGGCCAAGTGGAGGTGGAGGATTCTAACGGAAGAGGGAAATCCGTTGTGGAAAGAAGTATTGGAGTCTAGATACGGGTTGGATGGGAGATGGCCAAGCGAGGGGGAAAATAGAAGAGGTTGGGGGAAGAAATCTATTTGGTGGCGTGATTTAAGTCAATTGGGTGATGCAACAAAATTGAAAGAAGGTTGGTTTGGGGAAATAGCAAGAATTAAATTGGGGAGAGGTAACTTGATGAGATTTTGGAGGGATAAATGGCTAGGGAGAAATAGCTTTGCTGAACTGTTTCCTACTTTATATGATAGAAGTAATAATAAGAACAATGTGGTGGAGGAAATGGGGTCTTGGGTGGATAATGTGTGGATATGGAATATTAGTTGGTTGGAGGAGTTTCGTGAGGAGGAGGATCATAATGTTAATTATATTGTGCAGCTGTTACAATCGGCTCAACTAAATGATCTATCACCGGATAGATGGATATGCCTTATCGATACAGTAAACGGATTCTCGGTGAAACGATGCTATTTAAAGCGTGTGATTTAATTGAAAATTCGATGCGAGGATTTGGTCGTGGGGGTGGCGCAGCGAGAGGGTGGTGCAAAGAATCGGTAGCGGCCATTACGCCTGGCGATCTTTGCGATCGGTCAAGGCGTAGAGGAGGGTGTAGGGGGCGGTGGTGAACACGCAGAGGAGGTGAGTTTGGACAGAATGAACACAGGGTTCGGTTATGCAGGGGCAGAAAAATCTGCTGCGAGCTTGATTCTGCAGACAGCGGCTATCTATACACTGCAGCAGTGGTGGTTTCGGTTCAGCTGGTGTTGAGGGTGTACCGGACAGCAGGGTCGTGGGAGGTTCGGTGGGATTGGTTATTCCGGAAGTTGGTGTTGAGGGTGAGCTGGGTGAAGGGAAACATTGGAAACAACTATGGAAAAATGATGTGCCATCAAAGGTGTTAATTTTCGGGTGGAGATTATTGTTAAACAGACTGGCTACACGGGAGAGATTGCATGTTAGAGGTATTTTACATTCCAACTTGGATAAGTGCTGCGTCTTTTGTTTCGAGGAGGATGAGTCTTCGGGACATTTGTTTATGGGATGTAGAATAATTAAAACAGTTTGGCAGCAGATGAGTTTGTGGATTGGGGAAAGCATAACGGACTCCGTGGATGTGGTGCATCATTTTTTGGAGTTTGGAAAATTAATGAAGGGAAAGAAATTCAAAAGGGTTAGGCAACTTATATGGCTATCGGTAGTGTGGAACATTTGGATTATGAGGAATCAAATTGTTTTCAATAGGGAGGTGGCTTCGGTTCCTAAATTGGTCTCGGGTATAAAGGATTCGGCGTGGAGTTGGTTCAAAGCTAGGAAGGGGAGGAAATGTTTGGCGCTTTGGTCAGATTGGTACAATAATCTGTTGGGTTGCTATTCTTTATTGTAATCAATTATTAGTATGTATTTTGTTAGAAGGGGGAGAAGCAGTGAGCTAGGATGGTTTTTCCCCATTTGTTGTGCAATTCTTTGTGCGGGAGACTCTTTTCCTCCCTGAGTCTTTTCCCAATGAGTTTTGGGCGGGAGGTTTTTGAGGAGGGCCCCCTTCCCTTTGTATTGTTGGGCACTACTCGTACTTCCTATCAATGAAATTGCTTATCTAAAAAAAAGTTGCCAAGACATTCTTTATACTTGTAAGATAGGACCATCTATCTTAACTTGAAGAGCTGCCAGTACCAGCCCAGCCAAGGAACTTGTCGAATACGTAATTAATTAATGATTTTTAACATAACATAAAAGTCTTTCCATAAATAGCAAATAAACTATTTAATTAAACTACTGTTGCAATAATTGTTTTCTTTAAAAACTATGAAGTCCAGCCAGTCGATCACCTAAACAACAAGAGTTTGAAAAGTAATGTTTGAAAAGAGTTGGAAAAACAAATAATTTATCAAAGTACATTAATATTTGAACAAACCTTGAGAGGTGCCATGAGCTCCATTTTTTCTGCCCGCTTTCACATAATTAATAACAACGAAATATTAAGAAATTTGTTTTATGTTTATAAATTCCAAGATGAACATGGTTTATATAATAGCTTTTGCTATATCTACTCTAAATATAATAAGACAACATGTCAGCAATTTTACTTTTTTAGACATCTTTAAATTTTGACATTCGACACAAATTAGAGGCAAAATAGCCAGGGTTAGCCAAACACTAAACGAGGCCTAAAGCGAGCTCCAAAACGATGTCCTTTTATATTTAAGAATAATTTTTTATAAACGTTATAAAATGCCCAAAAATATGCTATGAAAAGTTACAAGTGCCCAAAAAATGTGAGGACTAAAAGTGAATAATTTTTTATAGAGACTAAAAACAAATTTCACAAACTTTTTAAAGACAAACAACATATTTAAGAGATATTAGCCACAAATAATGCGGGAATTTTTTTTTAAGCCCCATTAAAAATACTATTTGAATAGTTTTAATGAATAATTTACGTTGGGTAAAAATAAATATATAATTTAAGTTGAGTAAAATTTTATGAATCAATTAAACATTTAATTCTATTCAAAGTTGGGTTAAAAAAAATTAGGTAAGTATTGATCATGGTGTTGCATAGTTTATGGAGAGAACAACATTTTTTAAGGAGAAAACAAATGTGGAAAATGGTATATCAATAGCATTTTTTACTGTTCCATATCATCCAAGTTAACGTAATAAGGGTTTTAATCTTTGTACCCCTCCCTTAGACCCTATACCCCCCTTTTGTGCCAAACTTCCAACTTTGCCCTTACTAAAAAACAAAAAACGTTCCAACTCTGGGAAAGTTTACGGAAACATCTCCTATTGATGTTTCCGTAGTCAACTGGGAAAAAATTCTTGCATTTTTACGGAAATATCTCCTATTGATGTATCTGGAGTCAAATTTTGGATGAATTTCTGGGCATCTGTACGGAATCATCTTGTGTAGATGTTTCCAGAGTGTAAAAATGACTACGGAAACATCAATAGGAGATGAATCCGTAGTCAGTTTTTACAGTTTGCTGAATTAAGTTTCTACCTAAAAATTTCGAGAACTACAGTATAAAGGAACTTCCAGTTATTTGTAAAAATTTGGATTGTCATGATTGTAAAAGCCTTATTGTCTTCTCTGATTTGCTTGTTTTAACAGGTTAAGATTCAGTTGACTTTTCAAAACACTCAACTATAGGAGCTTTAAGCCTTCACGTGGCTGACCACGTGCATTTTCAATTTTTATGCCTGATGCAATTAAAATAAATAACTCAATTTTTATGACTCCGGATTTATCTATATAAGATAAATCCGTATGAATTAAAATAAATAACTCCGGATTTATGCTAACAACATAAATTCGTAGTGTTAAATTAACACTACGGATTTATGTTGTTAGCATAAATCCGGGAACAACTCAAACATTTTCATCCGGAAACATCCAAATAATATAAATCCGAAAAATTTTAAAAAAATGACTACGGATTTACCTTCTTGGTGATGATTCCGGGAAGTTTGTGAAAATGACAGAGGTATTTTGGTATTAAATCGTATTATGGGGGTATGGAGGCCAAAGAGGGGGGTACGAAAATTAAAACTCACGTAATAAATGACATTTATTTTTTATAAACCAATCAATGGCATGTTACGGCACCAAAAATAATTGAATAAATCAAAAGTAACACCAAATTTGTTGATAACAAGAATCGAACTCAGGCAATACAGGATTAAGAGGCCCTTCTTTGCCAATCGAGTTGTGGTTACTTCGTTCATGTTAACCGAAGTTTTTTTATCATATAACAAAATAGATAATTTTGAGGCCCTTCTTTTTGGAAATTTTTTTAGGCCCAAAGCCCTTGCTTTAGTAGCTTAGGCCTTGGGCCGGCCCTGAAAATAGTTGTTCCTAACTATTCCCTGGAGTAGGGTTTAGCAAGGCCTATGAGGCCAATGAAAGGGGATGAACATTTTTACTTCTCACATACTACTTTCTGTGTTCTTGCTAAACCCTACTCCAGGGAATAGTTAGGAACAATAGTCAATGACCCGAAAAAGACGCAGCTTTTTTAAATAAAAAAAAGCGGCACCACTGACGCGCGTGTTGGTTATCATTATTATTATTATTTAAAAACTCTTTTTTTAAAAAAATTGTTTTGTTTTTTAAAAACTGTTTTTTCTAAAAAAATTATTTTTCTCCTAATATTTTTGTCAATTTTTTTTCCCGTTTTTAGTAAAAAAAAATTAGGTACTATTTTTATAATCTACTCAAACTACTAAAATTAATCATTTTTGGACAACGATAAAATTAATCATTTTAACCACTATCCATTATCAAAAAAAGCCGTACCTCTAACACAAGTTTAAAACTAACTTTTTTCAAAAAATTAAATTATTAAATAAATATTATACTCAATAAATAAATAATATTAAATTTACTATTTACTATAATCTCCCTATTAAAATCAATGAATTTTATCAAAAAATTGTAAACAAAACTTTAACCACTACCAATGTTAAATTATTATTAAAAAGTATAGAATAAAATAAGTCATAATACGTGACTACGTGACCGACAACGAGAGACTGACAATGAGAGCATCAACGGGAACATGAGTGGGAACGAGAGAGACAACAAGAGCGCCAACTAAGGTGCATATTCTAAAATTTATTATTTAATATTATCTCTCCATTAAAACTATTAAAATCAATCAATTTAACCACTAAGAATTTTAAAAAAATTAACCACTATCAAATATTAAAAAATAAATTATAATTAAACAAATATGATTTAATTAATCTTAAATTATATAGGAAAATATGATTAAATGAGAAGATACCGACTTTTTTTAAACTTTTTCAAACACAACTATTTTAAACTTTTTCAAACACAACTAAGTTTTTCCTATTTTTTTATTACATTTTGCAACTATCAACATATTTATAATTTAATTGCAAATTATAAAAATATGGTATCACCCGTGCGTATGCACAGATAAAATAATGTTCAGAATAAAGCGTTACACTCTTATTAATATTTTAATGGATAGAGTTGTACGATGCTAAAGCTAGCTAAGCTTATTAATAAAATATTTTCTTTATAAAAAAATGTATAAATCAATAAGATGTATTTTCTATTTTGAAAAAATGTTATATTTATTATATATATATCACCAAAAAAATAATAATACATTTCTTTTGAGAAATCTAAAGGATCTCAGCCGAGTTTGTTTTGCTTTTTTATTTCAGTACTCAAGTTGATTTATTTCCCTAGTACCTAAAAACATGGGAGCGTGCAAATATATAATAAAATTGAGTCACGTGATATTTTTTGTTTTTTCTTATAAAACGGATAATCCAACCATTTTTTGAAGGTGACAACTAAAATTGAGTTGAACCAACATGAGATAATCGATCAACCGCGCCACCGCGTTTTTTTTGAAGGTGACAACTTTCAAAAAAAAAAAAAAAAAAAACTAAAATTGAGTCACGTGATATTTTTTGTTTTCTCTGTTACAGGAGCATCATACAAATATAGATAGACATCTAATATATTCACAATACTTCCCCTTGGATGTCTATTAAGGATACGCCTCATTAAAACTGCACTAAGAAAAAACTCAATGGGAAAAAAATCTCAGTGAAGGAAAAAGAGTACAATATCATTTATGTGGTACAAAACCATGGAGAAGTAAAAAAGAGTACATCTTCCTCCCCTTGTTTGAAGAGTATGTTAAGAATATGAATTTCAACATTTAGATTTTCTCTCCTAGATGTATATGGAGCAATATACTTCGTGATTTATTCTCTTACTGTGAAAAGTGAAACTGCAAATCCATGGCAGATTCTGTAACACGCCCTTCTACTTAATATTATTTATTCAATAAAAATCAGAGTTTTTCAAAAACATTTTCCACGCACCTCAAATAAATATACTACATCTAAGAAAACCTCATCAAGGTATAATTAAAAAAAATCCAAACGCATCTAGTGCGTAAACTGCATATCATAGTCACATGGGATAAAACCCTAACACCTGTTTAATGTTTACAATAATCCAAAACAGTTCACAGCAGCGGAAAATAAAATTGAGTTCAACACCCTCAATACATAATTTAAATCAGTTTAGTCCATAACATAAGATAGCAATACTAAGACCCCAATCCCGGATGTTACTAGATCAGAGCCGACTCAAACCCCATAAAGTCTAGATATCTTCACTCAGATTCACCTGCATGTCGCCACGAGAGCAGGCAACATAAAAATGCTAGGGTGAGTCTCTTTACATAAATAATAACAAGTAAGATAAGCATTATATTCGGAAAACATCTAGTAACAACAATCCATAGCAATTAAGCATTCACCATTCAATTAGAACACCAACAAGTCACAACAAGGATTAATTAAGCATCAAGGAGAATTCAAGGAATGCATGATTGTATGCATGTGTGCAATATGCATGTGGATCCATAACCACCTCAAAAACCCCGTCGGGTAACCACCAATGTTGTTGGCGAAGCCACCCACCAACTGTTTGGCCGAAGCCACCCACCGCGTAATGCATATGATTTATGTGACACTATGACAATGCATCACAACGCAATAAGCACATTACATCAATTATTAACCACCACCTCATCAATTGTCAACCACCACTTGATCAATTATTAACCACCACCTCATCAATTGTTAACCACCACTTGATCAATTATTAAGTTAATTCTCACTTAAAAGCCCAACCACTCCATAAGGACCTTTCCTACACTTTAAGGACTATTTTGACCCACCAAAGATTAATTTAATACTCAAGGGATTAATTTGGCACATTATGATTAATTTAGTATTTAGGGAGTTATGTTAACCTATTAGGATTAATTAGACTCTAAGGGATTATTTTGTCACGCCAAGGATTAATTTAATTCTTAGGGACTATTTAGTCACGCCAAGGATTAAATTAATTCTTAGGGACTAAACCATCTCTTAGACACATTTTGGACACCTAGGCGCCAAGGGGCAGCCACTTTGGCGCCCCACTAGCGCCACACACACACACACACGCAACATACACTCACAGGCGCATAAGGGCGCTCGCCGTGGCGCCGCACCACGCCATCCACAAAGCACACACACACGCAGGCTGCCCATTTTGGCGCTCTGCTGCGCCATTCCAAAGACACACACGCCACACACACACTAGTCACAGCGCCATATTCCGCAGAATTGGCGCCCCCCCGCGCACCAGCCTGCATCAAACATGACTTGCCAAAAGAAATGGCGGGCGCCACTTTGCCTAGCAAATGGCGCGCCCGTCCCGCATAACACACAAAGAACACAACTTCACTCCATCAGGCGCCATATTCATGGGACATTGGCGCCCTGCACACTGCCAAACCAATAGACAGCATCCCTGGCGCCACTTTGCCTAGCAAAGGGCGCCCCTTCCCCCTGCACGTACACACACACAGCAGAAACAGTAGCATAGGCGCCATTTGCCTAGGCATTTGGCGCCCCTCACCCAAACCCCTCCACTAAACCAACTTAAACCTAATTTTTAATTCAACAACTTAATTCCCACATAAACAACACACATATAGGTATCAAATCAACTTCATTAATTTATCATATTCACATACTCCTCTTCATGGAAACATTTCCTCAAACATATAACATGCATAATTCACAACACATATTTTTCCAATAACAAGCAACATGATATCAACAAATTGGGCATCTCATACATCAACCAACATATAAACAACATCAAAATCACACAAACAATTCATGCTAGGTTATTTCCTACATAACACATATTCTACAAGCTATTATAAACATAATGAGAATCCCCTAACCTTGGGTGAGCTAAGATTTCCAAGCAACCACCAACAAAATCACCAAAATGAGTACTCCTCCTTCCTATGTAAGCTGGCCGTGTGTTTCCCTCTCTTGGGTAACCATGGAGAAATCAAATGGTAGAAATGAGCTTATGGAACTCTTAGAAATGGAACAAGGAAGAGAAATGATGAAGATTAAGGCCAAGAATTCACTTACCCACCAAGAATCAAAGGAAAAGTTTCCACCTTTCCTTCCTCTCCTCCACGCCGTCGCACCACCTCTCCCTCTCTACACTTCTATTTTCTTCTTTCTTTCAAAATGAGGTAATGGGACCCTAATGGGAAAACCCCTAAGTTTTATGACTACTATTGGGCCTAAATAATGGCCCTTGGGCCTTATTCTCCACTCCTACAATTAATTCATCCCACCTCCTGAAATAAAATAAATCCAACTTAGTATCTTATTTAAAATGGGTTAGGCCCCTTTTTGATAAAATAAACTTTAACTACATAATTAATTTAATTAAATGTTGCAAGCCTTAAATAATTTTAATTAATTAAATAATCAAATTATTTTGGGCGTTACAACTCTCCCCCACTTAAAGAATTTCGTCCTCGAAATTACCTGAATCGAACAACTCTGGATATGCTTCCCTCATCTTACTCTCCAACTCCCAAGTCATGCTCTCACCCACTGCTCCTAACCACACTACCTTCACCAAATTGATCTCCTTGCCTCTCAAGACTTTCACCTCCCGGTCCTCAATCCTAACTGCGCATAGTCTCCACTGTAAGGTTCTCCCTCACCTCTACATCATCCATCTGTACTACATGAGATGGGTCTGGCACATACTTCCGCAACTGAGACACATGGAATACATCATGCAGATTAGCAAGATTAGGTGGCAAGGCCACTCGATAAGCAACTTTCCCAACTCTTTCTGAGATCTGATATGGTCCAATAAAACGCGGAGTTAACTTCTTAGACTTCAACGCACGACCCACACTTGTCGTCGGAGTAACTCTCAAAAATACATGATCACCAGCTTGAAACTCTAGATCCTTCCTCCTCTTGTCATGATAACTTTTCTGTCTACTCTGTGAGGCCTTCATCTTCTCTCTAATCATCTTCACTTTCTCTGTGGTCTCACGCACCAACTCAGGGCCTAGCACCACACTTTCTCGGGGCGTACATCAACACAATGGAGTTCTACATCTCCTCCCGCACAATGCCTCAAAAGGCGCCATACCGATACTCGAATGAAAACTGTTATTGTAAGTGAATTCAATCAGTGGCAAATGAGAATCCCATGAACCTCCCTGCTCAAGGACACATGCTCTCAACAAATCCTCAAGTGATTGAATTGTCCTCTCAATGCGCCCATCCATGCGAGGATGATATGCCGAACTCAATCTCGGTTTGGAACCCAAAGCCTCTTGCAAACTCCTCCAAAACTCGTAGTGAACCTAGGATCCCTATCGGACACAATACTCAGAGGCACACCATGCGACTTCACAATCGTCTTGACATAGATATCGCCAACCTCGGAATCGGATAAGTAATATTAATCGGTAAAAAGTGTGCGATTTAGTCAATCTATCAACAACCACCCATATGGTATCAAACCCCACTGTAGTAGTCGTGCAAACCAGTCCACAAAATCCATGGAGATACTATCCCACTTCCATTCAGAACATCCAATGGTTGCATCAACCCCTACCGGCTTCGATGTTCTACCTTCGATTTTCGACACGTCAAGCAAGCATACACAACCGAGCCACATCTCGCTTCATACTGTGCCACGAGCACGTCGCCCGGATCTTGATACATTTTAGTGGCCCCCGGGTGGATACTCAACTTACTCTGATGACCCTCTTCTAGAATTGCCTTCTTAATCTCATCATTATTAGGGATACAAATCCTCCCACGGTACCTTAACACATCCTGCTCATCTATCACATAATCCTCACTCTGAGAGTGGTCAATTCCAACTGCAATTTCAACTAGTTTAATGTCCTTCTTTTGAGCTTCCCGAACAACATTCAAAAATTCATTGTGAATCTTCAATACACCCAATCTCACACTCTTAGGTGTCACCTCGCAGACTAAACTCAAATCTCGAAACTGTTCAATTAGTTCAAGTTCTTTCACCATCATTGCAGATACATGTAAGGACTTTCTACTCAAAGCATCAGCTACCACATTAGCTTTCCCCGGATGATAGTTCAAGCTAAAGTCGTAGTCTTTCAACAATTCCAACCATCTCCTTTGTCTCATATTCAATTCTTTCTGGTCAAACAGATACTGCAATCCTTTATGATCACTGAATACCTCAAACTTAGAACCATACAAATAATGTCTCCAAATCTTCAAAGCGAAAACAATTGCCGCAAGCTCCAAATCGTGAGTGGGGTAATTCTTTTCATGAATCCTTAACTGTCTTGAGGCATAAGCCACTACTTTACCATTTTGCATCAAAACACCTCCTAGCCCCATTTTAGACGCATCGCAATATACCACAAAAGGCTCTCCAGATTTGGGCAATGTCAAAACAGGTGATGTTGTCAACCTTCTTTTCAATTCTTGGAAACTTTCTTCACATTTGGAATCCCACACAAATGCCTTTCCTTTACAAGTTAATTGAGTTAGCGGGAGTGCCAACTTTGAAAACCCCTCAATAAACCTTCTATAATATCCCGCCAATCCAAGGAAACTTCTAATCTCGTGAATCGACTTAGGAGCCTCCCAATCGCATCACCGCATCAACTTTAGATGGATCTACCGCAATCCCATCACGAAATAATATGACCTAGAAAGCTCACTTCCTTCAACCAAAAGTCACACTTTTGTGGTTTAGCATACAACTTTTTCTCTTTCAACACTTCTAGCACTAACTTCAAATGCTCGCATGTTCCTCTTGGACTTGGAGTACACCAAAATATCATCTATGAAAACCACCACAAACCGATCCAAGTAGTTATGGAAAATACGGTTCATGTACTCCATAAACACCCCGGTGCATTAGTGACACCAAACGGCATTCTGAGAATACTCATAATGCCCATATATCTCAAATCCCGAATCTTCGTCTTCTCGAATATCCTCGTCTTTCACTTTAACTCGATGATAGCCCGATCTCAAATCAATTTTGCTAAACACCTTAGCACCTACTAGGTGGTCCATCGATCGTCAATTTCGGAAGTGGATACTTGTTCTTGATTGTCACTTTGTTCAAATTGTCTATAGTCAATGCAAAGCCGCATACTTCCATCTTTCTTCTTCACCAAGAATCTTGGCGCTCCCAAGGTGACACACTAGGTCTTATGAACTTCTTCTCAAGTAAGTCCTCTAACCGACTCTTCAACTCGAGATAATTCGGATGCAGACATCCTATGGGAGCCATAGACACGGGTCCAGTGCCGTGCACTAGATCAATACCAAACTCTACTTCTCTTTCAAAGGCACATCCGGAATTTCGTCTGGGAAACACTTCAGAAATCCACGAACTATTGGCAACTCTTCAATCTTAGCTTGGCTCTCAAGCGGACAACGTTGCCATCAATGAAAACAGCTTAGCTTCCTCCTTCATAACTCTATGCAATTGATCAGAATGCAACAATGCAGATTCTTCCCCCTTAGAAGAAGGAAAGCTCACGGATCTACTAGCACAATTAATATGCACTTGGTTATCAACTAACGGTCCATACCAAGAATGATGTCCAAACCTCCTAAAGGCAAGCAAATAAGATCAACAAGAAACTCTCTCGCCAAAAACCGATGAAGACATCTAGCACACATTAGGAGGTAGTTAGCATGAACCTTTGGTGGGGTATCAATAACCATGTCCCTTCTCATTGTAGACAAAACAAGACCCAATTTCTCAAAGACACAATGCAAAGAATGAAAGGATGAGTAGCACCAGTATCTACTATAGCAATCAAAGGAGTACCGTTAATAAAACAAGTACCTCTAATCTCGTTAGCATCTTCAGAACCCGCCAAAGCAAACACCTTCCCTCTAGCCGCCTCCCGCTTGGGCTTAGGACATTTATTGCTCATATGTCCCGCTTCACGACAGTTGAAACAAACAATTTCCTTCTCTTTACAGTCATTAGACTTGTGGCCCCTCCGCCCACACTTGTAGCAACGGATCTCTATGCACTCACTACTCTTATGGCGAGGTTTCTTGCAAGCAAAACACACAATACCTGTTGATTCATCTCCCCCACTTGAGTCTTTACCCGCACTTGCCTTCCACTTACCTTTACCTCCACTAACATCATATGGTTTTCCCCGAAACTGAGCATTCTTCTTCTCCCTCACAATTTTGTAAGCAGCAACACTGTCTTCCTCATAAATTCTACACTTGTCCACTAGCTTGGCAAAATCTCGAATCTCCTGGTATCCAATGGCTTTCTTAATCTCTGGCTGCAGACCATTCTCAAACTTTACACACTTGGAAAATTCTGAATCAGCTTGGTTGTCATAATACGGGCAAAACTTGACCAACTCCTCAAACTTGGCTGCATATTCACTCACACACTTGTTTCCTGTTTGAGCCCAAAACTCCACCTCCTTTTTAACCCGCACGTCCTCCGGATAATACTTCCTTGTGAACTCTTCTTTGAATACCCCCCAGGTGATTTCTTCACCCGCAGCCTCTAGTCTCTGTTTCTTCCTCATCCACCAATCATCCGCTTCTTCTTTCAGCATATGAGTCCCAAATCTCACCTTTTGCGCTGGAGTACACGCCATAACACGGAAGATTCGCTCTATCTCCCTCAGCCAGGTCAGTGCTCCATCTGGATCATATCTACCTTTGAAGGTAGGTGGGTTCTCACGTTGAAATGTAGCCAACTTGCGATCCTCAGCATCTTCCCTACCACCTCTCTGCTCCCCCATAGCCTGTGCTATGGCTTGCAGAGCCTCAGCTAGAGCAACATCAATCCTTCGGGCCATTTTCAACCTAACACTGCAGCATTAACATTCGTTAAGAAACAATTAACACTACCTAGTTGTCATAGATACTATGAAAGACAAACTTGGCCGGACAGACCGAATTGCTCTGATACCACTAATGTAACACCCCCTTCTACTTAATATTATTTATTCAATAAAAATCAGAGTTTTTCAAAAAACATTTTCCACGCACCTCAAATAAATATACTACATCTAAGAAAACCTCATCAAGGTATAATTAAAAAAAATCCAAACGCATCTAGTGCGTAAACTGCATATCATAGTCACATGGGATAAAACCCTAACACCTGTTTAATGTTTACAATAATCCAAAACAGTTCACAGCAGCGGAAAATAAAATTGAGTTCAACACCCTCAATACATAATTTAAATCAGTTTAGTCCATAACATAAGATAGCAATACTAAGACCCCAATCCCGGGTGTTACTAGATCAGAGCCGACTCAAACCCCATAAAGTCTAGATATCTTCACTCAGATTCACCTGCATGTCGCCACGAGAGCAGGCAACATAAAAATGCTAGGGTGAGTCTCTTTACATAAATAATAACAAGTAAGATAAGCATTATATTCGGAAAACATCTAGTAACAACAATCCATAGCAATTAAGCATTCACCATTCAATTAGAACACCAACAAGTCACAACAAGGATTAATTAAGCATCAAGGAGAATTCAAGGAATGCATGATTGTATGCATGTGTGCAATATGCATGTGGATCCATAACCACCTCAAAAACCCCGTCGGGTAACCACCAACTGTTGGCCGAAGCCACCCACCAACTGTTTGGCCGAAGCCACCCACCGCGTAATGCATATGATTTATGTGACACTATGACAATGCATCACAACGCAATAAGCACATTACATCAATTATTAACCACCACCTCATCAATTTTCAACCACCACTTGATCAATTATTAACCACCACCTCATCAATTGTTAACCACCACTTGATCAATTATTAAGTTAATTCTCACTTAAAAGCCCAACCACTCCATAAGGACCTTTCCTACACTTTAAGGACTATTTTGACCCACCAAAGATTAATTTAATACTCAAGGGATTAATTTGGCACATTATGATTAATTTAGTATTTAGGGAGTTATGTTAACCTATTAGGATTAATTAGACTCTAAGGGATTATTTTGTCACGCCAAGGATTAATTTAATTCTTAGGGACTATTTAGTCACGCCAAGGATTAAATTAATTCTTAGGGACTAAACCATCTCTTAGACACATTTTGGACACCTAGGCGCCAAGGGGCAGCCACTTTGGCGCCCCACTAGCGCCACACACACACACACACACACACACACACATACACATACACACTCACAGCGCGCAGGGTGGCCGCTCGGTTGGCGCCGCACCACGCCATCCACAGCGACACACACACACGCAGGTCTGCCCATTTTGGCGCCTGCCTGTGCCCTTCCAAAGACACACACACGCCACACACACTAGTCACAGCGCCATATTCCGCAGAATTGGCGCGCTCCCCGCTGCACACCCTGCATCAAACATGACTTGCCAAAACAGTAAACTGGGCGCCACTTTGCCTAGCAAATGGCGCCCCTGTCCTGCATAACCACACAGCAACACAACTTCACTCCATCAGGCGCCATATTCATGGGACATTGGCGCCCTGCACACTGCCAAACCAACAGACAGCATCCCTGGCGCCACTTTGCCTAGCAAAGGGCGCCCCTTCCCCCTGCACGTACACACACACAGCAGAAACAGTAGCATAGGCGCCATTTGCCTAGGCATTTGGCGCCCCTCACCCAAACCCCTCCACTAAACCAACTTAAACCTAATTTTTAATTCAACAACTTAATTCCCACATAAACAACACACATATAGGTATCAAATCAACTTCATTAATTTATCATATTCACATACTCCTCTTCATGGAAACATTTCCTCAAACATATAACATGCATAATTCACAACACATATTTTTCCAATAACAAGCAACATGATATCAACAAATTGGGCATCTCATACATCAACCAACATATAAACAACATCAAAATCACACAAACAATTCATGCTAGGTTATTTCCTACATAACACATATTCTACAAGCTATTATAAACATAATGAGAATCCCCTAACCTTGGGTGAGCTAAGATTTCCAAGCAACCACTAACAAAATCACCAAAATGAGTACTCCTCCTTCCTATGTAAGCTGGCCGTGTGTTTCCCTCTCTTGGGTAACCATGGAGAAATCAAATGGTAGAAATGAGCTTATGGAACTCTTAGAAATGGAACAAGGAAGAGAAATGATGAAGATTAAGGCCAAGAATTCACTTACCCACCAAGAATCAAAGGAAAAGTTTCCACCTTTCCTTCCTCTCCTCCACGCCGTCGCACCACCTCTCCCTCTCTACACTTCTATTTTCTTCTTTCTTTCAAAATGAGGTAATGGGACCCTAATGGGAAAACCCCTAAGTTTTATGACTACTATTGGGCCTAAATAATGGCCCTTGGGCCTTATTCTCCACTCCTACAATTAATTCATCCCACCTCCTGAAATAAAATAAATCCAACTTAGTATCTTATTTAAAATGGGTTAGGCCCCTTTTTGATAAAATAAACTTTAACTACATAATTAATTTAATTAAATGTTGCAAGCCTTAAATAATTTTAATTAATTAAATAATCAAATTATTTTGGGCGTTACAGATTCAACAAGCAGAAACAGAGAAAAACTTCAAGCAAGAAGATAATGAAAAGATGAACTTCTCATTCAATGATTCAACTAATTACAGCAATATATATATATATATATATATATATATATATATATATATATATATATATATATATATATATATATATATATATATATATATATATACACAGTTGACATCAAACGGGATCAACTGATCTATAACAGAATCACAACTAATCTAACAAACCTAACTGGATCTAAAACTGAAAAAACGAAGTAAGTTACAATGTGAGAAAGGAAGAAAAGAACCCTATAGCTAACAAGAACGAACAAAAAAGTAAAGTAAGAGTGAGAGAGTAGTCATTTAGCTCGGTTGCTGAAGCTCAGTGGAGTCTGAGCTGTCCTTCTCTTGCTGACTCATCAAAACCACCTTGGCATGTTGACTTTGACCTGAATTACACTTTGTAACATCCTCCCTTAAGCTGGAAAAGATGTCAATCATTCCAAGCTTAGAGTGAAGAGAAGAAAAGGGACCAGGACTTAGAGATTTTGTCAGTATATCAACAACTTGTTCTTTTGAGGTAATTGGCAGCAGATGTAGAGTCCCATTCCCTATCTTTTCATGCACAACATGGCAATCCAACTCAACGTGTTTAGTGTGTTCATGAAATATAGGGTTTTCAGCTATATGGAGAGCAGATTTGTTATCACAATATACAACAGCAGGAGCAGAATGTGCAATTCTGAGATCCTTCAGCAGGTATAGAAGCCATTGTGCTTCACAAGTGGCATGTGCAAGGGCCCTATACTATGCCTCAGACAAATAACGTGAAACAATGCTTTGTTTCTTGCTTTTCCATGACACAATAAATGTCCCAAGGAAGAAACATAGACCTATTGTTGATCTTTTGGTATTTGGGCAAGCACCCTAGTCTGAATCACAATAACCCTTCAAGCATAGTGAAGAATCTGCTCGAAAAACAGTCCACGACCAGGATTATTCTTGATGCATCTCAGCATTCTCATAGCTGCCAACATGTGTACATCAGTTGGTTTCTCCATGAATTGACTTAACTTGCCTACTGCATAGGATAGTTCAGGCTTGGAATGCGTTAGGTACAAGAGTCTCCCTACTAATCTTCTATACACAGTAGGATCATTGACAACTTGACCCATGTTTTTGTGTACTTGGAGGCCTGGTTCCATAGGAGTGGAACAAGGTTTGGTTCCCAGTAGTCCAGTCTCTTCTAGTAAATCTAGGGCATATTTTCTTTGGCACAATGATATGCCCTCATTATTTCTTGCCACTTCAAAGCCCAAAAAATACTTTAGAACCCCTAGAACTTTTATGTTAAACTTTTCATTTAAAATAAACTTGACTCTGTTGGTTTCTTTTGTATCAGTGCCAACCAAGACCAAATCATCCACATACACAAGTATGGCTGTGAAGCCAGTGGTGCATTACCTAGTGTACAATGAGTAATCAGACTTGGATTGAATGTAGTCTAGCCCTAGTAATGTCTCGGTCAATTTGGCATTCCATTGCCTACTTGCCTGCTTCAGTCCGTACCAAGATCTCTGTAACTTACATACAAGGTTGGGTGAATCAAGATTGAGACCTGGGGAGGTTTCATATAGACTTCTTCATCTAGGTCCTCGTGAAGGAAGGACGTATTGACTTCTAATTGGTACAGATGCCAATGCTGGCTTGCTGCCACAACAAGGAGAAGTCTAATAGTGCTCATTTTTATCACTGGGCTAAAGGTTTGTAAGTAATCTATCCCCTCAGTTTGTGTGAAACCTTTGGCGACCAGTCTTGCCTTATGTCTTTCCATAGTTCCATCAGCGTGTAATTTGCATTTGAAGACCCATTTACAGCCAATAGCACGCTTATTGGAAGGCAGGGGAACTAATTTCCAAGTCTCAATCTTCAGCAAAGCAATTAGTTCAGTCATGACAACACTCTTCCAATTGTTGTCACACATTGCTTCCTCAAATGAGGAAGGCTCAATGTTGGAGGAAAGGTGAAGGGTGTGCTGTTTATGGGATGATGACAGCCTATCATAGCATATAACATTAGAAGTGGGATAGGGATTACCTGCAGAGAGTGTCTTGGAGATTGGTGATGCAGAATTGTGGATTGTATCTTCAAGTAGGGAGCAATGATAGTCTTGAAGGTATGAGGGTTGAGTTCTGGTTGATCTCCTAAGAGTGTTTTCAATGGTAGGTGAATCAAGGTTAGGATCGAGTGAAGAAGGAGAGGTGGTTTGTTCTGAGGTAATTGGTGAGTGAATCAAACCATCTAGTTCTGGTGGCACGGTACAGTCAGGTTCCTATGGTTGTGTTGAATTGTTTGTGCTACAGTCAGGTTCCTGTGGCTGTGTTGAAGTGTTTCTGTCTGTGTTTTGTTGGGAAGTGGTGTCTGTGGTTGGACTACTTTGGTCATTTTGGTGAAAATTATCAAAATAAGGTATAGAATTTTCAAAAACAAGACTAGAAATACCACTGTGTGAGTTATTATCAGCTTTCAAAACAAGTTTGTAGGGAAAAATGTGTTCAAAGAACTTCACATCTCCAGATAAGAAAAGCTCTCTAGAGTTAATATCAAACTAGTTTTTTACCCGTGCATATGCACGTGTGATACCGTATGGTCGGTTTATTGTCATGAATTTATAATAGTAATTTGAAAGGTATTCATAAGTTGTGAACAATGTCAAAAATGTATAATTTGAAAATCAAAGAGGAAATAGATAAGTATTGTGGCATATAACATACAAATGCAAATTATATTGAGTAGAAGAAATTAAAGGAGATTGACAATTATATTTACATTGATCCATAATAATGTATTAGGAAATTAGAGGTAAAATATGCATCCCCGTTGGGCATTCCGTTAGCAGCCTCGTTGACGCTCCCGTTGGCTTTGGTTGCGACTGTCGTCGCGACTTGCGTTGCAGATCCCATTGTCAGTGTTTCTACTAAATTAGAGAGTAATTTATTTTTAGTAAAAAAAGGGAATATGCATCCCCGTTGGTCCTCCCGTTGGCGCTCTCATTACCTCTCTCATTGTCAGTTCGGTTGCCTCTCCCGTTGCCACTCCCATTTTGTCAGTCTCTCGTTGTCGCTCACGTTGCCACATTTTTATAAGTAAGTTATTTTGAAATATTTGGTAGTGGGTAAAGTTTTTTTTTTTTTTACAATTCATAGTGATTAAATTGATTGATCTTAATAGTTTTAAAAGATAGATCTTAATAGTTTTAAAAGATAGATTATAGAAAATAATAAATTATAGATAAAGTAAAATTGAAGAAAAAATAAAATAATATTTTCTAAAATATGCACTCCCGTTAGCGCTCTCTTTTCCTCACTCGTTCCCACTCCTTTTCCCGTTGTTGATTTCATTGTCAGTCTCACATTACTGGTCCCATTGCCACATATTATGACTTTTTTTCTCTATAAGAGTTAATTTAGAAAACTTAAGTTTAAATTTTTTTTTACAGGTACGTCTTTTTTTGACAATGGGTAGTGGTTAAAATGATTAATTTGATCATTGTAAAAAAAGTAATTATTTTTAGTAGTTTGACTAAATTATAAAAATAGTGAGTAAGTATTTTTAGTAAAAAGAGGAAAAAATTAATTTTTATGACAAAAGAAACTGGGAAAAAAAATGATGAAAAATTATTTTGTATTTAAAAACAGTTTTTAGAAAAAAATGTTTTTTTTTTAAGCAAAGAATTTTTTTTAAAAAAACAGTTTTTTAAAAAGAAAAAAGTTTTTTTTTAAAAATGAAATTAGTTTTTAAAGCGAAAATAAAATCGTTTTTTTGAAAAAAAAGTGAGATCGACACGCCGACAGCGTCAGTGATAAATGACTGTGCGTCCAATTTTTTTTTTTGAAAAACTGACATGAATAGTAATTTTTTTGTCTTTTAGCGGTAAAATGACCAAAATGCCCTTATTTTGTGACAAATGTCAAAATTGTAAGATGTCTAAAAATGTAAATTTGCTGGCATTTGATTTTATTAGTATTGAGTAGATAGAAGGTGTCCTTTGACACCATGTTTGAAACCTAGGTAAATAGATTTGCTAGACCTAGGATCCAATTTCTTTCTATTTTCCTTCAGTGTGCTTGCAAGGCACAAGCATCCAAAAACCTTTTAATTGTCCAAATTAGGGACATGACCAAATATGATTTGAAATAGAGTGTCTTGTGATAAGAACTTAGATGACAATCTATTAATGATGTGCACTGCTTGACTAACAACATGTGCCCAGAATTTTTTTGGAAGTTTAGCTTGAAAAATTAGGGCTCTAGCAGTGTTCAAGATGTGTTGGTGTTTTCTCTCAACAATACCATTTTGTTGAGGAGTGCCAACACATGATGTTTGATGTATAATTTCCTTTTCTTGATAAAAATCTTTTAGGAGAAATATTGCCATTTTTCAGCAAAGTACTACAGGGGGCCGAATCCCGAATCACTTGTTAAGATTTTCATTGCCAAATTTCCATGTGCACAATATCAAAACATTTTGAAAACAATTGTGCTATTTAGGAAAGGCAACGAGTTTGTGTTTCGCATAAAAAGATATGTCACAAGGGTTTTGAGAGACGGTGCATTGCATTTAAGAGGGAAATTTTTATAAATACCAATCATTTTCTCATAAGAGGGGTGGTCAAATCTCATGTGCCAAATTTTACATTGAATTTTGTTATCTACATTATTGAGAGTGCTAACAGTATGAGACTTATCTTGGTTACATGTGTTGAAATTGTTTATGGAGTGTGTGACCGTTGATGACTTGGAGCTAGGAAACACAAGATGATACAATCCATTCCCCCGTTCAGCTATCCCAATCACCTTCTCCGTTTGGTTGTCCTGTATCACACATTTTGGTCTGTTAATATGCAGATCACAGTCTACATCATCAGTTAATTTGGATATGGAAATGAGATTAAAAGAAAATTTTGGTATATAAAGAAAATCAATGAGCACAAGAGTGTCATCTAGGTGTATTGTGCTTGCAAGATTACAGTGCACTATGGTTTAATTTGGTAGTGTGACAGTGACAGGTTCAATAATCCTAAGGCATTCAAACAATTGTCTAGAATAACAAACGTGTATAGTGGCTCCTGTAACTATGATCCGTAGTTTTTCTTTCTTAGAGTTAGGGAGTGCACAGATAATACCTGATTCGGTGGTGGTATAGTGGTTGACCTTGTGAGATTGCAATGTGTTAGAACCTTGACTGAGTGCTAGAATGGCCTTATGTTGCTCTGCAGTGAATCCTGAGAATCCAGAACTAGAACCCTGCTTTCCAGAGTCATTGTTGTCCTCAATGGTAGTTGTTTCATCTTCATCACCATCAGTGTTTCCAGCTACACAATTATTGACAGTGTTAGAAGCTCCTTGCCCAAAGTGAGGAGGATAACCGCGCTTCTTGTAACAAACATCCACAGAGTGATCGGTTTTTCCACAGTGAGAGCATAGTTTCATCCCTCTTCCTCTTCCATAATTACTTCTACCATGCACCTCTATCTCATCTACCTTTAACTCTTCCCCTTCCTATGGAACCACCAACAGAGCCAATACTTTCAATTCTTCTATTGGAAGCACATCGGTTCTTACTTGCTAAATTAAGAGGAATAGACCTTTGCCAAGTTAGGCAAAGGATCCATTAACATAATTTGGGACTTACAAGGGGATATTCTACACTCAGACCATTGAGGAACCTGAGAACCTTTCCTCTATCCCTGTATTCTTTGAATTTCACTTCAGCATTACAACTATCGCTAGAGGTAGAATCACATTTAGGTGCAGGTAATTTTTTTTCAAGTTCTTGCCATTGTTTCTTCAATTTTGTATAGTAAATGGAAATAGAACTGTCACTTTGCTTTGTGGTATAGATTTTTTCTTGAAGATCGGAGATGTGAAACATGTCGCCTTGGTAGAATCAGTCCTTCAAGTCCTTCCAAATCTCCACCGCCATATCTATCCACAGAATACTTTGTGAGACTTTTGGCACGATCGAACTGTTGATCCAAGACATAACCATTGTATTACAACGAACCCAAGCTAGAGAGTTGTTGTTATCGCTTGACGGTCTTGCTAGAGTTCTGTCAATGAAGTGAACTTTGTTCTTCGACTTCAACACAACCATCATCGATCTGGACCATGTGTGGTAGTTGTTGCCATTGAGAAGAGGAGAGACAATCGTCGTTCTCGAACTATCACTCAGATGCATGACGTAGGGATTCATATCACTTTGATATGCTTTGGTTAAACTGTTCCCACTTACATTGTTTCCCTTGCTAGTCTCCGTCATCGCCATTGTGAGAATGAACCAAAAGATGACTTCGAAGAAAAATGAAAATGGAAAATCCAAAGAAAAGATTGAATGTGAAGAAATGAGAAGAGGAAGACGATCTTTGTAAGCACGAAACGGTGGCAGAGCCCCTAAAAAGGAGCTCTGATACCATCTGAAAAATGAAACTGCAAATCCATGGCAGATTCAACAAGCAGAAACAGAGAAAAGCTTCAAGCAAGAAGGTAATGAAAATATGAATTTCTCATTTAATGATTCAACTGATTTCAACAATAGATATATATACACAGTTGAGATCAAACGAGATCAACTGATCTATAACAAAATCACAACTAATCTAACAAACCTAATTGAATCTAAAACTGAAAAACGAATTAAGTTACAATGTGAGAAAGGAAGAAAAGAACCCTAGAGCTAACAAGAACAAAAGCAAAAGTAAAGTAAGAGTGAGAGAGTAGTCATTTAGCTCGGTTGCTGAAGCTCAGTGGAGTCTGAGTTGTGCTTCACTTGCAGACTCATCAAAGCCACCTTGGCATGTTGACTTTGACCTGAACCACACTTTGTAACACTTACTTTATTTTTTCCTATACATGTAATTTTTTATTATCTTTTTATACAAGTAATTTTTTCTGTTTATACAAGGAATAAACTGTAAAAGTTACTTTGTTAGACATCTTAACTGTTAGCACCTATTAATTTTTAATGTCAAAACTGTCTTTAGGACTTCTTTTACCTCTCTCTCTCACTTCAAACCTTATTCTCTCCTACGTTAATTCTCCCTCCTCTCATTTTGAATTTATTTTCCTTTCCCTCATACATTTTCTTCAATTTTCTCCTTCCCAACGGGAAAATATTATCTAATGTCGGTATAATTTTTTTAAAATATTTTTATATTCGTAAATGCATATTTTATTTTTAGTTTTTATACATTTCCACCTTCTCTTTTGCTAGAAAGTGAAATGGGGAGAAACTTTCATGTTGTTATTCGATTAGACAATGATAATAGGCCATTCTTAGAAACCAATAGAGTTGGTATTTGTAAATTGTACCAACATGATGACAGTGTCATTGCTAGGTTCACATATCTTTATAGCTTGATGACGTTTTAAGATCTTTGTACGTGTTTCTTCAAGATATTAATTTTTAACATGGCGATTTGTTAAATGATGACTTGGGGATGACCATAATAATGTTCAAATTGTACAAGTTGTAGCTAACAATGCAAATGACAGAACAATATGGAAAACATTGATAACGACCAAGCAAGTTATCGATAGTCGATACATGGCATGTATCTCCAGATGTTAGAAATTAATGTGAAGAAGATGACTATCCGGCCGCGCATCGCACGGACATGTGCTCTAGTTCCTATAGCAGTGTCACTGGCTTCATTCCACACTATGAAACGCGCGCTTTTCATTTTTCTTTCTTTCTGCGTAAACAAAAATTACACTGATGACGAGCACCACACCAGCCACGAAGGCTCAGAGAAAAGAACCTCGAAAACAATGAAATAAACATTTCCCACTAGCTATGCAGATTACAACTAGCATATCAGGTCAAATATGCATCATACATCAGCACCATATATGATCCTTCTTATCAACCTCTTAAATCCAAAAAAAAAAGTTAACAAATCATATTTGGCAACTTGTTCTAATTTTAAGCTTAGTATTTTTGTGGGGACGTTAATATTAATGCCATTTTAGCCTAACTTAAAGCACACATAACTTTTATCTTGATTGTGTTATATATATTGGTGAATGGTGATTGATTTTCTACATCCGAAGACATATTAGATTCACTTCTTTTCAAGGAATTCTCCTATGTCATATTTAGAAACCATTTGTGGACAACAAGCTAAATTTACAAAGTAAAAAAATGTTATAAGGAGTACAACTGTTACGCACTACCAAACAAATTCCAATAGGCAATATCCCCTTTTGTATAGATGGAAAATGATACAAAAATAAATAATTATTAGCCTATAAAGCAAGATGACCATTATCACAAATTCTGTGGGGTGTAATGCAAAGAAGGTCATGACAAAAGTGTGATTGTTATATATGTAGGAATAAGCATGGCCAAAAAGAAAAGGGAGAAAAAAAATTAAAGTTTATAATAAGTTAAAGAGTAAAAGACCTTAATTAGTGCTAGTACATTTTCAAACATTTGCTTTTTAAAGATAAAGGGTGGGATGGATTAATTGGTGGTAATTACTATAGCAAGTTAGAAGATTTAAAATGAACAATATTTTTCCATTATGATTAAGAAGTTAGTAACATAACATTCATGAACTTTAGGTATGAAATGGAATTGCTCGTATTACGTCCATATAACTTGACTTATCAACAGCAGCACCACACCACAGTATAAAGCAAAGTTTGATTTTTGTTACGCACTAGATGCTGAGGTGTTGTTTTCTCTGCTTATAATTATAATTATTCTCAAGTCTATTTCAATAGTCAGATCCCACCACTTACATTTTTCTATAAACATCAACATCGTGACCAAATTTATATATCAGGAGATCCATTTTATGGGACAATCTTGTATAGGTATTTGTCAGGATAGTTGAAGTAGACAGTGACCTGTTTTTAGACCTTGCTGACAGCCACACTTGTTTTCATTCATTGGTTGCCTTTTTGTGGGTATTCTGTTTAGCCTTTGTAACAACAGGACAACAAGTCAAAGGTTTTACTGTTCCTGCTCTTTCAATCTTTGGATTCACTTATCAATCTTCTCTAGCTCATATTTGTAGTACTATATCTTGAGTTATGGTGTTGCAGCATCATATGCATTCTGTCTGGACCTTGGTCAATATTATAGCATCGCCTGTGGCAGCACTACACGTCTGCCATTGTTTCTATTTGACAGTTATTACTGTTATTGTTGTTGAAACCGTTTTTGTTTGGGTCTGTTATAATTAGTTAGTTAGTTATAACTAATGTAACAGACTTGTATGAGTTTAGGGTCGTCATGAGCTATTATATAAAACTCCACCTTAGGGGGCTTTATGAAAGAGAAAACTTTAATCTTTCACAATTCAGAAACATTGTGAAACACTTGGAGTGAAAATCAGAGTGATCAGTGAGTGGGAAGATTGGGTACATGGAAAACATTGCCTCGTACTTTTGGATGTATCCTGTGGTGTAACTCTTGATCAAATAGTGAAGTCTTCAAGTCGGATTATTTCCCCTAGAGTAGGAGAGTTTACTCCGAACTGGGATGCATTGACAGTGCTGTCACACTAAGTGCTGCAGAACTGTGCAATTATTTCACAATTTGTTTAATCTTGATTTTCAGGCTCTTGGCACATTAGTCCACTTTAATTAGCACTGTTTTACAACACTATACTAGCTATACACTAGCTATTGCCTATTAGTCTCCTCCTAGGTTTTTTTGTGGCACTATATTCGTTGTTTCCTTTGGTTAAACTATGGGGCATCTTATCACTTGAATCTTTGAGATCATCAATTCAACACGTAGGTGTTGTTTTCAGATAGGATATCTTAGAGTGTTTTTCATGGCACCACACTATTTAGGGAAACTCATTTGACATTTATAATTAGGTAAAATGTTTTGGAAAGAAAGTGTTAAAAAATGTATTGTCATTTAGAGCTGTCAAATTTTGCCTAACTCAACAGGTTAGTCCAATAGTCCGGGGTTTTGAGTGGGGTTGGACTTCCCAAAGAGAGAACAAAAAACAATTTGTCATCCAAATTACCTCTTTGCCGAACTCCACTCAACTGTTTGGCCAAGAGGTAATTTGGATGGCAAATTGTTTTCTGTTCGGCCAAGAGGTAATTTGCCATCCAAATTACCTCTTGCCTAACTCAACAAGTCAGTCCAATAGTCTAGTCTTAGCTAACTTACCTCTTGGTCGAACTCCGAATTAGTCAGGGTCTTTTTCCCTCTACATATATATGTTGAAGACCTTAGACCTCTAGACAAAAAAAAAGTGTCACTATAAAATTAACTATTAGCACATCAAGATTTTGGGTCTGCAATCCTTCTTTTAAGGTGGGTGGATTAATTGTCTATTAGATAACAGTGACACATCCAAAAAAATTAAATAGTGGGGCACTATATTCGTTGTTTCCTTTGATTAAATCATTTGAATAATATTTGTGACTATGCTCATGTTAGTCAAGCATTAGTATAATTCTCAGTATTACTGCGAGAAATTTTCCATAGGTATTTTCTGATCATTTCTCATAAAATTTGCAAGAAATTATTTTCCGCAAAATTTTCTGCAAAAATTTTGAAAATATCCATAGGAAACAATTACCCACTTAACGTATTATTATCTAAGCAGAACTCTTTCTTGCAAATTTTTTTAAATATTCACAGAAAATTCTGAAAATTCTAGTAGAAGTATTTTATATGTAAGATGAAAATACTTTATAGGCAATACCTTTTCTATCTTGAATTTTGGCTTGGGTGAAAAATGAATGTCGACATCGAGGAATAAAATTTTAAATTTAGTCTAAATATAAACACAAGTATTTGATTTTTTTACTACATTTTGGAAATATATGTATATTTGAACAATTAACAAAGTAAGAAAAATATTTATGGATTTTACTAATAAAATCTGAGTCGATTACTGATTAATTAAGTGAAATACATTTTTATTGGAAATATAATTAATATGTATGCATTATGCATAAATAAATTAAAAAGAAAACAATGAAGAACGGCTGATGACATGACATGGTTCAATATTCAATTTTTTTTTGACAATGTTCAATGTTCAAATTTAGGAGCTCACAAGAATATTTTTTTAGAGTAATCATTTATATACATATATAAAATATTAAGAGGTCAAAAATATAGTGGGGGCATTTGCCCTATTACTATGTCTAAACTAGAATTTTGTTTGATAAAAAGTAGCAGATAGCGAATGAACAAATAACTGATGAGCGGATAAATAAAAAGGACATATTTATTCATGATTAAATTTATTTAATCAATCAAAAATATGACAAAATATTTTTAAATCACTATTGCTAGGGATTCATGATAATTAAACTAACATTAAGATATTTAAAATTTAAAATTTATATTTAATTTACCTATTTCTAAAAAATTATTTTATTTTATTTAATACATATATATATATATATATATATAATAGTTTACATGGTCAAAAAAATAATTAACTATATAAATATAACTATATATATGTGTATATGTATATATTATATAATATATTAATTTTATAATATTTTATATATACATATATATATATAATTTTCTCATTACTTGTTATTTTCTTGCTTTTTCATTTTATATGAAAAATAATATATTACAATCAGTATGTTAAATAACAAAAAAAATAATTAATCAGTAATGATTCAAGTAATAACAAACTTGTCTTATATATAACATTCAGTTCGAATTCTGTGATAATAAAATATTTTCTTTGTTTCTAAATTTTGGTACTTTTAACTTTTGATTTTTGTTCTTAAATAATAGTATTTTTAAAAACACAATGTACAATTCACTAAAATTTTCTAAATATACTCTTTATATTTATTGTGTTTTTTAGAGTTTGTTATAACTGACTTTTGAATTTAAAATTACCTATAAGAAAACCTTAGCAACATTTTGGGCAGGCTTCGAAAGTATGTCAGTGACACATAAGGTAGAATTCGAAAGTATACGTTTTATCAGAAGGATTCGAAAGACGGAGGAATTCGAGCTATGTATGAGAGGCGGTTTTTAAGGCATAATTCAAAGGTCCATAGCAGGTGCATGAAGGTTTAAAGCGGTTTTGAGCAGTTTTCTCTTAAAGCTTTCCAAATGCAAAGAACAAGTGTAGAGCATCCAAGGGCCAAATGACATGTGGCATCAGATCATCACTAATAATTTGATAATGTTTACCGTAGTTTATTTTCAAAGTGGACGTGTCCACCATGCAACTAGGATCGAAGTTATTAGTTGTAATTTCTATAAATAATAGTTTGTATGTAGTATACTAGAGCGATTCCATAACATTCAGTAACTCATCACACCTAACACATCTGATTACACAATATCTCTGGCAATTGCGGTGAACAACATATGTTTGAGCCAACCTGTATTTCGAAACTCTTTTCAATTTAATATATTTTGCTTTTGACAATCGTGTATAATTCATTCTTATTTTCGTTTTCTACTTTGTTTTTACTTTGTTAAACTTTACACTTGAGGATTTGTGACGTTCTTTCTTTCTCGGGATTGATTTGCGAGTTGTTTAAGTTAATGTTGTCTTTATTAACACTTTGAAAAACTATTGGTGCGAAGTGCTTGAAGGGTACATGATGTTTAGTCTTCTTTAGGTCTGATCCCCGTGTTTTGTTCATGTATTTGGTGCTAGTTGTTTACTTTGAATTACGTGTTTGATCTAGAATCTCTGATTTAGTTGACTGTGTGATAGAATTCTTTTTTTAAACCATTTTCCTCTTCAAGCGCACACAAATTGGGGTGGTATTGTAATTTGTAAACTTGTCCACTGATGAACCCATGACCTAATTCGAGTCTCGCCTCTTTTAAATTCATTTGTTTGACAAAATCTTAACGAAATTTACTGGAAAACAGAGTTCCAAAGTATAGATTAATTATCTCAAAACTCTTATTTTGAATTCAATAACTTTAAGACAACTTCAAAGATAGTATATTTTAGCCCTTAGCTAAAACAAATTAATAATTTAATAATGTGTAACAAGCCGAAAATACCAAAAGTTAGGAATAGAGAGAGTATTATATTGATTCCATTAAATAAATGTGTTCGATTCAACTCATATCGATTTAACTTTTATATGATCTCTGAATAATACCAACACCATAGACAATGATTGGATATAAAATAAATACAGATACATGCCTGGTGGTGGACACTACTCATCTTAGCCATGCGCAAGGTGTGCAAATATTAAAAGATTAATATTGAACTAATTGATTATTAGGAGAATCGAAACCTTTTTTTTCAAATATAAACTGCCCATGAGATTTCATTTCATGAATTACGTCATTCCACAAACAAATCTCTTCTCTCTAAAATGTCTTGGTTCATCATCCCCATTATTTATTAAAAATTTTGTGGTATACACAAAGTGAGACTTGTCTCTTCTTATCTTAAAAAATATATATTCCCAAACTACCCAATTACAGTCCAAGAAAACTTCAAAACTTACAATACAAACCACCAGAAATGGCCTTACCTAGTTGCCTTCAATAATGGC
This sequence comes from Oxytropis ochrocephala, assembly GCA_020916435.1. Taxonomy (NCBI): domain Eukaryota; kingdom Viridiplantae; phylum Streptophyta; class Magnoliopsida; order Fabales; family Fabaceae; genus Oxytropis; species Oxytropis ochrocephala. Next base: position 22,194,838 of record CM037088.1, read on the forward strand.
AAAGCCACAGTACTAAAAAATTGAAAGCAGTAACTCAAAGTTTACTCATTCTTATCATTTGCATTTTGAATCGTTCTACGTAATACTCCTATGTAATATGAACCATGAAAGAAAACATTGAGCAAATTTTGACAATATGAAATTATGGCAATCTCTTAGTGGAAGACAGAAATGTAGCCACTTGGAATTTGGATGTGAGAGAGAGCCCACCATCTATCTTTTCAGTTAGGTCACACTTTTTTTCTTCTCACTTTCTTTTACAATCAACATCGATCAAAAACGTCATATTCGTTCTTTTAGGTCAGATCATATAATTAAAAAGATTAATATAAAATGAACTGTTAAACAAGTTTCATGGTATTTAATTGCAGCTAGGAGTAGGAGAAGCTGCTAACTGCATGCGTTAGCTATAGGCACGCCATATTGTCAAACATATTTGTATAGTTGTTAATTTTAAAATTTTCAACTCTCTCAAAACTTGTTGTGTCGACAAAGAAAATGTAAGATAAACAAACTTGTTGTGTCAATAAATCTTCCATAATATCAATGTCACTAAATTTCATTTTGTATCATACATTTTAAATGTAAAAAGTTAAAACAACTTTGATGACAATTTTGTAGTTTTATTAAGTATGTTATCGTGTGTCCAATCATTTGTTTTTGAAAGACAAACATAGAGATATATAATATAATTTAAATTATCGCTTTTATTCTTTATCTTTGGCGCCGATTTCATTTTTGGTTCTTTATCTTTTTTTTTTTCGTTTTGGTCCTTTATCTTTCATTTTCGTTTCATATTGGTCCTCGCCGTTAGTTTAAGCTAACAGACGCCACGCCATGCTGTGATTAATCACGACGTGGCGTCTTAAATTAATTAAATGACGTGGCAAATTAATTACACTCATTTAATGACATGGCAAACAAGGACCAAATTGAAACTAAAATAAAACATAAGGGACCAAATTGACACAAAACAAAAACACTAAAAAATGAAATAAATAAATCTGAAGAAGAACAAAACCCAGAAACCCACCCCCTCATCATCATCACCATCTTCCTCCCATGAATCAAAAAACAAAACCCAGAATCACTCTCATCTTCCTCCCACCCACCCACCCCCTCATCATCATCACCATCTTCTGAAAACAAACAAATCTGAATAAAATCCAGCAACACAAAAATCGAATCTGGAACACAAACAAATCTGGAACACAAACAAATCTGAATAAAATCCAGCAACAACAGCAATACAAAAAAGAAGAACAAAATACCCAAAAACGAAATCAATGTTTTCTTCAAACCCAAACCCAACAATTTGTTCTTTGTTTTCTTCAAACCCAAACCCAACAATTTGTTCTTTGTTTTCTTCAGATCTGTTCTTCATCTTCTTTTGAGAATTTCATTTATGGGTTTGTGTTGGAAATGAAGAAGAACAAAATACGAGGAAAAAACATGTGTTCTGGGTTGAATTTGAAAACCAAAAACAAAAAAAAAAACGAAAAACGAAATCGAAATCTCTATAAACCCCAAATCGAAATCGAAATCGAAATTTGCGTAAACCGAATGAACAAAACCACAAAGATCGAAATCTGTGAGAATCGTAAAGAATGAAATCGAAAAAAGAAGAAGATGAAGATGAAGAGAGAAAACGTAGGAAGAATGAAAGATGAAGATGAAGATGAAGAGAGAAAATGTAGGAAGAATGAATTCTGGGTTTTGTTCTTCTTCAGATTTATTTATTTCATTTTTTAGTGTTTTTTGTTTTTGTGTCAATTTGGTCCCTTATGTTTTATTTTAGTTTCAATTTGGTCCTTGTTTGCCATGTCATTAAATGAGTGTAATTAATTTGCCACGTCATTTAATTAATTTAAGACACCACGTCAGCAGTTAACTGCCAGCGTGGCGTCTGTTAGCTTAAACTAACGGCAGGGACCAAAATGAAACGAAAATGAAAGATAAAGGACCAAAACGAGAAAAAAAAAAGATAAAGGACCAAAATGAAATCGAGGCCAAAGATAAAGGACCAAAACAGTAATTTAGCCTATAATATATATAGCCGAGTACAATGGGGTACTCATCTCATATACAACTGTGTGTCCAATCATTTGGTACCACGCTTTTCTTGACTTGTTTTGATGTTTTTTTAGATAAAAAAATTTCATTCAAGGAGCATGTGATATTATTTTTCTATGTTTATTTATTTTCAAATTAATAAAAATGAGTTTTTTTTTGCCTTATAGATAATTAAAATAAAAGTAAATAATTAAAATATTATAATTTGAATTCAATATCATTTACAGGAAGTCATCTCTATCAAAGCTCAAAATAGTATGTGTATATGTTTCACTAATACAGATTCAGGTATTTAAGTAAGTAAAATTGGGTTTTTCAGTTATGTTGTCAAGGCTCTTTAGATTCTTTTGTAGTAGAATGTGGAGACTTTTTAGATCAATTTTACAATCAATGTAAAAAATACTTTTAGATTATCAAAAAAAATGTAGAAGTTATTTTTTAAATCGAAACATAGTTTTATATCTGATCTTTAATCGAGCTTTAAAACGTTGATTTTGGCCTTAAAAGTGATTTAAATAGGTTTAACAACGGACAAATCAGATTGTGGTGGCCTTAAAAGAGTTTTAAATAGGTTGAACAGCTGACTGAGAGATAATTATGCACCTATATATGTTGCGTGTCATAAAAGAACAGATCACGTTGTGGTGGGGACCATACTATTTTGTGTGTATATTCCTTTTGGGCACATTACAAGACAAGGATTTGCACCTTTATGCTGTGTTTGTTTTAGAGGAAAGAAAGTGAGGGAGGGGAATGAGGGTGGAAAGATACACTTTCCATTGTTTGGAACTCTAACAAAAAGAGAAGGAAAGAAAGTGTCTGGTGGGTCCCACATGGAAAATCCTCTCACTTTCCACTTTCTTTCCTCTCAATTTTCCTTAAACCAAACAACCACAAAATCCTCTCACTTTCCACCCTCTTTCTTTCCTTCATCTATCTTTCCTTCCACTTTCTTTCCTTCCACTTTCTTTTTGAAACCAAACACAGTGTTAGAGTTTTTCTTGGATTCCACAACCATTGAGAAAGTTTATGTTTCAGCCACCATTATTCACCAAATTAGAAATCTTGCACAACACTGCTCTAGCATCACAGAAGCTGTCTAATTTCTTAGAGTGTTGTTGTTTTGTGGAGGCTACTCTCATCTCTCTAGCTCATCAAAGTTGGAGACTTGGCAGTATAATCACTTTTTAGTATTTCTACTCTTTGTAATTTCAGTAGTATGGCTTTAGGTCTAGCATCTATACTCTCTTTCATGTATTTGTTGCTCACTATGAGCTAAACTCATTTGGTTGGAATGCTATTAGCTATGTAACTGATTTTTAATGATTTTAATGTGAAGTTTATGTTTTAGCATTTTTAATCCTTGTGTGTTAGTATTTCCAAACTTGTTTTAGGAATGGCCAACTAAAATAGGTACATGTTTATAAATGTTGGAAGGGTTTGCGTAAGTTTACTTCAACGATTAAAATGTATAGTAATTATTGAAGGACACTTTAATAATTTTTGTTTAACCCTAGACATAGTACAACAAAATCCATAGGATGATACTGTGGGTGTGTAATAGCAATGGGTGAACTTAATTAGAGCTTAAACATAAATACTTTTAATGAAATTCTGTAGAAAAGTGGCTGAAAGACACGTACAAGATGCTATAGCACCCAGATGCTACCTCATCTAATAAACCATTATTAAGAAGGTGCATAGTGAAAGACATTCCAACTTGTTCTCACACTTAATTTCCAACAACCATTTACTTTACTTATTGTTTGATGATAATATTGGGTTGTTTTACTTTATTTTCATTCACTAGTTTGTAAGCCAAATTAAGCATATATATATAGATTGGGCTACTACAATCCCTGTGTGGACTCAATACTCATGGTGTGTACATTCTACCATAGGGACAGTTGGTGCAGCAATAGTAGAATTTAAACAAAGCTGACATGAAAATTAAATAATGAGTTTAATAGTTATTGCAAGGACCGTGATATTAATAGACATATGATAGGAATGTGAGAAGCTAGCACACCAAAGCAGAATGGATTGGCTGAAAGAATGAACAAAACACTCCTTGAAAGAATGAACAAAACACTCCTTGAAAGAATGAGATGTTTTTTGTCCAATTCTCGGGTGAGGCTTTTCACATATATAGCATGTTATTTGACAAATTTATGCCTCAAATTCCATAAATCTGAAAACTCCACAAGAGATGTGGAGTGGAAGACCTGCTAGTTATAAACATTAATTTGGAGCTGATATTGAAGGCCAACTATACACATATTAGTCTTCACTGTTGTGACAAAAACCCCCAAGATAACACCAATTGCCACTAGTAGTTTGCTGCAATGACTTCTGGGACAAATGGAAAATAATGATTGTTTGTGTTGTGTTGTATTGTACTACTAGTATGTCTTGTCTCTTTATCATCTGGTTGAGAGAATATGAAAGAAATTAATGACTTTGGGTGTTAAATAATGTGGCTAAGCAAGAAGGTGGAATAAATACAAGTGCCTGAAACTCTTGTACTATTAATTTCTTCAAGGGTCCAAAAGCTCTAAATGAGGGAAAACATACTCAATTTAATTTAGATGTAACCCCTTGTGGTCCTGCAAGTTCTCCCCCATCTATTGTAATTATTCTTACACCTCTTTTTCAGTTGTCAATTTTAAGAAAATTATATTTTTATTTGTTTTTTTTATAGCCTAAGATTAGATTAATTATTTTTTTCACCAGTTATGCTTTAAATTAATTGCCGTTGAGGGAAAACTATCTGTGCATGCGTTACATATGGATGGGATTGTTTATCTTGTCAATTGCCGTTGAATATGAGATTAGGATTTTCTATTGGATTTTTCTTCACCAGTACTTATGCTTTAAATTAATTTCGAGATCATTAAAAACTAATATTCAAAAAGGAACGAAAAAAAAGTAATTTTTTTTTGACAATGTTCAATTTAAAAGAATTAAAATAGTAACATATATAAAAAAAACATTAACGAGTGATCAGTTAAATTTAATTGAAAGAAAAAATATTTAATTTATTTACTGGTCTTTTTCTAGGCTCACCAAAATTTTCAAAAGCCCATACTTCCTACAACCCTCCCCCCTACTCACAAGACACCCCCTAATCCTCAACTATTTCAAAAATATCCTCACGTGTAAAGCACTTCCAACCCCCCTCACGCTGCATTTTGACTTGGTACAAAACTATGAATTTGAACCAATTCGGAATTATAGCTCTGTATCTGTTAAAAATCTTGCAAATAGGATGTGTGTGTCAAAACATTACACACAGTACTTTGGAACCGAACAAGTACGAAACCAAAGTGTCGTACCTTCGTAATCCCAGAAAAAAGGGACGCACATGTTTCATTAATGACATTTTAGTCTTTTCACAAGGTTTGGGGGTGTCCATTGTCAAGTGAGTAGTTGGGGAGTTGTAGGAAGTATAGCCCATTTTCACATTGTATGCTTATCTCAAGCCCACTTTTATCGTAAACAATGTGTTCACCCCAATATATGTTGGCCAATTCGTATCCCACATCCCCCACTATTCTCCCACCCCCTTCAATTGGTAAAAAGTTTAAAATACCCCTAAGTATAAAAAATTGCATTCATCCTTTTTTTTTCCTACGCTTTCAATGGGTTTGGTACCATAATACTGAACCAAGTTTGATATCGTAATACTGTGTCTTATAATTTTTTGAACACTTCAAGTACAATGGTACCATGGTACCGAACCTGTCTGATACCAAGATATCGTGTTTATTAATTCTGAAATACCACACACCCGGTACCAAGTTACCGAATCTGTAATTAGTTGCAAAAAATTTTATTGAAAACGTAGAAGGAAAAGATGAGTAGGGAGAAGGAGGATGTGGTGGTGGTGAAAGCAAGAAGATGGTGGCGGTGGTGTTGGTGGACCGGTGGTGGTGATGGTGATGGTGAGTGGGAGGTGGTGGTAGTAGTGGTGGTGAGAGGGAGTATGTTGTGGTGGTGGTGGTGAAAGGGAGGTGGTGGTAAAAGTGAGAGAGAATATGAAGGAAAAGTGAAAGGATGGAAGTGGGGGTATTTTAAGGGTTTTAAAAAAATTGGGGGAGTGGCAAAGTATGAGAGGGTGTGCCAAAAAAAATGTCCATATATGTTGATATATTGCAAGTCATTGGGCTAAACTTACCATCATTACATTAATCAGTACTGTTTTTTCAACTTTGTTAAATGAACCTCCCTTGTGAGGGAATTACTCAACGGAAATAATCAAAAGTAAAAAAGACCTGATTCACGGGTATTGAATTTTTAGATTGTTTGAGTAAAAGTCTAGTGCGGAAATGTCCAATGGTCCAACAACTTGATAAATCCTCATTTCATATAGATTTACAGGCCATAAATTGAGTATTTATATATTGAATTGAGGATATTGCACAGAGTTTAAACCACTAATTGTCAAATATGTTATACACATGCTTGTCGGGTGCAAATTGTAACCATGCACTATGTTAAAGACTAAAAGAAAAAACTGAAGTGTTGAGATTTCTGACATGCGCATAAAGGCCTGCCTAACGTTTCTAGAGCAAACTGCTCTGTAGATGTTGCTTGTCATGCACCCAAGCGCTACTATATTGAACTTAAGGCGCAATTTGACCTTCTACTTCTATCTTCAATGCGCCTAAGTAGGTCTGTGGTTCGCTTAAGGGGGCATCTTCCACGCTTAGAAAGTTCAAGCTTGCAAAATCTCACTAGATTATGGATTTGTTCTGGATTAGGCCACGAGGCCCACTAAGCGAACTGGAAAGGACAAGTAGGGACTCCTCTTCCTTCGTCTCCATTAATGATTCAAGCTTGCGGACGATATTTTGGAGTTTCAGTTGGTCATCTTTTTCATCTAGTTTAATTTTCTTTTATTTTACCCTTATGTATGCCTAGCTAAACCCATTTGAGTTACGACGAATGAATATTAATGAATTAATTACTATTGTATTTAACTTAAAATTACTCGCTGTAGTATATTTCCTCTTGTTTCAAGTGTTCAATCTATGTTCTTAATGCTTTGACGACTCGATCACTTGTGAAACGATTTATGATTCACAATGTTAATGGAAATTTTATTTTTGAATGGTTTGGAGTGAACACTTATAATGTTTAGACATAAGATAGTTTTGTAATTATATATCTTAAAAACTCTTGCTTGCAATGCTTTCTTCAGATACTTTCACCGAAGGAACTAAGACTTTTAGTTGAAGCAAAAGATCAATTGCCTAAAGAATTAGAAATTGAATAATATTGTGTGTTTGATAACAAAGTTAAAAGGGGAAATACTTTCTATACCAAATCAATATGCAATGGTATGAAATCAATTGGGTTTGTCTAGTCCCCTACCTCATCTTTTGTCCAGTACCATGAACCATTTTTCAATCAAACAGGGTACAACTAAATTTGTCATGTCTAGTACCTTACTTTTAACAAATCAAATACACCCTAAATCTTTTGTAATCCTAAACTTTTTATACGTAGTCTCTCATAGAGACTAGTAGGACATATCTTAAAATTTTAGACAACAATTTGACAAATTTCACAAATTCTAAGAACTACATATTATTTTTAAATACTTAATTAATGGGTCTATTAGGAGACCGTGTAAGGTTAGAAACTAGTTTGAGACTTGACTCTTTATTTTACCGTTAGAGCTGAAAGAGTTGATGGTACTAGATGCAAAATTTTAAACTCAGAGGAGTCATAATAAAAACCATATAGGAGAATAAGTGAAGATTTTTCATTTTCCAAGGGGTATGACTTCATGTAGGCTCGCCAATGCTTACAGTTACTGAAATTCGAGATGGTGCTGGCAATCTGTGTTTGTGGTGGGGAAAGGAGAGAAGTGTCCTAATCAGTGTTATTAACCCAGACCGGTCATCAACCCGGTCAGAGTAATATTCGGTTGGTGGGTTAATGGTCGGACCGAAGGGTCCTAATTGAACCGCATGACCCGGTATAAATAAAATCAGTAGTAAAATAATATGAGAATTAGAAAATACATTTTTTAGTTTAGAGAATTAGAAAAATATATGATATAATAAATCTATATTTTCAAATTTGAATTAATTGATTGTAAAAAAAAGTGAATTAATTAAATATTAAAACAAATATATTATTCATATTCAATAATATTCTAATTAATAAATATATAAATCTAAAATGTATAGAGGGAGAGAAACAGTGAATACATAATCTAGAGGAAATAATGTGAAAATATATGAAGATCATCTAAAACAAAATCAAGATCAGTAGTTAATAAAAATATAACTTGGAAAACAAATTGATAATAAGAAAAACATAAGGTATAAATTAACATCATATTCATTTTATTGAAGTTATAAAATCTTACAGAGTAGTGGCAGTCTGAAGATTACAAAGGAGAGGGGTTTTAGAAGAAATATATCTGGGGTAATTTTCGGATGGTTTAAACTTAAACCTCCTTTTATAGATGAAGGAGAGGATTCCTGTTATTATCAAAACCTACACCTAGCAGTGTCAGACTAATAATGCGATTACATTATTAAAGCTAAAAAAGAGAACAGACAAAGTAATATCCAAAGAGATAATAATGCTCTACAAAATATTGTCTGTCATCATGACTTTGGAAAAATCTAAAAGTGAAATAATTGTGTCGTCTTGCAATCATAATTCTGGTACTCCACTAATTCCAAAACAGTCATCTTCGTTCACAGCTGTAAAGCTTTCAGATGAGTCTACTGAGTCTTCATTCTTGTTAATGTCTGATTCAGAAATTACTGCCTGTAATTTCTTAAAAAATTCTTTCTTGTTGGAAGAAGAAGATAATTCTGCCATAAGCTTGGATTTTTCTGCCAAAAATTCACATTCTTTAAAAGCTCATTTTGATTTAACGAGATACTTTGAATTCTTTGAGAACCAATTTTGTAATGTTGGATTGCTGATTAATTTCGGGTTAAATTTGTTCCACCATTTAATTTTGATACATCTTACTATCCAATTAATATTACTATCTGGAACGGATAAGTCTTTTTTGTAACTCCAAGTGGTAATCCAAGAATTCCAAAACTAGCATGAAATAATAATACCTTCATATGATCCGGAAAATTCGTTTCTTTTGTGAATATCTGAAAAGCTTTTTCAGCATTTTCAGGGTAAATGCTTGTTTCTGGTCCCCATTCATGAAACCACTTAATAAACTAGTTAGGGAATTGTAATGGAAAATCTTTTTTAAACCAAATGAACCATGAATGGTCAAAAAGGCTCATAAAACATCATGTTGGACCAAGCGTCCATATAATCATAATATGAATAATACTGGGGTGAGAATTGCCTGGAAAAACTTCTTGTCTTCGAAGGGTGAGCTTTCCAGTCAGAAGGAGATAATATCCGAAGAATTTTGTATTTAGAGAACAAGATTTTATCTTTAATCTTTTTATCATAAGTATGAGTTATCTCAATGGAATCAGTATCTACCAAGATAAACTCATAAAATAATATAGTTTTTTCTGGGCTGGAAGGCAAGTAATGAAATCCCGCAGGAAAGTATTTAGAGGGTATTTCTAATAATTCTTGAGAGTCATATTCGGGTTCTACTAGGAAAAGTATTTTCTTATAATTCTTTTCTATAAAGGGACAATTTAATGTGGTTGGAGGAGTATAAAAATTTAATTTTTCTGGGGTAGGAATTTTAGGTAAAGAAGGAGTGTTTGAGGTGAAGGCAGATGGTGAAATTAATCTGGAGTGAAAAGGGGGGCGTAATGCTCTAGGGCTAGAAGAGGAAGGTGAGGAGGGATAAAAGGATGGTAATGCCAAGGGAGTTAATGGGGTCAAGCGATTTTGGTTTGATAATGAGGTAGTAGGGGTTTGTAATATCTGTTTGGAAGTAATTCTTTTTGATGACTCCTCGAGAGGAGGTCCATAGATATCTTTGTTACTCATGTTTTTCCCTGTAAAAATTCTCTGGTAAGAAAATCAGGTAATGAATTCTTTTCTCCTTTAATATACTCTATATCAAAATCAAAACATGAAAGTAATGATTGCCATCTGGCGAAAATATGTTTATAGAAACTAAGTTTTTAACATCCTTTTATAAAACTTCTCTTGCTGCTTTACAATCAGTACGTAATAAAAATCTTTTTGAAAACAAATCATCTTGAAATTTAGTAATACATAATACAATGGCTAAAACTTCTTTTTTAATAGTACTATATTTTAGTTGTGCCGAATTCCAGGTTCCTGAGTAATATCTCACAATTTGTTCTACTGAGAACTCTGGTAATCTTTGTTTTAATATTCCTCCTGAGTCGATTGATTCAGAATCAGGAACCAAATCATTAACACAGATTCGATTTTGGTTTGTGTGAACTATTACAATAGTTCAGCTCGGTTCGAAAGAACTCTTTAAACAGTTCGCTTCAGTTTAGTTTTCCTTCCAACAAACTGAACCATGAACAACTCTAATGATAGGATATAACAATATAACACGTGAACATAAAACGGAGAAGTTTTTTTTTTTAATAAAAAGGTGGAGAGTTTATTTTTATAAATGAAATAATTGCAATTAAGAAACGATGGAGAAATTATATATATATATATATATATATATATATATATATATATATATATATATATATATATTGTTTGTCCCACATCGTCGTTTCTATTATATACAATTTTAAATATTTTCAAATTTGGCAGAGATAGTTTATGCACTTCATCTAAAGATATAGACTAAGTTAGTATCCGAGTTTGATCCTCATTGATGAAATAAATTAGAATCAGGTTTTACTAATTTTCCAATTAAACTCTAGATTAGTTAGAATCTCTTGCTTCTAAACACTTGAGCAGGGATAAAGACCTTCGGACCATGAAATAACATGCCTCTAAAGGAAGGAAACAAAAAAAGAAAGAGAGGAGAAAACAAAATATTAGCCCAAGAAAAATGAGACATGTGTAAGAATGACGTGAAAAAATAATAATTAAAGATGAATTATTTTATTATATTACAATTTTTTAAGATCCCACCTACAAAGCATAATTAAGAAAAAACTGATTTTATATATACTCTTAACACTATTATTACTGCACCATGCATGTATTAGTAATAGTATTACATGGTCTTCCAATTAATTATTTGTTGTGTGGACCAATTAAACTTACATATTTTGGACCCTTGCTAATAGTAGTTGAGTAAATTAAATGTTGCATTATCGTACGTAGTAACGCAGAATCTATAACTTAACGACATAAATAAAGGATAAGCATCTACCATGTTATGGTGGTAAATGTTTATCATTTTTGGTTCTGCTTATCTCTTTAGTCTTTATTAACGTTTTATACCTCAGTAAGGAAAAATATCTCTCTGCTAAGTATTGCCTTTAAAGGTCGCTCCCTTGAACCCTCACGTTTTGAGCATTCTTTTAATTGTCAGTCTTATCTCGAGAGATTTTTGTTTAGGCCTTTATTTTCGGTACCCCCCTCATTCCCTCCCACACCTCCATAATGTCCCAAATGGACAAAAATACCCCTGAAAATTTACAAAAATTACATGGTTTTGTTAAAAAAAAAAAAAATTACAAATTTCAGAATTACCTCTAAAATTTCGGAATTACCTCAAAATAATGGAATTTGGATTTACCCTGTAATTAGAAAGATTTTAGATTACCTCAGAAATGAGGTAATTAGGTTCTAAATTGTGAACCGGAATTACCTATTTTCGAGTAATTCAAAATTTAATTTTTTTTTCGAACGAATAATTTAAATTTAAAAATCGTTTTTGACAACATATACTCGGATCGTGAATGAAACCACACCATTAGAAGTTTAAATAAATCAAGAATCAAGACTCCCTAGAAGGGACTTCTTACGGGACAACAAATTTCAAAATCTCAAATTCCATCGTTTACTATTTTTTACGATTTTTTTAATTTTTCATAGTCTCCAAAAATCTTAAAAATTTGTATAGCCTTATTTTGGTTTTGTTAGATTTTTAGTGGTGTTTTTATATTTTTTTAGAGTAGTTTTGACTATTTTTAGTAGCCTTTTAGTAATAAAAATTAAAACAAATCGTATATATATACATCACGCAAGCGTCTGGATTGGCGGGATGCCCTAGATGTCGCCCATTCACCTACTTCACGTGCTTATTTTCAGTCATTTTTAGACATTTTGGACCCATAGTTGTATTTGTACTCCTATTTTATGTTGGTCATTTTATATATTTTGACGTATTGTTATTAAATCAGTAAATCGTTCGTGATCATATTTCCAATAAAACGCGTTTAAATCTTAAGACCAAAATACAAACTTTTTTAAAAATTACAAATTTCGAATTACCTTTTTAGAGGTAATTCAAATTTTTTATTTTTGAACCTAATTACCTTTTTTGAGGTAATTAGAAAATTTAATTTTTTTTTTTTTTTTTTTAAAAAACGCAGGGGTATTATTGGCATTTTTGGTATTATGGGGGTGTGGGAGGGAATGAGGGGGGTACGAAAACAAACACCCTTTTGTTTATTTGGATTATTTGACAAAGACGAAATTTATCTATCTCTATTATGTTTTTTTTTGAAGCAAATTTATTTTTATTATATTAAACCATGGATGTTCCACATATCCCGTCACGTCACTAATTACATCAAATATACCACGTTTTGATGGTATTAAAGCGTATTACATTTTACTTACCTTATTCCTTCTTTGATTGCAAAACCTTTTACCTATTATTTATATCTATTTATTATGTGTTTTAATACTTATATATTTGTTATTATATATTATATTCATTTGACATCTAATATTTTGTATCACATTCCATAGATTTTAAATTCTATATATTTATTAACTAGAATGTTATTAAATATGGATAATTTTATTCATTTTAAAGTTTGTTTCTAATTTCAATTATATTAAAAATATTGACTTATAATATCCTACATTTGTCTAATTCTCATATTAATTTAATATCAAATTGATTAATACCGGGTCACGCGGGTCAATCAGTGACCCATCGGTTCGACCATTGAACCGATGACCTAGTGTCCTGCTCGGGTCAATCACCGGGTCGGTTTTAATAACATTGCTGCTAATCAAATCTCTAAAAAAAGGAACCAATATATTGAATTCAAATTTAATTGCATTTATTTGTGTTTTCAAGTTTGCATTTATCTGTACAAAATACTCACTCTCTCTCACCAAAATTAATGAGCCATAAATACTAATTCTTTCTTTATTATTATTTTTTTATTTTAAAAAATGTCATAATTAGTTTTACACTCACTTCTTTTATTTATATCATTGCCCTCGAAAGTTCTTCAAATGAGCCACTTATTAAAACCCAAAAATGTCAATTGGGCTTTCATATACGCAAACTCTGTTAATAATACAACCCTCTGCTCTAATTGCACCCATGTTCTACTAATGCAGCCCTTTTCGTTTTTTCTTATTTATATTCTTTCAAAAAAACCAACTTTTTTACAAAAACCATATAAATAAATATTCTCTTCAAAAAACCCATAAAACTAATATTAGTTTTTGTTATGAAGTTCCATTTTAGTTACAATGTCATGTAATGTCACTCACTTGTTTTTTTGACCAAATGTAATGTCACTACTAAATTTTAGAGTACTATTATGGCAAAAACATTGATCATGTGGGTCTCTCATAATATACTTTGGTAGTCTTGCTATTTGGAATTTTCAACTTAGTGGTACAAAGGAAAAGACCCTCTTCTCCACTAGCTACTCTTGCTATTTACATGTTAAAATAGTTATATCACAAAAAGTATAGATTTTGTATTATTTAGAGTCGCTCTTATCTTTCCATTCGTTCGCTTCCGAATTTTTACTTTTGAATTTGTTTTTGTCCTCCAAGGTAATTTTCCATCTTTAGGCATAAATCTTATTCCTTTAGGGTATAGCATGTGCCAAAGTCAACACCTATGTTAAGACTAAACCCAATTTCACAATCTTATAAATATTTAGTTAAATCATATGCAGCAAACAATTGTATTTTCTTTTGAAGCAGCAAACAATTGTATTGGATAAAGAGATAACTATATATAAACACTATTGTATTGTGGCTGATGGATTTTTTTTAATAAGCAAAGTTATATTATAGCGGGTATAAGGAATAGTCAAACCCGGTTATAATTATCCCATTTTTAAAAATAAAAAAACTCACATCCCATTTGAAATTATAATATATATATATATATATATATATATATATATATATATATATATATATATATATATATATATATATATATATATATATATATATATAATTGTCTAAATACAAAGATAGTTAAGTAACTACTTCTGAAAAGTTGTCTAAACACATGAATATCGAATTCGTCTTTGACATTTTCTATTTCAATAACTGAATCATTAAACCCTCAGTTAACGAATTGAACTAAAGTTTCTAAATGGTTCACTAATTTTGAACTGTGAACTTCAAATCATTCACATGTAACTGATACAAACCTTAATATGCTAATCCCAAATCAAAATTCACGAGTAACTGATACGAATTATGTACATAACAAGGGTGTGTGGGAGGCATAGAGGACTAGAGGTTGGGTGCAGCCGATCAACTTTACATGCTTTAGAACAATCTCTGGCAGATTTCCCAGCAAATATTTGTTTTCTGATCTCTTTTCTTTCAATTATATTTGGTCCATATGAAACAGACTTCATAAAAAATCTAAATAAGTAAAATAAAAGTAGAGGGTGTCCAATTGTAACAGCATCATAAAAAATCCTAAACCAAACTTGAGGATCATCAAGAATTCCTTAATTTCTTCTTCTGCTGCTTTACAGGTTCAATATCTCCCGTCCGGCTAGCAAGCAAGTGAGCGGTTCTTTCGGCGAGAAGGGCCCTACGGGCGGGCATCTCTCGCAACGCAAGTCGCATTGTTTGCCACCACCCGAGAAGCAAAAGATTCGAGAGTCCAAAGCTTAATATACATGCATAGATAGTGGTCTAATGACAAGGGCCGACGACAAGCTCGGAGCGGAGACGTATGATGCGGAAGTCTCACGCACGGTTCCCTAAGAAGGAGTGGCTACCTCACTGGAGCTTCGACCAACCACCGCCGCTCAATTCCGCTTTGGGGCCACCCCTTACTCTACCATAATTATAGGGGTCTGGGGTTCGAGACATCTCATTCTTGCTTTAAAAATTGTTGAAAGGGAAAGAAGTCATGATAACATTTAGGGACCATTTGGTAGAAGAGAGACAAAAGGAAGAGAGAAAGAGATAAGAGAGAGTGACCTATTATTTGGTTTAGGATAGAAATAGTAGAGAGAAAAGAGGAGTATTAGTTTAGTACAATTTTACATTAAGTGTGTTTGATAGAAGAGAAATGAAGAGGAGAGAGGAAGGGAAGACAGAACGAGAGAAGAGAGATTACCAAACGATAGAAAGAGATGAGAGAAATATTATATCTTCCCTCTTTCGCTTCTACACCAAACAAGTTACATAAGCTACATTTTCTACTCAAAATGCTCAGATGATGATGAGGCTAAAATCAGAAGGTTGTTATGTTAACATCTAAACAAAACTGAAGAGACCAATGTTATGCTACAAGTCTACAGGTGATTGATGCATTTTCTTGACAGCAAAGTTCTCCTCAGGCTGCTTTTCCCAAAAGTAACATGCAGCCTCTATCCACCGGGGATGAACCAAAGACTTATTTTCTTTCGCTGCCCAACGGGACTTCTCAGTACCAGCATCAGTAGCAACTACATGTGTTACAGTGGAGTCCATTTCTGCCAAACATGTGGCTCCCATTTGCTCAGCCAACTTCTTGAGATTAGGTAATGCATCAAAAGAAATACGACTAAAAATTATCACACATCCACTTAATACTTCACTTCGAACCGATGACAAAACCTGGGAAAAAATGAAATGATTGCAAGAACCACGTTAACAGACGAAAAAAATTAGCCAAATGCCAAAGCTAAAGGACAAACAAATATATACATAACTACCTGCCTCACATCTCGGTCAGCAAGATCTTCAAGTTTCTACAAGAGATTTCAGACCAAATAAATTTAGCATATCAAAAATAACCAACTTAATATTAACACATGAGATGATGAGAAGCAACATACATCAAAGAATATGCCATGAATTTGCTTGAGCACTTTGAGTATCTTTGCAAGTGCTCCATCGATTTCATTTTCATCAGTCTTCGATTCGGCAAGAGATTTGCAACGGAAGCCAAACTGCCGACAACTTGATGCAAAAAAATGATACCTTTCCATCAATATTAGATTATCTTTGTGCTTCATCCAGGCCTACAAAATTTGGAAGCAACCTTTACATACATCTCAATAAAAGGACATAATATTATCCAAAACATTAAATGGATAAATATTAGCACACTTCAAACTCTGACCTCACTAGATAGTAGATAGAGAATAAATAAATAAATAAGATTTGATCCAATTCCAAAATATATTAAAATAAAAACATCCAAGTTAACCAATAATCAGATAAACCAACGCACTGAAACCCTTGCGATAAAAAAAAATGGTAGTAGTGTAATCCATACACATAAATAGATTGATCATGCCTAGACAAAATGGAATAGAAAATCTATTAACACAATCTAAACATGCATGCATCAAAGTATAAGTGGAAACAGAAGTGTTTTATTTGAAAAACAAATGTATATTTCAATAGATGCTAGTCACGGAAAATGAGTTAAGAGCTATATTTCCTAGCATCCGTTATATTTATTAAAAGCAACATTGCACCGTAAGAGTGATTTGAGCATAACTAAACCTAAAATAAACTTTCTTTCCAAAAACTATCAAGTAATCAGAAGCTCAATATGTTGCAAGACATTTTTTTAATGTAGACAACTTTGTAATCTCCAAAAGACCTTTAGAAATCAGGTTGCTGCCAAGCCAAGGCCACCTATTTTCAATAGAAACAGGACTACTACCCATTCTAGCACTCTTAGCTCCTGCAAACATTGGATGCAAATCCGTGAAAAACTAATCTCTTGCATCTTATGCTCTGTCTCGGACAGCGTACTTCAGAGAGTAATAACTACCTTTGATTCATATTTAAAAATCGCATTTCACTTTTTCATACAGTTTGGAATTGGCTCCCACATAAAATAACTCATAAAACAAACATTCCAACCACGCAATTCAGCAATACAACTCAGAAACTAGCAATGTACTCACTTTTTCTGTATCATCAAGAATTAAGACAGCACTTTCTTGCCCCAACACAACATCAAGACCCTTTTGATGTGGTAAAGTCCCATCGTCTCGAGAGATCACCTTAGCATTGAAGTATTCTTTTTGAGGATCAAGCAGCTTGGCCATCTCTAATGCATAAGGCCGATCACCCATAGTGTATATGTACATCTCAAACATTTCACTTGCTTCTTTCAGAAATGTGCGGACAAAGGGCCTCAATTTGGTCATCATACGCATATACTCCAATTTGAAGAGGCTTCCTTTGGAGATATCTATTGTTTCATCATGTAAGTTCAGCAAAGAAGCACATATAAGAAGCCATCCATAACCCAAAACATCAAAGGTGAAATCAATAAAAGGTTGTCGGCAAATACACATGACGATGAAGTATACAAGTTTGAGACCCAAATTTCACCCAAATACAAGAATTTGAGTTAGCATGCCAATCTATTTAATGAATTCTAATGTAAAAAAGAAATTTTTGATATAACGGGCGATATCTCTATCAAAAATTATCTAGCAGAAGATGCTATTATAGATATGGAAAAAAATCTGGATATATGAGATGCCATTTTTAGGACCACGTGAATATATTTCGACATGTACACAGCATGGTACTTGCAAATGCATAGTAACACCCTGATTGCTGTCTTTTAGCAGAGAAAACATGAATAAAACATATTTTTTTTAGATAAGCCATGAAAATTTTCCATGAATAAAACATATGTTTATTCAGAAAATTTTCCATAACAATACCATTGACAAAGTGCGTGAAGTCTTTTGTTAGTATTGGGAAAAACTCAAGTCCCACATTGAATAGAGATATGGTCTCAAAATAGTTTATAAGTGGAAGGCATCCCTCACCTTACAAGTCGGTTTTGTGGGGTTAGGCCCAAACCACATTCTAAGAGGTAGCTTTTAAAAATCATTCAAGAAACACAACTGAAAGATAAACTGGAATCCGTCATACATTCCTCTACCACATTTTTACTAGAGTATCTTCAGACACGAACAAACCAAAAAAGGTCTGCAATGCCAATATCTCACCAAAAGATAATCTATTGACAATAAACAAAGTAGAGCTAGCACACATCTAACATTTATCATGAATACGGGTCTGCTCTTCTACAATAACCAAAAAATGTCAACATAGATGAATTTGTATGCGATAAAAAAGCAAAAAAGGATATGCATTATGCAATTACGATATAAATGCCAGTTAAAAAAGAAAAAACACATTGGTTTACATATACCTTCTAGAGAATCTGTCTGGTTAAGTAAGTGCAACTCTTCTGAGCTCAAATGATCAAGGAGAGTAGAATTAAGCAATGTATGATCCAGGTCAAGAATCAAGTAAAGTTTTTTGCGACAAAACAAAGTCTTCGTGTCTGTATTGCGCAATCTAGAAATCTCCTCATCATGAAGCCTCAGTCTCTGCAAATACAAAAAAAATTGTCATAAATAATAAACTACTGTTTGACAAAATGCTACCAGCTCACACTAACCAAATAATGAATACGAAAGTATAATTTTGATAGAGCAGAGAAAGGATAATGCAGAAAATGAAATGGAAATGTGAGTATATTTTGATACAAAATTCAGAATTGAGAGGTAAATTCTCTATACAAGATTGACCCAGAATATATTTGTCCACACTCAAACAAAATGCTACCCAGAATATCCCCATTATTCCCTTACTCACTTCTTATAACCAACTCAAAGCTTAACAAACTGCCACCTAGGCAGACCCCTTAACCTCACCCTTCTCTATATTTCCCCACATCACTCTTTGGGCCCACGTTGCTCAACTGGGATCCTATCAGATATTAAAAGAATAAAGCATTTTATAATATGTATAAAACCAATACATTCCTCATATCATCAAACTCTGGCAGAGCATATGAACTGTTCAAATATTTACTGAGTACAATATTTTACTTCAGTAAATAGAAATATATCCCAAGTGAGTGGTGTTGCAGGCTTTCCACTAAACTTGTCGGTCATGATTGATAACAACCATTAAACCATGAAATAACTTTTAAACAAGCTATAACTTAGTATTTGAAGACAATGACAAGCAGCAGCAACAAGCAAAATTAGTAATTCCACAAGAGAATCATCAGAAACAATGTCTACCTTGTGTATGTACCCAAATGTCACGCCAGATTCCCCATCCAATTTCTGTCCACAACGTATACACATGTTTCCAAACGAACCAGGATGTGTACATATATCTGTGAATAAGGAAATAAGGAAGTTAGTAAATAGTAGATTTATTTATATATGTATTCGGCCCAGGCCCGTTAGGTTTACACATAGAATAGCTTATTTAAACTCGTTTGGATTTGTACTCAAGACACGAAAGATACAATCAATAAAACAGAACTACAGCTGCTCTGTAGTCGCAGACGTAGGCAAATATTGGCCGAACTGCGTGATCAATATTGCGTCTCATATTTCTTAACATGGTATCAGTCTAGGTTTGATCCTTCGCTCTGTTTCGTGGTTTGGTACATGTTTTGACGTCCGCAGTCACTTGTGCGACGTTTCGGGTGTGCGACTTCTCACTTGGTTGTGTCTGACGTCTTCAGATCGTGTTTCTCCTTTCGCGACGTCCCCTATTTCTGCTCGCTCGTGTGTATTCAGATCACACATCTTGTTGTGTGCTTGCTCTCTTCGTGGATTCTGTTCTTGTTCGTGAGTATCGTACAGATCGCGCCTCTGCTTGTGCGCTAGTGAAGCTTTTGTTCGCAAGTTCTTTTTATTGCTTCTGGTCTTGTTTGCGAGACTCTAGTTCGTTGGTGTTCAGTTTGTTGGTCCATCACTAGTCTTGATCTCTGTTCGTGGGATCTCTCTCTTGATCGTTTTCCTTGCTCGCACCTGGATCTTTTTCGTTCGTGTATCTGCGGACTACCTGCTTGCTTTTTTGTTCGGTTCACCGTTAGTGGTTTTTTTTTGTTCGTTGGTTTGGGTTGCAGGTGCTTTTTAGTGATATTTTTTGGCATTTGTTTAATCGTGACTATTTGTTTGTTTCTCCTCATGGCCTTGGATGAGAAGAGATGAGAAGAGAGATAATTTTTGTGTTCGATTCACTGGTAAAAATTATGCAGCTTGGGAATTTCAATTTAAAATGTATGTCAAAGGCAAAGGATTATGGAGTCACCTTGATGGGGTTTCTAAAGCGCCGGAAGATAAAACCGCCTTAGATGCATGGGAAGTCAGAGATGCTCAGATTATTTATTGGATTCTCAGCACTATTGATCCTCATATGATCAATAATTTGCGAGCATTTTCAATCGCTTCAAGGTAATTTGTCAATTCAAGAATATTATTCGGTTTTTACGAATTTATGGATGTAACACTCGCTATTATCTATCTTTGATGTTCCCAAGCCGTCACTTTCTACTGCTCGAGATATTTATGATACTAGTAAACGGATCAATTTCTCATGAAACTTCGTCCGGAATTTGAGGTCATTCGAGGTGCTTTTTGAATAGAACCATGTTTCTTCCTTGGATATCCGTGTTGGTGAAGTCGCTCGAGGAAGAACAACGTCTTCATACTCAAGGAACCATGTCTCATGATCCCGCCCATTTTGAACCTGTGACAGTTGCATATGTTGCGCAAAATAGAGGCCAGGGTCGTGATATGCGACAAACTCAATGCTTCTCTTGTAAACAATTTGGACATGTTGCTCGTAGTTGTCCTAAGAAATTTTGCAATTACTACAAGCAGCAGGGTCATATCATCTCTGCATGTCCTACGCGTCATCCACGACCGACTAAGCGTCCGGTGCAGGCATTTCATGCCACTACTAACTCTGTTGTTGGTCCTTCCACCACTGGTGCATCTAGCTCTACAGCTGGTCCTTCCACCACTACTGCATCTGATGGTGGTGGTGCTCTACAGCTTCAAGTAATTCAACAAATGGTACTATCTGCTCTTTCTGCCTTGGGCATTACTGGTATGTCTTCTTTCATATCTTGGTTACTTGACTCTGGTGCATCGAATCACATGACGGGTTCCTCTGAACTCTTGCACAATTTACGTTCATATATTGGTAATCAGAAAATTCAAATTCTTGATGGTAGTACTCTTCCTATAACTAATGTTGGTGACATAAATTCTAACTTTGGAATGTGCTAGTAGCACTGTATAACATCCTCAATTTTCGTTAATTTCAAATTAAGAAATTAACGAGTGATTTATTACTCGAGTAGGTAATAAATCAAGTCACGGATATTAGGTTATCACGAAAGTAATTTATAATTGCTCGAGTATATAATTTGAATGCATTCTTGAGTGGAAATTAGAACACTAAGGGTATTTTAGTCCCTATACCTCTCACACTAAATGAGCTCCAAGACACCAAAAATATCCAAACACTCTCATTTCCTCACTTGTAATAAAAGAAAGAAATAAGATCAGAGAAGGAAAAAAAAAAGAAGGAAATAAAAGAAAGAAACAAAGGAAGGAAGGAGAGAAAAGTCAAAGAAAGGGAGAGAAAGTGAGAAACAGAGAAAGAGAGAATGAGTGGACGAGAGAGAGAAGAGGAGAAGGGTGAAGGAGAAGAGAGAAAGAAGCAACAAGATCTCCTCAAATCAACTCTAGGTAAAGGGCTTTTGTACCATTTCACTCCATTTTTCATTCTCTTTCTTTTGATACCACTTTCAACCTCTAATTCCATCTCTTTGAAAATTCACCATTGATGGATGTTGGAGCTCAAATTCGATTTGGAAGCTTGGGTTGAGCTGAACTTTGTTGTTGGGTAGCTTTGGTCTTCGGTTTGGGAGTGATTTTGAGGAGTTTCGGTTGACGGGTTTGGCTTCTAGAGCTTTTGGAACGGATCCGGAATGTGTTCGTGTGTCGCGAGTCAATTGGGCTTCGGAAGTTTCGGTTTGGTGTGATTTTCATCACACGAGGTGAGTTTTACTCGCTAGGGTTTTTGTTTATGTTGTGTTGGGTGATTGATTTCTATTGTTGTCGAAATTGCTCGCGTTTCGTAAATTTTGAGTCGCGAAAAACGCAAATTGGTCACGAAACCACTTTGTTTATGAAATTCGGACACTGAGTTGGTTTCCTTAGAACTGGATCTGTTCGGTTAGTCCAAAAATTATGTTTCGATTGTTTTTGAAAATAGACTTAACGCAGGTCGTTTTGGCTTTGGTTTCGTTAAATTTGGAGTTGTGTAGCTCGAGTTATGAGTGTCTCAAGTTAGGTCAAATTTCTCAAATTAAAGCGTGTATAGGTTCGCTTTTTGCCAGTCTTGAGTTCTCAATTGAACTCTGTTTTAAATAATTCTTGTTTCGTTGGAAAGTAGACTAAATTCCCTACGAAGTAGGCACCGATTTCATCAAATTTCATTAAAAATGAGAAAGAAAATTGAGTCGCAAGTTGGGCAAAAAGTTACATTCGATTTTGGTACAAGCAGTTGTAGTATTTTAAAAAGCTCGTATCAACTGGAGCATTGTTTTGAAAAATGGATATTACATGTAGAAACTACACACAGAGAGCTTTCTAAAGAGTGTTCGTTTGTTGAAATCCGATATTGTTTGCTATTTTAATTAATTCGCGAAGTAGGTGCACCTTCTGTAGAAAATTCTGCACTTGTGTCGTGTCCCTACAAATCTCAAACGAATTACTTGAAGTAATTGCTTGTGATCGCTTGTGGTCCGTTTCGGAATTGGGGTATATGTGGTTGTTGTGGTTGAATTTGGATTGAAACATAGTTTGGGTTCGACGGAGAACGAAGCGGAACGGAATTGGGCACTAAGTTGAGAAGTTCCTATGTCCCCAATATCCAATGTTTCGTTTCAACGCTCCGCTCGGCCGAACTTCTTTTAAATCCTTTTCCTAACCACCCATAACTTATATGGTCGATATTGTTTGTTTTGTATGTGGTTGTAAATTGTCCGGGTGGTTATACAGTAAGTATTTTTTGGGATGTCCATATTTCGGAGGAAACTCTGTAGAATTTTCGTTAGAAATTTTGATACATGTTCAAAGTGGTTTTGAATTAAACGGTTAATGTTACGAATATTTCGTAAAACTTAGAGTATCGTGTGGGAACAATTGTTTTAAGAACAAAAATTGGTTTCGGATGGTTATGCGAGTTCATAAGAAGAACCGTATGATATGGATTTATATCATGTAGTAAAATTATGTCCGATATATATATATATATATATATTATGTATAGTCCGGGTGACGACCCACCTAGGTTAGCATACTAGAGGGGAGGTCATGGGCCCCTAAACCTAGGCCTCAAATGATAGGGTTCACCAGATTAGCAGATGTGCGATCGGTGTTATGCTAAAGAGAATTAATGTATTGTCGGGATTAGCGGATGTGCGATCGGTATTGTGCGATTAGTAACGTGCATGGTTTATTTATTAAATCAAGAATTAATTAATTAATGTTTTATAAATGGACCGAGTGATAGGTAAAGGGTCACGGTAAGACTCACCGAGATTTGTTATCTCACCCTACAAATGTTGTTGTTTTTCAGAGAAACAGGGGAAGAAGATCCTTTATGGCACGAGTGGATGGTGTGCTCGAGAAGGAAATGGAAGACGTAGTTCTTCTATTATTAGATTATGGTTTTCCCTTGTATCTTTGTTTTCGATTTATAACTTGAATTTATTCTAAGTTATGTATCGCTTTCGCTATTCTTGTAAAGATGTAAATCTAAGCAGGAAATGTATCTCTGATGTATGCTAAAAAGGTACACTTTAGTTTTTCTACTAGATAGAAATATGAGGGTGTTACAACCTGGGCTTGCCTCAAACTTATTGTCTGCTGGTCAATTAGTGGATGAAGGTTGTGATGTTAATCTTACTCAGGATGGTTGTCTTGTGCAGGATCGGGTGTCAGGGAAGGTGATCGCGAAGGGGCCTAAAGTTGGAAGAGTGTTTCCACTCCAGTTTATTCCAAATCATTTATCTTTTGCTTGTACTAGGGTTTTGAATGTATGTGAGGATTGGCATAGGAAATCGGGCCATCCAAACTCTATTGTTTTGTCTCACTTATTTAAAACTGGCTTGTTAGGTACTAAACCTATTGATTCTAGTGCCTCTATTTCATGCTCTGTTTGCAAATTAGCTAAAAGTAAAACACTTCCTTTTCCGTCTGGTGCTCATCGTGCTTCTACTTGTTTTGAAATGATTCATAGTGATGTTTGGGGAATCTCACCTGTCGCTTCTCATGCTCACTATAAATATTTTGTCACCTATATCGCTGATTATAGTCGTTTTACTTGGATTTATTTTCTTAAATCTAAATCTGAAGTGTTTTCTATGTTTAAGAAATTTCTGATGTATGTTGAAAATCAATTTCAAACCAAAGATTAAAATTCTTGATTCGATTCTGGTGATGAGTATATGTCTCATGAGTTTCAGGAGTTCTTACAGCAAAAAGGTGTATTGTCTCAACGATCTTGTCCCAATACCCCTCAAAGAAAATGGTGTTGCGAGAACGTAAGAATCGTCACTTGTTGGATGTGACACGTACCTTACTTCTCCAGGCTTCTGTTCCATCCAAATTTTGGGTGGAGGCTCTTTCCACAGCTGTCTTTTTGATCAACCGTCTTCCTTCCACGGTGATTGGGTTTGATTCTCCTTACTTTCGCCTTTTTAAAACTAAACCTGATTACAGTAGTTTACATACTTTTGGGTGTGTATGTTTTGTTCACCTACCATCCACTGAAAGACATAAGCTTGGCGCACAATCTGTCCAATGTGAA
This sequence comes from Oxytropis ochrocephala, assembly GCA_020916435.1. Taxonomy (NCBI): domain Eukaryota; kingdom Viridiplantae; phylum Streptophyta; class Magnoliopsida; order Fabales; family Fabaceae; genus Oxytropis; species Oxytropis ochrocephala. Next base: position 22,219,885 of record CM037088.1, read on the forward strand.
TTTATGGGGTATAGTCACTCTCATAAGGGTTTTGTGTGTTACGATGTCTCTAACCATCGTTTTCGCATTTCTAGGAATGTGACATTTTTTGATAATCAGTTTATGTTTCTTTGCCCTTCTCCTGGTCTGAATGATATGGCTATACTTCCCCAATTTTCTACCCTGCGTTCACCTATAGAACGTTTTAAACCAGGACTCGTATATGTCAGAAAACACAGTGTGTAGGTTCCAACTTCCCCTTCCGACGCTGATCCGCCACCTGATCCTGTACCGCCTGCACCACGGCGTTCTGGTAGAACGTCTCGAGCACCTGATAGATATTCCCCAGACAGGATTGATTCCTCACATACTGCTTTAACTACTTTTCTATCTGGTACATCAATTCCTACTTGTTACTCGCAGGCTGTTAAAGATGTGTCTTGGGTAAATGCCATGAATGAGGAACTTCAGGCCCTTCAGGACAATTTCACTTGGGATATTGTTCCTTGCCCTCCTGGTATCAAACCCATAGGCTGTAAATGGGTTTAATCTGTGAAACTGAATCCTGATGGATCTCTCAATCGGTACAAGGCTCGATTGGTTGCTTTAGGCAACAAGCAGGAATATGGTATTGATTATGATGAGACATTTGCACCAGTTGCTAAAATGACTATTGTTAGAATGGTGCTCTATACCGCTTCTCATGGGTGGTCTCTCCACCAAATGGATGTGAAGAATGCATTTCTTCATGGTGACCTGGCTGAAACGCTCACCTTAATCTTCTGCTTCCTTTTCATGCAAGACATTATGCATTTCTCATGGGTGGTCTATTCTCTTCATCTAGGGGTGTGCAAGCTCAAACGCTCTATATGGTTTCAAACAGCTCTAGAGCATGGTATGAGAAATTTCGTTCCACTCTCTACTCGGGTTCTCTTTTACTCAAAGCCAGTATGATTCGTCTTTGTTCATTCACCGCACATCTACGGGAATTGTTCTAAATCCTTTATGTTGATGATATGATCATTACTGGTTCTGATGCAGATCCATCCATGAAGTTAAACAAAAGCTTCAAGCCTCATTTCAAATGAAAGACCTTGGTCTTGAGGTTCATTCTACCTCTAAGGGTATATTTCTCTATCAGCATAAGTATGCCACAGACCTTATTTCTATGGCCGGCCTCCAATCCGCTAATCCCATGGATACTCCTCTTGAAGTTAATGTTAAATACCATCGTGACGAGGGTGAACTTTTGACCGACCCTTTATTGTATCGCCAGGTCGTGGGTAGTCTTAACTACTTGACCATTACACGACCCGACATTTCGTTTGTTGTTCAGCAAGTAAGTCAGCTCATGCATTCTCCTCGTCGTCTTCACTTGGCAGCGGTTCGTCGTATAATTCGCTACTTGAAAGGTACCTCTCAACGGGGCTTATTCTTTCCTAGTGGGATCCCTCTTAAGTTGATTGCCTATAGTGATGCTGATTGGGCTGGGTGTCCAGACACTCGTCGCTCTGTCAATGGTTGGTGCATGTTTCTTGGTTCTTCATTGATCTCATGGAAAAGTAAGAAGCAAGCAAGAGTATCTAAGTCCTCAACTGAATCGGAGTATCGTGTTATGTCTACAGCATGCTCCGAAATACTTTGGCTTCGTGGTCTTTTGGGTGAACTTGGATTTCCTCAAACCGAACCGACATCTCTCTATGCTGACAATACAAGTGTCATTCAGATTGTTGCAAATCCGGTTTTTCATGAGCGTACTAAGTATATTGAAGCTGACTGTCATGCTATTCGTGAAGCCTATGATAATCATGTTATATCCATCACTCATATCAATACTCATTTTCAAGTTGCAGATATTTTGACCAAAGTTGTTCCTCGTCCGCGCCATCAGTTTCTTGTTAGCAAATTGATGCTCCTTGATGACCCGCATCAATTTGAGGGGGGATGTGAATAAGGAAATAAAGAAGTTAGTAAATAGTAGATTTATTTATATATGTATTCGGCCCAGGCCCGTTAGGTTTACACATAGAATAGCTTATTTAAACTCGTTTGGATTTGTACTCAAGACACGAAAGAAACGGAACTACAGCTGCTCTGTAGTCGCAGACGTAGGCAAATATTGGCCGAACTGCGTGATCAATATTGCGTCTAATATTTCTTAACAATATCTACTTCCACAGATGACTCTGCAACTGAGAGAGATAGAGAGTTACAGCATTTTCAAAACAAAATTATAAATCTGTATAAGCTTCATAACCATATATTCATAAACATGTGGAAATATTGTGAACAATGTGAACCTTTACATATAGCAATAAAGCTTAACAAGCTTAGGCTGAACCAGTAAAATAGTTCAAGAGAGCATTAGAGGTAGATAAACTAAAAGACGTTGTGGCAAAGTTTCTTTTAATTTGGTTTGGTTTTCTTGCTCTAGAAGAGAAACTGTGTATGAACAATTTTTTTAAAATTTACAAGTGTGATAGGTGGATTCTGGTTCCCAGAAAGAAACTAAACAATCAAAATTACCTAATATCTGTTCCATGGTTCCTTCTGCAGTAGATCTCTCATTTTCCTCCATGCTTAACTTGCGTCTTTTGATTCTGCTTTATTTCAAAAATTAAAGTGTTAATATAGGGAACTTCGATTGAAAACATGAAAGAAGAAAAAGATCGAAGATAAATTTGCAACATGGATAGGCATCAAAATGCAAACCCCATAAACTGTCTCTCACGTAATTCCACAAACCAGAAAAATAAATTTGCGCAAAACGTATATAAGAGTCTGTTTGGTTCCACATTGGGGATCATCAGAATGCTTGAGTGACTAATAATTCCACGAACCAGAAAAATAAATTTTCATATAACAAATATGCTTATAGCAAAACATAGGCAAAGTACACTTCCACTGGAGTAGTTTAGAAGAAAAGGCATAACTAGTATTAATATTCATTTTGTAATATAGTCAATGGGGAAAGAAAGATGCTTTAAGGATCCCGTATCCGTACCACCATTTCAGTTTGCCATTAGTTATAGTAACATAAATGCCCTAAACATAGTTTAAACCTTGCACTATGATCTTTTATGATTTTTCCAGGAACAAGCAATCACTCCTAATATCATAAGAAACTGACAATTCTTGATAACGATCCATGATAAAAGAAAATCAGTTTAAAGCAGTTTGAAAGTAGCTAGTGCGAAACTTGCTGAACTATAATTTAGTTCTGAACCATCGCAGTGCCGTACAACAACAATAGTAGTGTTGTTTCTACTAAATGGGGTCAGTAACATTGATCCATCAAATGAAATTGCACTCAATAAAATCCAAATTTCCAGATCAATCCATTAATATAAGCTCCACAGTATTCAGTAGCTAAACAACATTTAATCCTATCAAATATTAACTCCGTTTGTGAAAATGTCATACCTAACAAATTTCAAAAAAAATTGTAAAATCACAGCTGGCAACAGCTTAACTAATATCATGACGCATATAACATGAAACAGGTCATGAAGAGAAGAGCACCTTACACTCTCCAGCCCATCTTGGTCTTCGGCTTCTTTGTCTGGCGATGAGTTGGGTGAAACTGTATCCAGTGTATCATCAAGAAATGCAGCAAAGTCATCACTGTTGGATGAATGTACAGGAGAATCAGTCACAATACTCATCTGTATCGCTGTCAACCAACAAAATTAATCAGGAAGAATAGCCAGAAATGAAGAGACAGCCAAAACCACAATGAACTAAAAAAGGTTGTTAAAATCGAGATTTTACACAAAATCAGAAACGGAAAATCAAACCATAAAGCGTGGAATCGTAACACAAATTACAAAATTGATGTAACTCATACACACACACACACACAAAACATATATAAGTTCATATATACGCATATAAAAAAACATAAATAAGAGAAAGTAAACCTTTAAATCAAACTTCATGTACTTGACTAAACTGAAACTCATATGAGCATAACACAAGGAAGTCAATAGATAAAGTCATACAGAACTCATAAGAAACAAAATAGTAAATATTAATTATAAAGAGAGGGATTTGCTTTAGCACAAGAAATGAAATGCCAAGCTAATCCAAGCAGAGGAATACACAAGGACAAAACCAATGTTGTCAAATAGCAGCTAAAGTGGCGCCGCGCCATAGCGCTATAGCATAGTGGAATTTGAACAAACTACTCTTGTCTGCTATCCACGATATGCCTATCTGGTCTGTCAAATAGCCGCTATAGGGGTGCTATAACGGAATTTGAGCAAACCGCTAATTTCCACGATTTGCGATTGACAACACTAGACAACATTGGGCAAATCATCAACTGAGAAAATATCCTAAATAACTAACTGATATGCCAATAGGAGGAGAGGTCACTAGGGGAGGCTAAGATTAAGATGGGGTTAAAGAATTCAGAACGCCCAAGACATAAAGAAAATCCCAAAATAAAATACAGAGAGAATGAAAAACCTAAATTATTATAGAAAAGGGTAAATCATCAACATTGCTTCACCATTTCAATGAACTCCATCTGCTTCAAAAAAATAAAAATAAAGACCAAAGTCCAGATGATACCTTTCCAAGATTGCCAGAGGCACGCAGGCACCAATCAAGAAGGAAAGGGTTAGGTGAAGGCTTTAGTCGCTCTTTTTCCCTGAGAAGCACGCTTTAAAATTTTAGGGCACCAAATGAGAGTGAACAAAATTAGAAGCAGAAAGGCGGAAGGTGAAAATAAATAGCAAAGCCGGTGGGAGATAAAAAGAAACAAACCGCACTTGGGGTTGATTTTGTTAAGAAGAGCGAATAGCGGCGGAAGGAGGAGGAGTCTTATTGAATTTGTGTTGAGGACCGAACCAAAGTTGAACCTATGCAATTGGAGGACGAAGAGGCAACGCTGCAATCATTCGAAGCACTATCCCGGTGCTTTGGAAGGTCCGACTCTCGCATAAGTTGAAAATGTTATGCCCGAACCTCACATGACACTTTTTTTAAAGCTTAATTTGTCTTTTTAAAAGTCTGTCAAAATCTATCTAAAAATTTAGGCAATTAATTTCGGTACCCCCCTCATTCCCTCCCACACCCCCATAATGTCCTAAATGGACGAAAATACCCCTGGAAATTTACAAAATCACATTTCACATTTCACAAAACATAATTTCGAAATAAGTAAGTAAATTCGAAAGGGATTTTCGGAATTACTAGGTAATTAGAAAGAATTTGAAATACCTCGAAGGAGGTAATTAGGTTCATAAATTACGAACCTAATTACCTCCTTCCGAGGTATTTCGAAAAATTTTTCTAATTACCTAGTAATTCAAAATCCCAATTTTATTTTTTTTTTTTTTTTTTTTTTCAATTTTTAATATTTTATAATTACATTTATTTTTTTAACGATGGCGAGTAGACGATCGGACAACGTAGAAGCGAGCAGAGTCTTCCGAGCAAAGACCACGCGGTGACGGCGACCCCACGATGATTACGGGAGGCGAGTAGTAGCGATACTCTTCTCCGGACACTTTACGAGAGGCTCAGAGCTGCTGGGCATGCTTCTGAGCGTCAGAGGCGCGAGAGAGCCCGTGCCAGAGTGGTAGAGATGGTTGAGCCTGAGCCTCAGCCTCAGCAGCCTCAGCCCCGGTATGAGCAGCGGATAGAAGACCACCCCGATTATGAGTACCATATGCGGCACCAGCAGGAGCACCAGAGATGTATCATGACGGTTGGGAGGCTTGGGAGGAGAGCAGGAGGATGAGGTCGGATCGGGAGGAGGAGGAGGTTCAGGAGGAGGTTGAGGAGGAGGAGGTTCACTGCCCGGTGTGGATCACCCACCATTGATTATACATCGGGATACGACCGCGCTGGCGTCCACGGATAGATAACGTATGGTTTAATTTTAATTTTTTTTTAATTTTACTTAACAACAATTAATTACTTATTTTTAATAACGTATGGTTTAATTTTAATTTTTCAAATTTCTAAGGCCAAGGTTGTATCTCACGGCGTAAGTTTTCTAGGATTAGACCTCTGAGCACCACCCATGGCAGAGCCTTTGGTTGCGTGTGGCTAAGCTTTACGAGTTGGACATCACACTCGCGGGAATCAACCATGAGTTGATATCTCGCTTTTGTGGAGAGGTGGCATCCCGAGACCTGTTCATTCCACATGCCCTTTGGGGAGATGACAGTCACCTTGGATGATGTGGCCGTGCTGCTCCACTTGCCACTGGATGGCACCCCATTGGACCACAGGCCAGATTTTAATTCTGTTGAGGCTCTTCACATGGCTGTGGATCGTTTGGGCATGGATCAGCTATCGTCATCCAGAGCTTAGGGATAACGAGGGGCGATTCGAGGATCTCTGTGTAGAGGGCGCCTACAAAGGCGAACATGGCACGGTGCTTATGAAAGCAGCCGCACGGTGCTACATGCTCTTCTCGATAGGCACCACCATCCCGGGGCGACAAGAGTCACACATTAGTGCCAGTGAGGTGGATGTATCTGCTTCAGGATCTTCAGCAGTGTGGCCAGTGGTCTTGGGGTATAGCTGCTCTTACTTACCTCTACACCCAGCTGACGAAAGCGGTCTTTTATACGACCAAGCAGTTCGGCGGATACTCGACACTCCTCCAGGTAATCATTTATTTATTTTTTTAATTTAAAACTTTTAATTAAATTTAACATATATTAATAACCGATTATTTTTAATTTAAATATTTGATCTTTGGATCTACGAGCACTTTCCCACGATCGTTGGTCGGAAAGTGTTACCTAGACGATCGACCACGTGCCACCAAACCGGGGAACAAGAAGTCGGATAATGTCAAGTTGGTGGACTTTTTAGGGCGCGGATAGATGCTCTGCGGTGGGGATGTCATCCTCACCCCCTTATGATGACCACGAGCGGTATGTTCCTTTGTCGAACATATCTGTTGCAGAGGTTGGTTGCTTTGGGCCGATGGCGGTGTTCCTACATGCCGCAGCGAGTGCGTTGGCGATTCGAGCATACAGAGGATGCCTTAGATGTCGCACGTTCACCCACTTCACGCGTGCTTATTTTGATCATTGTTAAACATTTTGGACCCATAGTAGTTGTATTTGTACATTATATTATTTTTTTATGTTCTTTCATTTTATATATTTTGACGTATTGTTATTTAAATCGTGGCAGTTCGTATCATAGTTCCAAAATATAACGCGTTTAAATATTAATTCAATATACAAAGTTAAAAAATTAATAAAAACTAAAAATTTTGAATTACCTTTTTTAGAGGTAATTCAAATTTTTTATGTTTTATGAACAGGAAATACTGTTTTAAAGGTAATTAGAAATTATCAATTATTTTTGAACAGGAATTACCTTATTTTGAGGTAATTAGAAAAATTTAATTTTTTTTTTTTTTTTTAAAAAAGGGGTATTATTGGAATTTTTTGGATTATGGGGGTGTGGGAGGGAATGAGGGGGGTACCGAAATTAATTGCCAAAAATTTAATGCGTATTTTTTTTACTCTCGCAACTAAGTCTTATACCCCCCACTAAATTTTGTATTCCAATTTTACCCTTAAGATAAAACCAAAAGGGATTTATCTTACCATAGACATAACTTAATCTCTTCAAAATCATATCACTCCTTGTTGTTACTTAAATAGAATCGAATGAGATGTTTTGGTTTTGATGGTGGTAGTGTGAATGAAAAGAAGTGAAGCAGAGTAAATCAAATGAACGGGAAAGAGGAGAGATTACCATGTTTGCGGGATCGAAGGCGCTGAAAGCCTAGTGCGACGGAAGGGCAGCGAGACAAATCCTAATTCTCTTCTTCCCTGAATTTATAGAGAACCAAGTTGTTTGGGTCGGGTACAGATCCGATTTTATTTGATTGATATGATACCTCTCACTCAATAAATAGTAGGGTTTTAATTATCCGAGTAGTGCGGTGGCCGTCCGATTGGACGAAGTCAAATCTTGAGTTATATAGAGAAATTCGATGGTTTAGTGTCACACTTTTACATATTTTTAATTTCAAAATTAATTTGAAATTTTTTACAAAATTAACTTTTTTAAAATAAAATTCGTTATTAAGGAATAAACTTCGATATTTAAACAATTAAAATTTTTTTGTATTTAAAAAAGCATCTAAAAGTATATTTGCATAGTGTTACACTTTATATAATTTGTTATATTGAAGTGTTGATAAATGAATCAGTTTTCTGTTATAACTGATTGAAGATTAGTTTGTAAATAGTTGAGATTATTAACTGATTCTGTTGTGTAAGTTAATAGATTAACTATAGATAGTTGATTAGATGAGACTATGGTTGAAAAATGTAACTGTGGTTAACCACTAAATAGCTCATAGTATATATTGTAAATTGTCGATCAATGTACAGATGGCGAGATATTAGAATTTTTCCATTCACTTTCCTTTCTCCTTCCTTCACCTTCATCAATACGTTTTCTTTCTATCAAGAACAAATTTGATGAAATTCATTCTCAGTTCTTCCAATTGATCAATGAATGATCATCTATTCAACATGGTATCATTCGCAACCTTGCTTCCGCAACTCTAATCGACATTTCTCGACGTCTTTCTCTTCCGATTTCGATCCTATTTCTGTGTTCGTCTTCGTATTTTTCGTCCTTCCAATTCTATCAAGAATTGCGTCTTTCTTTTCTTCTCATCAATGGCTGATATTGTTCAAACAACCACCGATGTTGGAGCTGATGCGTATTATCTGCATCCCTCGGACAATCCCGGAGCGGTGCTTGTCTCGCAACCTCTCACCGATTCCGGTAGCAACTACAGTTCCTGGACTCGTGCAATGCGTATTGCACTAGGGGCGAAGAACAAGCTTGGGTTTATCAATGGTACGCTTCCTAAGCCCGACTTAATCGTCTCCAAACTATGCAAAATGGCTACGCATAACGACATGACCACCTCTTGGATTCTGAATTCAATTGCAAAGGAACTCCACACTAGTGTGCTTTACGCCGATTCTGCTACTGAGATATGGCAAGACCTGCAACATCGCTTCCAACAGAGTAATGGCCCTCAGATCTATGAACTCAAGAAGGAAGTACTCAACTGTGTTCAGGGATCCCTCTCGGTAAGTGCTTACTTCAGTAAATTCAAAGGCCTTTGGGATGCTTTATCTTCACATGACTCCACTGATTGTTCTTGTGGTGGTAAATATCTTAAGAAAGAACAAGTGATGATTTTCTTGATGGGTCTAAATGAGTCTCTTGCCAATGTTAGAGGCAACATTTCGCTTCAAGAACCTCTACCGATATCAATAGAGCCTATTCTATCGTTTTGCAAGAAGAGAAGCAACGTTTCTCGGTTCGCCTGCCCCGCCATCAGAACCGCTTCTCAGGTCGCATTTGCCGTGAATCATACCTCAAAAGGTGCTAGGCGAGACCGTCCCCAATGTCTCCATTGCGGTGGTCTAGGCCACACAAAGGAAAAGTGTTTTAAGCTTCATGGTTTTCCACAGGTTCAAGAAGAACAAAACCGAACTTCAACCCCCCTTTGTGTTAAATGTCACCACCGGGTCTAATTCCTCCAATGATGCCCCTATGGATAATCAACAATATCAATGACTTTATCGCCTTCATTCAGCACAAATGGCTAAGTCTGCCGAGTCTCGTGACTCCTCGGTGATGTTTTGATGCATTTTTCATGTTCCTTGAGTTCCTCTTGTTTGTATTCTCTGCATTCGAACTCCCGATTGGATTTTGGATTCTGGGGCCACTGCCCACATTTGCACCTCTTTGTCTTCTTTTGTTTCCTTTACTCGTATGCTAAACACATTTGTTACTTTGCCTACTGGGCAAAGGGTTTCTGTGATTGCTTCTGGTAGTGTTAAATTGCCTTCTGGTTTAATGCTCCACAATGTTTTATGTATTCCTGCATTTAAAGTAAACATTATTTCAGTTGGTTCTTTAAATCAAGACCCTGATTATAATGTTTCCTTTTCTGGTAATGCCTTCTTGATACAGGAATCACACAACCAGAGGGTGATTGGAAGGAGTGAATTCAAAAATGGCTTGTATTTCTATACTTCCAACTCAGTTAGTTCTGTTGTAAATCACATTTTTCCCATTCTGTTAATTCTGTTTTTCCTATAAACCATGATTCTATGGATTCTGCCAAATTGTGGCATTATAGACTAGGTCACATATCTGACACTATATTGACTCTGTTGTCCACCAAATTGCCTTCTTTTGGCACAAATAGTTGTAATAATGCATCTTGCAATGTATGTCCTCTTTCTAAAATGCATCGATTGCCTTTTCATGCTCATAATCATCATGCTGTTTTACCTTTTGATCTCATTCATGTGGATGTTTGGGGGCCCTTTCATAAGCCCACTCATGATGGCTATTTGTATTTTTTAACTATTGTTGATGATTGCACAAGATTCACATGGACTCATCTTATGAAATCTAAGTCTACTGCTACCCAGCTTGTTATGTGCTTCTTCAAATTTGTCAAAACTCAGTTCAATCAACACATCAAGGCAATTAGGACCGATAATGCAAGAGAGCTTGCATTGACCCAATTCCTTCAAGCTGAAGGGGTTCTGCACCAATTGTCATGCCCTCACAGACCTCAATAGAATTCTGTTGTGGAAAGAAAGCATCAACACTTGCTTAATGTTGCTCGAGCTCTCTATTTTCAATCCAAGGTGCCACTCGAGTATTGGGGAGAATGTGTCTCCACGGCTACCCACTTAATAAACCGAGTTCCTTCTCAATCTCTCAAAGGTAAATCTCCTTTTCAGTTGCTTTACAATATGGACCCTGATTATTCCATGTTAAGAGTGTTTGGATGCCTTGCTTTTGCCTCAACCATTCCCTCACAAAGACATAAATTCACCCCTAGAGCCATCCCATGTATCTTCATAGGCTATCCTACTGGGGTCAAGGGTTATAGACTACTTGATCCTATGACAAACAAAATCATCATATCTAGAGATGTCAAGTTTCTTGAAACAACCTTCCCTTACCATAATGTCAACATAGAGACCTCCTCTGATTTGTTCCCAGAATCTCTTATCCCAGTAAATTCCCTTGACTGTGTCCACCCTCCTAATATTTCTACTCCACCAGTCATTCCTCTTCCCATCAGTGAAGATACACCAGAACCCGAGCCATCACCTACTATCCCAATACCAGTGATTTCCAATCCCCCCACTGAAATTCAGGAACCCTCAGCTCCTAGACGTTCTAGTCGTTCACATAAAGCACCATCTCACTTACAACTGTATGAATGCAACTTTGTTTCATATCCTATACAGTCCTATCTCACCTATGATAAGCTATCACCCACCTATAGAAACTTTGTCCTCAATGTTTCAGCTGTTTTTGAACCTCAACATTTTTACCAAGCCATAAAACACCCTGAGTGGCAAAAGGCAATGGCTGAGGAACTTGCAGCACTTGAAGCTAATCATACTTGGGATTTAACCTCTCTACCTCCTGGGAAACGAGCTGTTGGTTGCAAATGGGTCTACAAGGTGAAGTTTCTTGCCAATGGTTCTGTGGAAAGATATAAGGCACGATTGGTGGCTCAAGGTTTCACCCAACAAGCGGGAATTGACTTCCTGGACACCTTCTCACTCATGGCTAAGTTGACCTCAGTTAGGATTCTCCTCTCCTTGGCATCCAAGTTCAATTGGCACATGTTGCAATTGGACATTAACAATGCTTTCCTAAATGGAGAGCTTCAAGAGGAGGTTTACATGCGCCTGCCTCTTGGCTACCCAAGTCAGGGGGAGAACAAGGTATGCAAACTTAACAAGTCTCTATATGGACTTAGGCAAGCCTCGAGGCAATGGTTCCACAAATTTAGCACTACCATAACTGGACTGGGTTTTATAAAGAGTTCTGCCGACCATTCCTTGTTTACTAAAGGAAATGGATCAACCTTTGTGGCATTGTTGGTATATGTAGATGATATTATTGTGGCTGGACCTAATGAACAACTAGTTCTTGAAGTACAGAAGATGTTAGAAAAACACTTCAAGCTCAAAATCATAGGTGACTTAAAGTACTTTTTAGGATTGGAAATAGCACGCACCAACAGAGGCATACATTTATGCCAAAGGAAGTATACACTTGATGATTTACTCATGGATCTGGATTTGTTTCTCGCTAAAAGCACAATGCTGAGACACCTATGGATGCAAATGTGCACTTGAATGACTTAGATGGTGAAGCCATTGAGGATATCTCTCGAATATAGGAGGTTAGTTGGGAGACTAATATACCTCACTATCTCTAGGCCAGATATTACTTTTGTCGTAAACAAGTTGAGCCAGTTTATGTCAAAACCCAGAACATCTCACCTTCAAGTGCACATCACTTACTACAATATTTGAAAGCCACAAGAGCCTTGGAATTGTTTTTCCGGTGAATCCAATCTAAGTTTGACAAAGATATGTAGATGCGGATTGGGGGAGTTGTCAAGTGAGTAGAAAGTCTACCACTGGTTATTGCATCTACTTGGGTGATTCATTAATTACATGGAAGTCGAAGAAGCAGAATACAGTTGCTAGATCGTCTGCCAAGCGAGAATCTGAGGCACTAGCTGGCCGTTACATCGAGTGCGTGGGTTAATCAACTACTGAGAGATTTCCAGATGCAGTGTAAGTCCTCTATGGTACTGTGTGACAGCAAGTCAGCAATCCAACTTGCTGAGAATCCTACAAGCCATGAGAGGTCGAAACACATAGATATAGACTGCCATTTCATAAGGGAGTATGTCCAAAATGGTTTTCTAAGACGATACATGTAAATAGCCGTGGCATGGCTAGCGGATATATTGACCAAAGCCCCGCCAAGACTCGGTTTGCTAACCTCTTATCCAAGCTTGGAATGAAGAACATATACATTCAAGCTTGAGGGGGAGTATTGAAGTGTTGATAAATGAATCAGTTTTCTCGTTATAAGCGATTGAAGATTAGTTTGTAAATAGTTGAGATTATTAACTGATTCTGTTGTGTAAGTTAATAGATTAACTATAGATAGTTGATTAGATGAGACTATGGTTGAAAAATGTAACTGTGGTTAACCACTAAATAGCTCATAGTATATATTGTAAATTCCTGATCAATGTACAGTAACTGAGATATTAGAATTTTTCCATTCACTTTCCCTTTCTCCTTCCTTCACTGTCAATACGTTTTTCTTCTATCAAGAACAAATTTCAGTGAAATTCATTCTCAGTTCTTCCAATTGATCAATGAATGATCATCTATTCAACATGTTACGAAATTAATGTTCGATTCCGTTACTAAGAAATAAACTTTGTATATTTAAACAATTAAATTTTTTCAGACTGTACCGAAAAGGTACACTGTATAGTGTTACACTTTTTATAATTTGTTACGAAATTAATGTTCGATTCCAAAAATTTGATTATGGAGGTACATTTTCTATTTAATCATAAAGTACCACTAAAATATAAAATATGAAAGAAGAGAGTTTGAGAGGAGAAAAGGGAAATTAAAATATGAAGTGGAAAAAAGGAAGAAAAAAAAGGGGGGGAGGGGTTGGGGTTTGGAGGGAAAAGGGAGTGAAGGGAGAATTTTAGAGGGAAATAATGAGTAGGTCCCACATGGAGACCTAACAAGATGTATATATAAGATTTACCAAAATACTCCTTTCATTTTTACCAAAAATCACTTCTGACCCAAAATTTCACACTTTTCCCGGATTCATCCCTAATCAGATAAATCCGTCTTTTTTAATTTAATTTAGTCTTTTTTTTTAATATTTCCGAATTTTTATGTTTATATGTTTTTGTATGATTTTTTTTTGCGTTTTTTTTGGATTTATGTTAACGACATAAATCCGGAGTTGTAAATTACACTACAGATTTATGTGTTAGCATAAATCCGGAGTTGTTTTTTTTATGTTTTTTTTACTACGCATTTATGTTGGATAGATAAATCCGGAGTGTTTTTTTAAATTTTTATTTAATTTATTAATTAGTTTAGTTAATTAATTAAGTTATTTATTGTTAATATTGTACAGTTATGGCTATGCCTGATGGGATGTTTCCCAATACCATTGATCTATCAGATGCATTTAAAACAAAATGAGGTATGTATTTATGATTAATTATTTTAAACAGTATTTAGAATTTAGTCTAATCCGATAATTGTAAATTATTTGTAGATTTTTCATACTTGTGATGATTTGGTACGTTGGGCTAGAAAGACTGGGAAAGCCAACGGAACAGTTGTTATCATCTTCAGGTCTGATAAAGCAATTGGTAAAAGTGGGAAAAAAATGTGATTGTTTTTGGTTGTGCGAAACATGGGAAACACAAAGGAGTAGACGTGGGTTGCTCTAAAGGTAGAAGGATATCTTCAAAGAAGTGTGATTGTCCATTCAAGCTAAAAGATAAACTTCTGAATCCTCTAGTTGAGGATTGGAAAGTAGAGGTTAGGTGTGGCGTACACAATCATAAGTCATCTCCATCATGTATCGGAATTCCAATATTTGGGCGATTCACAAAGGAAGAGTGTTCTATGGTGGATGAGCATACGATGTTAAATGCCAAACTAGAGAAGAGTTTAAATGCATTGAAGAAGATATTTGTGGGGAACTTGAGTACTATCACGCAGTTGTATAAGCAGCGTCAAATGTTTAGGACGGGTCGCAGAGGTTTTAGAGCTGAGATCCAAGAGCTTATACGGTTGATAGATTTTGAACACTATGTATGTTGCACCAGAAGAATTGAGAACTCTTATGTTATTGGTGACATCATGTGGGCACATCTTGAGTTTATCAACCTTTTGAGGATATTCCCTAAGATATTGATTATAGACAGCACCTACAAAACCAACAAGTATAAACTGCATCTCTTGGAGATTGTTGGAGTGACTTCTACCGAGTTGACATTCTCGGTTTGCTTTGCTTATTTGTTGAATGAGTGGTATGACAATTTCGAATGGATATTGCAGACGCTGAGAGACATGATGGTGGTAGATATTGCTTTTCCTGAAATATTTTCACTGATAGAGATCTTGGACAAATGAGTGCCATAGAGGTGGTGTTCCGAGAATGTTACAATTTGCTTTGTCGGTATCACATAAGCAAGAATGTGAGTACTAAGTGTAAATTGATGGTGAAGAAGGATAGGTAAGAGACGGTAATGTAATTGCTGGTACAAATACGCCAACGCAGCTGGGGCCTAGGCCCACTGACCACAATCTTCAAACTTCTCAAAAAGCATCACCCATTTCACAGGTATGCACCTCGCACTCTTGTCTGAAAATATGGCATAGCCCACCAAAAGCAAAAGATATGCACGTGCAGCAAAATCATATCTACTTGCGTCCAAGTGTCTTCTGTAGACATCCTCTAAAAACCTGAATGTAAGATACCCTCCTCTAGTTTTCTTACACTCAGCCGCACAAGTTCCACGGGGGATACAACAACCTAACCCCCGCCTCAATAGCATGATCAGTCGTAAATCCCAGTTACAGCGGATGTTGGTAAGCAGTCGACTAGCACCTCTGAAGCTAGTCGAATTGGTAGTGATTCCACTCAACCTCTCACCACCAGGCTTGACTCGCTTGCCTCAGAGTCAGGTCCTGTGGTTGATTCTGACATGAGCATTTCGAGGAAGCATTGGGGTGATGTGTGGTGTGAGGAAATTATATGCAAGTATACATAGTCACACAAGTAATAAAGTGATAAGAAAGGTCGAACCCACAGGGATTATGTATTGTAAATTTTTGTATATTAGAGTGTACACTTAGTGTGTCTACACTATGCACTATTTTGGTTTAGAGTTTTTCAAAGTAAAAACAATATAAACAGTAAAGAGTGTAAGGAGTCAGTTAGATAAAGTAGTTGAGATGTTTTCACTAAGTAATTTACTTCTAAGTGTTATAGTGGAGTATGTAGTGTTTCCACACTGGATGCAGCTGCATCAATATGTGCCTGTCAGCACTTTCTTCAGAGTTTTATTACAAGCTCTTATGATCTTTGTTTTCTACAATAAAGAAAGGAGTATCAATACCTCTCTCGCCTCCTAACAATGATCCAAGTTGCTAAATAGGTTCACTCTTGTCTCTTAAGTTTCCACTGTATCACCCTAGGAACTATGTTATCTTATGTCTAGGACTTAACATGGTTTTAACAGCAATTCTTATTAAAGCTGATTTTAACTTGTTGTTACAAACACTTACTCCTATTAATTCGTGAGTTCATAAATGTGACCCATGTCTGCTGCCACAAGTTTAACCTATTCCAAAGTGATCAATTCCAGAATAAGCATTGAAAGAAGTATCACACAAGAATTAAAATGTATACACTACATAAATCATAATAACATACTTAGAAGTTTATTACAAAGTTATAACATCTCAACTTAAGGGAATTTAGCTCATGTTATTCATTATATAATAGAGAAAATCTGCAAAGAGCATAATCAAATGAGTAATATAGCAAAAGAACTTAAAAGGAGAGAGATTACTCGAATAGAAGATCTTTTGCATGAGTTTTTCAAGTTGAAGTACAATATGAATTCCTTACACAAGTTTCCTTCAAGTAGAAGTGAAGGGATCATTCTCTTCAGAAACGTAAAGAAAAACTAAAACTAAAACTAAACTAAACTAAACTAAACTAAAACTAAGTGATCCTTTCAGAAACTAATGAAGAAATACAAATGAAGGATGAAGGATTGTTTGTAGGTGAAAATATGGCTTCTATTTATAGGCTTGGAAGCTTTCCTCCCTTGAAGGGTTTCCTTAGGCGCGTATGATTCAACTGAGGGGACCAACCTTGGATAAAATTAGACAACCAATGAAGCAAATAGCTCAGTTGTGGTCGCTTGCATGCATAACATAAGGTGTGGTCCATTGGAGAAGTGCCACATGTCTCTTTGGATAGATGAGCCTTGCAACTTGATTTTTATGTTTATCGCCGACTTCTGCAAGTGGCTCTGCTCCAGGTGACTAGGCACGGCGTCCACAATTCAAGTGTGGAAGCATTAAAACGATCCTTGGATGTTTTGGTGCTAATCGCTAGATTCTCAGAGGTGTGGCGGTG
Source organism: Oxytropis ochrocephala (assembly GCA_020916435.1). NCBI lineage: Eukaryota > Viridiplantae > Streptophyta > Magnoliopsida > Fabales > Fabaceae > Oxytropis > Oxytropis ochrocephala. The sequence goes on from CM037088.1 coordinate 22,236,925, forward strand.
TTTCCACTCCTAGAGTTGGCAAGATGTTTCCACTCCTGCGCTGATTCTTTGTGACCGAACAAAAACATCAAACCTAACAAGAAATGTGTATTTATGCCTAGTTATTTGTTCTAATCATTTGGATCTCTAAAATGTTGTTTCTTGATAAATAAGCTATATTTATATATTAATGTACTTGAAAATAAACAATAACCTAAGTAAAAATAGATGAATAACTCTATATAAAATAGAGTTATCACACCCCCAAACTTAACTTGTTGCTTGTCCTCAAGTAACGACACAAGAAAAAAAAGAAAGAAATAAACACAAAACTTCTATGATTATGAAATCACCTCAACTCATGTTTTTCTAAATTTTTTGCTTAAAGTGTGTATCTTTGGATGAACTTTAATTTTCAGGATTTTTCTAAACCTTTGTTTTCTTTGAAACATTCAAAGCTATAAAAACTCATTTGTGTGAGTGTGTGTCCCATTGAGCTTCAATTGGTTCCATAACTAGATAAAGAGTTTTTCTTTGGCTTTTGAAAAATGTGGAACTCTTTTGGTCATTTTAGAAAAAAATTCAAAATATGGATGAGACTAACAATTTCTTCAATTGTCAAAAAAAAACAATTTCTTCAAGATTTAGGGGACTCTTAAGCACAACAAAGGGCTGGTGTTTCAACTTGTTTGAGCCAATTGCCTTATTTAGACTTTTGGTGTTTTTGTTGATGTAATGCAATGAGTGCAAAATACATCATTTGATGTAGGTGTTTGTAAGTACACTTTGTGTAGCTATTTTGATAACTCTTTGAGTATTTTGTATATGGATGCGTTACATATGGATGGGATTGTTTATCTGGTCAATTGCCGTTGATATGAGATTAGGATTTTCTATTGGATTTTTCTTCACCGGTACTTATGCTTTAAATTAATTTCGAGATCATTAAAAAGTAATATTCAAAAAGGAACGAAAATTTGCGTCAAAAAAAAAGGAACGAAAAAAAAGTATTTTTTTTATGACAATGTTCAATTTAAAAGAATTAAAATAGTAACATATATAAAAAAAACATTAACGAGTGATCAGTTAAATTTAATTGAAAGAAAAATTATCTAATTTATTTACTGGTCTTTTTCTAGGCTCACCAAAATTTTCAAAAGCCCATACTTCCTACAACCCTCCCCTACTCACAAGACACCCCCCAATCCTCAACTATTTCAAAAATATCCTCACGTGTAACGCACTTCCAACCCCTCCTTTGCATTTTGACTTGGTACAACACTATAAATCTGAACGATTGTAATTATAGCTCGATCTGTTAAAAATCTTGCAAAAATGATGTGTGTGTCAAAACATTACACAACAGTACTTTGGAACCGAACAGATACGGAACCAAAATGTCGTACCTTTGTAATCCCAGAAAAAAGGGACACACATGTTTCATTAATGACATTTTAGTCTTTTCACAAGGTTTGGGGGTGTCCATTGTCAAGTCAAGTGAGTAGTTGGGGAGTTGTAGGAAATATGACCCATTTTCACATTGTATGCTTATCTCAAGCCCACTTTTATCGTAAACAATGTGTTCACCCCAATATATGTTGGCCAATTCGTATCCCACATCCCCCACTATTCTCCCACCCCCTTCAATTGGTAGAAAGTTTAAAATACCCCTAAGTATAAAAAATTGCATTCATCCTTGTTTTGGCTTTTTTTTCCTACACTTTCAATGGGTTTGGTACCATAATACTGAACCAAGTTCGATATCATAATACTGTGTCTTATAATTTTGTGAACACTTCAAGTACAATGGTACCATGGTACCGAACCTGTCTGATACCAAGATATCGTGTTTATTAATTCTGAAATACCACACACCTGGTACCAAGTTACCGAACCTGTAATTAGTTGCAATTTTTTTGTTGAAAACGTAGAAGGAGAAGATGAGTAGGGAGAAGGAGGATGTGGTGGTGGTGAGAGCAAGAAGATGGTGGCAGTGGTGTTGGTGGACCGGTGGTGGTGATGGTGAGTGGGAGGTGGTGGTGGTAGTAGTGGTGGTGAGAGGGAGTATGTTGTGGTGGTGGTGGTGAAAGGGAGGTGGTGGTAAAAGTGAGAGAGAATATGAAGGAAAAGTGAAAGGATGGAAGTGGGGGTATTTTAAGGGTTTTAAAAAAATTGGGGGAGTGGCAAAGTATGAGGAGGTGTGCCAAAAAATATGTACATATCTTTATTTATATATGCGGCTTGTCATTGCCGCACGCCACTTTTTTTTTTCTCTCTTCCCTTTTTTTCCTTCAGCCTTTTCTTTTCTTTTTTTTTTTTTCCTTTTTTCATATTTATTGTTATGTATTTCTTTCTTTTTCTTACTTTTATATTTGAGGACTACTTTACGGTCTCGAAAATTTCGAAAATTTTTACATGTTTAAATATGCGAAGTTTGCTTTTCAATAATCAAATCGGTGAAAAAAAAATTAATTTAATGACAAAATACGAAAAATGAGATGCTAAATAATGTGCTTAGGTGTACTTTATGGTGAAAGAATAATAACTTCGTGACAAAATACGTAAAGTGTGATGCTAAACAGTGTGTTTTGCGGTAACTTAGGGTCTAGAAAAAATTAACATGTTCAGCTACACAAAGCTCATTACTCAATAACCCATTTGGTGAAAAAAATATAATTTCACAACAAAATACGTAAAATGCAATGCTAAATAGTGTTTTTTGGGTATTTTAGCATCAATTTGTTTTAATTATTCAAATATGGGAACTTTGTTCCTCAACTTCAACTTTGTATATGTTCTTATATTTTATTAGTGGTTTTAAATCAAACTCTGCATTATATTTACCTATGTGTTTCACTTTTAATTGTGTTGTCTTCGTTTCTCTCTAATTATGAGTTAACTTTTTATATTGGCATTTGATGAATATCGACAACATTATTAGAAAATCTAGACTTTTTATCTATGGAAGATCAATTTCAAGTTCAATTTTTTTTTCTAATCTTCTTATCTAATTTATAGTTATAATTTAATTTTTTTCACGGGTACTTCAGCCACATTTACGATAGAAATCTCCATCATATTCTTTGAACTTTGTATACGTGCTTCTATTTATTAGTGGTTTTCATCCAACCTTGCATGATACCCACGTGTTTCACTTTCTATTTGTGTTTTCTTCTTTGATTTGATAATTTTGCACCAACGAGTATTAAAAGCATACTTAAATTGGTGTTTATATTTTTAACTTTCCTTTATATTTGAGAACCACGTCATAGCATTTACTATCACGAAAACTTGCAGCATTTACCCCGCGGGAATTTCAGCCACATTTACAATAGAATCTCCGTCAACTTCCTTCAAATTCGCATAGCTTCTTCTATTTAATAGGTGGTTTTCATCAAACCCTGCATGATACTCATGTGTTTCACTCTCTAATTGTGTTGTCTTCTTTTCTTTCTAATTATCAGTTACATTTTTACATTTACATTTACATTTGATGAATATTGAGTATGCTATCAAAATTCTTTAGACTTTTTCTTCTTATTATCTATGAGTTTTCAATTTCAATGTCTTTGTTAAGGCATCTTTTTAATCCCAATATTAGAAGCATATTTAAATTGGTATTTATATTATTATCTTTCTTTTACATTTCAAAACAAAGATTGTAACATTTACTCATATGGAACTTGACCACATTGCTTCATTTTTTCATGTTTTCATATTTTAGTGAATGTTTATAAGAAGGTTTGCTACAGCTTTTTATTCATCATGTAGCTTAAATGAAATAAATCTCTTATTTCATTCTACTAATTTGGCATACATACACACATCACCCTCACTAATTCAACATTTTCTCATAATAAAAAAAATTGTTTTCCACCAATCACTCTAGCTACTTCAACAATATCATCTTCCATTACAATATCCATCATTTACTTTCATCAATTTTCATCTTCATATAAACACTTTCATTTACAAGGTCTCTGAGAAGGTGATTTTTCTCATCATAGTTCGCTGACAATTATTTTATCGATTTTTGAGATGTGTATTTCAAGGTATTTTTGAGTTCAAAAATATTGTTATTGTTCAAATACACGTAGTTCAATATTCAGTAACCGGTTTGGTGAAGAAAAAATAATTTTGTGATAAAATACATAAAGTTTGATACTAAATAGTCTATTTTGGAGTACTTTAAAGTCTATATTAAATTTTAAATGTTCAAATATGGGAAGTTCGTTCCACAATAACCGACTAGGCGAAAAAATTCATGACAAAATACGTAAAGTGATATTCTAAGCGGTGTGTTTTTGTATACTTTAGACTATAGAAAGAAAAAAATTTAATTGTTTATATATGTGTAATTCGCTCCTAAAGAATCGATTTAGTGATGAAAAAATAATTTCGTGATAAAATATGTAAAGCGCGATGCTAGACAATGTGTTTCCATAATTTAACGAGTACTTTACTGATGCGAAAAAATTTAGATGGTCAAATACGCGACGTTCGTTCTCGAAAACCGATTAGGTGAAAAATTAATTTCATGACAAAATACTTAAAGTGAGATGCTTTTTTTACAATACGTAAAGTGAGTGCTAAGCGAGTGTATTTTCAATCATCTGAGGCTTCACAAAAAAATTTAACTGTTCAAATATTCAAATTTTGTTCTTGATGAATCGGTTTGGTGAAAAAATAATAATTGTGACAAAATAAGTAAAGTGCCATATGCTAATTGGTGTGTTTTGGGGTTAGCATTTGGAAAAAAAAATTATCTGCTCAAATACTCAAAGTCTGTTCCTATATAATCTGGTTCGGTTAAAAAAATTATGTGACACTAACCGTGCAACTCACCCTTTTACTAATTTCACCACTTAAAAATAAATTTCATTTTATACTTCCTCTGTTTATATTTTTTAGAACCATATTTTTACGAACATTTTAAAAAAATAAATTACTTTTATACTTTTTTCCTAATATTTTTTAGAACCATATTATTGTGAACCTGAAATATCTATTGAATCCATTTAGTTCGATCACTATCACATCACAAATGTATTTCTTAATTTTTAGGATTTACGATTTATATGATTAACTTCTCTCTTCGTGTTTGGTTGCAGATCTCATTATGAGAGTTGTGTCTATTTCTTGCAAAATATAATAGATAATAAATACCTACTCCTGCATGAACTTTAACTATATTTACAAATGTAAAACCTCATAACTTTGTTTTAGGTACTTCTAATGTTTTTTTTTTTAAAATTTTACTATCTTCTTATTAATTTATAGTTATAATTTAATTTTTATTCACATTTATTTTACTATATATTTTACAAACTAACACCATTGGCCCACTGACATAAACTACCTTGATGACATGCGGGGTAAACTAAGTGCTTTCAAGTTCAATTCTTAAAGGGACGAGCTATATACGATTAAAAAGAAACCAATCATGAATGTTTATAACGAGGTTTCTTTAATAAACGCGTAAAAATTTATCGCTCATCATATAGACAAAGGAATTAATTAGCCAACCCCGTGCATCGCACGGGTTATGAGGCTAGTATGTTGATATATTGCAAGTCATTGGGCTAAACTTACCATCATTACATTAATCAGTACTGTTTTTTCAACTTTGTTAAATGAACCCCCCTTGTGAGGGAATTACTCAACGGAAATAATCAAAAGTAAAAAAGACCTGATTCACGGGTATTGAATTTTTAGATTGTTTGAGTAAAAGTCTAGTGCGGAAATGTCCAATGGTCCAACAACTTGATAAATCCTCATTTCATATAGATTTACGGCCATAAATTGAGTATTTATATATTGAATTGAGGATATTGCACAGAGTTTAAACCACTAATTGTCAAATATGTTATACACATGCTTGTCGGGTGCAAATTGTAACCATGCACTATGTTAAAGACTAAAAGAAAAAACTGAAGTGTTGAGATTTCTGACATGCGCATAAAGGCCTGCCTAACGTTTCTAGAGCAAACTGCTATGTAGATGTTGCTTGTTATGCACCCAAGCGCTACTATCTTGAACTTAAGGCACAATTTGACCTTCTACTTCTATCTTCAATGCGCCTAAGTAGGTCTGTGGTTCGCTTAAGGGGGCATCTTCCACGCCTAGAAAGTTCAAGCTTGCAAAATCTCACTAGATTATGGATTTGTTCTGGACTAGGCCACGAGGCTGGTGTGTGGAATATGCCACATACACTTGAGTGCAAGTATACACTGTCCAAAAACAAGTAGTAAAAAGATCGAACCCACAGAGATTGAAAAACTCACTTTTAAATGATATAAAGTAATATAGTGCAAAGTCACAAAGTAATAAAATAATTTTGGATTTTGTTTGATGATCACAACTAAGTTAGAAAGAAAGCAAGTAAAGAATGTTGATAGTGTAAAAGAGAAAAGCTAGTTGGAATGTCTTCATCAAGTAATTTACTTAAAAGTGTATGATGCAAAGATGTGATGCATTTGCAGATCGAATCTTTGTTGCATTAGCTATGTGCCTTTCGGTCACTTTCTTGAGTTTCATTCTGAAGCTCTTATGATCCTTGTTCTATGCAAGAAAGAAAGGGTGTGTCGGTGCCAATCTTGCCTCCTAACAAGTATCACTTTGCTTAAGTGAATTCACTCTTGTATTTTAAGTACCCACAATTATCCTATGGACTATACTATCCTATGTCTAGGACTTAGCATGGTTTTCACAAAGTTTTCTTTATGTAAAACACTCACCCATATTAGTTCTTGAGTTCTTAATTGTAAGCCATGTCCGGTCATTTACAATTCATACTTATTCTAAGTGATCAAGTTTAAAATAAGTAATAAAAATATTATCAAGCAAGAACTAAAGTACAAACATACATACATGCAACATACTTACTTAAAAGCTCATTAAATGATTAGAACATTCCAACTAAGAAAGGTTTAGCTAACAAGAGACATTGCAAGATATATATAAATTTGAATAGACCATGTTTATATATATAGAACTCACTAAAGAGAAACAACAAGAGTAAGGTTACAAATGTTGAAAATCTTTATATGAAGTTTTCTAGCAATGCACTAGCATTACTCCTTAGCACTATACAAACACTATGAAAATGAGTAAAGGAGGATTTGTCAATTCCTTCCTCTTCCTCTAAAAATATAAAAACTAACTATGTATATTGAAATTTTGATCTAACTTATGGATTGTGATATATTTCCAAATGAAGATGTGAGGTCCTTTTATAGCCTTCAAGTGAGGTGCTTCCTTCCTTCATGTTGAAGTCATCTTGAGTGGATGATAGTCGTAGTTGCTTTCCAGAGGTTTATCCATGTTGCAATCTTTGACTTAATCATATAGGGTGGTTCCATGGTGTTAGAACAAGTGTCCCTATGTTGATGACTCTTCAAAGCTATGCCTATAGCTATGTGTGTGAATGGTAGCGCCTACTATACATTGTTGGATGGCATCGGGAAGCAAGTAGGAGGTCATCACATTGCATGTGGATGCATATGAAACAGCCGCTTATTCACCAAGTTGTGAGAATTGATGCAGGATCGGTCAGTGAGAGCATTGATGCAGACAAAGATTGAGATCGTGACCGAACAAAAACATCAAACATACCACAATATATCCAAAATGGCCTATAACTAACTATATCCATTCAAATCACTCAAGATATCATATATCACACTAAATACTATATAAACTCTTTATTATTACTTGAAAGAGAGCAAATACTAAGTTTAAACATATGAAATACTCTATATAAAATAGAGTTATCACACCCCAAACTTAAACCATTGCTTGTCGCAAGTAATGACAAAGACAAACTATAAAAACTAAAATTTCTAGAAGATAGATCGGTTTGATTTGGATTTTCATGAGGAGTTCCCTATGAACTTCATTTTTCAACAATCTTTCTTGTGCCTTTATTTCTTCAAAACTACCAAAGCTATTCAAACTCTTTTGTGTGTGTGTGAACCCACTGAGTTGAGATTGGTTCCAAGACTAAGTGAAAAATTTCTTCCTAGCCTTTGAAAGGATTGGTTCATCTTTGGTCACACCAAAATATTTTTCAAAAGAGAGTTTAGACTCACAAAATTTTCTCAAGTGTTGGGAGTTTTTAAAATCAAAGGGCTTGATTGAATCTTTCAAAGCTTTTGAGCCAATGCATTTTTTCTATTTTATTTTTTTTTTGTGTGGATCTTTTGAGCAGATGCAAATACTTCTTTGAAGTGTTTTTGTGCATTGATTTTTTCTGCATTTTGCTTTTTCTTCTTGATGTAGTTTACATTGATGCAACAGACCGATAATGCTTTTCTTTTCTAGCTCATATTACCTTCCTCACCGACCTCCGGATGCAAATGCACTTTGGCATGTGTCTTTGACCTCCGAGATGCATATATTTTTTCTTTGCACTTTGGCACAGTTCGATTTATTGAACTATCCTCCAGATACATTTATTCTCGCATGGCACAGTCTTTGACCTCCAGATGCATTCATGTACTTAGGCACAGGTATAGTTTCAAAAGATTCAGGATATGGCTTGTCCACATTTTTGTTTTCTTTTTCTACATTGTTTACTCTTTACACTTTTGAAATTCAGCCTTTGTTTTCATAAAACACCCCCAAACTTAATTCTTTAAGCTCTTCTTTCTTTTTAGTAAAGCTTTGTTTTGACCTAAGCTTACCAAAAATTCCTTGCATCATTGATCTTTTAAATAGCAAGGTTCTTTTCACAAACTCAGTTTTGAAGTGTTGAAGTAAAAATAATTTTGGTTTTTCTAAGAAATAAGGCTTCTTTTTCTCTTTTTCATCATTGAAATTCCATTCATAGGGCTTTCATCATATTTTTGAAAAACTGATCTTTTCTAAAAATATTTAGATACTACTTTGTTAAGTACATCTAATATTTAAACAACAAAAAACTATTTAAAACATATATATTTACTATCTAAAACATTTAATTTAAACACACAACATATTAGATAAAAACATAACATAACATGCAAATCCCCCCCCAAACTTAAGGGGTTGCAGTGTCCTCACTGCAATTTGTTCAAAACAGGGGAGAGGGATTAGTACAACCAGGGAAATAGTCAAAAAGAAACAAAACAAGCATATAGCAATTTGTAGGTGAAAGCTTGTAAATTGATACTCATGGTTTGGCTCCACTCCTAAGTTCTCGTGCTATGCCCGCTGGGAGAGTGTGTTTCACCTTCCGCTTCTTCTCCTTGGGCTTGCTTGGTGTTGCTTCAGAGGTGCAGATGCACCTCCTACTCGGTGTAGTTGCGGGAACTTGTTCTCAGAATCGATGCAGTGCATCGATCTTGATCGCATCACTTTTCTTCCTTTTGGTGTTAATTTTTTGCTGCGCTTTCCCGCAGTTGCTTCAAGAACTTTTGAGTATTGTGCAGAGCATCCCTCTTCTGCTTTGCCATTTCTTCCAGAACCATTTTGATTGTTGCCTCATCATGCACGATTGTTGTCTGTTGTGATGCAGTGAGCAAGTGATGCAGAGCATCACACTGCATTGCAAATGCATTGAGCAAATGTGCTCCTTTGCAGATGATTCTTCTTCTTTGTCTTGTTTGTCGAGTCCTTCTTCTTCTCTTTCCGCACAAACTCTTTTTCAAGAGCGAAACAACATTTGAAATAATATTGCTTGGGTCGGAAGGTACCGCTTGGTTTGTTGGCATAACAGGGTTTGTTACGAGATTGGTTGTTCGTGTGAGTTGTTTCTTGTGTTTCTTTTCTTGGAGAGGTGGTGGAGGGGTTGTTTGTGGTGGTGATTGTGATAGGACTGGTGGATCATTGAGGGAGGGTAATGGTGATTTTGGAATGGAGGAGGATTCTTGGTTTGGTGAGATGATGGGTGATTTGGTTACTGGTGAAGTGATAGGTGTTCCTGGTTGGGTTGATGCAGAAGTTTGTTTGGCATATTTCTGCCTAGCAATCTCCTCTAAGATCACACCTCTAGCTTGTTCCTCTTCTTCTTCATCAATTTCCTCATCACTTTCTTCCTCCTCTTCTTCTTCTAAATCCTTATCCATTTCTTTCAATTCCTCACTCTCAGCTTCAGATTCAGAATCATACAATTCTTCAACTACAGGTTCTACCACAACCTTCTTCTCAGACTTTGTATTGTTTCCTAGCCACTTTCTTCTTAGTGCTAGGTTCTCCTACCTTCTCCTTTCCTTTCCCCTTCTTCTTCAACTTCTTTTTCTTCTTCTTCTTCACCTTCAGATCTCAATACCCAACTTGAAATTTGGGGCATTCACTGGCCCACAAGATCAAAGATCTTGTCAAAGACCAATTGAAGCCGGTCATGTTGATCATTTTGAAATTTCAGACAGCCCTCTCGCTTCGCATGTAATGCTCTTGCATTGCAGTGCGAGGGCCTCTTACATTTCTCAACTTTTCCTTCACTTCAAAGACTTAAATTACTGGGGAAACTTTCTTTGTTCATTAGCAGCAATAGGACTCCTTCTTTCATGCATAGCTCAAGAATAAGACAAGGGAAAAAGAAATCCCTTTGACTTATTTGAACATGCAAGAATTTCCCTAGCAATCAATCTACCTATGTCTACATGTCCTTCAGAGAGAATTGTATCTAACAAGATCAATCTCTCTTTGGTCATAGCATATGTATGTGATGTAGGCAAAATTGAATTAGCTATGAACAAATGCCAATTACCTAATGCATTTACCAAATAGTTACTTCTAAGCTTAATCTCATTAGGTGTGAATTTTTCCCAAACAGACACAGTATAGCAATCCTACTCCTTATTTCTTCCATTTCTTTCTTAAAGGCATTTGCCACTCTATTTTCAAATTCATTCCCATTATATTTCAAAGATATAATGTTCATTCAATTTCTTGGCATGAAAGTGTACAAGTTTACCTCTCACCATGGAAGTGTAGGAATGTTCTCGCTCCTTCTTGTGGTGTGATGCCAAAGATAGAATTCTCTTACCAAATCTTCAATGTAGCCTCCTCGTGGTAAGACAAAGTGGTCCCAATTGAGATTGGCCATCGTTGACATGAATGATGGGCTTGCCTTCTTCAAATCATACCTCTCTCGGGCATTAGATGCATGTTCCATGGATGAACATTGTCATCGGGATTCGATTGAGGATTCTTTGGCTTTCCTTTCCTTGATGATGATGATCCCTGCATGCATGGCTTTCTTCTCTTTTTGGGGAGTTTTGGGCTGCTCGCTGATGATTCTGTCTTTGATTGCTTCTTCACCATTGTAATGAATTTCTAGGTTTTTGATTGCTTGTGTGTTTTGGAAAAGATTGGATTGAGAATGAGAAGATTGATTTGTGTTTTGAGATGAGAGAATTTGTGAGAGTTTGCGAATGAAGGGTAACGGAATAATGAAGGCTTTATGTTTCGGGAAGAGGAAGTTAGTGGAGTTATTAGGTAGCCGTTAGCATTGCAGGTTTGCGCATGCATCTTGCCAAGTGTCTTGCTTTGGCTACCAATGTGTCATTAATCTTACTTATCCTCCTTTGATCTTCTGAAGCCTTATGATTCACACTTAACCAATTTTCTTCAAGTTTATAATCTTACGATGCAGAGGCACGTTTTCCTCAATGCGGGTGCACTTGATGCATTGCATTAGTTTCTGCATTTTCGCAAAACAACTAAAAACATAAAATTGCACAAAAATAATTAAAAACAATGGGTTGCCTCCCATTAAGCGCTTGTTTTAAGAGTCTTGTCACCGACTACCTCTTTTCACTTAGAGATTTTGCAAATGGGTGGTGGTTTTGTCTTTCACCACATGTTCACCATAGTACATTTTAACTCTCTCGACCATTCACCTTGAAGACAGTGATTTGAGGATTTATCAAATAAGTCTATTGCTCCATGTGGATAAACTTTTATCAACTTAAATGGTCCCGACCACCTTGACCTTAGTTTTCCAGAAATAGCTTCAACCTAGAGTTGTATAGCGAGAACTAGTCCTCCTTCTTTCAATTCTCTTCGAGAATTTTCTTGTCATGCCATTTCTTAGTCTTAGCTTTGTAGATTTCAGCATTCTCATAAGAGGTTTGCCTAATTTCTTCTAACTCATCAAGCTCTAACATTCTCTTTTTACCGCCTTGTTCAAATTGAAATTGAGCTTTTTGATAGCCCAATAGGATTTGTTTTCCAATTCCTGGTGTAAATGGCATGCTTTTCCATAGACTAATTTGTAAGGGGACATTCCTAAGGGTGTTTTGAATGTTTGTTCTATATGCCCATAAAGCATCATCCAAATGTAAAGACCAATCTTTCCTATTTGGACTTACCATTTTTCTAGCATTCTCTTAATTTCCTATTGGATAATTGCGCGCTTGTCCACTAGTTTGAGGATGGTAGGTGTAGCTATCTTATGCTTAACTCCATACTTAGCTAGAAGGTTTTCTATGATCTTATTGCAAAAGTGTGAACCTTCATCATTAATGATAGCTCAGGAGTTCCAAATCTAGTGAATATATTTCTTTGAAGAAACTTACTCACCGATTTAGCATCATTATTAGGTAATGCTCACGCCTCTACCCATTTGGACACATAATCAACAGCTACTAAGATATATAAATTGCCAAAAGAGGGTGGAAAAGGTCCCATGAAATCCATGCCCCAAACATCAAATAATTCAATTTCTAAAATATTTGTTCTAGGCATTTCATGCTTATCGTAAATATTTCTCGCTCTTTGACATTTATCACATGATTTGACCAATAAATATGAATCTTTAAATAAAGTAGGCCAAAAATAACTTGATTTGTAATACCTTAGTCGCTTTGTCCTAGTGCTTCCAAAGTGTCCTCCATAAGGTGCTTGAGTAATGGCAATGCAGTAAATCATCGCTTGTTGCTCCTCTTCGTATGCATTTCTTATTAATTGATCGGGACACATCTTGTAAAGGAATGGATCATCCCAATAGTATTGTTTAACCATGTGGAAGAACTTTCTCCTTTGTTGATATGTCATACTCATTGGTACTACTTTGCTTGCAAGGAAATTGACAATATCAAGAAACCATGGTGCAGATGCATTTGATGCTCTGCATTGCTTATAGCAAATGCGGTTTCATGTTTTGCATTGATCGTGATTGCTAATAGTTTCTCATCCGGAAAACTCTTCTTGATTTCTTCTCCTTGTGTACCAAGTGATTCTCCTTCAATCCTTGATAAATGGTCCGCTACTTGGTTTTCTACTCCTTTCTTGTCTCTAATTTCTAGATCAAATTCTTGTAGGAGTAAAATCCACCTTATTAGCCTTGGCTTTGCATCCTTCTTTGAAATTAGATATTTAATGGCAGAGTGATCAAGATAGACAATAATTTTAGTGCCAACTAAGTATGATCTAAATTTTTCAAATGCAAAGACCACGGCTAATAATTCCTTTTCTCGTGGATGTGTAGTTCACTTGAGCTTCAATTAATGTCTTGCTAGCATAATATATGGAATGAAAGACCTTATCATACCTTTGCCCTAGGATCGCTCCTACTGCAAAGTCACTAGCATCACACATTAATTCAAATGGCCTCGCTCCAACTGGAGTTACTATAATTGGTCTTTGTCACCAATGCCTTTTAAGCTTGTCAAAAGCTTCTATACAAAAGTTATCAAAGATAAATTCTACATCATGTCATGATGAAGCATACATAATGGTTTTGAGATTTTTGAAAAGTCTTTGATAAACCTTCTATAGAAACCAAGCATGGCCTAAGAAGCTCTCGATACCTTTAATTGTATTGGGTGGTGGTAGATTCTCAATGACATCAACTTTAGCTTTGTCTACCTCTAGACCTTTCTTTGAAATCCTATGTCCCTAGCACTATGCCTTCTTATACCATGAAATGGCACTTTTCCCGATTTAAAACTAAATTTGTTTCTTCACATCTCTTGAGAATTTGTTCCAAGTTTGTTAAGCAAACTTGAAATGTTTCTCCAAAGATAGAGAAATCATCCATGAATACTTCCATTGATTGCTCAATGAAATCGAGAATATAGACATCATGCATCTTTGGAATGTAGCAGGTGCATTACATAAGCCAAATGGCATTCTCCTAAAAGCAAAAGTACCATAAGGGCATGTAAAGGTGGTTTTGTGTTGATCCTTCAGCTCAATGGCTATTTGATTATAGCTTTGAGTAGCCATCTAGGAAACAATAAAATTCTTTCCCCGCTAATCTATCTAGCATTTGGTCTATGAATGGTAAAGGAAAGTGATCCTTTTGGTAGCTTTGTTGAGTTTTCGTAATCCATACTGCATTCTCCACCCCGTGATGATTCTTGTTGGTATCAACTCATTCTTTTCATTGGCTATCACCGTCACACCCCTTTCTTTGGTACACATTGGGACAGGCTTACCCAAGCACCTTTGCATGCGATATGGGTATATGATTCCAAGCATCTAGCCACTTAATTATTTCCTTTTTCACAACCTCTTTCATGATAGGATTTAGTCTTCTTTGACTCTCTATCTTGCTTTTGGAATTTTCTTCCAAAATGACTCTGCATGCATATAGAAGGACTAATTCCTTTGATATCCGCCATTTGCCAACCTATAGCTTTGGTATGCTTCTTGAGAGTACTAATGAGATCACTCTCTGCTTTGATGTTAAATCGAAGCAATGATAACAGTAAAGTCTTATTTGTTCCTAAGAATGCATATTTAAGGTGTTCAGCAAAGATCTTCAATTCTAACTTAGGAGGTTGTTCTATTGAGGGTAAGTTCTTCTTGAGACTTGGATCCTCAAGATTGAGTGGTTCATAAGTCCTAGCCCATACTTCCTTACAAGAGTTTTCTATCGCGTGATTCTCTTTTCTAGTATTTCAAGATCTAGCAATGCAAATTGCATCTAATGCATCCGCATTGGCTAAGTTGATCATACCGCTTGTAAAATTGTTTTTCTACCAATTGATCTAGAGAGAATAAGGATGAACACTCTTCTGTTTCTTCGAAGGATACTTCATAGCATTCATTACATTGAATTTGATCTCTTGATCATTCACTCTCATAGTGAGTTCACCTTTCTCGCACATCAATTATGGTTTTACCAGGTTGCTAAAAATGGTCTTCCTAGGATAATAGGCACTTCCTTATCTGCATCAAAGTCAAGGATAACAAAATCTACTGGGAATACAAATTTGTCTACCTTAACTAGGATGTCTTCTATGATACCTTCAGGATAGGCTATTGATTCTGCCGACTAATTGAAGTGTCACGATGGTTGGTTTTGCATTTCCTATTTCTAATCTGGTCAAAAATAGATTTAGGCATCAAGTTGATGCTTGCACCTAAATCACATAAAGCTTTACTAAGTATAGGATTTTCCTATAGAAAATGGAATTGTAAAACTACCGATCCTTCAATTTCCTAGGGATCTTATTTTGCATAAGCAAACTACAATCTTGATCATGGCAATCTGTTTCAAACTCACCTAATCTTCTTCTCTTAGTAAGCACATCCTTCATAAATTTTGCATAATTTGGCATTTGTTGGAGGCTTCTACTAAAGGAACATTGATGTGTAATTGTTTTAGTACCTCTAGGAATTTACCAAACCGCTTCTCCTCATGTGCTTTTTCGGTCTTTGAGGGTAAGGAGGAGGAGGGTATTCAGTGTACTAACTTAGGTAGTGGACTTTGAACTTCTTGTGATGCAGAGCACTAGATGCTTCGCATTGGTTTCTTTTTGATTTTTGTTTTTTTCTCCTTTTCTACACTTTCCTTCTCGCTTAACTCTACCAAATCCTTACCACTTCTCAAAGAAATAGCCTTAACTGCTCCTTTCCTTTGGTTTGAGAAGGTGTAGCTTCAGATTTGAAGGTAAGGCACCTTGTGGCCTTTGATACAGAGGTGTGGCTAATTGACCAATTTGATTCTCTAAGTTCTTGATGGAAGCATCTTGGGTTTGTCTAGCGATTCTAGATTCACCTATGAATGCTTTAAGCATGGTTTCTAGAGAATTATCGGTGGTAGGTTGAGAGTTTCTTTGGTTATTTTGAGTGGGAATCTGGTGGGTTGGTTTGTGTAGTTGGAGCAGCTTCTAGATGCAGTGCAACCGTTGTTGCTCCATCTAAAATTTGGGTGATCTTTCCAACCGGGATTATAAGTGTTGGAATAAGGGTTGTTATTCCTATTATAACCTACATAATTTCTGAGAGATAGGGTTGCTAGAACACTCCTCATACAAGTGACCTCCTCCACAAGACACACAACTAGTGTGTGCCGGAGGTACTTGTTCTCTTCTTTGAATGATCTTTGTGCCTCGGTGATGCGGTGCATTAGATGAGATAGCATTGCGAAGTGAAGTTTTTCATCAAATTAGCTAGAGTGGCTACTTGAGCGAGATAGAGCGGATATATCATTAATTTCATGTACCCCGATGGTTTCTTTTGGGCACTTACCCTCTCAAGAGGCCAACTAGAGCTATTAGTCGCTATTCTATCAATTAATTCACATGCTTCATTGTATGAATGATTTAATAACACTCCACCGGATGATGCATCAAGCATTATTCTAGTTTGAGGTTCTAAACCATTATAAAATGTTTCCATTTGAATAATAACGAGTAAACCATGATGAGGACATTTTCTTAAAAGTTCCTTCCATCTTTCCCATGCTTCAAATAAAGATTCAAACTCTTTTTGTCTAAAAGATGTAATATCATTTCTTAACTGGCATTTTTGATAGGTGGGAAATATTTTCCTAAAAACTTTTCAGCCATTTCATTCCATGAATGAATAGAGTTAGGCTCTAAAGAATTTAGCCAAGCCTTGGCTCTATCTCTCAAAGAATATGGAAATAACCTTAATCTAAATGCATTTTCACTAACACGGGTAAAATAAAATTACTACAGACTTCTAGAAATTGCCTTAAATGCAAATGAGGATCTTCATGAGGAGATCCTCCAAATTGACCAATAGTTTGAAGCATTTGAAACATCATAGGTTTAAATTCAAAATGCATGGCATCAATATGAGGTCTGTTTATGCTAGTTTGCATGTTTTGATGATCAAACCGAGCATAATCCTCATAGGTCTATCTCTATCATTAATCATACCTATGTGATCCATGTGGATGAGATTTTCTCTATGAACTTCTTCTTGATGAGCATCTTTGTGATCCGGGGGCCTCCTCTCACCGAGTGTGGCCTTGAGCTTTGTTCTTCACCGAAAGACATGTTCTTTGGCTTGTTGATTCTGCATTTTTGGAGTCTTAGCAATCTCCCGAATTTTCTTTCTATTTCTAAATCTAAACTATATTGCGGAGTTCATTTCTCAGTTTCGTACATATACTAAGTACCATGTAATTGTTGTTGATGTAAACTCTAAAAACCAGAATTTATATACAACACTAAATTACTCAATATCAGAATTTTAAAAAGAATTTACTTCAATCCCCGGCAACGGCGCCAAAAACTTGGTGTGTGGAATATGCCACATACACTTGAGTGCAAGTATACACTGTCCAAAAACAAGTAGTAAAAAGATCGAACCCACAGAGATTGAAAAACTCACTTTTAAATGATATAAAGTAATATAGTGCAAAGTCACAAAGTAATAAAATAATTTTGGATTTTGTTTGATGATCACAACTAAGTTAGAAAGAAAGCAAGTAAAGAATGTTGATAGTGTAAAAGAGAAAAGCTAGTTGGAATGTCTTCATCAAGTAATTTACTTAAAAGTGTATGATGCAGTATGTGATGCAAAGCTGCACTGAATGCTGTTGCATTAGCTATGTGCCTTTCGGTCACTTTCTTGAGTTTCATTACAGCTCTTATGATCCTTGTTCTATGCAAGAAAGAAAGGGTGTCGAGTGCCAATCTTGCCTCCTAACAAGTATCACTTTGCTTAAGTGAATTCACTCTTGTATTTTAAGTACCCACAATTATCCTATGGACTATACTATCCTATGTCTAGGACTTAGCATGGTTTTCACAAAGTTTTCTTTATGTAAAACACTCACCCATATTAGTTCTTGAGTTCTTAATTGTAAGCCATGTCCGGTCATTTACAATTCATACTTATTCTAAGTGATCAAGTTTAAAATAAGTAATAAAAATATTATCAAGCAAGAACTAAAGTACAAACATACATACATGCAACATACTTACTTAAAAGCTCATTAAATGATTAGAACATTCCAACTAAGAAAGGTTTAGCTAACAAGAGACATTGCAAGATATATATAAACTGAATAGACCATGTTTATATATATAGAACTCACTAAAGAGAAACAACAAGAGTAAGGTTACAAATGTTGAAAATCTTTATATGAAGTTTTCTAGCAATGCACTAGCATTACTCCTTAGCACTATACAAACACTATGAAAATGAGTAAAGGAGGATTTGTCAATTCCTTCCTCTTCCTCTAAAAATATAAAAACTAACTATGTATATTGAAATTTTGATCTAACTTATGGATTGTGATATATTTCCAAATGAAGATGTGAGGTCCTTTTATAGCCTTCAAGTGAGGTGCTTCCTTCCTTCATGTTGAAGTCATCTTGAGTGGATGATAGCTGTAGTTGCTTTCAGAGGTTTATCCATGTTGCAATCTTTGACTTAATCATATAGGGTGGTTCCATGGTGTTAGAACAAGTGTCCCTATGTTGATGACTCTTCAAAGCTATGCCTATAGCTATGTGTGAATGGTAGCGCCTACTATACATTGTTGGATGGCATCGGGAAGCAAGTAGGAGGTCATCACATTGCATGTGGATGCATATGAAACAGCCGCTTATTCACCAAGTTGCGCAGAATTGATGCAGGATCGGTCTGGGAGCATTGATGCGCATGAGATTGAGACCGCATCGAACAAAAACATCAAACATACCACAATATATCCAAAATGGCCTATAACTAACTATATCCATTCAAATCACTCAAGATATCATATATCACACTAAATACTATATAAACTCTTTATTATTACTTGAAAGAGAGCAAATACTAAGTTTAAACATATGAAATACTCTATATAAAATAGAGTTATCAGAGGCCCACTAAGCGAACTGGAAAGGACAAGTAGGGACTCCTCTTCCTTCGTCTCCATTAATGATTCAAGCTTGCGGACGATATTTTGGAGTTTCAGTGGGTCATCTTTTTCATCTAGTTTAATTTTCTTTTATTTTACCCTTATGTATGCCTAGCTAAGCCCATTTGAGTTACGACGAATGAATATTAATGAATTACTATTGTATTTGACTTAAAATTACTCGTTGTAGTATATTTCCTCTTGTTTCGAGTGTTCAATCTATGTTCTTAATGCTTTGACGACTCGATCACTTGTGAACGATTTATGATTCACAATGTTAATGTTAATGGAAATTTTATTTTTGAATGGTTTGGAGTGAACACTTATAATGTTTAGACATAAGATAATTTTGTAATTATACATCTTAAAAACTCTTGCTTGCAATGCTTTCTTCAAATACTTTCACTGAAGGAACTAAGACTTTTAGTTGAAGCAAAAGATCAATTGCCTAAAGAATTAGGAATTGAATAATATTGTGTGTTTGATAACAAAGTTAAAAGGGGAAATACTTTCTATACCAAATCAATATGCAATAGTATGAAATCAATTGGGTTTGTCTAGTCCCTTACCTCATCTTTTGACTAGTACCATGAACCATTTTTTAATCAAACAGGGTACAACTAAATTTGTCATGTCTAGTACCTTACTTTTAACAAATCAAATACACCCTAAAGCTTTTGTAATCCTAAAGTTTTATATGTAGTCTCTCATAGAGACTAGTAGGACATATTCTTAAAATTTTAGACAACAATTTGACAAATTTCACAAATTCTAAGAACTACATATTATTTTTAAATACTTAATGGGTCTATTAGGAGACCGTGTAAGGTTAGAAACTAGTTTGAGACTCGACTCTTTATTTGCCGTTAGAGCTGAAAGAGTTGATGGTACTAGATGCAAAATTTTAAACTCAGAGGAGTCATAATAAAAACCATATAGGAGAATAAGTGAAGATTTTTCATTTTCCAATGGTACGACTTCATGTAGGCTCGCCAATGCTTACAGTTATTGAAATTCGAAATGGTTTGGCAATCTGTGTTTGTGGTGGGGAAAGGAGAGAAGTGTCCTAATCAGTGTTATTAACCCAGACCGGTCATCGACCTGGTCAGAGTAATATTCGGTTGGTGGGTTAATGGTCGGACCGAATGGTCCTAATTGAATTGCATGACCCGGTATAAATAAAATCAGTAGTAAAATAATATGAGAATTAGAAAATACATTTTTTAGTTTAGAGAATTAGAAAAATATATGATATTATAAGTCTATATTTTCAAATTTGAATTAATTGATTGTAAAAAAAGTGAATTAATTAAATATTAAAACAAATATATTATTCATATTCAATAATATTCTAATTAATAAATATATAAAATCTAAAATGTATGGAATGTAATATAAAGTATTAGATGTTAAACAATTATCACACATGCACACACACACAAACATATATATAAACTAGTGTGGGTGACTGTCCAGATGGGCGCGGGCCAATGCTTCAAGTTCTATAGAGAGATGAGGCAATGATTTAGGTTATATATAGACAAAGCTTAAGTTATGTGACATGATTATTATGAAACTAAAATCAAAATTTCAAATGGCATACATGTAAAAATAGTTATAGACTATAAAGATTGTAGTAATTTTGTTATTTTATGGAAAATTTTAGAACGATGATAGAAGTTATTGAGATGTTTTTTAAATCAGACTGTACAAAAAAAATAAGCATATATTTGCAAAGATGAAAGTGCTTCGTAGTAGGACAATGGACAACAAATTGTCGAACAAAAAATAATTTGTGTTAAAGTTAGAGTAAATAGTTAGCCCATATTAAACAATATTTCCGAACGCCAAAGTAACCTGAAGCACACTACCTAATGTCGTACTTTACGTTTTTTGACAGAAAATTATTTTTTGGTCTGACCAAACCAAGTACTTAGAAACAAACTCCGTATATTTGTACAATCTAAATTTTAAATTTTGTTACAAAATTAACTTTTCTTAAATAAAATTCGTTATAAATGAATAAACTTCGTGATATTTAAACAATTAAATTTTTTGAGACACTAAAGTACCCAAAAAGTATATTGCATGCATAGTGTTACACTTTATATAATTTGTTACGAAATTAATGTTCAATTCCAAAAATTTGATTATGGAGGTACATTTTCTATTTAATCGTAAAGTACCACTAAAATATAAAAATGAAAAAGAAAAGAGAGAGAAAGAGTGAGAGAGAGGAGAAAAGGGGAATAAAAATAATACGAGGGGAAAAAAAGAAAAAAAAGGGGGAGAAAGTTTGGAGAAGGAAAAAAGTGGAGGGGGAGGGGGGGTAGAAGGTTTGGAGGGAAAAGGGAGGGAGAATTTTGGAGGGAATTCTTGATGTAGGTCTCACGTGTAGACTACATCAAGATGTATAGTTTTAGATAAGTATAAAAGTATATATATTAAATGGATGTAATTAATAGGCTTTTGTTTGAAATAAAAATGTAGAATAGTTTAGATATAACATAGGCTTAAATATTTCTGCAAATATACTCATTGTCCATTTATTTCACTGTAAAAATAAAACTCTTAAAAATACATTGCAAATATAAACCGTTTACGGTTACCTCCCGGGTAACTTTCCATCCAAAAAAAAGTTAAGTGACAATATAAACCGTTACGTTTACCCCCCTTAGTTAACTTTTTTTGGCTGGAAAGTTACCCGAGGGGGGTAACCGCAAACGGTTTATATTTGCAAGGTATTTTTTAAGAGTTTTATTTTTACAGGGGTAAATGGATAATGAGTATATTTGCAATGGTAACATATATTTAATCCCTATAATATATTACACAAATATGACAACACAACTTGGTATCTCAATTGGTTAATACACGAGGCAGTACCTTTAGGGGAAGGGGTTCGATCCCCGAATTTTACTTTCTAGTAAGCATGTGTGCAAATTTATTGTGCCAATGTTGGGTTGACCGAGTCAACGCCGGGTTGATGACGTCATCTCGATCCATATGTAGAATCGATCGAATGACTTGACTTAACAGTTCAAGACTCGGGTCTCGGTCGAACCGATTCGAGCCGGATTTAACGACATTGGTCTTAATAGACAAGTAGAACGAATAGAAAGAAAAATATATTATAATCTCAAGGCTTTCAAATAGTAGTGAAATTGGCACATAACACTAGTATTTTACCCGTGCATATGCATATGGGTGATACTGTATTTGTTAAAATTTGATATGAAATTATAAATACGTCGAAAGTTGCAAAATGTAATAAAAGTAAAATGAAAAACCTGAATAGTGGCTATATTTTCAAATTTATTAAAACAGTTGTGTTGGAAAAAAATTAAAAAGAAAGTCTGTATCTTTTTATAGTAGTAATAACAGAGTAAAAATGAAAAAAAATCATCTTTTTTTTTAAAAAATGGGAAAAAAACTAAGGTGTGTTAGTCATGTGTCATCACCCCCATTGGCACTCCCGTTGGCATTTTCGTTGCCTCTCGTTGGCACTCTGGTTGTCGATTCCATTGCCAGTCTCTCATTGCCACATGTTTACTCCTTTATTTTCTATATGATTTAGTATTAATTTAGTCATATTCATTTAATAATAATAAAGTTATTTTGTAATTTTTGGTAGTGGTCAAAGTTTTTTATTACAATTTTTAGTGGTTAAACTGATTGATTTTAATAGTTATAGATTATAATAAATAGTAAATTTTAGTTATTTAATTATTGAGTATAAAATTAATTTAATAATTTAATTTTTTGGAAAAAAGAGTTAAATTTTTTGTTAGAGGTAAGTCTTTTTTTTTTTTTTTTTTGAAAATTGGTAGTGGTTAAATTGATTAATATTAATAGTTTGGGTAGATTCCTAAAATAGTTAATGGAAGGAGGATAGAAAAGTAATTTTGGTGGTGGTTTGGTTGCATCTTTTTTATAGTAGATTATAAAAATAGTTAATGGAAGAAAGATAGAATAATAATTTTAGAGAAAAAAAATTAGTCGTTTTGTTAGAGGTAAGCCTTTTTTTTCTTAAAAAAAAAATTGTAGTGGTTAAATTGATTAATATAAATAGTTTGAATAGATTATAAAAATAGTCAATGGAAGGAGGGTAGAATAATAATTCTGGTGGTGGTTTGGTTGTCTCTTTTTATAGTAGATTTGTCAATGCTAGGGATAAGGAAGGGTGAGAGCGGAGAGTGGGATTTGAGTTATTGCAGTCATGATTGCGCGCAAATATAGACTCGACAATCAAAATGCATTTGACTACATACAATTATGGCGACATCTGAACTAAATTCGTAGAGAATGCCTACAAGGAAGCATTTGATATGTTTTTCCACTTTTGCCCTTCTTAATTATGACAACATTTTACATTTAACAAACGATTCACATTTATCTGGGTAGAGAGATAAATGGTTAAACGGTAAATTAAACAGCACTTTTTATAAAATCTAGACTACTAATCATTTTTCTTAAGAGGTGTGCCAAAACCTTAATCTTGACAATATTACTGTATTTGAGATGGAAAACACAATATGTGAAATTTGCATGTACTAAGAATAAAATTACAAAAAATGCAAGGGTAAAAAACAAAAGAAACCCATCTTTATATATATATATATATTTGAAAAACATATATATCTTTTAAAAAATTTAGGGAGAGTAAAAACATCGGTGTTATTTACCAAAATAAAAAACAACACATCCGAGAGCATTTGGATGAAATGGTAGGATGCTCTTCTGCCTTAACCATGATTAGGTTCAAATTCAAACCTTGCAGATGATCGATGTTAAATCGAGAGATCAATCTGCGTAATCTTGCAGTGAGAAAACCGATTTTTACCAACAAAAAAAACACATTCTAAAGGAGAATAGTTACTACGACCCATGTCATGTAAAGTTGCAAGATGATGTAAAGTTGTAATCGAGCTATGCGTACGACGTGTTAAACTATTTTAGTATTTTGTTTGCTTGCAAATATAACCCCAAAACAAGGATTATGTCTTATAACATTTACAGGCTTCCAGCTCATTGACAATTCAATTCAATTCATTGTTTTTGGAAGATCCATATATTTTTTTTTCCTAAAATGGTGAAAACATTTTGTTTTTGTTATTTTTTCTACATAAAATTAATTCATTGAATTAAATTGACATCACCCTATATTTTTTTTTTGATAAAAAAAATGACATCACCCAACCAACCACCCGAGTTGCCTACGCAAAAATGAATAAATTTGAACTTGAATTAATCGGCAGTGAAATGGCCATTGAAAGTTGGTAAAAATATTGCTTTTGTGGTGACTTGGAAAATTGGGGGGAGTTGCTGGCATCACGCAACCTAACTAAAAAGCATAAACGAACACAACAAGACCCTTAAAACATGGGATAGCAGAAACATGCAAAACGAGTGAGTGTGAGTCCACATAAAAATTGTGCTAAGTAAGTGCAAAACGGGTAAGGTAAATGCTTTTTCAATATCTCTTGTTTTTTTAAATGACGTTGTTTTTTTCCATCCAAGTATATAAAAAATAAAAAATAAAAAAATGACATTGGAAAATGGCTCATAAACAGCCCCCCAGTCCAGTCAAGTTCAGTCCCACCTGGGGGGTCAGCACGTGCTTCATCATACACCCTCTCTCATCTCATCTCATATCATGTGACCTTCTCTCTCTCTCTCTCTCTCCTTTTCCCATTGATTCATTTACTACAGTACTCACTCAACTCCCCTTTTCAGTTTTCACCTCTCTCTCTCTGTGTTCCGTGTTTCCGCCCGCCGCTGCAACAACCAACACTAGCACCACTCACTTGCCATATTTTCCGCTTCAACCACCACCACCATCTTCAATAATCAACCCTTTTTCTTTTCTTTTCTATTTCTATGTAGTTATACCAAATAACCAATCATTTCACAATAACAACAACTTTATGGGTTGCTTTCACTCCAAAACCGCTCATCTTCACTCTCCTGAAGACCCTCCTACTGCTTTACCCGACTCCAACAAACCCGATCCAGGTTCCTTTTTCTTCTTCTATCTTATTATTATTGTTAGGTTTTTTTTTAGTATGTTTTGATGATTTGGTTTCTTCTGATTTTGAAGGTAATGGAGGGGATTCTGTTGATCAAAAATGTCAGGTTCAAGTATTCAAAGAGTACGCTCTCAATGAACTTCGAAGAGCCACACATGAGTTCAGCACTGATTGCATTGTCTCTGAAAGTGGTGAAAAAGCTCCCAATGTGGTTTACAGAGGAAAGCTTGAGAATAATCGCTTAGTTGCTGTTAAGCGCTTCTCCAAACACTCATGGCCTGATGCTCAACAGTTTCTGGTGAGTGAGTCCCTCAAAAATTGAAGGAAATTGTATTTAATTGTTTATTTTTTTTTACATTTGAAATGGTTTGGGTTTGGGAATGCAAGTTTTTGGTAATGGTTTTGATTGGTCAGGCAGAGGCAGCTGGAGTTGGGAAAGTGAGGCACAAGAGAATGGTGAATCTAATTGGTTGTTGTGCTGAAGGAGATGAAAGGCTTTTGGTAGCTGAGTATATGCCAAATGATACTTTGTCTAAGCATCTCTTTCATTGTACTGCTTCATATCCTTTTCTTTTCATTCATAATAAAAGCTATTTAGTTCTAGTGTTTTTATTCGTACTATTGCTATTATTGTCATTGGTTTTGGTGGTTAATCTTTGTTTCACTCTTTTCTTGAAAGACAATGCTGCATGTCTTAACTTTTTACCATAATTATGTTTTTGTTGTGGGACAGAAGCAAAATAAGGGGTGCTAGTATGCCTTTTGTGAGAATACTAAATGATAGTACATTTATTTTAGCTGATTGCCAGTTAAAGTTATACAGTTCAAGGTTTTAAGGCTATATTTTGATGTAATGAAGAGGGACAATTGGAGATGGGAAAGTACAGATCATAATGCAATTTTGTAACATAATACAGTTAGATATTTTTTCCAGTTTCCACCTCCCAAGTCAACGAGTCGTTGTACTTGCTTGACTTTATATGGAGGAACTACCATAGCTCTGTTCTTATCTGCCGTGGTAGCTATGTTATTTGCAATCTACTTTGCTTATTATATGCTATAAATTTTCAAAACATAGGGTTTCATGCTGAATGACCATTCATTGTGGTTTGTTTCTTGTTCTGAGTTCTATCATCAAATACCTTTTTATATTTATAGTTGAGGTTTAAGAGATTCTTATTTGTCAAATAGTTGGTCTTCAACTTATATAATCTTCTCATTTCTTATTCATGTTCTCTCTGATGGTTAATACATTTAGGTTTGTTCTGATTCAATGTACTGTATTTGGTTGGTTACAAACCTTCCCCTCTCCCAATCTAAAAAAACACACTATGAAAAGAGAAATGAAAGAAGTATCAATAAAGAGCAAGCATTTAGTGAGTACTGAAGTAGCCAAGTAGCATGTATTTTACTTGTCAATGGTGATTTGTTAATCAGTTTGCCTAAGCTTTTAATTGATGAATTCTATTATCTATGCCATTCATAGGGGACAAGCAACCATTACCATGGGAAATGCGTGTTAGAGTTGCATACCATGTTGCCTGGGCACTAGATCACTGTAGCATGGAAAACCGGAAAATATATCATGACCTGAATGCGTATAGGATTCTTTTTGACGAGGTATGATTATGAACTCGGTGATTTGTATACTATGTCACCATTCATTCAGTGTACATCCTGATATATAATCTTGATAGATCCATTTTTCTGTTTAGGTATATCTACCCTGTTTATTAAGTCTGCACTCTTTTGTTTGAACTTGATTCTTTAATAGTCTTCTTCTCCGGATCCCTAATTGCCACAATAATCATATGCTTTCACATGATGAATATTTTAAATGCCATTAACATAGTAAATGTCTAAATTATGGAATAAAATTGACTTTGACTAATTTATTCACATATGACAGGAAGGTGATCCCCGTTTATCAAGTTTTGGGCTTATGAAGAATAGTCGAGATGGGAAAAGCTACAGTACTAACTTGGCTTATACTCCACCCGAATTTTTGCGAACAGGTATAATACATGCTAACAAGTATTTTTCTGGATAACTTCGTGCATATGGAATTCCCAACAGCAATGATGGACATGACTTATATACATTTAATGATATGGGCTATTGATTTACTTTCGCTGAACATTAGAGCAGAATTTGGAATGCTATATAAATATTATTATATTAATTAATAAGAATCCTTTACAACCTGTGATTTTCTCACTAAAAGGTAGTTGTAAGATTCATTGGCCATATTGTTCTGCCTGAGATTCCATTGGTTGTGCCAACACTCTCTTACCAGAAGTCTTGCTCAGTATTATTAAATGTGGTACTTAACTTCTGCAGGCAGGATAATCGCAGAGAGTGTGATCTACAGTTACGGAACTGTTCTTCTGGATCTTTTGAGCGGAAAGCATATTCCCCCAAGCCATGTATGTTAACAAGAGTGTTTACTGTTTTTGATCAATTTCATTTAGAAACTTAATCTAGAGTCTTTTCATCCACATGAGGATATGCTGTATTTTCCTGCTTAATTCTGTTCTAATAAGCATGCTGACTGCTGAGAATCATATATTGCTCGACACTTTCTGCGTGCCTTCACAATGTATAATCTACAAGAACATTTGAATATCATCTGGTTGTGATATAGTTGGTAAAAGAAATTTGCACTTAAATATTTTTGTGAAAAAGTTGTCACTTTAGACCATCTTGATCATACTGCTGGATATTGAGGTTGCTTTCTAGTTGAATGTCTCAGTGTATGAACACTGAATGCTGTATTCAAGGATGTGAAAATTGTAAGTAAAATTGATTTTAATCTTCAGGCTTTGGACCTAATTCGAGGGAAAAATGCATTGTTGTTGATGGACTCATCCCTAGAAGGGCAATATGCAAATGATGATGCTACAAAGTTGGTCGAGCTTGCTTCGAAATGTCTTCAGTTTGAGGCCAGAGATCGACCTGATATTAAGTTTCTTCTGACTGCAGTTGCACCTCTTCAAAAGCAGAAAGAGGTATTTAGCTTTTGTTTTTGCTTTCAAGAATGATCTTCATTGTACATTTGCCCTCTCTCCCTCTCTCTCTCTCTCTCTCTCTCCAGTTTTGTTAAAATTCCAGTTTTCTCTTCTGTTTCTTGACATTCTTCAATCTTCACTCATCATTTTTTTTTGGCCTTTTTCTTACAGGTAGCATCTCATGTGTTAATGGGCCTTACTAAAAACACAGCAGTGCCAGTGCTACCAACCATGCTTTCTCCTCTTGGGAAGGCTTGTGCAAGGATGGATCTTACTGCTATTCATGAGATATTGTTAAAAACAGGTTATAAAGATGAAGAAGGTGCAGAGAATGAGGTATGTCAAATTGCCATATTTATTTTACCTACAAATTTTTTT
Source organism: Oxytropis ochrocephala (assembly GCA_020916435.1). Taxonomy (NCBI): domain Eukaryota; kingdom Viridiplantae; phylum Streptophyta; class Magnoliopsida; order Fabales; family Fabaceae; genus Oxytropis; species Oxytropis ochrocephala. The sequence continues at coordinate 22,265,358 of CM037088.1, forward strand.
TATTCGAATGGAAAATGTGTGTACTTTGCTAGCAGGCGGGGTTGAACTCTCTTCCTCATTATCACTCACTCCTTTACTCCCTCTCCCCAACCACCAAGCCCTGCTCACAAATTGGTTTAGTCAGTTACCTTTGAGAAACCAATGTTCTCATTGGGATAAATCAATAAATTAATAAGGTCCGTTCATTTTAATAAGTATGCTTCAAATAGCAGATTTAGTCATCTGGTGTGGGATGGTTAATGGTCCTGCTATTTCATTCATTCACAATTAAGGTGTTGTTCTTTCTGTTTGGGGTGGCTCAATGCAGACACATAGCATGAGATTATAATTTAAATCAGTTTTTTGGTTGGTTTTTTTATGTCATACATTGACTTGCATGTCTTAGTTTAGAATTGATATTTGACAGTAGACTGGGCTAACTCAAAGTTAACTATTCTGGGAGGGTGTTAGAGGATTGCCCACATCAGTGTAACAAGTAATTTGGCCATAAACATATTTAAACATAGGATCTTAACACCATAGCACATAATGATTTTATTATTTCACATTTTTACACCATATGTAAAACTGACTAGTTAAGCTCTGTTTGTTACGCCCACTGTTTTTGTGCTTGCTCTTGTCTGTTAACTAATAATGTAATTGCAGCTTTCATTTCAAGAGTGGACACAACAAGTGCAAGACATCTTGAACACAAAAAAGTTTGGGGATATTGCATTCAGAGACAAGGATTTCAAAAATGCCATTGAATATTATTCCAAGGTAGATTCAATATTTCACTTTCATTGGGTTTTGGCTGATTACCTGCTGCCATATATGCTTAGGTTTGTTTTATGATAAAAAGAAGTTCATACTTGTTCTATTCTGTGTGCCAAAGTTCATACTTGTTCTATTTCTAAAGTTGAATGTGATCTGAATCTCATTTATATCTTTGATTTAAACAGTTGGTGGTTATGATGTCTGTTCCTTCTGCCACCGTCTTTGCAAGGAGAGCCTTCTCCTACTTGATGAATGATCAAGCCGAACTCGCATTAAGAGACGCCATGCAAGCGCAGGTATGCATACCCGATTGGCCAACTGCATTCTACCTGCAAGCTCTTGCTCTCTCAAAGCTGGGAATGGAAACTGATGCACAGGACATGCTTAATGATGGGGCAGCCTTTGATGCAAAGAGGTCTAACAGCTGGCGTGGTTAAAATTTTAATTTCTAATCTAGCGGATTGGCTTCAAAAAATATGCTATTTTGCTATAATTTGCTAGAATAGGGATATGTAGGGTGCTAGTTTAAGGGGCAAGAAAAAGAATTCTGATATTAAGATGCTCTCGGGGAATATTACAGTACAGATTTTGCCACATAAATGAGTCTTGTAGAATGAATTTTCTCCATATGAAAATAATGAGTTAATTTATTCCATTATGCCTTTTAGGCTAGGTGGTCATCTACTTACTTAAAAGTAGGTTTGCCCTCTCTTTCAATTTCAATACAAAATGCACTATCAAACAAAAAGTACATTTAATTTATATCGACTTTGTGGACCCTTTCACTGGCACTTGAAAACATAGATTCTTTTTAATACAGACCACGGGTTTAACAGGTTTGCACATGCAAAGCTGATATGTGTGTGTGTGCTATGAGCCTTGTTCATACTTCATAGGATAAGGTATGAAAATTAATTTGATCTACTTGATGGACTCACTTGTGCTAAGGCTTTTTTGTGCTGTTCAATAAATGCTTTTGGTTTATTACATATGGAAAACTGTTGATGAGTCAAAGATGACATTTATAGTATTTCTACGTGTACAGCTACTGCACATGCAACTTCTTCTAATAATAGAATATATAGATAGATGTAAGTGGGCTTACGTTGAAACTTGCTTGGTCAAAAATTGTCAAAGTCAAATACAGCTATGTAGGGATCAGGATCCTCTCTGGCCATCCAAAAATAAAATAAGGGAAGGGTTATGAGAATTGTTTAAAAGGTAGAGATCTCTCAGAAAATACAAGATTTTCCACCGTTTATAATCATTGTTTTCATCAAGTAATTTGTTTAGGGTGCAAAACTAAGAGTTTGAGTGCAAAAATTTTACTCCATTCGTGCCATATTATATGTCGTTTAATGTTGTGATACAAGAATTAAGAAAAGTAGTTAATTTTGTATGAGAAAGAGAGATTGTAAGTTATTTTACCAAATTGTCATTCATTAATGACATTGGAAACATAAAAAGTAGAATTGTAATAAGAGATATACTCCCTCCGTCCCATATTATATGACTTTCTAGGGAAAAAAATTTGTCCCATAATACATGACTATTTAGAATACCAATGCAATATCAATTTTCTTTTTCAGTCATACCCTTCATTATTTAATATATATTTTCTTACAATTCTACTTTTTATGTTTCCAATGTCATTAATGAAAGACAATTTGATAAACTAACTCACAATCTCTCTTTCCCGTACAAAATTAACTATTTTTCTTAATTCATATGCCACAACCTTAAACGACATATAATATGGGACGGAGGGAGTATTAAATAAAAAAAGGTATGACTGGAAAAGAAAATTGATGTTGTATTGATATTCTAAAAAGTCATGTATAATGAGATAATTTTTTTTGCCTAGAAAGTTATATAATAGATTCTAAAAATATTAGACTTACTATTAAACTGAAGTATTTCTTTTCTAAAATCACCATACAAAAACTAATATCTTTTTTATTTGTCTAACCTATGTTATTGGAAAGCTATATGGGACTTCATCTGATCCGAGTCCAGTTTGGTAAATTCATATAAAGGTAAAATTCCTCTCCTATATATTTTGTCAACAAATCTTAAACTTGAGACATTATTTAAAACAACCAAATTTCTATCTTTTTTTCTGTAAGAAAATCAACAATTTTTTTTTTGAGATTGAAAATCAACAAATTTTGGTTCAAACTAATCTATTCACACAAGTGGTAGATTCAGAAATTTCGGTCCCCAAAAATAATCAAAGAGTTTTTAGAAAGAATTATAAACATTTACAAAATAAATATTCTCATGATAAAAAAGAGTAGAGATACTCAAGCCGATACAATAAGCATAACTTACATAATTTGAAAAAATGAAAAGTATCAATCTGTCCTTAAATATCGGTTAAATTAAAGCCCTTTAAAATAATTCTAGGGACATTGTAATCCTCTTTAGAGATTGTTTAACTAGAATTTAATTTTTTTAATGGTCAAATTGGTACTTTTCATTTTTAGAGGGTAAATAGGTCTTTTTTTATAGAAGACTTTTTTTGGGAACTCTACTCCTAAAATAATACAAAATGCTTAAGTACTTCATGTGTTTATTTAGTGTCAGAAGATCCAAACAATAAAAATTAGAATCTCAAGTAGGTAGGTCAGTTGACAAACTAAAAAATACCGAATGAGTGCACCAAAAGAATGTAAACAGAAGGTCCGCATTCAAACCCAAAAACTAACATTCCCCCTCACCCATTTTTTTTGGTATAAACCGAGTATCCTCTCATACAAGAATCGCAGAGACTAATCCATCGAATCGAGCAGGTAGGACCACAATTGGCGGCAAAGCTCTCCTCAAGAGATTTAACATCGCCTGCACGCCACGGTGAATTCAATCTCGGGACTTGGTTAAGGTGAAAAGAGCACTTACCATCTCATCCAAGTGCTCTCAGGTAATTCCCCCACACCCATTGATATTGTCTATAAAAAAAAATTAAAAGAATAAAAAGAAAAAAGTTGTGCGTTCAAAAAATAATTAACTTATATGGAACAACCCCATATGCGTAGACCCGCCACTTACTATAATTCATAACAAAACCATACTAATCAAGGTAGATCCGCCATTTATCCACACCTATGGTTTCTTCCTAAAATTTTTAAGAAAACAATATTTATAATATAAAATATTCTTTCCAATCTCAAATATAAGTAAAAAAACTATATTTTGTAGTCCAAATACAAACAAGTTGTCTCTAATTTCACCTTATTTAAATAGTGGCGGATTAAGGACTAGAGGTTAGGGGGTTTCAAAAAAATTGGGTTTTGCTTTTTCCACTCCCCTTCCTACTCAAAATACACCGCATAAGGGCGTAAAAAGACCAAAAGGTCATTAATGAAATGGCCAAAGCATTTTTTTTTCCAAAAAATTACACCTGTTCAAACACGGGCATTCGAACAGTCTCATTCAAGTGTGTTAAATATTGGTACACACATCCTCTTGTGCGTAATTTAACATGTTCGAATGACACTAATCGAACAGATCCGCATAGACGTATTCGAACACCCTATTTTATTTCGTTCATATGTTGTTAACCGAGGCAACAATAATGGACCCTCACACCACATTCACCAAATTTATTGCGTTCGTATGCATGTGTTCGAACAAGGTCATTTGAACCGTCATTAAACACGTCATCCACATGCGTTCCACGCGAGATTATTTTTGGAATAAAATTTGTTAAGGGGTGTGTTTGAGTAGGAGGGGGAGTGGGGAAAGTAAAAGCCAAAAAATTTAAACACACATATCACTAAAAATATAAGGGTTTTTTTTTTGGACCCCCACCCCATCCCCTCCCACCCCCACCCAATACCAAAAACCCCAAAATCTTTCAAACTTAATTTTTAAAAAAATAAATAAATAAATCGTATATACCCCTTTGGGTAGGTATATACGATATTATTTTGTCCAATCGTATATACGCACTGAAAGGGTATATACGATGCACTTTTTTTTTTTTTAATAATTTGTTTTAATTTTTATTACTAAAAGGCTACTAAAAATTCGTTAAATAGTCAAAACTACTCCAAAAATTATAAAAACACCACTAAAAATCTAACAAAACCAAAATAAGGCTATACAAATATTTTTAGATTTTTGGAGACTATGAAAAATTAAAAAAATCGTAAAAATAGTAAACGATGGAATTTGGGATTTTGAGGTCAGTAGTCCGTAAGAAGTCCCCTTCACGGAGTCTTGATTCTTGATTTTTCTGATTTAATAGTTGTGGTTTCATTACGATTGGAGTATGTTGTCTGAAAACCGATTTTTTAGCCTAAATTATTCGTTCGACGTATAACATCGTCAAATTTTAACGAACTACACACAAAACCTATTTTCAGGACTTATATAATTTTTATTTGACTTAAAAAAATTTAAAAAAATACAATGGGGGTCGTATATACACTTGAGGGGGTATATATATCGACGACTTATTTTTAGGCATCGTATATACACCTTCCAAGGCGTATATACGATTATGGTGGGGGTTTTCCCAATCGTATATACGTCTTGGGGGTGTATATACGATGCCTAAATGCATAAGGTCGTATATATACCCCCCTAGGTGTATATACGATTGGTCAAAAATTTGTAAAAAAACGTTTCGGGAAGGCGATTTTGGGGTTTCAGTGTGGGTGGGGGTTTATGGGGATGGGGTGGGGTACAAAAGAAAAAACCCAAAATATAACTAAAAACAATATACATTCTCTTAGGTTGACACCCTTTTGCAAATACGTTCTCCGTATCTTCTCTTGATTGTTAGGATGATATGCCGCAATTTTTCTTCTCAATCAGGGATTCGATAACAACTCGTCTAAATTAACTTCAACACGTGGTTGTTGTTGTTGTGAACTTGATCCACATTGCTCATTTATCCATTTTGTTCAAACAACGGCAGACTTCACTAACAAAACAATATACCAAATCAATTTCTATACAAATTTAATGGTTTAAGCTAAGTTCTAAATTCCTAGAATTAAAAGCAGACTTCACTAACAAAACAATAAAACAAGTAAAACTAATAACTAAGTTCCTGCACTTGAAGCCATAAACAACATCGTCTCCAATCAACAACGTTTCCTCAGTCATTCTCAAAGGAAGGATAAAACTAATAACTAAACAAATAATTGAACAAACAGATTTCACTTCACAGAAATTTGGGCTTACCGGGATTCTAGGAAACAGAGAGAAGAGGAGAAGGAGACGATCTAGAAATTGCAGGTCACAGTCGCACACTGCTTCTGCTTCAGTTCGTGAATCGCATGGCTTTCAGTTCAGTTCACAATCACAGAGAAGCTTCACACCAGTGAGAAGGGAGAAGAGAGACGACGTGCGTGGGTGCACTGCGACGTCGCCGTGGCTGAGGCTAGTGGTAAGGTCTGGTCGTTCGTTGTTAGCTTGGAGTTGGACGCGATGTGAAAGAAGAGAGACAAAGCTTAGAAGTTAGGTGTAGAGAGAGAGAGAGAGAGAGGGGAGAGAGTAATTGGAGTGTTGGGTCATTGGGTGCAAATAGGTGCAAAATTTGGGTTAATAGTGCGAATTAAAATTTTTAAGGGTTTCAAAAAAAAAATATACAGGTGGTAAGCACATATTTTTTTCCCAGGGGTTCAACCCCTCACTTGTATGTGGGTCTGCCATTGTATTTAAGGGTCCGTTTGATGGACAAGATAAGGAGACATGATATGATAGACTATGTTAGTCCAGTGTTTGTTGAACCAGTAGGATATGATAACTTAATCATGTGACTTATCCTATCTCGTCTCTGTAGTTAAAATATTGTTCTGAATTTGAGCTGAGTTAAAAATCAGTAGGATAGAATAAGAAAATAATTTACTCATTTACCCTTCTAAAATAAATTTAAATATACAAATATGAAATCTAATAATATATATAAACAAAAATAAAATTTAATGTTAAATTTTTAAAAAATCAATTTATGATTTTATGATAAGGGTAACTTTGTCATTTTGTATAATCTAACAATTAAAAATCAATCGAAATTAATAAGTGATAAAAAAATTATTGTTAAAAAATATATAAAAAATTTAATTTAATTTTTTAAAAACTAAAATATAGCTGTCACAAGAGTAGTTTTGTCATTAACACACACACACACACACACACACACATATATATATATATATATATATATATATATATATCTTAATCTTAATCTTAATAATATATAACCATGAATAGCTGACGTGTGCACGACACGTCAGCAGACAAAAAAAATGACGCAATGCATTACATCATTTCTACGTCATCCTGAACAAATTACATGGCAGCGCTGCATCAAAATAAACGGCGAAGATTTGATCAAATAGAAGCAACAGATATGATTCACTTATAAGGTGGAGCATCTAACAGACCTGCTTTGGTCACACAATATAAGAAGAAATCAACGGTTTATAACGATTTAGATTTCGGCTGGGACAGTGGAACAATTATGTTAATTATCATTCATTTTTGCATTAAATGATTTAATGAGGCTATTATTATTAATCAAATTTTTTACTCCTTTGATTACCCTTTTTCTCCCACCGTACCTTCTTCTTCTTCTTCCATTCAAAAAATTCAAATTCAAATTTCAATCTCTCTTTCTCTCTCTACGGTTCTATCCCCACCATATCTCTTTCTCTTAATCTAAATCTTCCTTTTTATTTTTGCTTTCTTTCACTTCATCTCTTTCCTTTCACACTTCACACAGAAACAAATTCAGTACCCACTAACAAAATCAAACCCGAAACCCAGAGATGAAAAAATCCAAACCCATCTTCTTCATATCTTCTTCATTTTCGAAACCCAAAACCCATAGCTGAGCATTTTCAAATCCATATTCAAATTTTCAAAACCTAGGTAACGTGCATATTTCCTACCTCTAATCTTGTTATTTTCATTTTGATTTTGATTTTGATTTCTGCTTTTGATTTTATTTTGGTGTTTTTAGGTTTTGTGGTTTCCTCTTAATGGAAGTCAATTTTTTTTTTGAGATTTGGAGGTCATTTTGATGCCGGTGCTATTTTGCATTTTTAGAATCTATTATTTTGGACTTATTGAATTAGCTTTCTATCTATCAAAAGTGTGCATGAGTATTACATATCGTTCTTGATTTGTGTTGCTATACTTAAATGTTGGAATGACATTTCTTTTTGTTTTAGCTTTGATACTCAAAGTTGAGTCATATATTGTGGACTAACTCCCTTATATTTTCATTTATCTATTTTATGCAAAATCAATGAAGAATAAAATTTGGAGAGGAAGTACAACGCAAACAACAAACGGGAGCATGTAGGCCTTTGCTTTAAGGTTATGTGTTGCTCTCCTTTTACATTTTGTGAGGTATTTTCGATTCACTTCTATTTGATCTTCTTGAATAATATTCTCTTCTTTTTGCCTTTTCTAGGATGATCAGTGTTTTCCCAACACAAGATTAAAAGAAAATTCATGCTTGACTAACATTTTGCTTCTTAATTAGTCATTGTTCTAGATTTCCTATATTTTGTTATCTTAATAGACTTATGTTACACTCTCATTAGATCTTAGCTGATAAATAAAATTATGTTCTTCAATTTTTCATGCCTATTTTTGTTGGTTAGTGGCTATTGCCAAAAAAACTATATGCATGTTATTCTGCTAAATGGATGAACCCTCTGCGTACCTAATGGACTATAAAGCAGCAACATCTAATCCAAAAATTAGCTCAAGGCAAAAACACGGTGTGTGTTACGATCAAATAATTGTGCATCCTAAAATCATGGGGTCAAATAATTGTGCAAGCAAAAATCATGGGATCAAATAAGTGTGTGTTCTGATCAAATTAAAAAAATATCTGGCAATACGTTTCTCCAGACATTTACTTAATACATCCTAAAATTATGGGATCAAATAATTGTGCATATTAGTAATTAAGGCAATATTGGTTAATTATGCATTAAATTCATTTCTTTAAAATCGCACCCTTGGTGGAATTAACATTAGTAAACAAATTGTATGATTTTCCTCTATTGCTTCTATCAGATGCATATTTTTTTGAACAACACAAATCATGTTGAATTTTTTTTAGAAGAATTCCATTTAAATTTGATTTTTGGAATTTATCATTCATGTTGGCAATGTGTTTCATTATGGGAATGAGAATTATTTTTTTTGCTCAAATAATGGAATTGGTTTGAACGTTCCATTGTAGGTAATAATGGATAATAATGGGTAATTGACTAATTGACTAAAGTGGTTTCAGTATTTTGAATTTTAAAATATCTCATTTATGGTTATAATTTTGGCTATATGATATTTTAAGATGCATAACTCATTTGATTTGATTGCTTTTTTTAACATAATTCCTTTGAATTTGAACGGTAGGATGGACAATTTGAGATCAAAATTGGAAAGACATGCTTAATCGAGAGGTATTGCTCTTTGTTTTTCCTCTTTTTGCCTCCTCTGTGGTTTCACTTTTTCTTTCTGTCGTTTTTGTAATTTGTGATTTTTCTTCGATTTCATGATTGTATTAAGGTTGATATTAGAGATTAGAAGCCACATTCCCTTCAACGTTATTGCGACAATCTTTGTGCAAGTCAGATTGTGGTCGCAGAAGGATATGCCCAAAATGAACGGGTACCTGTCTTATTTTTTCCTTCAATTTTATTACTATTTTTTCACATACCAGGTGACTATAATTTTTAATCATTTTTTGACAAGATTCCTGCAAAAGTTAGATTCACTACTCATTCTAAGTTTTTTTTTATGACAACATTTTTACTATTTGATTCATTCTCAATACAGGGGTGTGATAGTGGCAATATTGCACTTACTCAGACAAGTTATTATGTTCCTGGATGTGTCATATATATATTGTTGTAGAAAAACTCGAGTTACCTCAATATGGGATGTACATGTTGATGTTGGTCATTGTATTAAGTTATATTGATAAATTAAATGTGAGGATTCCTATGTGGCTCATAAATTATAAATTATTACAACTTTTTATTTCAAATAAAATTCCGTGCAGTTTGCTCTTCGATAATATCCATAAATGACACATGTTTTAAACACATATCCACAAATTGCAATGCTCTTTTTCCTATTTACTAGTAGCATACCCGTGCATATCCACGGGTGCTGCCATATTTTTTTATGAACAAACTTAGACATAATTTAAATAGTCTGGACAACACCTCGTGAAAAAAAGACAAATTTAAAGTAGTTCAAAAAATGAGTCTCAAATAAAAAATTAGATAAATGTTAAAATCTAAAAATGTAAAAGTATTATTTAAAACAATCTGTGCATTTATCCTGTGCTCTTTTATATATTAGTGTCAGTGTTGTTATCCCGTGTTGTTTTTATATATCAGTGCAGCTATATCGTGTTTTTACACACATCATTGCAATTATCCCGTGTTTTTTTTATATTTCAATTAAGTCATCACGTGTTTTTTAATATATCATTGAAGTTATCTCATAGTTTTAATTGATTATTTTTAGTTGATTAAAAGATTATAGTAGACAGTAACGGATAGATGATAGATTATCAAATATTTATAGGAAGTGTTTTTTTATATATCAGTTCAGTTATCCCGTGTTTTTATACATATCATTGCAGTTATCTCGTGTTTTTTTTACATATTAGTATACTTATCCCATGTTTTTTTTATATATCAGTGCAGTTATCTCATAGATTCAATTAATTATTTTAGTTGATTAGTACATTATAGTAGATAGTAAAAGATAGATAGTAGATTATCAAATATATCAGTGTAGTTATCCCGTGTTCTGTTATATATCATATAGTTATCCGTGATTTTATATATCGATCTGATTATCCGTGTTTAAATATTAATCAATAGTTGAAATAGTCATTAAGTTTTCCTTTTTTGATATATTAATATCGTGCTTTTTTATATATCAGTGAAGTTATCCCGTGTTTTTATATATTAGTGCAGTTATCTCGTAGTTTAGATTGATTATTTTAGTTTATTAGTAGATTTGATTTGATTTGAATTTCGAAATTTGAAGAAAAAAAAGAGGGGAAAGTTTAAAAAAATGGGGGTGAGAAGAAGGTGCATTTGGAGAAGAAATTTGAAAAGGAACGTGATAGTAAATTACAATGTTGCCCTTAGTTAGATGAGTTGTCAAATAAATAGGAAACTTGTCCGAGTAATTTAAGTATGACTTGTTTGTATAAATAGATATTAGATTAGTAGATAGTGGGTAAAGAAAGTTGGTGAGTTTAATTTGAATTTTGAATTTTGAAAAAAAGTAAAAGAAAGTTGGAAAAAGTGGGAGTGAGAAGAAAATTCATTGAGAGAAGAAATTTGATAAAAGTATGATAGTAAATTACAATGTTGTCCTTAGTCAGATGAATTGTCAAGTAAATAGGGAGGCTTGTTTGAGTAATTTAAATGTGGTTTGTTTGTATAAATAGATTAAGTGTGGTTTGTTTGTAATAAATAAATAGATATTAGGTTAGATAGTAAATAGGAGTAAATTGTAGATTATTTAATATTAATTTAAATATATTAGATTTATAGTGGATTAAAAAAAATTGGGAAAATAAATATTTTTAAATAAAGGGTGTGGGGCCACTAATAATAGATGTGTAGTAGGAAATATTGGGAAATGTGAGATTGAAAAGAGTGAGTGAGAAAGGAAGAGAAAGTAGAATTAAAAAAATGATAAATAAAATAAAAGTGGTGATGTGTCAAAAAAGTAAGATGTCTAAAATTGTAATTTTGTAAGTTGTTTGTTTGTATAAATAGATATTAGATTAGATTCACTCTCTACTCCATTCAAAGGTTATTATCTGTTTTATCTATTATAATCGCTTGCTTTTAAAGTTAAAACATATTACCATACTCTTTTTCCTATTTCTTCCCTCTCTACTCCATTCAATTTATAGCTATTCTTTTTTCTTTTTTAATTTTTTTCCTAATTTATTTTTTCAAGTAATAATTTTTTCTCTACTAGGTGCACTTATTTCTTCCGACTATGGAAAGACCGGACGGTGATGGTCATTTTTTTTAGAATACTCGAAGAACAAACAATGGTGAAACATCTAGGAGATGAACACAAAGGTATTATCTTTTTTATCTACTATAATCGCTTGCATTCAAAGTTAAAACAAATTACCATGCTCTTTCCTATTTAACGCCTATCTACTCCATTCAATTTGTAGCTATTATTTATCCTCTTTTTGAATTTTTTTTTCTAATTTGGCTTTTAGGTCATAATTTTTCTCTCTGAGGTGCACTTATTCCTTCGACGACTATTGAATATTAGAAGTTGGTGGTCATGTTTTTTGGTAAATATTGGAAGAACAAACAACATGAAACATCTAGGAGATTAACACAAAACTATTATCTATTTTATCTATAATAATTGCTTGCATTCAAAGTTGAAACAAATTACCACACTCTTTTACTATTTCATCCCTCTCTACTCCATTCGATTTATATCTATTATTTTTCCTCTTTTAACTTTTTTTTTCTAATTTATTTTTTTACTATTAATAATTTCTCTACTCGGTGCACTTATTTTTTCTGACTATGGAATATTGGAAGGTGATGTTCATGTTTTTTTTTTGTAGAATATTGGAAGAACAAGCAATGGTGAATCATCTAGGAGATGAACACAAATGTATTATATGTTTTATCTATTATAAATGCTTGCATTCAAAGTTAAAACAAATTACCATACTCTTTTTCATATTTATTCCCACTCTACTGCATTCAATTTATAGCTATTCTTTTTCCTCTTTTTGATTTATTTTTGTAATTTGTTTTTTCAGGCAAAAATATTTCACTACTGGGTGGACTAATTTCTTCTGACTATGGATTATTGGAAGTTGATGGTCATGTTTTTTTGTAGAACATTGGAAGAACAAACAATTGTGCAACATTTAGGAGATGAACACAACCGTCGTTGAAATCATTTTCAGTTTGAATTTACTTGTAATGTGGCGACATATTCCATTTAAGGAATTCTCAATTTTATTATTCTAATAGTTGTAGCAAGGGTACTGAAAAGACATTTTACTTGCTAAATTTACCTAGGGATGACGACCATGTTTCGCTCTTTTTCGGTTTCCTTTCTATCACTTTCCCTTGGCTAGAGACTTATTAGAAAATGAATGTTTTTCTATTGATAATGCACTTTGGTGTTCCTTATTTGCTAGCCTTTGATGCAAATAAGTACTAAAACATTCTAATTTTTAGTTGGTTTTACTGAGAAAGTTAAAAATCGATTGAGAATTAATTAAATTAACAGATAATCAATTAAAAATATTCAGATTAGAGTTAAAGTTAAAAAAAACATTGCAAATTTAAAATCCGAAACTGAAGATGAAATTAGAATTGAAATTAAAATTTTGAGTTGAAAATTAAAAATAAAAATGAGCATAGTAATGAAATGTAAATTTAGAATTAAAAATGCAATTTAAAGTACCTATGTTCTCCTACTTTTCAAATAATGTTAACTAATTAAAATTGTTTATTAACTTCTTCATTTTGTACCATTGGCTAATTATTATCTCTTCTTCAAAGAAAAAAAAGCAGACAATCTAAATTCATTTGTTACAAAAATATACTTTTCAAGTTCAGCATATTGATAGAAAATGAGATTGGTTGTGGGTATATGTTTTGATTGTAATATAATATAATATAATATAACAAGCATAATAATATAATAAGTAAAGAAGTTTTATTGGGGAAACTAATTAACTATATTAAAATAGATTAAAATATCTATTAATAGGGACTGATTAATTAGGAAAAATGTAACTCCTTTAAGTATGTATCTGTTTAAATTTATGTATGTATATATATATGTATATATAAATTTAAATTTATTTTTTTATTCAAATTATTAATGTTTTTCACTACAAAATATTTATTTAAATATATTTTAGTCAGTTTATTACTAAGATGTAATTTTTATTGTTTTTACACGAGATGTTACAAAATAAGTTCAAATGATATGTATGTATACAGTGTAGCTTGGGTGATACATACTAGTGTGTGTGTATATATATATATATATATATATATATATATATATATATATATATATATATATATTATCTTTATTTATTAGTTTATCTAAAATACATAACACATATTATTTTTGTTCCTAAGAAAAGAATAATATATATTATCTTATCGTGTTGCAGACATCAAATGAGGATATGATAGTGATATTCCGCATCTATCCTATCCTATTTCTATCATCGCTTTATATCTTATCCTATCTTTTATCCAAAATATACTTTATTAATTTTAGAATATATATATATATATATATATATATATATATATATATATATATATATATATATATATATATATATATATGGTAAATTAATTAAATAAAAAGGTAACTTGGATAATTCATTTACTTTTTTACCACATCAAAAATTAAATAAGAATTGTAAATTTAGTTTTTTTTCTTATTTTAAGTCAACATGACAAGGTGGTATTTTATTTTAGTGTTTTTTGTTTATATTTATTTATAGTAGCGTAGCTGTCTAGTAAGTAAAGATAGCTATAGAAAGCATTTAAATATTGACGGAAAATTCCAGAATAGCACGTTTCTCAACAAACCGTGTGATCGGAAAATTCCAAAATCACTTTTCAGTTTTCAAAACGTCTTTCTTTCATTGTAGTTTTATTGGAAAAAGGTTGAACATTCGAAGACCTATCTATCTCTCTACCTTACCTAATTCTCAACTCAACTCAACTCAACTCAACTCAAGGTATGAATTAATACGATTTTTCCCCTTCTCTTATTTACCATCCCATAAATTTCTGCTTCAAACTTGTTATGGATTTACTGGTTTGTCGCTGCAAACAGATTTCGCATATGTTTTTTTTGACTTTTTTTCTTCTCGTCTTTGTTTTTCGTTTGTCTGAATTTGTTAGGGATTTACTCGTTTGTCTTTGGTTTATCTTGCTTACTATTAAAGCCTTACTCTTTTGCTGATTGATGATCAATTGATTCCAAAACTCATTTTGCATGTCCTTTAAATCCATCAGATGAGGGGAGAAAGAGCGCTTTGTTGTTAATTTCTTGCTTTGAATTTTGGCCGATCATAAACCTTAGCAGAAACTTAATCCAACTTGTGAGAGCTCCGCATTAGATACTTTTTTTTAGATAAGTTTTATCTTTGTAACCTCTATAACTAATTCTATTAGTTTTGATTTGTTTGTTATTTTGTTGGTTTATAGTTTGATCTCCTCAATTATATGACAATTATCTTCTTTGTTTCACTAATCGTTGATGAATTTCACAGCCCCCAAAGAATTTTTGGGCTTAGGAACATTTACTTTAGCCAAGTATATATATAATATATATAATGATAATGACTTCAAATGTAAATTAAAATAAAAGAAGGATGTTCAACATAACCTAACCTAACCTCATAATTCTAGGATACCTTTTCTTTGTAGGGCTTAACAGTACATTTTTTTCCTAACTTACCGTAATTAAAGTCTTTGGCTTCTCAGTGGGCACCATGGGGTATTTTCAAAAGCTTAGATACTTTGGATCCGCTATGGGATTAATTCCAGAATTGGATATCCAATTTCTTATACACCGGGTTGGGCTGTCTCCCAAATAAGGGACTCCATCTTGGGAGAGCGGTGTTACCGGCTCTCCCAACACCATGTTGGTAGGTATGACTTAACATTTACTAGATCAATTAATCTAGGAATAGGATGACAAATGTGGCAGGCATGAGGGGTTGTTTATCATACTAGTGAAATCATAAAAGTTGCTTTTTTAGGATGTTTGGTTTGCAGAATATGTTACTCTCTTAATTTTTCCTCATAGCTAGTGGCTTTTGGCTCTTCTGGAAATATTTTGATGTTGTTTGAATTGTCTACTCTGCTCATCCTTATAATGTTGATTGGTTGAGTCTTGACTTAACAAATTTCCTTTTCTGTATGAAGCCATTTATAGACTTATTGATGCTTGTGTTTTAGTCATATATTAATTGTATTAAAACTGCGGTGCTCCCACAAGCACCCAGTGACACAGGCAAAAACGGAATGATGATAGTGGTGGTAGTATTGAGGAAGAAGTTAACCACATGGTGATAGGTGTTTGTGTTTGTAAAACAAACTAGATTATACCTTAGATCATATGGGTTGAACTGGTTTGACCGAAAACTTCTCAGCATGTCGAATCCAGTTCACTGGTTTTCTAGACATTGATTTAAAATATTGTTCTCAGAGAATTTTTGGTTTGACTTGTAGGAAAAAGAAAACCCATAAAATTATATGGATAGCAGATCATTGAGCAAGAAGGAGTCTACTGAGGTGGCACGTGAGTCGCTTATTGCTATTTCAAACACTTCACCGGATAAGATTCTGGATTCAAATTCTGTGTCTGAGGGAAAGAAATCAGATGGGGTATTGATGTCAAAGTCAAACTCTGATCTGGATGACAAGCGTAGGTCTGAACTGATTTCAATTTCTTATGCTGAAGCTGAATCCCCTGATGTCAAAATCGGTCAAGTTTCAAATGGAGTCTAGGTTACAACTATAATTGCTCCTAATATATGTGTAACTCTGTGTTTTTCTATGAGCAAACTTTCTCTATGCAATTGGTTGTATAACTGTATCAGTTATCCTGCAACCAAATGTAAATACTTTCACCAGCCACATGTTTTGGTCATATGTTGAAATGACTGATAAATGTTTTGTCTCTGTACTGTGATAGTTTACATGAAATACCGAATATATATGTTCAGTTTATGTCCTATTTTCATACAATAATAACGCAGCAAATCTTGGGCTCATTTGTACTATTACTGAATTTATTTACCTCTTTTCCAAGCAAAGTCCTAGAGACATTATGCGAAGGTGGGTTGGTTTTTCCTTTCTTGTCCTTAATAAAAATTTACTTTTTTTAAGGGTAAAGGTTTGTGGTTAGTAATAAGTTAGGGTTGAAGGAAACTTCCAGGATTTGAGTTTCGGACCTCTTTTTTATGCTCGCTCATGTCTCTTAGCCACTATCCAAGCAATTAAGGCTATTGTTAGGGAAAAAATAGCGGGTGATATAAATGAAAAACATGTAATAAGAAAATTTAATTCATTTTTTTTTTATGAGAAAGAAAATTTAATTCATTACCGATATCCTTTTACCAAACTATATCCTTTTGGGTTACATGTTAAGTAATAGTTTTATTACATATTAGTTAAACTAGTATGATCACCCGTGCCAGCACGGGTATACATTTCAAATGAACGTAACATTGCGATTTGTTGATCGGGTCTTTACTAAATTTTCGGTTATCGCTTCATTTGTTTTACGTATGATGCGCACACACGTTTCTTTGTAAAACAACCTTTATAAAGTCATTATGTTATATAATATGTCTATAGAAACCTACTTATATAGATATTGGATAACATATAAAATATAAGAATAGAATATATATATTTTATTTAATTTAATATTTTTCTATTTTTAAATCAATGTTTAACTATATAGAACTATAAAATATAAAAATATTTTTTTTTTATTATATATAGTTAAGTAAGTTACTATTTTTGAAATAGATAGTTAACTATTGAAAATATTAAATATAAAAATAGTCTATTAATTTCAAATAATTTAGCAATTTACTATTTTTAAAGAAAGACTTAATTATTAGAAATGGCATGTAAAATGCAAATTCAAAGTTGACAAAAGTTTAACATCTCTCTGCTCCCGTCAATTTTGAGGATGGGACGGGAATCATGCTCCCCATCCCGAATATTTTATATAAATATCCTTTTTATATATATATATATATATATATATATATATATATATATATATATATATATATATATATATATTAACTAATCCATTTTTGGTCTTTTATATGTGTTTAAATGTATAAAAAGGTATTAAATTGTGTGACTTTTTATATTTTAAAATATAAAAGTAAGACTGACTTTTGTATTAAAATGTTAAACTTTCGTTCTGCATTCATACTTTTTTATATATTTTTTTAAACTTTTATATATTTTAATTTACACAGTTGCTAGCTTTTGATAAATTAACGGTGGTCCCCGCAAGGACCGTGGGAAGGTGGACGGGGATGGGTGGGAGGGGGGGACTCACCGTGGTGAAGATTGAGGATGGGGACGGGATAGTTTGGAGGGATAGTTTTGATTGTTAAGAGAATTAATTTGGGTTTTATCTGGTAGTCGTTGATTTTTGCAGCCGAAATTTTGATGAATCATGACCGTTAATTACAGTAGTCGCAATTTTATTTGTCTAATATAGTCATACATAAGCATATTTCTCCGAGGGACGGGTTATATGAGGATGGGTTATATGACAAAGTCAAGATACATCCTATGTAACCATTGTAAAAGTGGGTTATATGACAAAGTCAAGATACCATTTAAAAGCATTCACAAAAGTAAACGTGAGAGTAGTTATCTTTCATCAACTTGCACTGTGATCTCAATTTCCAACTAAGTTACTAAATTCTCTATTAACAGTAAAACTAAAGACATCATACTTCAAAGGCAAAATGTATTATAAAAGAAAAGCACCAGAGCAGAACCTATGACAATGAACCCTTATATTTCTATCCTGTTAAGAACCCCAAAATCTTATAAGGAAGGAAGATCAAGCTTCTATAACTACTTAACTTCCAGAATTGGGCAGAAGAATTATAAACCCACTTTTGCAAAGCTGAAGAAAAACGGAGAAATTGCTAAGCAAGCTTAACCTATTTAAGATGCATCCAGATATGATAACAGATCAGACTTGTGCATGTTACACAACTCCTAAGATTTCAACTCGATCTTGAGGACTACAAAATATACAAAATATGCAAAACATACAAAATAGAATTACCAACCAAAAAGAAAAGGACAGCAGATTGGAATAAACATGGCATAAACACTCAAGTACACTCAAGTATAGCAAAGACATTTGATTATGGCAAAAACACTCAAGTACACACCATGTTGGTCATTTATTTGAAATTTAAAAGTGTCAACGATTTAAAGTAGGTGGAAAAGTGGACATATAACACACATTAAGAATAAGAAACAGAGCAGATTGGAATTATACTTACAAACTGAGCTTTTTTGTATAAGAGAATTATACTTACTTTAATTGAAAATATCATAAGCTAGAAGTTCATCTAAAACGTACATTTTTTTCCTTCTAATAGTAGGTTCCATTCAATTCTACAAAACAGAAATAACATGTTATATTTTACCCCATCATAAGCTACATACCAAACATTGCCATCAATTACATAACATCCTTGCGAGGAAATCCTCCTTTCATATCATAACTTTGCTGAGGATATAGCACGGAAAGATAAGAGTCCTTCTCATCAACCCTCTTTGACATATAAAACTTTGATTCATCATCCTCCAAAACCTTGCCATAGATCATGAATATAGCAAGACCAGTATTTTCGAGAGAACATGAAAAAACAAAAAAAGTTATGAATAGCCAAATCACTACAATTTTCATCTTGCTGCAAGTATAGCAAAGGCATCAACCTCTAAGTTTTATATGCGAAACTTCACCAAGGAATTGATAAATTTTGACAATTCAATTTTCATTTAAGAAGATGAGAGTAATAAGTATAAAAATTTTCAACTCATCAAAACAAAGAAAACAAAAATCCAAATACATAGCAACCTAAAACTCACCTTGTAGCCATCAAGTGTACTTTTCACCGGTTGTAGAAAATGAATAAGGAAATCTCCTCACCTTCCAACTTCCACCTCTGCAAGATAGATGAACAAAAGATAAAAGCTAACACAATGAAAGAGATTAACACTAATAAAATGAACGCTTTCTATGATGCAGGGGAATTAGTCCACGAAAAAAAGTTGACATGGATTAATTTTCCCTAAAAAACGCAGCAACTTTTAGAGAAAAAAATATACATGAGAAAACTAAAAAAAATTGAGACGCCATTTTAGAAGACCTTGTATTCTTCTATTGTAGATGATACTTACTGTGGAGCTCTAAAAAGAACGGTGTCTGCAGTTGCTGCATTTTTTATCTCTCAAAGGCCAAAGAGAATGTGTGGTCTACACACAATTGAAATGACATAATGAGTATTTAAATTATAATTAAAAAGCACATCAAAATCTTTAATGACTACTATTGACGGTTTTGATATCATGTTTGACCCAACTGTAACCGTTGGATCACAATATGGAAAACTCTTGTAACAGGAGCAGCGATCAACAGAGATTATTCATTTGTAACTGTTTCGCTAGTAATGACGTCATGGTTAATGCTGAGTGATCATTCACAACATGCCCACGTTTGCATGTTTTCCATGATTTATGGCCATGAGTTAATCACTTTAATTAGTCATTTATATGCGTTATAAAATATATTGAATGTGTTGTCAGCCGAAATTTTTTGAAACATCCACCGTTGGATATAAGCATTTCTCATGAACACCGTTGATCATTGTTGAATCGTTTATTGTTGAGAAAAAAATACATACAATGCGATATGTACCTACCTACACCAGATCCGCTGGATCAGGTTTCAATGGAGAGAATTATGTTAGCAACTGTTGGATTCATTGCAAACTTGACATGGAGTCCACCTATTTATCAGGTGTATTTCGTGGATTTTCTACGGATGAGGTGGCTTTTTTTAATGGTGACGTGTATAGTCTATTTGGAAAACTTACAATTGTATATAATTAAGATTAAGATTAATATTAAGATTAAGATTATGATTAAGATAATTTATGAATTTTATTATGTGTATTTATCGTAATGGTGCATGGGTTCATTGAGTTAATTAACAGTGAATGTGAAATTTGTATCAAAAGTAGCGCATGGTGTAGTGGTTGTTGTTGTTGTTTGCCACTCGAAGGTCAAGTGTTCAACTCCCATGTAAGACATTTCTTCATTTTATTTTATTCAATGACTGACATCCAGCGTGCAACCGTGGGGGCAATGTAGATGACGTGTAAAGCCACGTATTTAGAAGAGGTCTACGTGGAAAATCTTAGTTGGTCGCTTAGGTGGCAAGATTTGTGATTTATATTACTTATGATAGAAGGAAAAAAAACAAATACAGGGTTGTTTTAAACAAAAAGGAGAGACACAAAATAAGCCTATGTGGTTTTGACATTCAACTGGGACTAGACCAAAACCCATGAGCATAAATATCAAAATAACTGGAAAAAATAAAAGCAAACTTACCATTCAAATAAATATAAGTAAATCTCATTATTTGACATTCAAAATATATATATATATATATATATATATATATATATATATATATATATATATATATACAATTATGATTATAATGTGATTGCTTTATGTTTCTTCTAAAGAGTATTTTTTTTGAAGTTCGGGGATACCATGGTTGAGTTTTTCGGCTACTGCACCAACTGAGAACAACACTATTTTTGAACTCTTTTTTAGAACTTGTTTTATTCACTGAGATTTTATCTCATTAAAAGTGTTGTTTTCAGAGCACAAGGACGTCGATATTGAGATCAAAGAAGCTCTAAGACATAGTGCAGTCCTTTTGGCATATGTTAGTTTAGCAGCATGTTCCATGATAAAAGTCATAGAGACTAAATATGTACATTTATTCATCATTCAATTTAGTAGATGCCCTGATTTGAGAAAATGATTTATAGGATGTAATGATCAAGTGACAGTGCTATTTGTTATTATTGATGTATTATTTTACACTAATTTTACAAAACTTATGGCTTCATTACATTTTAATACATTCGATTATAATGGGTGACTAAGGTAACTAAGGGCTCATTGTATTCATATATTCATTTAATGGACTTGGTAATATTTATGTCAAATAAAGGAGTCACATGTTGTTGGGCATATCAAGTAAATTAGTTTCATTTTTTTGTGGACGCTTGCGTTCGCACCAAAAATTATTTTTCCTTAAATATTTTACTTTTGATTGTTATTTTATTTGGGGGAAAAATTTCTGACAATTGCACGTTGTGAAATTTTGATCTTTAGCGTACATTAAAAGTAATATTTGCATATTTAGAGAAGGGTGTTACAGCATAAACGTAGTAAAGGGTGTGTTATATGTAATTTTTGAATCTCAAAGGATTACCTGGACTCCAGTATTTCCAGCAAAATCTGCTAGTTTATCTTATTGTAATTTTGCTCACCTACTTATTTATTCGCCTGTTTTTTAGCTGACTTATTCATATTTTTATCTTCTTTTTTGATTGATCTTTTTCCCCTTTTTTAGATGACTAGGTCTGCTAGTTTAGGTTTTCATTCTTTTTGTATTTCTTATTTTATTTATTTTGCAAGGATGTGTATTACTATTTTTATAGACCAACTTTGTACCTTTTTTTTAATTGTAACTTTTTTTTGGTAAATTTTCTTATTGTATCTTTGCTCATCTACTTATATCTATTTTTGTTTGTGGAAGTTTGCAGGATTTCAGGAACAAGTGATTAATTAGTCGCCTGTTTTTTAGTTGACTGATTCATACTCCCTCCGTTTCTTATCTTTGGTATTTTTAGCTCGTTACACACAAATTAAGGTGCAATTAATTTGTGCAAGCTAAGTACTAAAATACCCTCTTTGCAATTGTCTTGGGAATATTGAAAACCAAATAAAAGAGTTAATAGTTGTCTTGGCTTTCTAAAAGGCTCAATAAATATGAAGGGTATCTTTGGAAAAACTTGTTAAATCAGACATTGAGTTTTTAAAAAGATCTTATTGTTTTAAACAAAAATAAAAGTAGAAATCTTAAAGATCGGGAACGATATTTCATCTTCCTTTTTTGAAGGTAGCCTAGCGTTAGTACGAGCAAATTTGTCATCTCATGAGTTCCCCTCAACCCAACAACACACAAATGTCGTGCGCAGTCTTCTTCCCTGATGAACTGAATGTCGAAATCCTATCATTGCTTAACGCGAAATCTTTGATGCGACTCAAGCGCGTCTGCAAATCCTGGAACCTCCTCATCTCTGACCCCACATTCATCAAACTACACCTCAAGCGATCCGCAAGAAACCCTCACATTGCAATAAAGAACTCGAACAGTCATTACGGTATCACAACTTTCTTGGTACGTAGTTTATTCGAGAACACCTCCATTTCCCTCTCTGAAGTTTCTAACTCTTACTTCACCAATAACATGGGACCCATCTATATTATTGGTTCTTGCAATGGATTGCTCTGCTTGTTTGGTTACTCCAATAGGTATATAGATGTTTTGTTATATTTATGGAACCCAGCAACGAGGACACTATCTAACAAAATAGTATTTCTTTCTGGCGAGGAGGATGAACCAGATTTTGATCTATTAACACGTAGGAACTTCACGTTTGGTTATGATAATTCAACAGACACTTATAAGATTGTGGCCTTTGGTGATACCAAGGTGAGAATTCTCAATGTGGGTGAAGATAATGTTTGGAGAGATATTCAAAGTTTCCCTGTGGTTCCTCTTGACAATACCGATTTTTTCCATATGAATTATGATCTAGCTACTAATTGTGGTGTGTATGTGAGTGGAACTATTAACTGGGTGGCCTTTCTAAGTGAGTATGTTTCTAAAAATAACCGATTTGTGATCATCTCGCTTGATTTGAGTAACGAGACATATCGTCAGTTGAAGACTCCTCCAGTTTTCGATGAAGTGCCATATCAAAAGCAGAATCTTGTTGCGTTGATGGACTCCCTTTGTGTTTCTCATGATTTTAATGGAACACATTTTATTATATGGCAAATGAAGGAATATGGAGTTGAAGACTCATGGACTCAGTTACTAAAATTTAGTTATCAGAGTATTTCAATCGATCATGAATTGTTCTTGTTCCCATTGTGTCTTTCTGAGAATGATGATATACTGATATTGGCATTACCAAGCTTCGATAATAAGGCAGGCTTTCTCTATAGCTTCAGAGATAATAGAGTAGAGCAGGAAACCAGAATTGTTGATCCAAAAAAGTGGTATGTTGCCAAGGATTATGTTGAAAGCTTGGTTCCAACTAGTTAAAAGCACAAAAGAAAAAAAGAATTTCATTAGAGTGGAGAAGCTTGGCAGCTTAGAAGACCTCATCTGGACATGAATCATCATGTTAATAATGTCATCTTTATTGGATGGGTGCTTAATTGAGGTTGTTGGATTGTCTCTTTGATTAATTTATGAAAAATTATTTTTCCCCTTTTTTAAAAGGGGATTAAAAAAAATCTTCCTTTTTGATTGATTTTATTCCCATGACTGAGTCTGCTAGTTTAGCGTCAAAATAAAAAGTCTGCTAGTTTAGGTTTTCACTTTTTTTTTGTATTTCTTATTTTATTTATTTTAATTAATAACGTGTTCTGTTAAATTTATAAATCTACTCCTGGCATCAAGCTTATCAGTATAATATGTAACAGTGAAACCTTAGAGATAGGAAAGAAAGAAAGAAATAGAGGTATGATGGGAAAGACACAAAATAGAAATCATAAAAACAATGTTCCATAAGAAGCTCAATATGGATTTTCCATAAAAAATGAAATCAGACCATTATGCTCGAACCAAACTAGCAATTAATGAGCTTTGAATTAAATTTCCGAATTGGATGGCTGGCAAAAACTTGGACGAGGGCATTAAGAAAGATAAGAGGATTCACATATACAATAGCTACCTTTTACGCATGCTATGATGGTAGCTACCATAGGCGTAAATCGCCTTATCTTACTTAAGAGCACACCCTCGTCCTGGTCACCCATCCACCTTCAAATTCTGAAAAATGTTCCTTAATCACTATCAATATAATTAAAGTGTCAGTGTTGATATCAAAGTCGGTGCTACAGAGATTACCTGGACTCTAGTAATTCCAGCAATTGCTTTTCACATTATGTTATTGCCTGCTTATAATGTTGAGTCTGGATTCTGTCTTTTCTTGAATATTCAATTCAATGAATGAATTGTTAGGACTACTCTAACTTTGAGTCCTTTAGTTTTTTGTTTATAGTAAATAAATAGATCAAAAATTATTTCCTCTTCTCTTAGTGTTTGCGGGTGAGAATGATAAATTACACAAAAGGCCCAAAATTGAGAGTGTGATAAATTAGAGATTACACAAAGGATTTTGCTTTTCCTACTCTCCCTCCTACTCAAACACCCTCCCTAATTTCTAAAAACCCCAAACTACCCCCAAATCAAAAAACCCAAAAATCAAACACTCCCCCCCAATCCCTCCACACCCCTTCACTCCCCTCATTCCACTCACTTCTCCCACTCACCTGAACCCTAACCACTCTCTCTCCCTCTCACTCCCCTCATTCCCCTCTCTCTCCCTCTCACTTAGGATTTTGCTTTTCCCACTCCAATCAATCTCCTCCAATCTCTCACTCATCTCCTCCATTAAGACCCTAAGGATTATGGGTTTCGTTCGTGCCATCAACAACCCTCCAATCGTTCCATTTAACTGAAGGTAAGCCTCCCCCTTTGCTCTGCGTTTGGTTATTTTTTTCTACTTAACTGCTCTGTTCGAACGCACGCCTTCGAACATGTGAAGGAGAAGGCGTTCGAACGAGAGCATGTGCACCACTTCGCATGGGGCTGTTCGAACATGGTTGGCATGGTAATGTTCGAACCGTTGTTTGACAACACAATTTCTGTGTTTTGTTGGGAGTTTAATTGGTTGATTTTATTAAATTGTTTGAGCATCAGGAGGAGGAGGAGGAGGAGGAGGAGGAGGAGGAGGAGGAGGAGGAGGAGGAGGAGGAGGAGGAGGAGGAGGAGGAGGAGGAGGAGGAGGAGGCTGCTCCTCAGGAGGAGGAGGAGGAGGATGCTCCTTAGGATGAGGATGAGGCTGCTCCTGAAGATGACACTAGTTCTAGTTCTGCTTCTACTGATTCTGATTATCGGGCATATCTTGACGGTTATCCTGGGAGTGATGTTGATGGGAGTGTTGTGACCAGTCTTTAATTTATATTATTATATTTTAGTTTCAATAATTTTGCAAACTGGTGTATGGATATTTATGACTTACTAATCTATGTTACAGTGGTATTTAAATTAGACAAATAGTTTATTATTAGAAAGCATAACCGTACATCAAATATGAAAGACAACAAATACGAAAGACATCAAATACGAAAGACATAAAACCAATATAAGCAAACAACTAAGAAACTAGTGTTTGGGTAGTCCCTGTTCCAGAAGATAAATGATCTCTTTTGGAGTTCGTCTTGTGTCCACGTACAGCTCCAAGATACTACACCCCATCGGAAGTGTAGCATGAAATTCCATCATTGCCTGAACGTCGTTGTCGCTGCAGATCTCCATAACTGAGTAACGAACTGTACCGTCATCTCCACAGTGGTACTTCCGATAACGTATACGATCCACGTCTTTACGCCACTCTCCCTCTGGACGAATCTTCCTCTCAGCCTTTTCCTTCAGTTGGGCGAAGGTGATGTCCTTATTCATCCTACAGAAGATATGGTTAGGACAATGAAACACAACACCATGTTCGTCGGTGGTGACAGTCCCACGGTGATGAAGGGCCGTTAGGAATTTGTCGCTTGAGTACTGGGTTGGGCACAACTGCCATTCCATTTCAGGTTGGTTGTATCTGTGAAGAAGGAGAGTAGGGTTTGGTTAAGAAGCATATTAGGGTTTGGTGAAGAAGGTGTGAGGATCTGGTGAAGAAACTGAAACCCTTTTTATAATAAGCGTGATAAAATGTGAGCCGTTGATTTTATTTTTAGATCATAAATCTGAGCCGTTTAAATTCTATCCGTTCAAACGCATTTTCCCAAGAGAATGTCATCCACTCCTTTATCTGACACATTTGACTGATTGTAAGCCGTTGATTAAAACTGTCGATGGAATCTGAGACGTCCAAAATTTGTTATCCTATAACACTGATTCGATTACCTCCATGCGAACGGGTTCGCATGACCCCATTCGAACAAGTGAAATTACACACAAGAGGGTGTGAGTCAATATTTAACACACTCGAACAACTTTGTTCGAACCAGTTCGAAGGCCCGTGTTCGAACACGTGAAATTTCTTTAAAAAAAAATGTTTTGGTTGACCTTTTTGTCTTTTCACACCCTTATGGGGTGTGTTTTGAGTTAGAGGGAGAGTGGGAAAAGCAACATCCGATGGCCCAAATTAGTCCCTAACAAAGTAAGAGTGTGATAGATTAGAGATTATACAAAAGACCCAAATTAGTCATAACAAAATTTGTGTTTTTTTTTTGACAATTTGTTAGGGACAAATTAGTCCTGATAGTTCCTAACACCCGTTAAGATTTTTTTTATAATAAGACATTTTAATCCCTATCATTTTGGGACATATTAGTTCCTGACACCCGTTTTCTTCCACCAATCTCATTTTTAGTTTTACAAACCAAAAATCTTGAAACACTAAATCTGAAAAACAAAAACCAAGTTCACTACCTCTCAAATATCTCTCGCCCCATTTATACTTTAATAATAATAATAATTCAAATCGAGTGTTATTTCATTTAATTTACTTAACAAATATTTAGCATCAAAAATAATATTATCAACTTCACTTTTTTTTGGACAAAATAACAATTATCAACTTCACTCAGGTACAGAAAAAAGCACAATGCCTTAAATTTTATCTTTCAGAGAGGGATTACATAGGGAAACCAACATAAAATGCAAATAAATGACTATTTTTAGAGTGTTTAAAAACTGAAAGCACGAGACACCAACTGGTTAAATCAAGAACCTACCATGTTTACGGTCTAGTTATTTGGTATAGAGTGATTTAGTTATCAACAAAGTTCTATATTTTTCGACAAAACAGAGTTTCGTCTTTTTCGGTAAAAACTTAAGTTTTCTGTTAAGAAACGAGAGCGCCACGAAGTTCAACAAGTGCGACAGCTTCATTAATTGCATCCATCACTTCAAGCTTACCCCTACCCACAGCTTCGTCCATTGGAGTCCTCTCATGACTGAAAAGTTGCATTGTTGTAACAGATGCATTATAAGAAAGTCTATACACATTTGAAAATAATAATTCATAGACTCGGGTAATATAACAAACCTGTTCAAAACACTAACATTGGCTCCAGCCATGATTAATTTCTTTACAATCTGAAAAGTACTTGCCTGTTAAATAAAACCATTATATGTGAAATAATACGGATACACTTAAAAGAGTATTTACCTCAACATGACCATTGAGGCACGCCCAATGAAGAGGTGTATTCTTTTCCTCATTTTCTGAATTAAGATCCTGTTCACACAATTACAAGCTTTCAAAAACCAGATATTGAAAGTCTTACTTTAGCAATAATGTAGGGCATCACTTATAAAATCATGGAATGAGAAGCATTAATAAATTTTAAAAGTTTCAGAGAAAAATGCATGATTTGGGAAAAACAGAACGTATAACATAAAAGTGTCTTTTTGTTCAACTAAGACCATAATTAGTGCATCATCATCTAATGTAAAGTGATAGCATGAAACAGCCGAAAGAAAAATGGAGGTGATTGCCAAAACAATGACTTTATGAGACAGAAAATGTCTTCTCTAACTCTAGTAATTAACCAACAACATATGCATAAAAGTTAGAAAATCAAAAGAATATTTGAGATAAAGCTACTCACGACTCCTCTACTGATTAAATACTCCACAATATCAATATGTCCATTTGCTGAAGCCATATGAAGAGCTGCATGAATAAATTAGAGGAAAAAAGTCAAGTACAAATGAAAAAGAGCAATTGGTCGAAGAAATTTAGAAAATTATTTTTGTAAATTGATCATCATCTCTGATTCTCTGGTTAACTTCTTAATCCCCTTCCTCCTAAATGAAAATAACTCAATGATACAGTAGGACCATATATAGTTGATTCATTCTGTACAAGCCCTTATATCTCAAACTTTATACCAAAGTCCATGATAACATCTCTTAAACATCTTGAATTAAACACTCATCACTATTAATCACATAATCTGCTCTAGCTTTGTTCAGAATTGAAATCAATTCAAGAATGTCTATTTCTTATCAAATCAAAATAGCTGTGTTCATATGTTTCATTGCCTGGATTGGGGAAGCTTAGTATTGAAGATGGTAGCAGAGTCAAGAAGAAGGAAAATGAAAAATGTTTTCATTGAATTGATTGGTAAATTGTACAAGCTAGTTATTTATACAAAATACTAATCTGAAGTATTTACTAACAGAATATATAACAGTCTAAGTAATTGTAACTAACAGCTAATAACAACTGAAATAATAAACTGATAAATGATGTCTAATACTTAATAAGGTTTCAAATTATCAAGGACCGGGCGATACAGAACAGTTAGCTTCAATTGGATTATCTTGTTGAGTTCCTTGACAACTTGCTCCAAAAGGAAACGAAGACAGTAGCTGAGCAGCCATTCAGATTATCAGGAACAGAAAGAGACTTTCTATTCATCGAAGGAAACAAGTGCATGATAGGCTTGCAAAACATAGCTTGTTGCACAATGATAGGTTGAGGACTATGAAAGCCCCCACAGCAGAGCTTAGCAGCATTATTGTTTGTGATTTTCTGGCAGTGTCTATTTGCCGACAACTCTAAAGTCTAACTTCCCATTCTGGGATAGTAGAGTTGGTTTTCTTTTGGACTTGTGTTTCATCCTACAATAAATTTCGACTTTAAGCAATCACTGCCTTATTTTTATTCGTAATGAGCTCAACTGAGAAATACTTAGGCCCTGTTTGGATAAACAATTTAATTAAGCACTTACAGCATAAGCGCTTATCATATAAGAGCTTATGCATAAGTTGTTTCTATAATAAAAGATAAAATAATGTTAAATTGTTTTTCTATAAACTATAAACCGTTTTCATAAGCTATCCTAGAGAGCTATGGAAATTAGCTAAAAAAGCTTATGAACATGTCATAAGCTGCTTTCATAAGCTCTCTCAAACAGTTTCACAAGTACTTATGTCAGTAGATAAGCCTAAATAAGCTGATTTAAACAGACTCTTAGTACATCAAGCTAAATGTGCATTGTAGGAGTCTCTATCCAACCTACTCTTATTTACTGTAAACAACATTATCAAAACCCTAAAAATAAAATTAAAATAAAAACAAGAATCAATCTAGAATCAAACACCACAAAAGAACAAGTTAATTCAAAAGTTAACACAAGATGTAAATTATACCTGTTCTCCCTTGACCATCCTTGGAATCAAGAGGAACACCAATGGATGCTAAGCTCACAACATCCTCCATGTCATCATATCTTGCAGCCTATCAAAACATATTAACCTTCAAAATCATCAAATTTAATACTAATTACTAACAAATTATACATAGAAAAACAAAACTTAGACTAACAGTACGCTTAAGCGAGAAAGTATAAAATGAAAAACCTAATTTTCACAGTTTAATCCTACCTCAAGCAAGGCCTCGATGTTCTCAGACGTCGTTTGAGGCGGTTCCTGCAGTTTTATGTGCTCCTCCACCGCACCCATCCACCTCAGTCGTTACCGTAACTTCTCACCGTTCACTGAGGAAGTATAGCAAATAGCAAGAAAAATTAAATGCAATTTGAAAGATAGAATTCACGGTAAATAGTAATCAAACTACGGCAAAAGAGAAGAGAAAAATAAAGAGGAAAGAGAAGGCAGGGAGATAAAGGAAGAAAAAGAAAACTCGACGGGGAGAAGAAACTGTGGAATGACCTATCTAATCTGGCGGTGTGCGATGGAAAGAAGATGAAGTCGGCGCTAGCGACGGGAGGAGAACCAAACTGGCTGCGCGAGTGGGAGGAGAACGAAGCTGCTGATTGAATTTTCTTTTCGCGGTAAATAGTCATTTTGGTCCCTGAAAGTGGTACTCGCTGTCAATTTGGTCCCGAATCGAGCAAAAATGCAAAATGATCCCTGAAAGTGTAATCCATCTGTCACGTTAGTCCCTCCCGTTAATTTGCGTCGTTAACTCCGTTAATCTATCCGTTACTATCACTTTAGTCCCTGAAAGATGTGACTTACTGTCAGTTTAGTCCCTGAAACATATACGTGAATTCATTTTAGTCCCTCGAATCTTAAGTTACTTCAGAAATTTTTTAAAATGGCTGATTAAGGACGCCAATAGACTCATGATTTACATGGATCTATTGTAATTGGAAATTTGATGGTTAAGAGTGACATTATTTGCTCCATGAAAATCAATCAGCATAACTTTGTACAACCATTAATCTATATTTATGTTAATTCGAAAGCTTCCACTACTGCTGAACGTAATAAATTACGGTTATTAATTTTAATTCCTCTTTGTTTACAATGAATTTTATTTTATTTATTTCATAAATTAAAATAATATTTTTAAAATATAAAAGTCATGTGGCATTCTAACGTGGCTTGCCACATAAGTTGATAGAACTCCACATCAGATTTAATTTTTACAAATTAGGGAGGGACTTTGATTTTAGAAATTGATTTTAGGATATTCAACACATGAAGTGATTTGATTCGGGTTGAATCAATAAACACTTTTAATGATTAATGAAGGTAACAAATCAAATTAAAAGAGAATATGATACAACTGCAATGTCCTATTAACAAGTCTAGCAAAGCAAAGACACAAATTGAGCCAATGCTAGTAAATTCTGGTTTAAAATTTTGCTGAAGTAACTTAAGATTCAAGGGACTAAAATGAATTTACGTATATCTTTCAGAGACCAAACTGACAGTAAGTGACATCTTTCAGAGACTAAAATGACAGTAACGGATGGATTAACGAAGTTAACGACGCGACTTAACGGGAGAAACTAACGTGGCGGACGGATTACACTTTCAGGGATCATTTTGCATTTTTACTCGATTCAGGAACCAAATTGACAACGAATTACATTTTTAGGGACCAAAATGACTATTTACCCATCGATTATGTCCTTCTTATTTAAACTAAATGTTGTAAGTTTTTTTTCTACAAAAATTGATTTAATTTTTAATTTAAAATGCAAATGGTAAAACTGCTTCTAGTTCTAGTTCTAGACTAGAACCAAAACCCACTTCCTGACGATATTACTTCGTCTACCGAAACTTCACAATGAGATAAGGTTGTCTGTCGTCGTCTAAACTGCTTGGTTGGGTTTCACTGTACCCTAATAATGGCCGCTCCTCTCTCTAGCATTCACAGTATCTCTTTCGTAGACACCAAAAGAATACCAACTGGGTTTACCGTTACCACTCCTATTAAGCTAAAAACTTCTTCCAGAAAATTCGTTATTATC
Source organism: Oxytropis ochrocephala (assembly GCA_020916435.1). Classification (NCBI taxonomy): domain Eukaryota; kingdom Viridiplantae; phylum Streptophyta; class Magnoliopsida; order Fabales; family Fabaceae; genus Oxytropis; species Oxytropis ochrocephala. Next base: position 22,297,355 of record CM037088.1, read on the forward strand.
AGTTCTAAATCCATTCCAGAAACTCCTCCCACCACCCCAGTCTCAGAAACCGCTAACACCAACAAGAGCAAGAAAAACTCTTCCTTATCCGACCAACTTGCTTCTCTTGCAAATACCACTTTATCAACTACCCCAAAAGACCAAACTGGTGTATTATCAAAGCCAAAACCCACATGGATTAATCCCACTAGGGCCAAGCGCCCTGTTCTGTCTCAACAGAGGCATAAACGCTCCTCTTTTTCCTACAGTCCACAGTTCAAAGAGTTCCAACGTTTTGTTCAGAGATTGAATAACTGCAATGTCTCCTCAGATGGTTTAGATGGTGATTTTGTTACTTGTTTGGAAGAGATTCCAAGCCCACTTACTAGAGAAAATGTACTTTTGGTACTCAATAGTTTGAAGCAATGGCATAAGACTCATGCTTTTCTCAATTGGATCAAGACCAATAATTTACTTCCCATGGAAACCATATTCTATAATGTCACAATGAAGTCTCTAAGGTTTGGGAGACAATTTCAACTGATAGAAGAACTTGCCCACCAGATGATTGATAATGGGGTTGAGTTGGACAACATCACTTACTCCACCATTATAACCTGCGCGAAGAAGTGCAACCTATTTGACAAGGCTGTGTACTGGTTTGAAAGGATGTACAAGACTGGTTTGATGCCGGATGAGGTAACTTATTCAGCTATTTTAGATGTTTATGCTAGGTTAGGTAAAGTTGAAGAGGTAGTTAATTTGTATGAGAGAGGGAGAGCAACAGGTTGGAAGCCTGACCCTATCACATTCTCTGTGTTGGGGAAAATGTTTGGGGAGGCTGGGGATTATGATGGTATTAGATATGTTATGCAAGAGATGAAATCTCTTGATGTGCAACCAAATTTGGTGGTGTATAATACCTTGTTAGATGCAATGGGAAAGGCTGGGAAGCCGGGGTTTGCAAGGAGTCTATTTGAGGAAATGATTGATTCTGGTATAGCCCCAAATGAGAAGACTCTAACTGCATTGATTAAGATATATGGAAAGGCAAGGTGGTCTAGAGATGCTTTGGACTTGTGGAAACGAATGAAGGAAAATGGGTGGCCAATGGATTTTATATTGTATAATACATTGTTGAATATGTGTGCAGATGTAGGATTAGTTGAGGAAGCTGAAGCTTTGTTCAGTGACATGAAACAGTCAGAGCAGTGCAAGCCAGATAGTTGGAGTTATACAGCGATGCTTAACATATACGGGAGTCAAGGAGATGTGGGTAAAGCAATAAAATTGTTTGAAGAAATGTCTAAGTTAGGTATTGAGCTCAACGTGATGGGGTGTACATGTTTGATTCAGTGTTTGGGAAAGGCCATGGAAATTGATGATTTGGTTAGAGTGTTTGACATTTCAGTTGAGAGAGGAGTTAAGCCTGATGATAGGCTATGCGGTTGCCTGCTATCCGTTGTGTCTTTATCTCAAGGTAGCAAGGATGAGGAAAAAGTTATTGCTTGTTTGCAGAGAGCTAACCCAAAATTGGTTTCATTTATTAAATTGATTGTAGATGAAGAAACTAGTTTCCAGACTATAAAGGAAGAATTCAAGGGTATCGTGAGCAATGCCGGGGTTGAAGTGAGAAGACCCTTCTGTAACTGTTTGATTGACATATGTAGAAACAAAGATCTCCTAGAGAGAGCCCACGAGCTACTATACTTGGGGACTTTATATGGATTATATCCTGGTTTGCACAACAAAACACAGTATGAATGGTGTTTGGACGTCAGAACATTGTCAGTTGGTGCATCTCTAACAGCACTTGAAGAGTGGATATGGACTCTCACCAAAATTGTTAAGCGGGAAGAAGCACTGCCAGACTTGTTCCTAGCCCAAACTGGCACCGGTGCTCATAAGTTTGCCCAAGGACTCAACATATCTTTTGCCTCGCATTTGAGAAAGTTGGCTGCTCCATTTAGTCAAAGTGAAGATAAAGTTGGTCTCTTTATTGCAACTAGAGAGGATTTGGTCTCTTGGGTGCAATCAAACTCCCCCTTCAGCTACTGTTGCAACATAAGATAGTGTAGAAGCTAAATGATATTTATCTTTTTTGTAATGGTTAATAGATTTGAATGGTACTTGGCAAGTCTGTTTGACCATTTGAAATGTTAAGATGTAGAGAGTGGATGCCAAAAGAGATGTAGAGACTAGAGAGTTGAAGCCAATGATGAAGCTGCTTGTGTTTACTGTATTTTTATATTCTAGGTATCAATAGCTGTAATAAGTTTCAGTTTCCTTTGTAACGAATTAAAACAACAGAAGTTGGATTATAATGACAGTACTTGAGAGTTGTGTACGGTGTACCTAATAGCGATGTTCATTTTGTTATACAAAATTTCCTTACCATATGGAGACTTGTGCCTTCCACTCAATGTAAGTATTATATATCCAGTTTTCTGTTTTCTTGATTTGAATGCATAGATCATTAAAGCATAAGCACCGTTAGTTATCTAATACATGTTTGATATGTTTATTAGTAAAATGCAGTGAGTTACCTGTTGAAAAAAATGTTAAATATCAGACAATGACAGTAATATTCATTGTTTTAATTTCACACCATCTTGATTTTTTTTTTTTTGAGATTATACCATCTTGATTTTATCACTAATAAGATTTGATTGATAGGCATTTACAGGTAATTGATGGAATTAATGATGCTGGATATGTGTCTGGTATTTTAACGCCCGTCTCTAATCATACTTGTATGTGTCTATTTTCACAAATTTACTAATTTTCACACCAGAAAACAGAATGCACACCAGAAGCTCACAAATCCTCCCTATAACTACACCACACACAATCAATTAACTACTATATCACTGTCCTATTATACAAATAATTACTACTATGTAATGTAACTGTCCTACCATATGACTGCCTCTATCACTAATTTTGCCTTGTTATTTTCTTATTTCTCATATAGAGTATACTAGCCACATTTTAGGCTTGTTTTCTGCATGATCCAGAACTGTCCCACATTTTGACTTTGGGCTCTAGCAAAATCCTCTGAGAAGTATCCCTTATCCCTGCTCTAGCAAACCTTTCCTCTAATTTTTTGGGAATTAATTTTATTTGTAAGGGTTCTATCTCAGAATTTAGGTTACATAGGGTAGCACCAATTTTTTGGATACAAGTTTGTATAACATGATCAGTGTGCGTGCTGCTTAAGCGGTCATTGCTACACCTACTCTTGCTGGGAATAATAGATTGTGGGTTTACAAATACAAGTTTGGTAAATTGATAAAAAACCAGATACTGGTGTAAAGTCTGTGTACCATACACAAATGCACCTCCCATCTGTAGGGTTGTTCAAAATAACTATTAAACCGAATCAATCACGAATCGAACCGAATTGAACTATTAAGAATCGAACTATTACTAATAGTTCTCGAATCAACTACATTTATTCAATGCATTCACTAATCGAATCGTGTTCTCGGGTCGCTTAGTGAATCGCGAACTACTAGGAGAACTACTCTCTCACTTTGAACTCACGCCTCTCTCACGACTCACGCGCACGCCTTTCAGTTTCACTCTTTCAGTTTCATCTTCTACTCTCTCACGAACTACTCTCTCACTATGGCTCTCTCACTCACTTCTACTCTGCGATTCTTCATTGTAGCTTCAGTGAAATGGTTTTTCTGCGATTTCTCTTCTACTCTCTACGAATCATCTTGATTCATCATCTCTCAGTTAGGGTTTTGAAATGCGTGTAAGAATCGAAGAATCAAGTTCGAACCCTAATCATATATCAGTTAGGTAAATTTCTTCGATCTTCACTGCTTTTGGGTTTTTATCCAGTTTTAAACTGCTAATGGGTATCCAAGTTCGAACCCTAATCATGATTTGTGTGATTTTTATCCAAGTTTATGTAATCCCAGACATAAATCACACAAATCATGATTTGGTGTTGATAAAGTATAGAGTGATGTATATGTGATTTGGGTTATTCATGATTCATGATTTGGTGTTGATAAAGTATAGACTGATGTATATGTGATTTGGGTTTTTCATGATTCATGATTTGCTGCATAGTATATGCTATCCAAGTTTATGGTGATTTTGTGTATTAGTATGTTCTGACACTTGGCTTACTTGTAAATTTATGGTGATTTTATGGTGATTTTGCTGCATAGTATTATTGTGGTCCTAAACTTGGATACATTCAGATTATTCATTCAGGTTTTACATGCTTAATGCCTCAATTCATGCAAAATTTTTAATTAATCAGCTCGAATTCTTGTTCATATAGTCTCAATGGGTATATTGTCTTCAATTTACATTTGGTGATTTGGCAAAACTGAAATTCAATTATGTAAGGGATAAAAACTGTGATGATCAGATAAAAACTATTGAAAATAGAGACTAGAGACTACTCACTACTACTGTGGGTCACATTTCAACTATAAGTCTAAAGTTGTGTTTTTTTTGCTCTGATTACAACAAAAATGTAAGTTTTGATATATTGGGTTGGTGGAAAGTCAACTCTGTAAGGTTCCCCGTCCTTTCAAGCATAGCTCGAGAGGTGTTGGCAATTCCCGTTTCAACGGTGGCATCAGAATGTGCATTCAGCACGGGAGGAAGGGTACTCGGAGATCATCGTTGTTGCTTAAAACACACAATGTTAGAAGGGCTTGTTTGCTTGCAAGATTGGTTGAAAGGGCAACCTCACTATCTATTTAACGAGGAGGACCCTGAAGAGATCCTTAGATTTGATCAAGGTAAATTTATAACAACATTTTATTTTGTTTGGTTCATATTTTCGTGTTTTACGGATGAAATAATTTTTGTTTTGCAGAAATATGCTCTCAAGACCGTCGTCTTAACCTTGATGACTGAGTACTTCATTGTAGCTTATTTACTATACCGGGCTAATATAAGGTTTGAATCAATTGTCAATTTACATATGCTAGATCAGTAGAAAATACCAGCTTCCTATGCCTAATTAATTTTTTTAATCCTATTATTAAATTAATTAACTTGTTGTGAACATAAATTAAAAACTAAGTGAATAATATGACTTGGTAACATAGTCAGTGGAGCACAATCCTCTGGTACTTAGTCTCTGAAGGAGAATCAGAATCCTCATTGAATCCTCCTCATTGAATCCTCTGGTACTTAGTCTCTAAAGGAGAATCAACTTCGATTGCTATTTTTGTGGCTGAATAATCTTTTTGGTTTTGTTCTTCTTCAGTTAAACATTGCGGATCCTACTACTGGATGCCAGAAAAAGCTAGAAATCGATGATGAGCAGAAGCTGTAATCCATTTACTCTCATTGTTTCTCATTCTCAGTATTAATTATATTACGTGCCTTCCTTCTGCAGTGCAAATTGAACATTGATATTCATGTGAGTTTGATTTTTACTGTTACTCAGGAATGCAACAATGTCAAAGGTGAAGTGAGGTAGCATATGACAAAGATATTGCACTGGCAGAGAGAGATAGACAGTTTATTTTGGTTTTAAATGATATAACAGTTCTAGACTTAGTTTATTTTGGTTTTATAAACTGTACTTTTAACAGTTCGGTAATAGTTCGGATTTATTTTAACAGTTCGGATTTATTTTGGTTTTATAAAGCGTAATTTTAATAGATTCGGTAATAGTTCGGAAAGTTCACTAACAATTCTGTAAAAGTTCGGATTTATTTTGGTTATATAAGCTGCAAATCGAACTGTTAGCGTAAAAGTTCAGTTCAGTATTAATAGTTCAGTTCAGTAAAAGTTCAAATTAATAGTGCGATTCGGTAAAAATTGCATTAAAAGTTCACTACTATGATTCGATTCGGTTAAAAGTGTGAACCGAATCTGTTAGTGTAGTTCGATTCGATTGAGAATCGTTAACGCAGATTCAGTTGATTCACGAACTATTTCCAATAGTTGATTCGGTTCGATTCTCCTCGAATCGAACCGCATGAACAACCCTACCCATCTGTAATAGGCAGTGATATCATGTATGTATGTATATGGTTGATAATAGATCTGCCTTGTTAATTAAACTGGCATGTTCTTTTGATTAGGTAAACACAGAATATTTGATATTACAAAATCCAAAACAGTATGGTTGACTTGTGCCTAAATTTGCAAAACTATAGATCTGTCTTGATAGCATCCCAAGTTTGTTGCCCACCGAGTTGGTTGGCTACGAAGGAACACAACTAGCAAACATCTAAAAGAGTATATAATAGTGTTTAGAAACTTCACCCTCGGAAGAACAGACAATTAGAATCAATGCCCTTTGCATTCTACAATAAGAAAAGGTTCATCTGCCAAAACACTCACGGTAGGCCTTCGTTAAACGTGCATCAGGCCTTCAGCTAGTAATTGTAGAATTCAAATGAACGTATGTTTATCAGACCGGTGTCGTGTTTCTAAACACGCCACTAGACTCGTGTTTGGAAACGCTGTGAATAACCATGTCTGCATAGAAGCTAAAAAACAAAGCTTTGTGGATTGTCGCGCATCACAAGGAATCTACTGTGGTTTGGTTCCAAACGCTCATTAAGACCATCACCTAATAAACACTCAATTCCCCCGCTCATCTCATCAACTAATAACTCTATTTCATTACATTTCAACAATAAAATAAGTGCACAATAAGGGAACCTATTAAGTACCTTTCCACGTAAGTACCCACCATTGGAAATGCCCTACTAGGAGTGTTACAAATTAAAACACTACCTCAGCAAAAACACTTTAATTAAAAGACAGAAAAGTACCAACTCGGATTAAAACAGAAGAAAGGTAACAACAAATGCTGGGTTCCCTATTGTTAGTTTACGGAAGCTGTATTTTCCATTTGTGCAATTTATAATTTGATTTGATTTAGACATCTGTGATTCAGAATCATGTTAATTTGCGACGGTGTAAATCCACCCTCAGTTACAGATTGTCATTTCTGACTAAGGACTGCTCCAGGTCAATCAATACACTTGTATCCCCACCAATATACACCCATTTTTTACTTGGCTATGCCAGAGAAAGAAAAAAGAAAATAAATTGAAAAGGCCTTCGCTATGCAAAATTTCTATCATTTTTCATCTCTATAACTGCAAAAAAGGGGGAGGGGGAGGAAAAACAGCATGGATAAATTAACAGTTTAAAAGGCTGTACTTTTCTTTTTCCCACTCCTAAAGAAAATTTCCAAAAACCTATCTGCAATGTCCACCAAATTGCATTTTGGGATAGAGCTTTGACAGTTGCCTCCTGTCATTAAAACGAGAGATTCCTCAGTGATGCCTTTTTGTGATCCATGAAAAATGGATCAGCTGTGAAACTGTGGCATCATTTTCAGGTGAAAAAATGTCATCATATGTATGGAGCCAACAGTGGGTTGAAGGCCTCACAGATATTTCCCTGACGATTTCCAGATTCTTCCTTCAAGTGATATAACCATAACAGTAACGTCATCATGATACTTCCTCCGGTCTCCTTGTGGGATATCCAGCAATTCATGAAAATCCATTCCTGCAACAATTGAATCCAATATCAGCACTCTAATCCCAGGCAGGTTGTAAAGTGAAAAATACATTAGTAGCAACAGATCACTTCATAAAATAAGTTTTCACCAAATATAAGAGACAAAAATAACTCATGGAAAACAAATGCAGACAGACACAACCACAATCCTGAATACAACTGCCACATCAGCCAAATTTTTGAATCAAAAGAAAATGGCAAAGCTTGGTTTTGGCCAACTAATATAGTAGCTGCTGCACAAATGCTACACCCAATCAAAACAATGGACCAGAAGCTCTAGAGAATGGAAAATATATAAGGGAAAAGTTTCCAAATCCTTCAATTTTGAATACGTATACCCCGCAAGCTTTAGTTAGTACTTTTCAAAATTTACCATCAGTTTGTTCTTCAACATGTGTTAATCTATAAACAACCAACCAGAATTTCGCCCAATCATATGGAGCAAGACAAATGCTGTTAGTTCTGTATAAAGAAAATCTAATTAATATTCTCTCCACTTACGTTGTTCAACAAATTTTAAAAATTGCAAAACGAGAAAGGTACAAAATGTGAGAAGAATCATTTACCAGCCTTCTTAGCTGCACGGAGGAGCAGCTCTTCTATTAAATGTTGGGCAGGATCTCCATCTGGAAACTTTTCCATGAAATTTTCAACTTGAGAAACCACTTCTTCATTGTTTAGATATTGATATAAACCATCAGATGAGAGGATCAGGAACTGATCTCTTGGGCATAATCGATGGTGTCGTAGTGAAGGGATGCAGGATACATATGGAGCAGTGCCAATATATTGATTGCGAAACATTTCTAGTACTGCATCATTTAACTTCGGCTACATAAAAAATCAATGCATACCATCAGGTAAGGATACATTCATCAAATATGTAAGAAATTTATACAGTCCTAAACCTGACAATCAGGCTTCTAATTTTGAGTGCAGAAGAGTATCAGTATGCAGCAGCACCATAAGCAAAATAAAAAGGGAGTTTAAGTACAAATAAGTGAGTCCTAAACTATGACTATATGAGCACCAATGCAATGTGTTCTCCCAGCAATTGACTGTAACACTCATGTTCTCATTTTACAATTAGAAGTTTATTGCAAGACTGAAGTCCAAATGGTTGGGCACTAGCTTACAACTATTTAGTTCATCATAAATCGTTACAGCATCTGAAGAATAATTATGATATCACGTGACAGGTTTTGCAACTTTTTCCCTTTCATTTTTGACTGAGAATGGAAAGAGTTTTCCTTTGTGATATATATTTCTATTTGTCGCAATAACTAATGTTTCTCAACACAAACGCTTTCCACACCAAACTTAACACCAGAAAACACATATTGATCATGAACAACAAGATTTAAATGTCTATGAATATAAATACTAATAAATACTTAAATAACACCATAGAATGTCTGTTCACCTCTTTTGGAATATCTTTAAATATCCTCTATTTACATATATGTACTTACAAACAGTGTGTGTACACACATGTGCACATTTTCTTAAAAACAAAAGGGGGCGCTAAGCAAGATGAATAATATCAAACCAAGTGAACGAGAAATATTATTCCATAATGAATGAATAATAGAAATCAGTATACTATTTTCTGTCTCAAAAAAGGGGAGAGTGGTTCAGAAGGACATTTTTTACAATTTATAAGTTTATTGAAAGATTGATACGGGTAAAGATTGGGATTATCTTCGCTACCTGTAACCTTTAAAAAGGTAGACTGCTATCGGAATAAAGAAGCAAGAAATCATTTTAAGAAAATCCGTGTTCGTCAAGGACGGGTTCTTACACAGAAGAGTCTGCTTCTTAATTTCATCACAGGTCAGATTAAAAATTCTACCATGTCTAGAGCTAGCATGGGTGATGTGGATCTAACAGCAACATTAAAGGCTTTCATGGGGCATATGACAGACAGACAGTCTGCAATAGAAGAGAAAATGGTTGACCTTTCCTTAGAGGTTTCATTGAAGGATCAATTGAAGAGATCGTGAGAAAACAAACAAGGATTGAGTACTAAGCCAGAACAACAGGAGGTAGAGGTAGCGACCGACAAGGATAATGGAGGAAAACTGTGTAGAGAAGATACGCAAGTGCATTGTTGCCAACAATCCAAAGTCATCGAAGGTGTCTCTCACCACGAGTTCAAAGCTTCTGCCGCCAGCAAGACTGTTGTCGTAACTCGCCGGAAAGGCAAGAACATGCTTCAACTTGATATCCCTCCGTCTATTCCAAATTTGCCAGAGAATAAACGGCCTTCCATATATTCCAAATTTTCCATTCAGCAATTTCAGCTAAATGATGGTTTGGAGTTGTCTTTCACCGACAAAAAACCATTTGCCAGAGTTTGCCTATGCAAAGATCTGACATCAGTGCTTCCCACATCTAAGCTCGTTCCTGATTTTTTGAACCCATGACGCTTGAGGAGGTTTCTGATGACGGAAGTGGATCAGAAGGTGATGTGAGACATGATCCAGGATGATAACTTACCGGAAGCTTACCCAAGGTTTAACCTTGAGGGGGAGGGTGGGGGGGGGGGGAATAATATGAATAAAGATTATGATTATTTTATGATTTTATCTTTTTAAGATTAGGGTTATGCTATCTTTTTAAATTTAGGTTGGGCAGCTGATTAGGAATAAGATTACTTTACATCGTTTAAAATTGAATTTAAAGTTTCTTTATCAAGACAATAACATTCTGCATAATAGAACCCTGATAGGTAGTAGCGTTTGAATAGGATTAGGACTCTCTTAACTATCTGTAACCTTTAAAAAGGTAGCCTAGTATGGGAATAAATAAACAAGAAATCATTTTGTTGTCAACGGGGTTCTGTGAAGGACGAGTCTTCTTAGTACTTTCACCATAGGTCGAGACTAGATTTCTACCGTGTCTAGACCTGTGACTTGATCTCATGCAAAGGTTCATAACAAAGACAATGCATTGCAATAATAAAAATGTAATTATAAAGATACCTGTTTCAAAAATCCTGCCCCAAATGCTCTGGTGACCTTAAGACGGCCTTTAACTCTATCATTGACTATACAATGTGGATCATCAGGATGCTCATTTTTAATTCTAATGATTTCCTGCAAAATAATGTCCCATTTTTTAAACAACTGAAATAAGCAGATCACAATCCGACTGAAGAAAAAGGAAACAAATGAATAACCACAACTATTACCAAAAGTTTAACTTCTGCAATCATCATTTCATAATGAAAACAGTGGTGCTAATGATCTAAACATATTGAATATATCATCACAAAGTCCTCAGTCTTAATATTGCATGCTACTAAATCTCAAATTTTGTCTAACTCGGCCCTTGGTATAAAACAGAATACTGGATTTAATGAAAGAAACAATGGCATCCCTCTAGGAGTACAATGCACTAGGGGAAAAGTACACCATGACATGCATACACAAACTCAAACATGGACACACACATACTAATGGCTGCATTACTAGTTACTTACTAGTTTTTTAAGGGCGTTGAAGCTTAACAGATATCTATAGAGAAATGGTTAAACTAAATTGGAACAGGTATAGTAAGGAAAATATGACATATAGCAAAAAACCAAACTTGGCAATAGTGAAGAAAGAAAGCATTTAATTTAACCAAAAGGCAAACCTATTCAAAATTAAACTTACTTCTTGAATGCTGGTGCTGTGGTCAGTAGAGAGCTGCAATGCAGCCAGCCTCATTTCTTGACCAAGACCCTTATTCCCCACCTTGATTGCAGTTTGATCTAAAGCTATGGACTCCTCAACTATGCTTTCGGTGCTGGAACCAACATCAACATCTCCCTTACTTGCAGATTCCTTCACATTAGAAATATCCTTCACCTCCTTTGGCTCATAGTGCGCAACGATAGCACGGCTATCCCCAACATTCATCACATACACATCCTCATCCCTCATCAAAGCAACCAACAAACAGGAACCCATCAAAGCAAGCTCAGGATTTGTATCCAGAAGCTTATCCGTCATATCCAAATATGCATTCTCAGTCACTTGAAGTGCATTAGAAAGTGCATTCAAAACCAAATCATGATCCACAGGACCCACTTTCTTCCTCCTCCCACCACCACCACTACGAGTGCCCGAACCAGAAGGCTTGATTTCTGTCTCGGATTTCTCTTCTTTCTCTTCCTCAGTCCCCAAATTCCACGGCAACTTCCTACCTTGAACCTCCTTATGCTTCGACAACCCGTGCTTCAGTTTTGATAGCAACAGCCACCGTCTACTAACGGCAGAACCTGCATTGCCATTGCTAACGCTAAGAGCATCATCAACAGAAAACGCGAACCTGTCAGACCCTGAAAGATCAAGCCCATCTTCTGGGTCTTCAGCCAGAAATTCCCACAATCTACGCCGTCTACTCTCCGTTCCGGTTACCGGTCCACTTCCATCCACCATCTTCGCTGAACTAGAACTCGATTCTTCTATCTCCATCTTGTTTTTCTGCTCAACCGGATTAGTATCACTATTGATATTAATCTCTGGTGATTCTTCAACTTCCCAGAACAAACCCTGAAGCTCATTGTGAACGGCACGGTACATATGACCCATAAGAAACTCCGGTGCATCGGGGCCATTGAAACCATCGTAAATCCCCACGAACAACCACCCCTGCTCCTCCGACACCACGACGTGAACCCTATCCTCTCCAGCCTTCCCCAGAGCCCACTGCACATTGCTCTCATTCTTCACCTCCGGTGAGGGATTCGCTTTCACCTCGCTCGCCGTAACCTCCTTCCTCCCAACGAAGTTCAACACCGGCACAACCCACGGCCGCTTCTTATCCGACACCTTCCGCTGAAACGCTTTCCGGAACCCCGACACGCCTTTCTTCTTAGCATACATACCCCCTAGCGGCGCCGAGAAAGGAACCTCCCTGCCGCCGGAGACGCCTCCATCAGCACCGACGCCGGTGTTTATCGGTCCAGAATGAGCGCCGCTCTCAATTGGACCAGAGAGAAAGAAACCACTTCCCTCAAAGAGTTCACCTCCTCTCGGCACTGGCTGAAGCGGAAGAGCGCAAAACGACGACGTACTCTCAAAGCCATTAACGATGTTACCCTTGGTAACCGCCCCAACCGAATCAGCAGCGGCATCTTCTTCTAACTGAATAACGGTCTTGGGAACAGAGCTGTTAGCACTAACGGAAGCTCCAGAAATAGCTTTAAAACCGGTTTCGTGAAAATCGGGTCGGGTTTTGTGGATTGATTCATGAGTTGGGGAAAAACGAAGAGAGGTGGAAGGTGAAATGAAGCGATCGGAGTGAGTAGGAGAGAGAAAACGAGCGGAGGATCTGACGTAACAGAAAGAATGGCCTAGGGTTTCATCTAATGGTTCATTGGCTGTGAAAAGAACGTCATGGTGTTCGGTTCGTTTGGTCCGGTTAACCGGAGGTAAGCAAGAACACAACCTGGAAACACCAGTTCCCATCACATTTGTGTTGTTTATTACCGTTTTGATTTTTCCGGCAGAGACCCCAACCAACCCTCAAGCCCAATCCTAAACTAGAAAAGGGACTGAGGGGAGGGAAGAGGGTCAAGGGTAACACACAAATTTTTTTAAAAATCAAAAAAAGAGAAAGAAAGAAAGAAAGAAAAAGAAAGTCTAGAGAGAGAAAGAGAGTGACTGAGCAAGAAAAAGATGACAAAACGAGGAAAGTGAGGAGAGGGAAGATGAAAAGAAAGGAGTGAGTGAGTGAAGAGAGAGAAAGAGGGGGGGTTTTGAGTTTTCTACGTGAGTAGAAAAATTGTTGTTGCTTTATTTGTCTCTTTGCGTGGCTTTTTCAAATGTTTTTTCTTCTGTTTTTGTGTGTGAAGTTGTTGACACTAATATGCGTTGACGGTTACGTCTGAAAATCCTGTGGGTGTTTATGTAAGCTGTCTAGACACGTAGGATTACAGCTCACCCTTCTATACTGCTCCACCCAGTTTTCTTTGACTTTTTATAACTTTTAATGTCATAAATAAATCCTTCCCTCTGATTAATGATAATTTAATGCCATAAATCCTTCCTCTAATTAATGATAATTATTACCTTCCTCCCATTTTGTATGTACACATTTAAAGTTTTTTGTACATTTCTAAAAATAAATAAATTAATAGTCTCGATTTTTTAAAAAAGTATTATTTAATTTACTATTACTCGTTTCACAGTACACATGGCTTTTTGAGAATAACTTTTTTTTTATTTTACTTGTCGTTCTCAAAGTTCAATGAAATATTAATTATAACTATTGTTTTATCAAAAATATCCCCCACTATTAATTGCAGAGAGAGAAATATGTAAAACAAAATGTTCCTCAATTCCAAATCTATTAATGATAATTATTACCTTTGTTCCATTTTGTATGTACGTAGTTTAAAGTTTTTCAGATTTCTTAAAAAATTGATTAATAGCCTAGATTTTTAAAAAAATGTTGTATAATTTACTAATATCTCCGTTTCACAGCACACGTCGCTTTTTAAGAATAATTTTGTTTTATTTTGCTTGTTGTTTTTAAAGTTCAATACAATATTAACTGCTCCCTCCACTATTAATTGCAGAGATAGAAATATGTAAAACAAAATGCTCCCCCTTTCCAAATCTTTTACTCCCTTTCTTCCACAATACATATCATTTTAAAGTAATTTATAAATTACAAATATCAAGAAGATTAATAAATTTTGTTGTTTTTGATGAAAGTATTTATCATTTTTCTAGATTACCTTTAACTATTTATTATTTCACTCTACATAATTCTATATCCGCAGAAAATAGTTAAGGATATTATTCACAAAGTAATACATGACATGTAGGATAACAACTCACCCTTTTAATGCTCCACCCAGTTTTCCTTGACTTTTTATAGCATTTAATGTCATAAATAAATCCTTCCCTCTAATTAATGATATAATTTAATGCCATAAATCCTTCCTCTTACCTTCGTCCCATTTTGTATGTACATAGTTTAAAGTTTTTGTACATTTCTTAAACTAATGACTAAAAATCTAGATTTTTTATAAAAGTGTTGTGTAATTTACTACTCACTCTGTATCAAAATAATAGTTTTTTTAGGCAAAGTAAAAAATTTCAAATTAATTGTCGTTTTGTCATTTCAATGCATCATTTATTAAATCTTTTCAATTTTACCCTCATTAATTGTTGTAACTTTTCACTAATCAAAGACATCACCAACATGCATTTATTAATTGATGGGGATAATATAGTTAAACTACCATGTCACTTTGTCAATTTATTGTTTTTCTTAATCTCTGTGGCAAAACCTTAAATGACTATTATTTTGACTAGCGGTATACCCGTGCATGGGTTTTCGCATTATTTTTATTTATAGATTTAGACATAATTTAATTGGTTCGAACATTACCCTTGAAAATCAAAACTAATTTAAAGTAGATAAACAAAATGTTTCAAATTATAACTGAATTAGCCCGAAAAATACCCTAAACATTTACCAGCAATATGTTATATTTCCCGTAGAGATTAGAAAACAAAATTTTATTAAATCTCAAAATTTTCAAATTGTAATTTTTCTCGTAGAGATTAAATAAAGGCTTTTGATTTTCTCACCCCCCTCAACCTACATCTCACCCCCATATTTCCCAAAAACCCAATACTACCCCTGCGTTTTAAAAAAAAAATTAAAATTTTCGGAATTACCTCAAAATAAGGTAATTCCGGTTCCAAAAAAATTAAAATTTCGGAGTTACCTCTAAAAAAGGTAATTCCGGTTCATAAAAAATAAAAAATTTCAGAATTACCTCTAAAATAGGTAATTCCGAAATTTGTAATTTTTTTTTTAAGTTTGTATATTAAATTAATATTTAAACGCGTTTTATTTTGGAAATATGATATGAACGGATTACGATTTAAATAAGAAGACGTCAAAATATATAAAATGACCAACATAAAATAGGAGTACAAATACAACTATGGGTCCAAAATGTTTAACAATGGTGAAAATAAGCACGTGAAGTAGGTGAGCAGGCGACATCTAGTGGCATCGGGCCAATGCTGTTGCTCTCTCGCACCTCTCTCTCATATGTCTCTAGGACAATGGGCTCCCCGATGATATGGTGGATCTCGAGTGGCTCGCTCGTGGCTCGCTCTGGCCGTAGCTCGCACCGGAGTAAGACGCACACCGTTACCCGATCGTACTCAAGGAAGGTAATCGGGATCGCACTCGTCGTGGTAGCCCGCCACTCTACTAGCTCGCCAAAAAGTCCGCGCCCGAATCGATACATCAACAACCTCGTGATGATCTCGTCGCAGAGGAACATTACCCGAAATGGGTGGAAGAGGATCCTCTGTACTCGCTCGAATCGCCAACGCACCGCATCGGCATGTAGGGAGCAAAGATCATCGCCCAAAGCAACCGGCCTCAGAAAAGCGGATATGTTCGACAAAGGAACATATCGCTGTGGTCTGGATGACGATGCTTTGATCCATGCCCAAACGATCCACGACCATGTGAAGAGCCTCAACAGAATCAAAATCGGCTGTGGTCCAATGGGGTGCCATCCAAATGGGCAAGTGGAGCAAAGACGGCCACATCATCAAGGTGATCGTCATCTCCCAAAGGGCATGTGGAATGAGCAGGTCTCGGGATGCCACCTCTCCACAAAAGTAGATATCAACTCATGGTTGATTGCCCCGCAGTGTGATGTCCAACTCGAAAGCTTAGCGGGCAGACGCAACCGATTGCTCTACACGTGGGTGGTGCTCAGAGGTCTAACTCTAGGAATCTTACGCCGTGAGATACAACCTTTAGTTTCCGAAATTTGAAAAAATTAAAATTAAAATTAAACCATACGTACGTTATTAAAAATAAGTAATTAATTGTTGTTAAGTAAAATTAAAATAAAAAATTAAAATATTACCTCGCATCTATCTATCCAGGACGCGCAGTGCGTATCCCAATGTAAATATAAGGGTGTGTGCTCCACAGCTGGAGCAGGCTGAACCTCCTCCTCCTCAACCTCCTCCTCAACCTCCTCCTCCTCCTCCTCCTAATGTTGACCCTCATCCTCCTGCTCCTCCAAAGCCTCCCAACCGTCATGATACAGCTCTGGGTACTCCTATTGGTGCCGCATATTGTACTCATAATCGTGGTGGGTCAGATCTGTATCCATTGCTCATACCATGGGTGAGGTCTGGCCGAGGCCGAGGCTCGTGCTCGAGCTCAACCATCTCTACCACTCGCACGGGCTCTCTCGCGCCGACGACGCTCGAAGCATGCCCAGCAGACTCCGAGCCTCGTAAAGTGTCCGGAGAAGGAGTCATCGCTACACTTGGCCTCCCTGAATCTTTGTGCTCGTCGCGTCATTTCTTTGAGTCTTTGCTCTCGAAGACTCTGCTCGCTCTACGTTGTCTGATCGTCTACTCGCCACTGTTAAAAAAATAAATGTAATTAGAAAATATTAATAATTGAAAAAAAAATATGGATTTTCGGAATTGCTGGGTAATTACGAAAAGAATTTTGGAAATATGGGGGTGAGATGTAGGTTGAGGGGGGTGAGAAAATCAAAAGCCTTAAATAAAACTTATTGATAGAGAAAAATTGTTATACCCCAATTTTGTCCGGCTATTTCAGATTCATAAAAGAATAAAATAAAATGTATTTTCACGAACGCAAAATTCTAACGGTATTTTTCTCGTATTTGAAAAAAACCCAAAAATATGTGTCGTTGTACACGCACATTATTCTTGATCGCGATACGCGCGTTAGTTCTAATGATCTTGTACCGCTTCATTATCGTTGTGTCGGAGTGTCTTTTCTTTACTGTATACGATCCTAATCACATGTGGGTGTTACTCCTAATTATGTGTGCGTGTTTATCTGAGTGCGCGTGTTTATTCATGTTGTGTGTATTAAGTTGCTAGTCAAGTGCGTGTATTTTTCTTTAACGATGTAAACATTTGATTCTAATCGATACTTTCTCATTTTCAAAAATATATCGTTCATCATATGAGAGTCCAATCGTGTGCGCGTGTCATTTGGTAGTCGTTTGCGACTTTGCATTATTATTATTATTATCATTATTATTAATTTACTTTTAGCCTTATCGTTATTGTCTCTCTTTATTAATATTTAGTTGAACTTTGTTATAATGGACCAAAAGAATTTAGTTAACGAATAAATAAAATTGTAAAAAGAACACTATAACTTTTTTTGTTGATGATTTCCAGTTTTACTAAAAGGTAGTACAAATAATTTAAAATTTGATTACAACATATAAAAAGAAAAAAAAATTAATTACAAAAAAAAGTAGAAAAAATGTGGGGCCTGGAGAGCATCTTCGTGGTTGAGTTTGAACAAATAGAAGAGGACAAAACGTGTGCAGGAAGATGAGCAGCAAATAGAAGAGCTCACGTGAAGTTTATCGCCCCATTTTTTTAATTTGTTATTCGCTTGACCTTTGTTAGTAGCGATGTTGTTGCAACTGAAACATGCAAAGTCAAATCATGACCCTACCAAATAGTGCTTTCTCATGTGATTTTAAAAACAACCAGCCAAATTTCGTAGTCAGATCACTGTTCATGCACAGGAGCATTGTTCCCTTCCCAGAGCACTGTTCATGCACAAGAGCAATGTTCATAAACAGTGTCACGTGACTATTCACCAAAATTGTTGTCATGGGGTGAATAGTGGACTGATGAGGTGAATAGTGGACTAATGGGGTGAATAGTCCCGGTGGTAGAGTGTTGTCATGGGGTGAATAATGGACTGATGGGGTGAATAGTGGACTAGTGGGGTGAATAGTCCCGGTGGTAGAGTGTTGTCATAGGGTGAATAGTGGATTAATGGGGTGAATAGTGGACTAATGGGGTGAATAGTCCTGGTGGTAGAGTGTTGTCATAGGGTGAATAGTGGATTAATGGGGTGAATAGTAGACTGATGGGGGTGAATAGTCCCGGTGGTAGAGTGTTGTCTAGAGAAAACAGTGGATTGATGGGGTGAATAGTCCCGGTGGTACTGTTTATGTACGGTGCACGTGTGCATGTGTCAAATACCACCACTGTTTATGTACAGTTCAAAGGGATAGAAGGATAGAAAAAATGCTGAAGTTCACGTGAAAATTGAAAACAACAACATTGGCGCCAAGACGAAAAATTTTCAAGTCTGCCAAAATGCCAAATTGGCAGACAAACCATATTTCAGAGACTCACCCCCTCAGAATACTATTCATCGTGTCCCTACCACATAGTGTCTTATCATGTGATTTTGCCGAGCACTGTTCATAAACAGTAATACTGTTCCCTCCTCAGAATACTATTCATCGTGTCCCTACCACATAGTGCCTTATCATGTGATTAATATTGTTCCCTCCTCAGAATATTGTTCATGCGCAGAAGTACTATTCATAAACAGTGGTCGTCACTATTAACCAAAGTTGAACACAGCAAAGCGCCTAAATGAAAAATTTGGCAGTCCGCCAAAATGACTAAATGGTGCACAAAACTGATTTCAGGGACTCACTCCCTTTTATGTATTAAAGATACGGAGGGAGTATTACTCTATTTCACAGTACACGAGACTTTTTGAGAATAATTTTATTTTATTTTATTTGTCGTTTTCAAAGTTCAATGAAATATTAACTATTATAATACCCTCCACTATTAATTACAGAGAGAGGAATATGTAAAACAAAATGCTCCCCCCCCCTCCAGTTCCAAAGCTTTTGGTGTTTTAGCAAACGCACATGAAACGAAAAAACATTAATTAGGTAAAAATTAATCTAAAATACATTCATTTAATATATTGTTCTCCATAACTTTGCTTTGGTAAATGCAATCTTCTTAATACAACATAATTATTAAGTGTAAAGTGGAAATAGTTAAAATAACATTGAATTTGTAAAACATCAAAAGTTTTGGAACAAAATTTGAAGGTCAAAACATCAAAAGATTTGGAATAGAGAGAGTAGTAAATAGTTAAGGGATTTTTTTTGTACCACCCACATCCTCCCTCCCACCATTCTATTATTCTAGAAATACCCCTCATTTAAAAAAAAATAACTTTTTAACAAAATCTAGGATTTACCTCACATGTAGGTAAATTTGGTTAGCAAAATGCTAACCGAATTTATATCACTTATAGATAAATTTGGGGAGAAAAAGGATTCCCGGATTTACCTCACAAATAGGTAAATTCGGTAGCAAAAATGCTAACCGGATTTACCTCACTTATAGATAAATTTGAGGAGAAAAAAGGATTCTCGGATTTACCTCACAGATAGGTAAATTCTGTTAACATTTTGCTAACCGAATTTACCTATCTTTGAGGTAAATTTGGGAATCATTTTTTCCTCAAAACACCCCGGATTTACCAAAATTACCTATATTTCCGGAAATTTTGTTGAATTTAGGGATATTTTTGTCCAAAAATGGGATTTATGGGGGTGGGAAAGAGGAAGGGGGTCCAAAAAAAATTCAATAGTTAATTGTATTCTAGAGAAAAGATAAATACTTTCATCAATAGTAACAAAATTTATAAGTCTTATTGGTATGTGTGATTATCCTTAAAACAACATGTATTGTGAAACAGAATGAGTACTCCATTCGTATCAAATTAACTTTCTTTGAAAGTATATTCTTAGTAAGGGTGACAATTAATTTGAATCAGAGGGAGTACCATTTAAGTATTTATCTCTCTATATAGATAAATGTGGCTCACTTATTTGATATAAAAAATTATCATAATAAATAGGGTATGACTAAAAGAGAATATTAAATATTTCATCAAAAATGTAAAATAACAATCAATTTGAGACAAATTAATTTGGCGAAAACAAAAAAATGAGATGGAGATAGTACACACCACATTGGCATAATTTTTTTACTGTATTATTGATGCGCAATATTCATCGGTTTTGCCGATAACTAATCTATTTATGAGAATTTAGTTGGCCGCGTGTATTAGACTTTACTGGTATGTGTGGTTTTTTTTTGACAAAGGTCTGTGTGGTTTTGATTATCTAAATAATTTAAATTATTATTTAAAATTAATACATATTTAATGTGTGTTATGTGTTACCTTATTTAAGATATTTTTTTTGTAAACCAAGGTATCATCCACGGCGACAGTGAAGATTAATCGTTCGATGTATTGGAGATTCATTTAATGGGTTGACCTCTGCTAACAAATATTTTTCCATACCCATCGACTATGGATCGAACTCAAGACCAAATAATTAAGGGATCCAAATATCTACCACTTACATCACATCATGTTGGTCCCTCGTTTCATTTAGTGGCTTAAAGTAAGTCTTTGATTTTTCATGGATTAATGAAAAATGTGTTCAATATACAATCATTAAATACGATCAAAGGAATGCGATCCTCTACGGGTAAAGATATTCTAGGGTTATTAGATGGAAGAAATGATTGTGTAGGTATGAACCTATTATTTAATGCTTACTTAAAGCATTGGTAGCAAAAAATGCTACTTTTCTTAACCGCGAAAAAAGTTGCCAATATTTTGACAGATGAGATTTCAGTGGCAAAAGAAATAGCTAAAGAGGAAGAAGAGGATAAGCACTTAAAGTAATACTCCTATGGAAGGATTATGTCTATCTCTGTAAGAACTTTAATCTTAACGGGCTAACTAATGATCTTTATGATTATTACAGTACTTGTAAGTCCGTCAGAGATGTCTGGGATGCTCTAAAAAAGAAATATGATACCGAGGAAGCTGGCGCTAAAAAATATGTTGTCAGTCATACCTTAATTACAAGATGATAGATGACAAATCTGTAGAGACTCAGTCACATGAGATTTAGAAAATAGCTCATGCAATTATATCTCTGAAGGCATGGCCTTAAATGAACAATTTCAAGTAGCTGTTATGATTGACAAACTTCCCCTTGCTTGGAAGGGTTTCAAAAATCCCCCAGGCACAAAACCAAAGAATTCTCTAGAAAGTCTGATTACCCGACTCCAAATTGAGGATGAATCTCGGTAACAATATCAGAAAGATGAAGTCTTGATTGTTTTAAACAACAACAAGAGGACAAGGACGGTTCTGAAGCCAACTGGAAAACCTTTCAAGAATCAAAACCTTAATCAGCTTCAAAAGAACCCTACCAAGAATGGGAACCCTCCAAAGTCCAAAAATCCTAATGCTCAACCACCACCACAACCACCTAGAAATGATGTTGATCCTCCATTCAGTTGTTTCAATTGTGGAAGACTAGATCACATGACAAGCAAGTGAACAGGCCAAATCCTGCTCCGCGGGCTAACCTGACTGAAGAGCATTTTACTGCTATGATTTTTGAAATCAACCTTGTTGGTGGATTTGAAGGATGGTGGTTGGACACTGGCTCCATGTGTGCAATGACTGTGCTATGTTTAAAACATACACGACTGCTATAAATAAGAAAGCATTCCTCACGCCACTCAGTTGTTGGTACTGGAGACGTGGAACTAAAATTCACATCTGGAAAGACTCTGATCTAGAAAGATGTGAAGCACACTCCAGAGATAAGGAAGAAAAGACAACCAAATGTGTCTTATTTTCGAATTTGGGGTTGCTTGGCTTATGTCAGGATCCCAAATCCAAAAATAGTTAAACAGCTTACGAATGTGTATTCATTGGGTATATAATAAATAGTAAAGCATACATGTTTTACGTCTTAATGAATAAGTGATCATAGATTCAAATGAAATTGAATTTTATCAAAGTAAATTCCCTTTTAAATCAGGAAATAGTGGGGGCACCAGAACTAGTCAAGTTTTTGTGCCTAGGAACGTTGAAAACAACGAACAAAGAGAAATAGAACCTTGAAGAGCTAAGAGAGCATGTGTTGCTAAAGACTATGGACCCGATTATAGGACCAGGTTTACCCACGTATTTCTGAAATCAGGAAACATCGGAACCCGGCGGCCATCGTGATCTTGTTCACCGCAAGTCAGTGGTGACCCATCCGTACGGATCTTCACTCCAACCTGCGATAACAGAGTTGGCAATGACTCCAAGGTCTGAGCCGCCCTACACTTTGTTTTGATCGATGTTATACCCCAATTTTGTCCGTCTTCCTTTTTTCTTGTTGTTTTAGTTGTTTAATTTATTAATATATAGTCCAAAAGTGTAGAAAAAAAAGCTAATTTAATTTTTATTACAATTTATGAGTGTCCAAAATGTTCCAATCTCTAAAATACAAAAAAAAATAGGCAATAAAAAATACAAAAAATAAAAAAACGAAAATTAAATAAAAGGAGCGGCATCAGTAATCTCTGGGGTCTGTTCTTGCTCTCCAAGACTACTCAGCAGGCCCACATTATCAGATCTGCAAAAGCCCAAAAACAGCCATTAATGCTTAAACCTAATTTCTACCTATAAATAAGCGGCTAGCCTAGAGTCTAAAACACACAGAATCAGAGACAAAAAATTCCAAATCACTAAAAGGGATTAGGGTTTTTCATGTTACAACCCTAATCACAAAAACCTCAAGTTCGAAGCCGCGCCTACGAGAAGGAAAGCGGCATAGCGGTGAAAGGCAACCACCGACAACCATATTATTCAGAAGCAGCAGGGTAACCAACAACAATAACATCACTCTTTCAGAAAAGATACTAAAATAATCAGGTTGGTAATTCCTTATCATTCAAAGCTGTATATGTATACATGTTCATGACTTAAGCATGCTCTCCTAGTTTTTTTTTCTTTGGAAATGGGAAGTCTTTGTAAACATCATTTCAGTAAATAGGGTTATTTTCTTTTCACAAAGTAAATAAAATCTGGAAATAAGGGTAGAACATCATAGGTTTTGAATCAAAAAGCGAGTTATTGGTGAACCAAAAGATTATCAACATTAAGCAAATTAACCACTTTAAAATCAAAATAGACTAGTAAAAATGGACATGAAGTAGATTGGGATTCATTATTTCCTTAGTATGTGATCATCTTGTGACCGAGAAAATAAAATAAAAAGGAACAAAGAAAATCGACCTCAAGCTCGCGGAGCTCGGTCATCTTCTCTCGTGAGAGCTCCGTGAGTCCCCATAACCTTGAGACCACAACTCCAAAAACCATAGAGAAAACGGCCGAGAGAGGAACCCAAACCGTCTTTTGAGTCACCTCACGTCGTCGATGGAGCTTCACCGTCGCTTTCCGGCGGCGTGGGCGCCCATGGCGCACTCCACTCCCCTTCACCTTAGAACACCGGGCCGTCCTCCTCTCACCGCGAGCCACCCATAACCCACCGCAATAAAAACGGGTGAAAGCAGCTCTCTCTCGCGTAGAAAGCGGCGAGTTCTCCGCCGGAAGCTCCGCCCTCCTCCATCATTTGCGCGGCTTGAGAAAAGGGAGGAAAGATTGGGTCGGTTTTTAGGGTTTCCCTCTTTTAGGGTTCGGTTATATACTGTCCCTCATTTTCTGTTTTTATTTTAATTTATTTTAATATTCAGATTATTAGTTACACCCCTCTTATTCACGCATGCATCCTCCCTCACTTAAGCCCAGTTTCGCATACTGGGCTCTCCCATGCGAACTGGGCTTTCCTTTTTGCACCTCCAATGAATTATACAACACCCTGCTGTTAATAAAAACCCAAATTTACCATTTGCACCCTCTGATTTACTTTTTAATTCTTTTCCAATAATAATATAGATAATTTTTCTCGCGAAATTAAATAAACGGCTAAGTCGGTTGTACAACCGGGTTAGTCACTATTTTAGGGCTAATGAGCTGTACAGTTCAGTAATCCTACAAAAACTTAATAAAATATAAGTAAATCATTTTTCCATAAATAGGGGATTAAGTGGTATTTATCTGATCGGGTTAGTCAGCGTTCTAGAACTAATGAGCTGTACAGTTCAGGAGTTCTAGAATACTTATTCTAAAACGAACCCACCTCACACCAAACCACTTTCTTTCAAAAACTCTAAAATTATTTTCAAAAAGTTGGGGGCTAAGTCGGTTGTACAATCGGGTTAGCTTGACGTCTAGGAATCGATGGTACATGCAGTTCAAGGAATCCTAGGACCCTACATTAAAAACACCAACCCACAAACTTTTTCAGGAAGAACTACGTAGCTTTGATTCCTCCATTGCATCTGGAGGTACGTAGGAGCAAGACTCAACCCTTGTCAAGCACTAAAAACCAAAAACCTAAATAAGTCTTTTTTCTACAAATAAAAAGGGTAATTATTAAATAAATCTTAAATTAATTAGACAATAGGATGTCGTGGGGTGCTAATACCTTCCCCACACATAACGACTCCCGAACCCTAACAATGCCTCGTCCTAAAACTTAAAGGGATTTTCCGAATTTGCCCTTAAACTAAAATTTGGTGGCGGCTTCCTTTGAACCTTTTTGAAGAATCCTTTCCCGGATTTTTCGGTCGCTACAATCGACATCATACTCGAGCTCAACACTGTCTCCTCGAATCGATCCTGCATTCGCAACCTCGACCTCATCTCCTCGCCTATCTACTGATAGGGTGGTGGTAGACCAGGTAACCTCCTTTGGGTGAAACAACCTGGTCAATGTGCTTGCGGAGCCAAACCCATCAGTGGGAATTGGTCGTTCGTCATCTGACATCTTTAGGACCAGTTTACCAGAACGAGTTTGAAAAATTCGAGCAGTTTGCTTCGTCCTCACCAGAATGTCCTAGAAGAAGGGGGCACAAAGTCAGGAAACACACCCATAGCTGATCCAAGACGATGAAGTCGGTCCGGAGACTGACGAAGCCCCCTCCCTAAGGTGACATCTCGAAGGCGGATGAAGGCTCTGCCGAACTAAATACACAATAACAAGAAAAAAATCATACCTGGAAAAGTGTTGAAACTCATATGAATGCGGATTCGAAGATTCTACAGAAATCTGGTGATTACGGTGGAGCGTCAACGACGACTGTCGAACTGTCAATGCCGATTCGGCAAGGCGTCAATGGCGGTCGCTAAATCGTCAATGTCGATTTCTCAAGGCTCAACATCGGAGTCAGAACACTTCGCGTAAAATTCTAAGTACCAAATGAGGAGTTTCAGCCCCTACTTATAGTGGGATCATAAGCGCTTATGGACCAATTTGAATCGTCGTAACCCCATTAAAATGTATTTACTGGTAGGACCAAAAAACGAGGCAATCATTAATGATGTGATGCCTCGATCCGCTAAAAGGTTTCGTCAGTTTGTTCAAACGACACGATAACCAAGGACAGAACTACCTGTCGAGCCCGACTCGGGGGCAAAGTCGTGGCCGACCTCCGCAAGTACCATTGCAAGATTAGGTGGATACACGCCGACCTAAGAACCCAAGCAGACTGAAGCATTCAAGCCGAGGACGCCCTACTGGGAAGGACCCCGACTTGGGAGGCAACTATTCCGGACTGGTTTAAGCCCATTCCGCATACGACCCAACGACAACCAAGAAGGATGCTCGTTGAAGGTAGAACTGGTGATTGCGCCTAGCGAACGATCAACGGCTGAGATCATCCCATCAAATCAGACAATGTTGAGCGCGCCTTCCCATCTACAAGCTAGAGCGGCTCAAGACCCCCTCCTAACGTCTATAACTACGGCCTCAGTGGCCTGAATAGGTACACATCTCTCATTTGGACCTCTTACTGACTTTTGATTGCTGAGTTTAATATCAAAGGGTCTGCAAGTGCCAACCCCCCTTTCGCCTTGGGGCAAGAGTGGACGACTTCAATTAAAACACCTACCAACTACTCAACCCGGTGTGATCTGAATCCGAGTAAGGTACAAATCACTATATTTATAATGCTAAGTGTAAAAATAAAATAAGTTTTAGTTGAGGTCACCTATTGAAAATTTGAATTCGAAATTTTAACAATGTGAAAGCTAATCTAAATATCATTTTCACTACTTTTTTTATAGGTACTATCATTTTGACTATTTCTACATTGTCAATATTACAGACAAATTTTATATACAACTTTTATTTGTCGCTATTGACGTATAGAATTTAATATAAAACTTGACTATTTTCTTGTTTAAGTACCTTTCTTTTGACCTTATTTATCCTTCAAAACTGGTTAGTCTTTTTTGTGATTTATTAAATACAATTCCAAGCTTCATGATTTCGACTATAAGCAATTAATGGCGGTAGGACTTTTTTGACAACGGTAGGATGTTGTCATTGACGAAGTCTTGCCAATTGCCATGCAGTCGCAATTGCATTCTGAAAAATCAACAAGTTGATAATGTGATTTTCGTTGACTCGCTTAGAATTGATTTCAAAATCCCATTGTTTATCTCTTGGTGCCAAAAAGTATACCTTCGTTTTTAACATTTATCGTTTTCTATGAAAATATAATTAAACAAATAAATTGAACGGTTCAACAATAGATTAAACATAATGAAATGGTATATATGTATATAAAAACTAAAAAGAGTTTGGTATAATCTTCCTATGTTGATTGAATGACCTTTAAAACTTTTTTATGTTATGTGAATGAATAATTGTTATTTGAATGAGTTTGGATGCTTTCTAGAATGAAATATGATATAAGAACTAAATTTAATTTATTACCCCATCCATTCCAATCACTGAAGTGCCTGGAAAAAATGAAAATTAGTTAAATTAAGCATTTCTCTAATCACTCAAACATGTAAAAAGACATTTAGTAAGGAACATGTCTTCTTCTTATTCTTCTTTTTTATAAACAAAAGATTATATTAAAAGGAATACTTGGGTACCCCAACCCTTAAAAAAACAAAGAGCCTCAAGAAAACTACAAAGGGATAACACTCTAAGGGAAAAAGACCCAAAGAGAAAAAGGAAAAAGTAGAGCGAGGCACAAAGCCAATTACACCGAGTCCAGACATACAAGAGGATCTCTCCATCAATCAGAAAACTTAAAAGTAGAATTACGACCTTTAATGCTTATAAACCAGCTCCAAGTTAAAGACTTAACATGGTTAACAACCACATGACAATTAAAGACTTGATCTTTGAAAAGAATGTGGTTTCTATGAAACCAGATAACCATGTGACAATCATCCAAAACAAGTACTTCAATCTACAAGCCTTCTTAAAATCCATTTGTAGACCATGAGCCCAAAGTTGCGCAACACCAACCAGAGTATCTGAAACCGCAATGCCCAACCAATTCTGAATAGCCAGCCAAACAAACCTGAAACACCTGCACATAAAAAATAAACGGGAAATAGATTCATCCTGCTCAAAACAAAGAGGACAACACGACCCATGAGGATCGTTGATAATGCCCCTAGAAATAAGAGTATGATCACAGGTTGGAAGCTTCCTTAACAACAATCTCCAACCAAAAAACCCCACCTTAGTGGGAATTGAAAGCTGCCACATATCAGCAAGAGCATCCTGGATATCGCTATCTAACCTATCTTGCTGTATCAAATTCAACAAAAGCACATAACAAGATTTAACAGAAAACGAATGAAACTTATCAAGCCTCCACTGCCAACAATCTTGCTCAGAGTTGTCAAGATAAAATGTATGTAGAATGGCTAAAAGCAAATCTACACCCGCCTTCTCGTTGGCAAACAATTCTCGACCCCACACGAGATTTCATCTCCAATTGTCATCAAGCCAATACCCGTGATCCATAATGCTGCAATGTTTAAACTTTGCCACTTCGAAAAGACTAGGAAATAAGTCCTTGAAAGTTTCATTGTTGGCCCACTTGTGAAACCAAAAGGAAATTAAATTCCCCTTACCCAACACTGGTCTAAGCGCTGAAGCAAAGGCTCCCTGACACGAAGGAATTCCATCTTCCAAAAGTAATAAGTCTCTCCACTATAATGAATCCTTAGTGCCACCTCTAGATGAGAGAACCCTTGTGAAAGATTTTCTCAAATCTCCATACCGATGAGAGAGGAGCTGCCACCAACTAGCATCTACGTCATTAATGCATCTCCATTTCCACTTGCTCAGGAGAGCCAGATTGATAACCTCGAGATTCTTCACCCCCAAGCCACCATCCTTCTGGGATCTGCACACATTGTCCCAAGACACCCAATAAACCGGACGACCCTCTCTATTACCCCCCCCCCCCACCAGGAAGTCCCTCTGAATATTGATGAGCTCATGGATAACAATCTTGGGGGCCTTGAGGAAAGAGAACATATAGAGCGGAATACTGTTAAGGACCGAGTTAATAAGAGTCACTCTACTATATCTTCTTCTAGGATTAGCTCCCACCAGAATACCCAAAAATTTGAACGGAATAGTAGCAGTGCTGCATGACAAGAAAGTAGCAACCGCCTCAAGAAAATCATCCTTCAAATTAATGCCATATAGGCAACTCTTGTGGAAATTCACCTACAGGTCCGAAACAAGTTCAAAAATTCTAAAAATTGACTTTATACACCATAAGTTATCCCAAGAACCCTTACCAACCAAAATAGTGTCATCCGCAAATTGGAGCAACGAAAAACTGATATTGGTGTGGACCTGAAACTCAGCGAAACAACCATGGCCAACTGCTTTCTGAACCATATATGTTAAGCCCTCTACAACAATCAGAAATAGAAAAGGAGATAGGGAATCCCCTTGCTTAAGACCCCTATGCATCTTAAAATCCTCAATTTGACTCCCATTGACAAGAGCAGACATCGAAGAATTGTGCAAACAGGACCTTATCCAGTTAATCCACAATGAGAAAAATCTCATCCGACCCATTATGTATTCAAGAAAACCCCAGGAAATAGAGTCATAAGCCTTTTCAAAATCAACTTTAAACAGCACACACTCATCCTTTCTTCTCTTAGACGGATCCACCAACTCATTAACCACCAACACCCCATCCAAAATCTGACGGCTCGAAAGAAACGCCGATTGGCAAAGAGAAATAAGCGCAGACAAAACCTTTTTCAATCTGCTGGCTAACACTTTAGCCAGAATTTTGTAGATGCACCCAATGAGACAAATCAGACGATACTCCTTAAGATCTAGAGGATTATCCTTATTGGGAATAAGAGCGAGAAAAGAAGCAGAGATGGCTTTAGGCATCACCGCATTAGCATGAAACTCTCTTAAAAAACCCAATGTGTCCTCTTTCACCACCTCCCAACAAGATTTAATGAAATTCAGGTTGAAACCGTCTGGCCCAAGACTTTTATTCCCATCACAATCCCACACTCCAGCTTTCACCTCCTCCTCCGTGAAAGGAGCAATGAGATAATGATACTCTTCCTCACTAATCTTACTGAACTCAATACCACTTAGAGTAGGTCTCTGAAACTGCGACTCAACATAACTAGCTTCAAAAAATCTTTTCACTTCTTGCTTCACCTCCTCCAACTTCCTCCCGTCCTTATTCAAAGAAACGATTTGGCTAGATCTATTACGATTCTTGATGCAAGCGTGAAAGTACTTAGTGTTATGATCCTGATCTCTGATCCAATTGGCTCTAGATTTTTGTTTGATCATACTCTATTTGATATGTAATTGTTTCCAAAAAGACGAAGAAACTTCTTTCAGCTTAGCCACATCTTCCATCGCACCCCCCCTCTAAAAGAACTTGATCAAAATCATTCATCTCAGAAACAAAATTGCTAATACTAAGATCTATGTGACCGAACACCTCATTATTCCAAACTTTGAGTTTAACTTTCAATAATTTGAGTTTCTCTTTAAGCACATACCCTTTTTTACCGTTGTTTGCTGGTGTTTTTAGCAAACAATCACTAGTTTTCAATAATAAGACTGTGAGATCAAACTAGAAAATCTCTTTGACAATTGCCCCTAAGTTTTGTGTCTTTTAGCGTGCGTAAGAACAGAAAATAGTAGAAAGAGATAGTTTGAAAACAGAATAGAAGCAAGAAATGCGACAAACGTAAAAACAAGTAAAAACTGCATTAAAATGATAGAAAGAAGAAGGTGGTCCACCAACACGTACAATATGATCTGATTCACTCTTGTTTCGCTTTGACTTGGAAGTTGAGTTTCTCAGAGTTTTTGTAAAAATGTGGTGACCCGTTTTCCTATTACAAGGAGTATTTATACTCTCGGATACAATCGTGGGCAAGCACGATAACTACTTCCTAAAAGCCGGAAATAATCGCCCACTAAGCTTTGCTCCTTGCGCCGACCCGACTTGTTGTCGAAGGATTTGGCGAAATATTGGCCTGAGTTTTGTCGAACCATTGGGCCCTCTCCTGTCGAAGGTTCCTGACATTGTCTCGTAGCTTGAAGAACCAAGTCTGTCGAAGTTTGCTTGCGTCGTCAGCACTTGTACAACTTTACTGTCGAATTTATGGTACATTGACTTGAACATTGACCTGTGGCCCACAGAATACTATTAAATGTGCAATCAATACCATTTAAAGCTTAATTTAATGCCCTTTCGAATTTTGAGGTAGCATTGCCCCCAAAAATGTTTTTCAGCGGAATAAGGAATGGAGGGAAGAAAAGGCATTTTTGAATCTTGTGCAATGGTCATTTCTACCGCCTTTTGTATTTCAACGGTGGTGAAAAGACAACCATCATTACTTGCACAGGTAAAACGAACCATCTTATTGGCACACGTTGCATAGTTGGTGGGCCATCACGTCTCTCAAACATCGCGAACGTGCGAGCTATGGCGAACGTGCCAATAAGCGTAGCTTCCCAACATATAAGCGGCTACAACCCTTCATATTCCTCTTTACTCGGTTTGAACCCTCGTGAAGTCTCTCTCGCATTCTTCATTTCTGCGTTTTGCAAAAACCCCAAAATCACTAAAGTTTCAAACTTTCATTCCTCTCCTTCAATCTACGCTTGAATTTCGTCTCGCATTTGCTTTTTATCTCTCATGGCTTCATCATCTGCTGCTTTGAATGTTCAACGAAGAGCAGAACGAACCCAGCGGACCTCCAACCCTTGAAGGCCGTTGATGAGCGACATTCATGCGATCGAGCGGTTCAATGGCAAACCAGTATTGATTCCCTCTGCTAGGGTTTATACTCATGCATATCTAGGTCCTCTTCACGATATCTGTTAGAAAACACTTGAAGTTTGAAATTTTCCCCGATCATGCCTGTCTTCAACCTGAATTTTCACTAGGACCCCTTTTCATTTAGAATTTCGAATAGTCCTTCCCGGGGTTTTTAGGTGCGCTCCTAGGCTCGACCAACAAATTTACATAGGCGGCTCGACAAGGTAGAGGCTAAAAAGGCCAACATCCGGAAAAAACAAGGTATTTTTGACCTTATCCGATTGTCTAGGTATGGGCCTAAGTACAAACACCTTGATCTTGTTTGCTATGCGATTTCTGGGGCTATTCTACTCATAGCCTCCACTTGAAATGTGGCATCTTTGTCTCCCACTTTACTAGATGTTGCTTTGCCATCACAGTGCGAAACCCTTAGGTGAGACTTTCGACCACCGCTAATCCACGATTATGAATACCCGTTCTCTTTCAACAATGCCACTTTTGCTCCTTACATCATCAGAACACCACAAACTCGACAACCGATCACGATTATGCGCTAAAGAACACGTAGCCTTCTTAACCCTTTGGTTATCCCTTTTGTTTTATGTACCCGTTCACTCCGGGTTTCCAAAACCTACATCCCATCAGCAGCGATGACTCACGAGGAAGAAAACATTAGTCTTGCCAGTTTGTTGTTGGGTTCTCTCTATCGAGAACTTGATAATCTTTGTTCTAGAACCGAAAGAAGGCGAACCCACCAACAAGTTCTTGGCCCTCTGCCCATTGTGGCTATTGCAATTGTGGTACATTAGCCACTTTTGAGTCTCGACTAGATCTGTATATCCCTAAGTCCGCTCAACCAACCTTAAAGTCTAGGAGGGTGAAGGGATTCGACTAGCCAGATTGAAACCAAGCGGATAAATATTCCTCCGAGAAGAGTCCTTGAAATTTACTTCGATATGTTCTGAAGTGCACAAGTTTTGTAGACTCTATGGCTCCCTTTGTGCAAAGGCCTTTCGGTCCAACTTGGTTTTGCAACCATTTCCTTCCCTTACGCCGAACAGTGAGGAGATTACCCAATCGGCAAACCTACCTCTCTCCGCTATTCTTTCTACCGGACTTACCCTGGCAAAACTAAAAATAGTTTGGGAATTAAGAAATATTTCCCAAGTTATTACGCGAACAGTTTGGCCTTTGTCGATTCGACTGCGCCGGTGTGTTTTCATAGGCGAGAATTTTTGAATCGAAGCGATGGTGACCTACAAACAAACCTTCAAGAAATTCCTTTATAGGGCCTTGAAATTCGAACCTCTCAAATTCAACCCTGATTCTCGTGCACCGAGAAATTTCATGAATGGTGGGTGGTTACTATACCACTTCTTCTTTGGAGAGGCTAGTGACACCTTTGCAGAAAATATTATGAAGAAATTGGTGGCGACCTTCCGCCGAACAACCGGTATTTACTTCGATACCCAAATCTTTACGAGTCTTAAACATCTGTAACTTAGTTTTATTCCTGTTTGCTTATCAATGTTTTCGACGTCAGGCCAACCTGCACCCAAGCTGAAGACCAAAGTAGGCAGGGCTACCACAGCAAAATCTCCTCCAACAACCAAGAAGACAGTGGTAGTGAGATCCACTCCAGAAATTGTCCTAAAGAAGGTATGTTGCCATTTATTCGCTTCAAGTTATTTTTGATTACGACTTTTATTTATGTCGAAAACCTTCTTTCTAGAAAACAACCCAGGCAAAATCCCCTCAGCAGACCAAAGCTAAAAAGAAAATGGTCCTTCCTAATGATGAGGTACTATACTCTTGCTTTGTTAATCCGTCGAGATTTCTCTTCCATTTGTCATTCACTTTCTTGTCATAACCCCAAATTCTTTTTTGCAGGACACTGAAAGTGATGATAACGTCCCCCTCACTCAGAGGTCGAAGAAAAGAAACCTTCCTGAATTTCAAAGGGCAGCTCAAGGCATCATTATTGACGAGCCTTCTGAATCACCTTCTTCTCCTCCAATCAAGAGGCTTAAGGTACAAGAGGTAAATTCCTTTTCGACATTAGTCTAGACTTCTTCGATCTCACCTTTCCAATCCTTAACTTAAATGATATACCTTGCCGTGCATAGGTGGGTGAATTTGCTTCGTAGACAAACACGAAGTTCGATCTATGGTTGAAATTGGCTTGATCTAGAGTTATCGGTCCCGTGCTCCCTTTTCCTTCATCTCCTCGTGGTGTAGCTGCTTTGAAGAAATTTTCCAAGCGTTGGATAACCACGAAATCCCATTTCGAGGAGTTTGATCCAAGCTATTTGAAACGTCGAACAAGAAGCGATCGTCGAAGAGAATGCTCTGCTATGGAGGAGGCTATTCCAATTCTTTGGTAGAGTCGAGCAGGAGATCGTTGTTGAGAAAGCGCTCAAGTTCGAACTTAACATTCCAACAATTTGAAGGACCGAAGTAGTGGCTACCTCTGTCGAACTACGAAGAAAATATGATCGATCAAGAACAAGAGGCACCTAGAGTGGGGAACACTGCGGATCAAAGTGCTTACGCCAAAGAGTCATCCAACGGTATTTGTTAGCGATCAAGAAATTGGTGAGCTAAAGAAGAGCGAATCCCTTGGCGACCTTGAAGATCATGTTGAGTCTTAAGAGCTCGTCGAGCCGCTTGATTTCTGAGTTCTTGAACAACTCTCTAAGTTCTATCAATCGGGAGGCGGTCGAAAGCTTTGCTTTGCGGTGAAGGCGAAGGTGTTAGAAGGGACTTGGTGGCAACCATTGAGAATGACCCATCCGTGTATCTTGAGGTAAAATCCTCATTCACAAGATCACCAAATTGGACCCTCCTCAAAGCGTCCTTTCGTTCTTCATGGAATTTGGCCCCATTTTTGAGCAACTTTCTCTTTTAATCAACCAGCGGTCGACCACCTCCAAGCGCAAGGTTCAAGAGACTCGACTCTGCGAGGTAGAACTCGCCTCTCTTAAGGCCGATCAAGGCGACATCGAGGCTCTTGAAACCCAAGCGACTAAGGATGAAAGCGATCGTTGAATGGGATGCGAGATTGCGCGTATTGGCGAGGAGATAAAGACACTCCAACTTAAAGCGTCAAACGCAGAGCATCGAAGGGCACGATCGTCGAAAGAATGAGTCTTTGCTTCTTCGTCCACCAAAACCACCAAAGCATTGGCGCTATAGAGCACTTGGGAAGATTGACAAACATCAAGCCATTCTCGCCGACCTCGACAAAGAGTGCGCCTTCTCGACACCTCTATTTCTTTGAGTGTTAGCATTATGGATAGGCATAAGGCTACCTTGTCGAACTTCGAGATTGTAATAGTTTAGAATTCTTAAAAATGGTGTGTAACTTTGACATTTCTTTATACATTGCCATTTATGAACAATTTTCGTTTACTTATAATTGCTCAATTTTTATCTCGATTAACGTTGGCTTGTATCGCTTTAAATACTTGCCATTTATTCTAAAGATTCTATTTTTCGTCACCTAGCTCTTCGACTTCATAAGCGCCATTCGAAAAGCATCGCAACACGCGAAATGGGCCTTCCCACAGTGACCATTTGCCTAAAACTCTATCTTTTTATCCATAGGTAATAGGACTTTCCACACTAACTCCCTTCCTCAAAGGTTTTTAACTTAACCTTTTTGTTGTAGGCTTTATTTACTCTTTCTTTCTGTCGAATAAGCATCTCTAAAGCTAACAACCTCTCTTCGTCTAAATCAACTAATTCATCAATCATCATATTCCAATAATGATCAAAAGGAATTTCACATTGTTTCGAATCCTTGTTGATTGTAAACAAATCTCGACAGGTAACTTTGCATCATGCCCAAATGTTAACTTTGTAGGGAGTGGTGTTTATAGACTCTTTAGGCGACGTTCGACAAGCCCATAACACTTGGTCAAAGGAAGCTGTGCCAACTTTTAGGCTTACGTCCAGCGTGCTTTTTAATCAAGTTAATAATGATTTTATTGGCGGCCTCTACTTGACCATTGGCTTGTGCGTAGTATGGTGTCGAAGTCAATAACTTGAAACCAATTTCAGTGTGAAATCTACCATTTTTCGACCGGTGAAAGCGATGCAGCTTGTACGTAGTAATGGTTTTTACGGAATTCCATATCTATAAGCGATATGATTTTGAATAAACCTTATCAACGCTTCTTGATCTACATTGGCTAAAGGTATTGCCTCTACCCATTTAGTAAAGTAATCGATCCCCTACTAGAATGTATCTGTGGCCTTTCGACGAGGTTGGTTTTATTTCTCCAATCACATCTAAAGCCCAACCCCTGAATGGCCAAGGTTTCACTATAGAATGCAACTCATTTGCAGGCACATGTTGTATTCCAGCATGTTTTTGGCATTCTTGGCAACCTTTGGCAAATTCTATACAATCTTTTAGCATAGTTGGCCAATACATTCCTTGTCGAAATAACAACCATTTCATTTTGTGGCCTACTTGGTGTGAGCCACATGCTCCACTATGTGTATCAGAAACTGCCAAATATGCCTCGTTTTCACTAAGACATTTTAGTAGTACCCCTTCAGGAGTTTGTTTGTACAATTCGTTTCCAATTAACACATAGCTTAGAGCTCTGTACTTTACTTTTTTATTAGTGTTCCCTGTAGGATTTTGTAAATACTCGACAATGGGTTTTCGCCAATCATCATCAACCATATTGTCAATAGCAAAAATTTTTGCCAAGTCAATATCGTCAAAAATGTGACGTTCTTCGTAGCGTGTACTTCATTTGTATTTATTGCCCCCAATTTTTGGTGTTGACAATAACGTCGAAGGAGTATTATAGAGAGAGTCTTACGAGATTAGTTTATCTTTTATCTCAATTAACTCTTCTAGGCTTTGCTTCGATACTTTGTAGTAGGAGGCAATTTGTGCCAGTTCATTTGCCACGTGATTTTCCATTCGTGGTAAATGTTCTAGGTGAACGAATGTAAACCTTTTTAGCAAAGTATTGGCAATAACGAAATATTTAATAAGGTGTTCATTAATACATTTGTATTCTTTTGTCAATTGTTTGACCACTAATTGAGAATCACCTTTTATTTCGACATAACTTGCCCCCAATTCGAGTAAAATTTTAAGGCCTACTATTAAAGCCTCGTACTCAGCTTCGTTATTTGAGCAAGAGTCTCGAATTTTAAATTTATATTTCGTTGGAGTATTTTCTGGAGAGATAATCAAAATTCCAATACCTGCTCCATTCTTATGGCTTGAGCCATCGAAGTATAATCTCCACGGACGTATGTCTAACGAATGTATTTCACATTCGACAACAGAATGGTCTACTATAAAATCAGCAACCACTTGTCCTTTAATTGATTTGAGGGGTTGGTAAGTTAAGTTGTACTCTAGCAAAGCTAAAGCCCATTTGCCAATTCGACTATGCAACATTGGTTTTGACAACATATGTTTAATAACATCAAAATGCGAATAAACATAAACATCTCTTTGATTTTATATATTGCTTCAATTTTGTACAAGAAAAATACAAGCAAAGGCACGTTTCTCTATTGGACTATACCTAGTTTGGCATCAATCAAAACCCTACTAAGGTAATAAATGGGTCTTTCGACACCACTATCATCCTCTTGCGCTAACATGCTTTGCCTATTGTGTTATCGGAAGTCGCTATATACAATTTTAGCAATTTGTTTCCAATAACAGGCAATAAAATTGGTGGTTTGACCAAATAAGACTTGATTGCGTCGAACGCATCTTGGTGAACTTGCTCCCACTTGAATTCATCTTCTTTCTTCAATCTCGGTAATGGCGAAAAAACTTGTGTTTTGCCACTTAGATTGAGATGAATCTTGAAGGAAATTAATTTTTCCTAGTAGTGGTGAAGTTCTTTCTTGGTCGAAGGAGCCTTCGTTTCTATAATTGCTTTAGTCTTATTTTCGTTGATCT
Source organism: Oxytropis ochrocephala (assembly GCA_020916435.1). Taxonomy (NCBI): domain Eukaryota; kingdom Viridiplantae; phylum Streptophyta; class Magnoliopsida; order Fabales; family Fabaceae; genus Oxytropis; species Oxytropis ochrocephala. The sequence goes on from CM037088.1 coordinate 22,334,702, forward strand.
CTATGCCTTTCTTGTGTACTACAAAACCGAGGAATTCACCTGCGTATACGAAAGCACATTTTAGTTGGATTCATTTTCAATCCATATTTCCTCATTCGTTCAAAAGAGCGTCGAAGATGGTCTAAATGACCACTTTACGAGGATGACTTAACCACCACATCATCTATGTATACTTGCATAAAATCATCAATAAAATCGTGAAACATAGAATTCATTGCCCTTTGATAAGTGGCACCGGCATTTTTAAACCAAAGGGCATGACTACCCATTCATAAACACCTAATGCCCCTGGACATCGAAAAATTTGTTTTCGACACATCCTCTTCGGCAATAAAGATTTGATTATATCACGAGTAGCCGTCTAGCAAAGCGAGATAATCAAATCCCTGCTGCCGAATCTATTAGCATTTCGCTACGGGCATAGCGTATTCATCTTTAGGTGTTGCATTATTTAGATCCCTAAAGTCTCACGCAAACTCTAAGTTTTCCATTTTTCTTCATTCTTTGGAACTATATTAGCTAACCAATCAACGTACTGGCGATTTCGATGAATTTGCTTTTGAGCGACCTTTCTATTTCTTCCTTGATCTTAGCCAATATCGAGGAGCAAATCTTCTTGGCGTTTGCTTCACTTTGGTTTCTTCCACAGTCGAATGGGTATTTGTAATTCCACCACTTCTCGACTCAAACCGGGCATTTATTTGTACTCCCAAGCAAAACAATCTTTGAACTCTGCTGAAGTGAAATAACTTGGGTTACGAAGGCGGCATCAAGATGTGCACTAATATATGTTGGCCTTTTGATCAAGCCATTTCCCAAATCCACCTCTTATTTGGATCTTGAGCTTGCATGCGCTTTGTAGAATCTTTAGGGTCTTTTTCAAAACCCAATGGTTCGTCATCATAAATGCAATCCGAACTTGTCATTTATGACTTCACCATTTCCTTGGATGAAGTTATGGCCGGCGACCATTGTTTGTTGATTTAACTCGGCTTCCCAAAGCCGTTTTTAGTTTATTTTCGGCCATGTAAGCGTAATTCTATCCCAAAGCTTTGGTGCGACATCTAAACCTTCTAAGAGTCGGTGTCCCATCTGTTGGAGGTAGCACACCATCGGGATAGACATTTGCACCTTCTATTTCTCTCTCTTTCCCACAAAACCATGTGTTGGGTATAAGTGAATGGAGGAAAGCACATTATCTGAAGAGATATATGCTTGGCTAGAAGATGCACATGGCGCAATATTCGCCATTTGTTTCTCGAAATTCTCCTGGTGACATTATTTACGTCGACAAGGAAATAGCTTTAGTTAAAAGCGACGTATTCCACGGACCATCATCCTCCACATTACCAATTTACGGTGTAGGCTTGAGGGGGCGGCTCCTACGCCATGTATCCACTCTCTCCCGAGGAGTAGATTGTAGCTTGCTTTTGAAGCTATGACAAAGAGCGTGGTGGTTCTTACGGCGGTTCCTACCACCACTTCCACTTCGGTGACCCCAACGGCCAGGCGGATTTCCCTCATAATGGTGGTTAGCATAATATTATGAGGTCTAAGGTCTGTATCAAACATCCCTATTGTCTTGACATGGCACGAGGCATTAAGTTAACAATGACCCCTCCATCGACCGATTATCTTATTAATGCCTACGCCATTAACTTTGGCTTGGGCGTACAAAGGCTTGGATGGTGTTGCATGCCTCGTCGGCCTCTCGAAAGTGGCCATTTGTTCTTCCACGCAGCCATTGTTCATGACATAGTAGCATGCGGCTTGTGGTTAGCCATATCCCCAATGAAGTCTTCTTCGGCGTCATTTGGGGTATATGACATCATACTCACTTGGGCGGAATGGACACCACGTTGCGGATGGCGTCGAAGCTAGCCTCGAGTCGTCGAAATCTGAAGTCACATCTTCATCCATGTCGAATGAAGCACCTTTCTTCTTTAAAGATGTTAATGGAGGAAAAATCCTCTCCATAGCAGGCCTTCTTGGTTCCTCTATCACAATAGATTTCCCTTTAGCCTTATTCCCAACCCTTACTTGATTGGCGGCACCTATACTTATCTTTGTGTTCCCCACGGTTTTAGGAGTCACACCCTAACTTAGTTTTTGGCGTTGCTCGTTAGCAACCGGTGTTGCCTTCTTTTATTGTGGTAGCAGCGCGGGTGGGTCTTCGCGTCATGGGATTCTTCCCTTTATAATTGTTTTATAATTATATTTCGCGGCCTCACTGTGATTGGCTTGGCCAGTTTCGGCATGTTGAAGCGGCATGCTTATAGTGTCTACATCGGCATGTATCCACTTTTCATTGGATGGATCCGCTCTTGGAAAAAATGGTTTGGCAGAGGCGGATAGCACAAACTCCTTCTTGGCTACACCTTTACCGTAAGCTGGTGCGCTTGTCGAAGCCTTGTTGAATTCTTCACCTTGTAAGGAAGGTCCCTCTTTTGAAAGTGAAATTTGGCCTCTTATCGGCCATTTCCTTTTTAGGGGTTGTCGAACTTCACGACCTTCGACACTTTTAGCTTGACTTCTTTATCAAACACAAGATTTGCACCTTGGACATAACATGACCTCGAGCTCAATTTACACCGGTTTAGGAAGTCTATCAAATCTTCCTCAGCCTTGGGGTACACAGATTGTACCTTCTCCTCATATTCTTCCTGAGTAACATGTTGTACAACACCACTCTTTTGCACAACACTCTTGATTTTTTCAGCAGGAGGTTTGGTAGACTTTGGAGAATCCACCATTTTTGCATCTACCATATTGATACTCATCTCAATTGGTTCTGCATACATAGCCTCCACTTGATGGAGTGGGTCAGCATCAATTTGCATCGGTGCTTTATTCTTTTTATCTCCAAACTTGAGCCTTCCTTCTTCGATCGCTTTCTGAACCATATCCCTGAAAAGTACACAACGGTCAGTTGTATGTCCCAAAAAATTATGAAACTTACAATAACCCTTTTTCTTCCTCTGCTCGAGAGGAGGAACTTTCAGGCCATTTGGCACTATTATTTGGCCATCAGTTACTAGCAAATCGAAGATCTCATCACATTTAGTAACATCAAAAGTGTACGTTTTAGGCACAAATCTATCATTCTTAGGCTCTACAGGATTATTCCCATTTGCAGGCCTTAATAATTTACAAGCATAAGGAGGACCAGGCTTAAGTTCAGCCACGTCTATTTCCTCAGATTCGACATCACTAAATGCAAAGTCGAATTGTTCATCTACATAGGCTATCTTTTCTTTCTTGTGAAAACCACTTTGAGTTTTCTTTTTATTGTACTTATTCACTCTAGCCTTTTCCTCTTTAAGCCTTTCGACTTGTCGAACTCTATCGGCTAGTTGGGCCATGTCTCTCAAATGAGGCGTATCCAATTTCTTTCGAATTGAATAGTCAAGGCCACCTGCAGCCATTTCGACAAGCTCATGTTCAGGCACTTGTGTAAAACACCTTGCCTTCAGTAGCCTAAATCTATTCAAATAATCATCAATAGCCTCAGGTACTTTACGTCGAACACTGGCCAATTCTTTAAGGCTAATCTTCGACTGGCCCATGTAGAATTGCTCATGAAAAGCCTTTTCTAATTGCCCCCATGTGTACATGGAACCGGGAGTAGAGTGGTAAACCACGTAAAGGCATTCTTAGTTAGAGAATTTGGAAAATATTTCATCTTCAAATTCTCATTTTGGGCTATGTCCCCTGCCTCAGTCATGTAACGGGCAATGTGTTCGACAGTGGACTCATTGGTATCACCCCCAAACTTAGTAAATTTAGGGATTTTCCAACCTCTTGGCAGTGCATGCGTAATGCGTATTCACACAGTGGTGATATGAAATTAGGCCTATGTAAACCTATGTTAAGGCCATTTTGCGCCATTATGGTTTCGACCAAAGTGGCTATGTTGTCTTGAGCACAAACGTTATTTCGTTGCACTTGTCGAACAACTTCATCAGCGTTTTGGTTTCGATTTACCATAACTACCTCAGGGATGTGATTTCCCATTTGTTGTTCGCCCATAACCGCCTGGGCTTCGACAGTGACTGATCTCTGTGGGGTGTTAGGCATGTTATTCCCATGATTTGGTAGCGCCTATTATTTCGTAGGAGCCCCAAAGAAATCTGCAATCCTACCCATTTGGTGCTAACATTTGATAAGCGGTATTTGTGTTACGAATCAAAAAGTTGAACACGGTACCAATTTGTTAGTCGACATATTAACCATATCATGATTGCTTTTCGTCTACTTGTTGTCTTAACGCCAACAAGGGCGCATTGGTTAATCACGTAGGATTTCGACCGAGTGCGCCCTCGGAAGAGGCGTGTGAAGGAGAAAAGGTCGACACATGTGGCATTCGGTGGGCATGCCATACACCCCAAAAGGGTATGGTGGTAGACTCGTATTTTGGAAGCGTGTTTCCAAACTATTCCCTGTTGCCACATAAGGACTAGAAGGAAGTCCCATACTTTGTGGCAAGGCCATAGATGATGTCGAACCAACATTAGTCATTGACATCGTGGGAGCGAGTTCTCGATGTCTTTGGGGCGTAGTCCTGTAACATTTCCAGCGTTGACATTGGCGAGAATCTCACCGTTGTTCCTTGCCCTTGTGATATCACGGGGTTAGAACTAGAGGCGTTGTTAGAATTAGTGCGTACCATCCTACCACTCCTCAAGTGCATACAAGTTTATACACTTAACATAAGCGACACAAAATAAGCGGCAAAGGTCCCGCAGGCGCGTGCAATTTGTTTCTTTGGTGTTTTTAGCAAACAATCACTAGTTTTCAATAATAAGATGTGAGATCAAACTAGAAAATCTCTTTGACAATTGCCCCTAAGTTTTGTGTCTTTTAGCGTGCGTAAGAGCAGAAAATAGTAGAAAGAGATAGTTTGAAAACAAAATAGAAGCAAGAAATGCGACAAGCGTAAAAACAAGTAAAAGCGCATTAAAATGATAGAAAGAAGAAGGTGGTCCACCAAAGACGTACAATATGATCACGATTCACTCTTGTTTCGCTTTGACTTGGAAGTTGAGTTTCTCGAGTTTTTGTAAAAATGTGGTGACCCGTTTTCCTATTACTGAGGAGTATTTATACTCTCGGATACAATCGTGGGCAAGCCACGATAACTACTTCCTAAAAACCGAGGAAATAACCGCCCACTGCTGCTGCTGCTGCGCGCGCCCGACGACTTGTTGTCGAAGGATTTGGCGAAATATTGGCCTGATTTTGTCGAACCATTGGGCCCTCTCTGTCGAAGGTTCTGACATTGTCTCGTGGCTTGAAGAACCAAGTGCAGCCGAAGTTTGCTTGCGTCGTCGACACTTGTACAACTTTCTTGTCGAATTTATGGTACATTGACTTGAACATTGACACGTGGGCCTGAGAATACTATTAAATGTGCAATCAATACCATTTAAAGCTTAATTTAATGCCCTTGTCGGAATTTTGAGGTAACAACCGTTAACCTAGATCCCTTTCCACCATTGCTCCACTAAGCCTTTGAACTCAGGATGCTCTAACTAACCATTAAACAAATGAAAAGGCTTTGGACCCCAATCCTTCATGGACCGCAACAAACAAATAGGGCAGCGATCAGAAATGTCTTTATCGCCCACCCATTGACCATTGATCTTCCAAGATGAAATCAAACCATCTAAAAGTAAAAATCGATCTAATTTGCTTCTAGACAAACCATCAGAACAAAACCAAGTAAACTGCTTCCCATATAACGGAACACCCACAAGTTCCATGTTAGATATAAACAAATTAAAATCTGTCATGTCCCCCAACGCAGATGCACACTATTACCTTGACGCTCTCCCAAATACAAAACAACATTAAAGTCTCCCACTACGCACCACTCACCTAGGTCGCCATGATGTTTCAAAGTCAAAATAGCATCCCATACCACTTTTTTGCCCGTTGTCGATCCCGAAGCGTACACATTCACCACATATAAAAGCAAATTTTGCCACATGCAACACAGGCATACAAACCCAGAGCCCACAAAGTAACTCTTAACCTCAAACAAACCAGTTTCCACGTCAAGAGAATACCCTCGGATAGACCATCTGAAGGCTTCACAATCCAATCAAAACTTCGATGCCTCCATAAACTACATATCATACCATCATCCATCATCTCCCTCTTAGTTTCTTGGATACAAACAATATCAAAATTACTTCTTCTGATGAGAGGAGCCATTTGTCTCCTCTTGGCGCTATCACCCAACCCTTTGACATTTAAGGATACAATATTCATGATGCACCTTTTTCTTTCTCCCTCCATTCTTTAGCTTATTGATCTCTTGCTTCCCCTGCGTCAATTATGTCATTGTAAACAGAATCAGGGTAGACCCCCACCACCCCCAAGGATGATGTTGATTTCCAGACCTTCTCAGCAGTGGCCTTTCATTGAAGAACCCAGAAACGATTATTACCAGCCTGAATACAGGAGTCACTGATTGAATCTCCACTCAGGCTAGGTCCCCCACAGCTCTTGGACATAGCTTGAGAAAAAGATTAGCCTTTCGATACAACCTCTGAGATGCTCGAAAACGCTGCACGAGCGCTCCATACGCCTTTCGTTACGAAAGGTAGATGCCAATGAAGATTTTGTTGCAGAAACATGAGAACTTAGGTTATGACTCACACCAGGTGCTGATTGAGAAGAACCTAGGCTTTGGAATTGAAGGGAGATCATTGGGCTTAGAAATTTGAATGGGGTCTTGATTTGATGAAACCACAACGACCTCGCCTTCTTTAGGATACAGAAACATAGGGTTGGACCCGCTAGCACACCCTAAAACCTCAATTGACCCATGAACCATCTGAACCACATTTTCATTAGGCTTAGCAATACCATCATCAGCAGCACGTCCCAAAACACCTTCACGCCCCAAATCTTTTTGAACTGACCCAAAGAGGATTAAAGAGTCGCTCACATGAGAACAAGAATCACTTGTGGCTAACCTATCTTTATGAGCAATAATCACCCGATTATGGTCATATGAGTTTGAATTTGAAGCGTTAGACCGAGTCATAGAATCACGACCCTTGTTCCCTCCATCAACATTAGCAACTACCATCTCTTCCTCAACTAATTCATCTTCCAGTGGGAACTCTGGTCAATGATCGCTAACCCCGGAGCCCTCTTCGTCTGAACTAAAGTCAGAAACCTTATTGGCAAATGGGATACTCCATTGCACGAGACCACACCAATCCTCCACCACCTTTATATCAAAAACATCCTCATTGATTTTTTAACCTCGATAACATTATTAACGACGACAAGAGATGTTATCTTAACCAGAATGGGAGCAACATCCATGGCTTTCTTCTTTTCTGTATTATCATCAGCTTGATCAACACTTATTCACATGTATTTAATGAGTTAAAAAAGGTGTATAGAGAATAGAGGGAAAACATATTTAAATTATGGGTATTTTTACCTTTAATTTCTTTAATTCATAAGTGTTGTAGGTAACCCCATTGGGATACTAATAGCCCAACATTTGCATTATCTATAGTCTATACTTCTTGCGTTCTGAGAATATAAGTAAAAAGCGGTTAGCGAAGTTGATGTATATAGTCAAATTTTAGGCAGGATCATCAACACGTTGATCGTTTTTTGAACCAAATAAATCAACTTTTGTTGACCAATTTTTGCTTATATTTTGTAATGAAGGGAGAACGACGAATGATGCAATATTTAATTTAAAAAATGCATATTTTTAAATAGATAAATGAAGGCATTAGTCAACAAAACCATGAATTAATTACAATTTAATAGTCATATCTCAAGGTAACACGGCAATTACGGAGTTGATCGAATTTTCTTAAGGACCTCCAATCCAACTAACCAGCACCAATACAGAGAGAGGAGATTGCCAAACAAAACCATTTAAATTTAAAGTACCTAAAGTAGTGGTCACTGCAAGAGTGTGGGAAGCAAACGCCTTTCAGATAAACATAACGCTGACAAATTTAAGTTTGGGGAAGTGAGTTGGTGAACTTGAATACTAATGATGGAGACATTGGTCCTTGTGGTGCATGTCATTTATGGATAAAATAAATAAAGAGGGTTGGGTTGGGTGGTTGGGTTGGTTCTTTAACCATCACATTCACATGGTTGACTTCCTTCCCCTATGTCAAGTTACGTGCCGTGCAGGATTCTAAAACAACGAACTTCAAAATTTTCACAACAAGACATAATAATCATCTGAATTAAATAAACAAAATAGATAGATTCATTTTCTGATTTCCCGACCCCATTTGTCTTGCCACACAACACATAATGTTTTTAGTTGAAAATTTGCTGTGTAACGAGGTATAAATACTTGACAATTTTTACAAATGACAAACGGTAGTATAAATAGTGTGTTGTTTGAACAAAACACAAAGTCAAGAATAAATCTTTTGTCTCAAGTGTGAGAAGAAAGATGACAAAAGACAGAGAGAGATAAAGTTAAAATTATGATGTTGATGTGATAAAAAAGGAGCAGATAAATACTAGAGTAAGAGAAAATAAATATAGATAAAATGTAAGAAAAAAGTGGGAATAAAAGATTGACAAGTCAAATACGCTACATCAAAAAGTGTTGCCTAAAACCAACTTGTTGCATATTAAAGCACATATAGTATGAATCGAGCTGTATCATACGGTTTAGAAATTATTGCAACTATCTACAAATTGTTGCTGTTAAAAAACTTTTTACCACAGATGGGTTTACTGTTTAAGATGTTGGATATTTGTAACGAGTCCAAACTATTAGCTAGTCAAGTTTTTGCAGACATAAATTGAAAAATCTTAAGATTCTACCTTACCTAGTACAGATATTACCAATTTTTTTTATTAAATCTATTCACAATTTACTATGAGAAACTCTGATAATCCCCTTTTCAAATGGACCATATTTTATGCTGCAGTAGCACAGGCCCACATTAATAGACAACGTGAATCTTTGACTTTGACACACTTTTTGCAATACTAGTATTAAAAAATCACTTGCCGAATCATTTTGATGACCACGTAACTTTTAACAGAAACCTGTACTATAAAAGTCACACACTAACAGTAAAAAATTCACACTAATACAAACAGTGGTGAACAACAGAAATGACAAAATTCATATTAAAAGAAACGAACATAGAAAAATAATGTTGTACTATAGTCTATATAGTAGTAATAGTACTAGCAAATTGAATCTCGTGTTCAAATACCACTCTCAGCTTTGGAATCCTGACAAGCTACTGTATATATATGTCCCAAACCAAAGGTCACCTAAAGCATCGAAAGAGTAAACTCTGAAACTCATAAACAGAAACCTTGGGACAAGAGAAAGAGCTATTCACAGGGGAACATTAACACATTCGTCTAAAACATGATATCAACACATCGTACTATAATGTAGAACGGGAATAGTAATAGCAGAAGGAAGGTCAAAACTAAACAACAAACTTGTCACTTCATTGATACTACCCGGGCTGGGCTACAATACAACATGGCTGTAAAACGTACTGTACTTGTGAACTATTTGGGTAGTCAATATCTTCTTGTGATTGGGAAGATATACACCATGTACGGAGATGATTAGGAGGAGAAGAATGCTCAAAACTGTCCAGCTCTTATATCTCTATCTAGCCGATCTGCATTGAGCGTACCTGGAAGCTCTCTAAAGTCTTCATTGAAGATGGAGTATGCACTGCAAGCATTGTAGTGTTGAAAATATTTAAAAGCTACTAATAATTTCCATTAAGTAAATTTGATATCCACTATCATCAATCATAGGTAGTAGGATCAAAATGGAAGGGAACCAAAACACTTATAACAACAACTACCATAACATTACGACTAAAAATTAATCAAACTTACAAAAGCAAAAGGTGGTTACAAAGGCATAAGTTAGAGGCACAACTCATAACAGAATTTTTTTTATCACATTAAACTAGAACGATAAATGAAAATGCCCAAAGTAGATATCTGGGCATTGGCATGCCACAAATTAGAGACACAGAACAGAGCCTGAAAACCATTGGACCATAGAACAAAAGCACACAAGCAAATAATAAACTTGCTGAATTTAGTCTGCAACCCCCATTGCGTCCCAAACAAGGAATTGGTGTAATAAACCTAAAAGTCGAACAAACAATCAAAATAGGCCGATACATACTGTGATGCTTTAAGTAGACCATCCCCAGAAGCAACCAATCAGCAAAAAATTGAATGAACTGAGTCATGCTCACAATCTATGCCCAAAAGAGGGCATAGAATAACTCCATGCACGGATTAACTCTATCTTGATGTCCACGGGAACCACGAAGGTCTACACTTTGTGCATGGGAAGCTTGTTATCGTTTTTATGATGTATGGCGTGTTTTTAGCTTTTTCCAAGGTTGTTATTCACTTTAGGCTCAGATAGATATTGGACTGTCCTATTATTGGAGTAGGAATCTCAGGCGTGTCGGGTGTGAATGTGTGATCATAAGTTACAAACTACTTGAAGCTTGCACTATGGCTAGCCATTATGGTTAGACCGGTTCAATAATATCCTAATTATCAAAAGAAAAAAGGGTACAGAAAACACCCAAACCTGCAATGGAGAATACGGTCTCGCATGATGAGGATGTTTGAGTTGCATAGTCCAGGCATGGGGTTGTCATATTTCTAGAACCAGAGCATAGTTTAGAGTCTCCCATAAAGAAAATAGTTTCCACGCAGCAGAAAAGAACTAGTTGCTCAGCAAATGACAGTTATGCATCAATCCAAGCCCACTATGCCGTCGTGGCTACGTATGGATATTCTTCCAAAGGACAGTCTGCGATGTATTGGCAAAGCAAAATATAGAACATTTTTTAGAATGGACACTGTCGTTATTTTTTGGAGGCAAAAAAAACACTTCGTCTCATTAATACATAACACCTTCATGAGGACTCCAACATTATCTAGGGAGACAGTGTTGAGAACATAAAACAAATTGAGCAATAGCTTGATGATTTTCTACATGTCCTCCCCACGAGAAGAACTCCAATGGTCAAAGAATAAGTCCACTGACTTAGTGTTCCACCCATGCTCCTGCCCATGTTTGTAAGCACCCCATACCTGTGGGTATTTGAATGGGAACATCGTTTTACGAAGGCCATCAGGAGACCGAATCTCTTCAATCGACATTTCCCAAAGTCGTTGGAAGAGAAAAAGGTAGATTAATGGAGGCTACCAAGTCCGAGAGGAGAGACAAGAAATAATCCAAACAAAGAACTTGTGGAGAGAGGGGCCTGAGACAATAGGGTGGATCAATTTGAGTCTTCGTTGAGCTTCATACAACATGCACCACTTCAGAAATGGTGCACCAGTGAACATGACATCAGGACTGTAGAATATACATGTTTCTCACACAGAGAGCCCCCACCCCGCCCTGCGGCTCCAGCACCCCTTCCCTCACCACCAGCTGCTCTCTGACGGCATGTGCCAGAACTCCACCGCACAAGCGGTTCTCCTCCTTCCTTCTTCCTCCCCAATTTTCCATATGCTTCTGCTACAGTCCCGTGCAAGCCACAGGTTCAAACTTCAAAGAAGAATAGTAGGCGGGGGAATAGCGATTGGAGAGAAAAAGAGTCAGAGAGAGGAGGCGGACCTCAAACTTCAAAGTAGAATAGTAGGATGAGGAATAGGGATTGGAGAGAAAAAGAGAGTGAGAGAGAGGAGGCGGACCTCTAACTGTAAATTCTGTTGCACCATTGAACCATCGCACCTCCCAAGACGCTGTTGAGCAAACCCATCTCATCCATCGGTTGATACCTCTCAAATATGAAAAACTTCACTTAACATTATAGTTTTTTATTTTGAGCCCACTGAATGTATAAATTTTCCCCACAGTGCTTTGTTGGTCCCATTTCTCCCATTCATTTAATTTTATTTTATGTAATAATCAACACGCTAACTCTCTTCCTCTTTGGCAGGCATTCTTCACCTTACAAGCCGGGTTTGTAGGGTTGAGTTAGGACAAACTCAAATTCTAAGATGGTATCAAAGCCTATCGTAGATCTATTCTTTGGGCCACTGTATCATCCATGCTCCAAGCCCAATGGGCTTGGGCGTCGAGTGTGTTGGAAAATATGCCTTAATTGCAATCAGTCTTTGTTGATGGCAAATGCAGTTTATGGCGTGAGCCAAAAATTCGCCATTTTACGCGCCATATCTTCCATAAAAGACCATGGCACCGCCATCCTTCACAAATTGGCCATGGCGGTTGTCAAAAAATCCGCCACCACAATCATCAATAGCCGTTATTTGACAATGATAATTGCGATAGTTCCTTGCCGACTTCATTGTGGTAACTCTAGGATGCCTTCATTCCGACTTCCAGAACCTTAGTTATGTTGGGTATGAGGGTGTGTTTAGTCCCACGTCACTAAGAGATATGGTCTAAGTAGTGTTCATAAAGCTTGCACACTCCTCACCATACAAGCCGGTTTTATAGAGATGAGTTAGACCTTATGCCCAAATTCTAAGATGGTATACGAGCCTATCTAAGATTCATTGGGTCACTGCTAATGGGTAACTCAAGTTACTCTCTAGTTATCTAATCTAGGACGTGAGGAGGTGTTTGAGAGTCTCAAATCGGATGTGATATAGCCTAAAAGTGTTTATAGTGGGAGACATCCTTCACCTTACAATACAGTTTTTTCGGTTTGAGTTTGGTCCAACCCAAATTATAAGAAAGAGACATGCAACCATGAAACTTGCAGCATATAAAAGACACAACAACTGAAAGTTGGTAGAGATTTTACAAATAATATCAGGACTCTCCACAGCTATTAAAATAAAGAGAAATTCAAAAGCAAGAAAATATGATTTAACATCCAGCAATTTTACAATTGGATCTATATATGTCCAATTTTTTCAATCCAGGATTTTCCATAATTATTCTTCCCTTCCAACCTTTTTCTTAATATCGTTTTACCTCTTCTTGATATCAGTTAAAGTCCCTAACAAACAACAGTCTTGATTGCTATTTGAATTTTCAGAATTAACTTTGGAACTATATGGTACACAGCAATTAATCTCTGATTATACCTGGTCTCACCAGCTTGACGCTTTCCTAGATTGAAGAGAATGAGACAAAAGCCAGTGGCAAGCATCTACATGGAAGTTGCAACAAACAATATAAGACAAAAAAGGTTATTGTATACAAGTACAATAAACTACAATATGATTCCCCGTTAAGACTCTTAATATAATTCTACAGCCTCAGGTTGTGTTTGAGTTTGAGGGCCACCATGGATTGGTTATTTATTCTCAGTATATCAGAAGATATTAATTTGACCATAAGATTTAGAAGAAAGCAGTGAACTTAGCCGTAGAATTTTCACAATATTGCTCATATTTATTAATTTTAAGAAACCAATACTACTTTCTTTCATAGGCTTTCCAAAAGGAGGGGAAAATTTATATTTTACTAAACAATTTCAGAATGCCAGGCCTCATTGTTAGTTTGGTTGACTTGGATAGACTAATAGGGGTCGCAATAATTATACAGGAATATAGTCCCCTGAATCGCATGGTCCAGTATTGCAAGTCCCAGCTATGTTTCGACCAGTTAGGCACCCCCACCACCACCAAAAAAAAAATGAGAAAGGATGAAAGGAACATACATACAAAGGTCCGAGATCCCATCTATGGGCAACAGGTGCCATGATAAACCACATAATTATGAGAACCCATGCCTTCAAACTCATAGTGAAAATTACCATCAAAAGGATATCTGTGAATGGAGGATGATCATATTTAGAAGTTTGTTCATCTGAAGGGGTCGTATTATGACTTCCCATAAGGGATCTATAAATCCTAAATGATTCCTTGAATACAGCATACCTTTACCAAGTAATTCTAGTTTTTTTAAATTTACATCAATTCTGTCCTCATGCAAACAGATTATGCTGATACATAATTTTCAAAGAAATATCTCAGATGCTTTAAGAGCCAAATTGATATAACTTGGTAAATAATCACATCTTTCAAGGATCCATACAATAATTTATAGGTGCCAAAAAAATGAAAACCATTTATGCAGCTTATTACCAGGAAGCTTCAAATTATCATGTAGGAAAGAGTATAGTTTCTTTTTCCACCAACTTGATGAACGGGGAAGTTGAAACTTCTGCAGAAATAAAGACAACATCAAATGCCAAATTTACATTTTGGTCACTTCATTACATGTTATTTAATCAATTTTTACCAGATCTTCTTCGTCATCATCGTTGTCATGTCCATCCCTCACCGGTGGCTTTGGTCTGACAGCAATAATCAAGCTATCTTAAACAAATGCAACAAAACAAACCACATCTTTGTAAGAAAAATCAACTGTCACATCATCAAAATAAAGGTGTAAAATACTATGGGCCCAAACAGAGAGAAGGCATCCATATAATCACCAAGTGGCAAGTATGTTATGTTTTTATATAGCCCAGAGGATTGAAGTTACAGATAGAATCATTTAAGCCAAAGGTCATACTAATGCTGTACAAGAAACAATAAGTGTTCTTGAAATGTATACTCATTAGATTAATGTCAAAGTGTAAATGATATGTATGTTAGTGATGTGATCACCAGATTACAAAAGTTCACAAATTTAAAGACAATGCTGCACCTTTAAGGTGGAAAAATCATGGGATAATGTTCAAAATTATACCTCCATCATTGAGTTGTATGCGTGCATCATCTCCATTTTTCATGTCAGATAATGCAGTTCCGCGTAGAATAAGACTCAAGTTATCAATGGGTAAATGATCATTACTTGCAATTAATTTTCTCAAATCACGTACCTACATGTGATTCAGAAGAAACAAAAGTGGCAAGCAAGCTTTTAATAATTAACGGGAAGAATCACCAAACTAACTAGTAGTAATTAATAGAATAGAACCAAATGAAACCCATCATAATTATTGCCAAAATAAACCTCGTTTCATTTGCTATCTTCCAATAACATTATTGAATTAAATACAGCTATTAACAGTATAAACAAAATAAGTCAAACTTGATTGAGGCATTCTAGCTATTTCATTTGCAACTAAGCATAGGTGTTATTGTTGAGTGGAATTTTGGATCGCAAATGATAGGGTGTTAATTTTATTACTTGTTATCTAATTTTAGTTTTCCCAATGCCCTGGAAAAATGAAAAGAAAACCCTAAAAATGGGGAATTGGAATGCGTAAAGATAAGAAGAAGATATAACGTAGGGAGAAACCTTGATGGAAGAGGGAAGTCGAAGGCGAGAGGGTGGAGCTGGACCAATAGTTTTGAGGACGATCTCCACCTTCTCCGATTCATCATCCTCCACAATCTCTCCCATGCTCACCCCCACCCAGTACGACCCAACGCAAAATAACCTTTCTGATTTCTCTGATCAAAACGCCACGCAAAAGAATAAGAAGAATACAGTGTAATGTAAACTAATACCGTAAACAAGTAATAATAATAATAAGAACTTAAATATCATTTTCTGCATGAATATCGGTATAATCCATTTCTACATCTGTAAAAACAAAAATTTTAAAAAGCCATTTGCAAATAATAAGTGTTTTAATTACACCCTATGGGGAGAAGCAAATAAACGATTTATATTTTCATATGGGGTAATCAAATAAAATGATTATACCCATTATACACTTAACTTATTTGTCAACATAATCTAACAAGGAGAACCGTAGTAAGCAGTTTATATTTGTAAGGGGCATTTTAAAACTTTTATTTTTACAGGGGTAAATGAATTATGGTGATATTTGCAGGGGGTAAATGATATTTAAGCCTAATAATAATCACCCGTTCATTTTCCCAAGTGACAAAGGGTTTAATTAGTGAACACATTTTTTGTTGTAAATTTATTACATCATCGATCAATAAAAATTTACTAATATTGATGACTTTTAAGAAGGTGGAGAGAAAATTAAACTATTTTTATGAGATATTATTTCGTGATTGGCTGATATCGTAAAAAAAATACACCAATATGAAATGAGTGAGAGAGGGAGGGTCTACGTGATTACCACATCAGATTATAGAATTTATGTTAGTCACGTCAATTAGTAATGCCACGTAGGAAAGTCATGTCATTAAAAAAAGTCGCATGTGAAAGACACGTCACCAAAACGTTAGTTAGCAGTAAGTTAATGTCGTGGACTATTGTTGCTAATATCCAATAAATCATCCAAGGTATTTCATCAATATGCATTTTTCTCAAGAGATGCACAACTCAAGAACCCCACAAAGAGCCAGCGTGTCATAAAGACATTTGTGAGCTTCCCACCCGTGTATAAAAGATGTGACCATTTATATATAAGATAAGATAAGATAAGATTGTAAGCTTCAAAATAAAAGGATTTGAACTATGTCACAAATTGTTTCCACTGACAAAAGATCGAATCAAGAGATGCAAAGAAAGAGTACTTGTGTATATGGCTTAAAGTTTTTTCGTTGAGATACTAATGTCTTGATGCAAGCTTGTATAGTATTTTTCAGAACTCAACCCCTTTGTTATCTCTCTCGAAATCTCACCTTCCTTCTCTCCACCACTCTCCCCCCACCTCCGATGACCACGACGACATCCTTACTCCGATTAGCCATGGCCACTCGCCGTTATATCCCCTTCGACCTCCCTTCAAATCCACATCCTTCTCACAGTCTTCCGTCTCCATCTCTCTTGTCCACTCCCTCTCCCCTCCACTCCCTCTATTTCTCGAAATCGCTCTCCCCCCCTTCACAACATCTCTTTCCCTCACCCATTTTCTCTCTCTCTCTCTGTCTCTCTCTAAATCCTAATCTCTCTCCCAACCATACTTCTCACTCAACTATGCTCCACCATCCTCACTACCCTTATCTCACTCTTCTTGCTCATTTCTAAGGAAACCTCCATCTCACTCTGTTTTCTTTCTCTCTCGATCTGCACTCTCTCTATTCTCTCTCATCTTGGTTTTCCTTTCTCCCTCATCTCGGCTCTCCCGCTCTATTGACCTCCCCCACTAACCAATAATGTGTGCTTTGGTTAGAGCAACAATGCAACATTGTCAGAAATTTTTTTGCATTACATCCAACTTTCCACCTATTTTTTTTTTTTATTTTCCCAAGCCTAAACTAAGTTTGGCGCCTAAACATATTTTGCAAAGCTTGCTTGCATTCAAGTTTGCCTTAAGGGTTTAATGATGATTAGTTCTCCTCTAAAAATACTACAAGGCCACCTATATATAAGGTGTGTGTTACCTAAAGAAGCAAATGGGTCAAGCTCAAGCCCAATAAGCCCATGGCTAAAAGTAAAGAAGGAGAGCACAATACAAGATTCAAAACTCACCTCTACTAAACTATACAAATTTTTGCAATCCCTCACGTCTTCTCTTTTGCTAGTGGACCGAGTTGGTTATCATTTTAGCTCAACCCATTTCTGGCTACATTTATATGCATTAGTTAGGAGGGCCTTGTCCACTTGAATAATAAAATCAATACAATTTGAACAAAAAAACTACACAAATTTTAATATGAACAAGAATTATAAAAGATCATAATTCCTAGTATTATACTCTAAACTTAATGACATATTGTTGATTCTGAATTACCTGATCCAAACACACCAAGCGTGAAAAATTGTTTATATTAGATACAAGATTGATCTATACAAATTTTTGCAATACGTCTTCTCTTTTGCTGTGGTGATTATTTTAGACATAAGGAGGGCATGTCCATAATAATAAAATCAATACAATTTGAACAAAAAAACTACAAATACATCAATAGTAATTCCCTCTAAGTTGATTGATTTTTGATAGACAACAAGCAATTGTGGTGATTAAAGTTAATACATCAATAGTCCCCAAGTTGATTGATTTTTGATAGACAACAAGCAAATTAAAGTTGCCTTGTTGTGCATGCAATGCAATGCATGACTAAAATTGCTTAATTAATTCATATATATCACATGATTAAACATGCATTAGGGTTATCATCACTGAAGAAAGAAGCGAGTTTATCATCTGGTCCATTTGGGTTAGGGAGTGCTTGTTCTGTATTTTTCACAAACCCAGATGGTGCATTCCTCGCATATGCTTGTGCTACGTATGGATATGCCACCAAGTTGTATTCAACATATGGCCAAAACTTTGCTCTCTTTCCAGTGCTCTGCACTTTCTTTAACACCTTGTTTCTGTCCACGTAACCAGTTACTGTTACCTTGCTTTGCTCTCTATTTACCTCCACTTCCTTCACACCTATATATAATATTATATATACATATTATTAATAATCATTTCTTCATGAAAGAGTAAGAAATATACATATATATATATCTAGGTATTACCTGACATGTTGGAAACAGAATTTCTAACTCTTCTTTCACAGCCATCACAGTCCATTTTCACCTTGATTTCAACTGTCTATAACACAAAGAAGAAGAAAAATATAAAAGAAGAATTTACAAACATAATATATAAATGGGATAGGAAGGAGGTAGTGAAAACCTGCATTGGTTTGCGTTTGTTTTTTTGGGTGGAAACTGAGAAGTAATCTGAAAGGAAATCAAGAGCACCCATTTC
The DNA here is from genome assembly GCA_020916435.1 of Oxytropis ochrocephala. Lineage (NCBI taxonomy): Eukaryota > Viridiplantae > Streptophyta > Magnoliopsida > Fabales > Fabaceae > Oxytropis > Oxytropis ochrocephala. The sequence goes on from CM037088.1 coordinate 22,353,289, forward strand.
CTTAGTGCTTTTAATTTTTGGCAAAGAAATTAAGGAATGGAGAGTAAGAGAGAAGGGTATGTATGACAGTATATATATTTTGGTTACTAAATTATTATATATATGGTTAGGGAAAAATGGTTTGCTTAATATACGGGCAACTTGTGCTAAAATTTAATGTATAAAACAAGGCTTAGACAATGAATTTTTCCCTCTCTATAATCATGTAAATATCATGTTAATTAGTTTTGAGATATAAGTATCACATTGTCCTCATCACACAAATTAAAATAATAAAAACTTCTTTTGACAGAAGAACTTAACGAGTTTAATCACTTGAGAATAATGAAAACTAAAAATCCAGCATTGCCTCTACTAATAAAATGTTAAGAAAGGAACTAATCAATAATTAATTTCATTGTAACCAAGATGTTACATCCATAAATGTGATGTATCATTTTGAAGTGTCCTGCATAATAGCATGGTATACTGTACAATGCTAGTGATGGTTCATTGGAAGTGTCAATATTGCTATCTAAACGGCGCCAAACTAAAGAAAATCATGCATATTTCCTTGGTGTACATACATTTTTAGATAAGCTTTGACAAGTTGATTTTAGTTTTTAACTACACCACTTGTGTTGAATCGCTTGAGAATTTTACAGATTTTCGGGTTGCTAGTCTATGATTTTTGAATCAACTCCACCATTCTTGTCAAAATTAAATATATGGGTCCGTGCATTATTCAATGATATACATTCGCAGATTAGAGGGAGAAAAACAAACTAGTTAATCTGTGATCGACACTTCTAAATACAGTTGAAGGCGTGTTCGTTGTCAAATCATATCGTATCGAATCTTGACATCGGCATAAACAACTTTAATTACTTATATTTTTCAAATTTAAACCAGTATATATATGTGATTCATAGATGGCAATAATTCAATTCCTTCCTATGTACATCAAATCTGGTTGTCCGCTTCCATTATTTTTGTAAATGTCGCCATCAAAAATTAAGTATTAAGTAAGTACATGTTCCGCTTGTCTAGGATCAAGCATTTCGTACTTTGATGGCACCCTTCTAAGGGTTTCTATCTATCTCAATCTATTACTATTTGTAAGTTGTGTGTTTTTCACCTATAATAGGTTTTAGTTCTCTTATCAGGAATTTGTTATAAATATTGGAAAATTATGGATAGAAAGTAGATGTCTGTCAATCATCTGTCCAAGGTTTTTAATAGATGTGTTTATTTCGATCATTCTGCTTATTTCTTAGTTTTACTTTATATATATATATATATATATATATATATATATATATATATATATATATATATATATATATATATATATATATATATATATATATATATATATATATATATATATATCTGTATCGTAGTGCCTTGAGGATCGACTAATTTTGTATTAAGATTATTTTCACTAGCGTTGGTAGCCGGATAGTTGTGTTAGTAAGCCTTTAAAACCAGAGAGAGAAGGGTGAGTTGGTGTTCCCACAACCAGGTTGAGTCTGTTTGGTGTTCCCAGATAGTAAGAGAATAGTTTTAATGGCAAGATTTCTTAGATCCATGAGTGAGTTAGGATCCTCGTCTAGAAGACCTAGGTTATTAACAAATACAACCCTACACGATGATGTGTTAGAATCACGCGTGATGATCAAGATAATTATCAAAATCGCGAATTAGAAATAGTTGAGATAGAAAGTAGATTACAAAATTGGAAATTACCAGAAATTAGAACAAAAGAAATATATATACAAATCCGGTGTTTTAAATGCATTGTTAACACAAGACATTACTCAAACTATAGAAGCCAAAGAGATCTATAGTGCGAAACATGAATCCATTAACTTGTTAAATGAAGAATTAATAAATGATCATGTTAATAAAGGTTTTCAATATATCCACCTTGGCTTAATACAAGTTGCAGTTAAACCTTTGCATAAATTAGGATTAAATACTCCCATATTACTTGTGTTACGAGATAATAGAATCAAGAACTTCGCTAAATCTATTATTGCTATTCTTGAATCAAATTTAAATGAAGGACCAGTTTATTTTAACTGCTATCCTAATTTTTCTATGAATTTAATGAATAGTTATACTAAAAATTCATTGGTTATTAATATTCAATGTATTGATGATCTTTTTTATGAAGGTGTCGCTAACATTGATGTATGTTATAAAATTAACTATAAAGTCTCTAATATTAATTACAACTTTAAGGCATTAAGAAGTTCTCCTAAAAAGCAGAGGCAGATTATTGTAGAAGCTAATTTACGGCGTTCTAATATTACTACGCCTAAGAAATTAAGAGCTTTAGATATAATCGCCAAATTACCAGAGGAATGGATTTTGGGTGAAGTAATGCCTCAACCAAAGATAGAGTCTAGAAGACCTAGACAATTTATTACTGAAGATGATGGAACTATTAGGATTAGAATGAACAGAAGTAATTCTATATCCTTAGGAGAATCGAGTATAAGACCTAGTAGTAGTTCTAGAAGGTCTGTTGATTCAAATTCTACCATCAATATTAACTTAGCAGGAGTAGATTTCACTCCTAACATACCTCAGCCCATATATCAGCAAGAGAACAGGTCGGAGTCTCCTCCTATGTCGCCTACCTATTCTCAAATGGTTTCAACGATTACGTTGGAAGAAGAATTTGAGATAGATAAGCCTTGGATTAGACAAGACTTTGAAGCTGATTACAATAAAGAAAAGAGAAATTGGTACTTCACCAAATTCTCTAAAGAACAGACTGCTGAATATCTTCAACAGTTCTATAGTTCTATTAGAACCAATAGATTAAACATCTATTTCTTTACATGGTTTGAGCAGCTATGTGAAGACTCAGGGATACAGAATCCCTTTGTTAAAGAAAGAGAAATAGAAGTACATACCAAAATTACAAATAAATGGACTACAGAGACCAATAAGACAATTGAGTCAGTCCATCCCCCATTAGAGGCAATTAAAATAGAAAGCCATAGAGTTAAATTAATGGTGTCCCCGTTTAGGTTAGCTACTGGGGATACAGAGATGGCAAGAATCCAGAATCAGTTGAATTACTCCAACACTATATTACACACCATAGCTGATCAATTAGATAGAGTAGAGTCGCAAGTCTCTACCATTCCTTCTCTTGCCCCCTCATCATCAAAAATAGGTTCCCATAAGGATTTTAATATAGATCCTCAAAGTCCTATTTATAAGCTTATAAATGTGCCTGAAAAAGAATTAAATGAAGCAAAATTAAGACCAGATACTAACGATCTTATAGAAGAATTATCTAGGTTAACTATTTCAGATAAATCCAAAGTTAATGTTTTAACTAAGGATGAAGAAATAAGTATTAATAGAATAGGACATCGTAAGAATATGAATTATCAGGGAAGAACTAGAAATTATTACCCTAGACCTAGCTTTCTTTGATTTACTGATTTGAAGAAGCTAGAGATATGACGGCTAGTTCCTTTAACGGAAGTTCTATTACAGAATGGAACATAGATGGCCATTCAGAACAAAATATATTAAATACTGATCGTACCTGACCAATAGAGTAGTGATGCTGATGTAGTCCTTTAGCTCGATGGTCGATGGTGTTGATGTCCTTGAGTGCCGGTCGCCTCGGGTGGTACTGCGAAAGCACTCGACGCCAAGCCAAGTCGATGAGCAGTGAATAGGACCACAGTAATAATAGCGACGTACCTCATTCCACGGGATTCGTGCCATATTTATAGCTCTGATATTGGGCCTTATTGGGCCTATTGGACAAAGATCGGGCCTTGAGTCCACTCCGAACGATTGCCCCCAAGCACTGGGTCGCCGGTTGGCGGGCTAAGGCTTGATTTGCTGCTCGAGTGGTGCCGTGGGCGGCCGAGTGATCGAGAGTGACTTAGCGCGGCCTATTCGAGGCTTAACTCGTTGCCCCTCTGTCAGCCTTGCTGCGGCCGACCTACGAGGAGCGACTAGTAAAACCGGAGATGGGGTGAGGACGGCGCCACTCATGCGGTGTGGATCCGCCATTCTTTGAGCATGTGGGACGCCGCCACTACCGAGGTGTGGGCACCGCCACTCATGTGGGAATGCGATCCAATTGGTCGGGACTCGGTACCGAACCCCTTAGCTTACGAAGGCTACTCGGATCTTGCTCGTCTTAGGAGAGGTGCGATCATTCTCATGTCGCTCAAATCGCTCGAGTTTTGTCACGCATTGCCTATTGAATTGTTTGAAGCGGCTTGATCGTGACCTCGATGGGGCGTATCGTAGCGAACTTGTTCGGACGCGTTTTGCGACTTTTGGCAATGGGTCTACTATATTCGATCTGGCGGCCCTCATTGCGATAGTTGTAGTCGGCCTCTTACGGCGTGTTCGATTCTGCACCATTCCTTGGTCTGTATTTATTCGCCATCCGATGGCGCTTGGTCGGACGGTTTGCCCCCAAGCCTAGGTCGCAGATGGCGGCGTAAAGCTTAGATCGTTGGCCGAGTAATTTTGTAAGCGGCCGGGTTGCTTTGCACAATCGATCTCCATCTCTTGAAGTGCGTGGCCATTTACCACGCTAAGTCGGGAGGTGGTCATCGCCACTTATGTTTATTGTAGACCATTCATTGATCGTCATTCGCCGAAGGCCATTTGTCGGCTGCCTTTGTGTAGGTGTCGTTCGACGCCCTACTCCCGTTGTAGACCGCTCGGGGTCCATGCTTGTTCGTGGGTCATTCTTTGACCCTCGGGCCACCCAGATGGCACTTCGCCAGGCGCGCTCGGGGCTACGCTCTTTGTAGACCGCTCGGGGTCACGCTTGTGCCATTCGATGGCACTCGATCGTGCCAACACGGTGGCACTTTCGGTTGTAGGCCGCCGGGGCCTACGCTCTTTGTAGACCGCACGGGGTCACGCTTGTGCCGATTCGATGGCGATCGATCGTGCCAATCACGGTGGCGCTCGGTTGTAGGCCGCCGAGCCTACGCTCTTTGTAGACCGCTCGAGGTCACGCTGCGCTATTCGATGGCGATCGATCGTGCCAACACGGTGGCGCTTCGGTTGTAGGCCGCTCGGAGCCTACGCTCTTTGTAGACCGCACGGGGTCTACGCTTGTGCCATTCGATGGCAGTCGATCGTGCCAACACGGTGGCGCTCGGTTGTAGGCCGCCGGGGCCTACGCTCTTTGTAGACCGCCGACCGGGGTCACGCTTGTGCTATTCGATGGCGATCGATCGTGCCAACACGGTGGCGCTTCGGTTGTAGGCCGCTCGAGCCTTACGCTCTTTGTAGACCGCCGCGGGGTCACGCTGTGCTATTCGATGGCGATCGATCGTGCCAACACGGTGGCGCTTCGGTTGTAGGCCGCTCGGGGCCTACGCTCTTTGTGAATCGCCACGGGGTCTACGCTTGTGCCATTCGATGGCGGCTCTGGGAACCTATGGCGCTCTGCTTTGCTACTCGCATGGCGGCGACCAATCATACATTCTTGCACGCGAAATAAATAACAAAGTGCGACTTTTAAAGGTCGGGCCTCGTAAAAAACCACAGTGGGGAAAAAGAGCGCCGCTTGCCATTTATTCACGGATCGTTAGTCCGTCCCGTTATCACAAGGATGTCTTGTTCTTCAAGCGACCTATCTCGCTTCTTCCCTGGGCGCGCATGGGCGCCTTTCTAGCGAATGCTTGCTTCTTCATAGGCCATATGATCGTTGGCCCTTCAGAGGAACATGGTCAGATCCATGTAACGATTTAGGCCGAACTCTTCTGCAAAGCTGTGGTCCGGTCTGATACCACGTTTGATATACTTTAGTTTATCTCCGTCCGTCAGGTTGCGCACCTGATCGGCCTCGACGTTGAATCGTTCTATGTACTGTCTCAATGATTCATTGTCCCCTTGGATAATCGTATCCAAGTGCTCTTCATGCCGTTCTAGGCATCTGTTGGCCGTGTAGTTGGCCAAGAATGTTCTGACCAGGCCGTCCCAAGAAGAGATGGTGTTGGGCGGCAGGCTCTCCCACCACTCCAGTGCTCGCTCCTCGAGCGACTGTGGAAAGAGTCGCACTTCATGGTCGTTCCTAGCTCTCTATACCGCTGCGTAATTGTTGAAGTACCTTAAGTGTTTATGCGGATCCCCACGGTAGTTGAATTTATTCAAATTGGGGTTTCCTCAGTCTCTCGGGGATACGGTAGCAGCGAATCTCCTCGAGAATGGCCCATGACCGGTCGCTAATTCTCTCGCCCCAAAAAGTGCGAGGCATGGTCCGCTTCATTGGCGCAGGCGCTCGTATAGTCCTCGCGCCGACTATTTGACCATACAACGAGGCGTATGGGACGATCGCTCTATGTCGCTCGGGCTCCTGCCTTCTCGACCGATGGGAGACGTCCCTGATCTCCCCTTTACGGTAGCTATCCAGCTCGTCATAAGAGTTCCACGACCGGCCTCTTGATCCGCGAGAACCGGAGTACTCGTACGAGGAATACCTTGTGGCGGCGGTGCGATTTCGGATTATAGCTAGAACTTGCGTAATCACGGTCGTGAGAAGCGAGGCGGCGACTACGCACGCCCCTTCGAGCGGGGGACCTACGCGCCCGGACTCTTCGTGCAGGGGATCGGCGTGATGTGCCTCCACGAGGACGGTCGTTCCTTCCGGATGGAGTTAGGTGCCCGTGGGAAGGACGCGTTTGACCTGAAGGCCCTTCACCGCCCCGCTTCGCCGGTGGGGTGGAATGGATCCCCTTTCATAGTGGGAAAGAAGCGCATCTCGATGCGGCAATGATCGATTCTTGTTCGTAGGATTTGAAGGAAGGCCTGAGTTACGTGCTCGGGCAAGGATGCATCAATCCCTGCGTCAATCAACTCGGCCGGTGAGTCGCGCTTTGTTGGGTTGGGCCGTTGTATACGCTCTAAGATCGGTCCTCGGCGCCCGCATCGGAAGGCTCTTGGCGAGGTTGTCCGAGTGATTCGTGGGATGGTTAGTGGCACGCCTGCGGGGTTTGCTGTGGAAGCGCGTTCCGCCCAGAACGGTCGGCTCGCGACGAAGCTCGTGTGGCGTGCTTCCTTGGTTGCATGGTGGAAGTGTCTAGCTCGCTCCCACTGTGGTCGCCAATTGATCGTACCTGACCAATAGAGTAGTGATGCTGATGTAGTCCTTTAGCTCGGTCGCTGATGGTGTTGATGTCCTTGAGTCTGGGTCGCCTCGGGTGGTACCTGCGAAAGCACTCCGACGCCCAAGTCAGCAGTGAACAGTGAATAGGACCACAAGTAATAATGACGTACCTCATTCCCTGGGATTCGTGCCATATTTATAGCTACGGTATTGGGCCTTATTGGGCCTATTGGACAGCATCGGGCCTTGAGTCCACTCCGGAACAAATACTATTCAAGAGATGACCATGGCTGCAACTGCTTATAAAACAGTAGGAAGAAATACTGATAAAAAAGCAGCAATGTTTATTGTCACTGGGTTTACAGGACAATTAAAAGGTTGGTGGGATAACATCCTTACAGAAGAAGACAGAAAAATCATAGCAGAAGCTAAGAAAATAGACCCAGCAACGGGATTAGCAACAGCAGAGGAAGATGCTGTAAACACCTTATTATACTCTATTACTAAGAGTTTTATAGGAGACCCTGCCCAGTTCCAGGATAGGGCTGCAGAACAATTAGCAAACCTATATTGTCCAACCATGTCTGACTATCGATGGTATAAAGACATGTTTTTATCCAAATTATGTACTCGTGCAGATGGTGCGGCAGAGTACTGGAAAGAAAGATTTATAGCTGGATTACCTAGACTATTAGCAGAAAAGCTTAAGGCCGATATTAGAGTAAAAAATGGTTCTATAGACTATAAATCCATGACTTTTGGTCAATTATCCAGTCAGGTAGTTGAAACTGGAATAAGCATTTGTACTGACTATAAGATTCAGAATAAAATGCGAAATGAATTAACTCAAAGAAAGAAAGAATTAGGATCTTTCTGTGAGCAATTTGGGGTAGAACAAATTAGAGCCCCTAGCAAGCAAACCAAAAAGAATTATAAGGAACCCTCAAGTTCTTATAAACCATATAAGAGACGTAAGAATTATTCTAAGAATAATTATTCCAAGAATAATGAGAAGACCTCATTAGAAAAACCTTATAAGAAAAAACCTTATAAGCCCAAGAAAACCCTTAGAACAGACAAATCAGATGTCAAGTGTTTTAAGTGTGGACGTTTTGGTCATTATGCTAAGACTTGTAAAGTTAAGCAACAAATTAATAGAATTAATGAATTAGGTGTTTCGGAAGAACTGAAACAAAGCCTTATTAATATACTAGAAGATGTCATGATCTTAAATAGAGATCTATCAAGTACATCTGAAGAATCTTCTTCAGAAGAAGAAGATTTTGTTAATCAAGTTCTAAACAGCACAGACTCAGAAGTTACTTCTGATGATGATTGTTGTCAAGGATTAGGTCCAGAATTATGTACTTGTGACTCGTGCACAAGGAGTATAAATGTCATTACTAGCACACAGGCTAATACCTTAATAGATATATTAAGAAAAATGCCTGAATCTTCTGAAAAAGAAGAATTCATGATACAAATTAAGTCTATCTTAGACAAAGAGGAAGAACAAAAGGACAGTGTTCACAAAGTAGAATTTAAGGAAATTATGGATAGGTTTAAACCCAAACCTTTAGTACCACAATTAACGGTTAAAGATCTACAGAGTGAGATCTCTCTAATTAAGAAAGATATAGAATCTTTAAAACAAAAAGATTTAGAATTAGAATTAAAATATTTAGAAATTAAAGGAAATAATATATTAGCATCCACTACTAGTGCCAGCCATTCCAACACTAGTGAAGGATATATTACTATATTAAATAGAATGATTATGCATAAATGGCATTGCCCTATTACCATAGTTATTAAGGATCAGAGATTTGAGTTCATAGCCTTAATAGACTCTGGTGCAGATATGAACTGCATCCAAGAGGGATTAATCCCTACTAAATATTATGAAAAAACTCTAGAAGGATTAAGTGGCGTAGGTGGCCATAGATTAAACATTCAGTATAAGCTAACAGATGCAAGGATCTGTAAAGATCATGTCTGTTATAGGACCCATTTCTTACTAGTTAAAGACCTAAATGAGAAGGTTATATTAGGAACCCCATTCCTATCCTTATTATATCCGTTTAAAGTTTCTCACACGGATATAACGGCAGAAGCCCTAGGAAAGGAAATTAAGTTTGAATTTATTGAGTCACCTAAGATTAGAGATCTAAACAATCTTAAGGAAGCCTCAACCTCTTCAATAAATCTGATAACTCAGAAGAGAAAACATATTAATAGTCTTAACAAAGAAGTTCAATATCGTAAGATAGAAGAACAGTTACAGACTAAAGCTATTAAAGATAGAATTAGTGGTCTTCAACACAAATTCAAAGAAGAAATATGTGCTGAGCATCCAAATGCTTTCTGGGCTAGGAAAAAGCATATGGTTTCTTTACCCTATGAACCAGGGTTTGATGAAAGAACCATACCTACCAAAGCTAGGCCCATCCAAATGAATCAACAATACCTAGAGTATTGTAAGAAAGAAATTAAGGATTATTTGGATAAAGGATTACTTAGACCCAGTAAATCTCCTTGGAGTTGTACGGGATTCTATGTTAACAATTCTGGCGAATTAGAGCGAGGTGCTCCCAGATTAGTTATTAATTATAAACCTTTAAACAAAGTATTACAATGGATTAGATATCCTATTCCTAATAAAAATGATTTAATTGGGCGATTACACAGTTCAATTATCTTTTCTAAATTCGATTTAAAGTCAGGTTATTATCAAATTCAATTAGATGAAAAGGATAAATACAAAACTGCATTTGTAGTCCCTTTTGGTCATTATGAATGGAATGTTTTACCGCTAGGACTAAAGAATGCTCCTAGTGAATTTCAGCACATTATGAATGATATATTAAATGATTATCAAGATTTTGCCATTGTATATCTTGATGATATATTAGTCTTTTCAAAATCTCTTAATCAACATTTTGAGCATCTAGAAAGATTCTTCAAAATCATTAAAGAAAATGGATTAGTTTTATCTGCCCGAAAAATGAAACTCTTTGAAGTAAATGTTCGTTTTCTGGGATTTAATATCTATCAAGGAACTATTACTCCAATTAGCAGAGCTATTGAATTTGGTGATAAGTTTCCTGATGAATTAAAAGATAAAACCCAATTACAAAGATTCTTAGGTTGTGTAAATTATGTAGCAGATTTTATTCCTAATATTCGTATCTTATCTGCAGGCACTTCTTTTTAAAAGACTTAAGAAAAACCCTCCTCCTTGGGACAAGTCTATGAGTGAGAGTATAAGAAAAATTAAACAATTAGTTAAAAAACTACCTTGCTTAGGGATACCAGACCCCCAAGCTTTTCTCATTATTGAAACAGATTCCTCAGAATTAGGATTTGGAGGAATATTAAAACAAAGATTACCAGGATCCTTAACAGAACAAATTGTTAGATATTATTCAGGAACTTGGAATCCGGCACAACAAAATTATAGTACTATCAAAAAAAAAGTTTTGGCAATTGTATTATGTATTATGAAATTTCAAGATGACTTATTTTCAAAAAGATTTTTACTAAGATCTGATTGTAAAGCCGCAAAAGAAGTTTTGCAAAAAGATGTTAAAAATTTAGTTTCTAAACATATCTTCGCCAGATGGCAATCATTACTTTCCTGTTTTGATTTTGAAATAGAACATATTAAAGGAGAGAAAAATTCTTTACCAGATTTTCTCACCAGAGAATTCTTACAGGGAAAATCATGAGTTCTAGCAAAGATAAAAGTTCCAGTAAAGATAATTATGGACCTCCTCGTAAAAAAGAGTCCAGGGCTATTACTTCTAAACAAGCATTACAGAATCCAGTTACAGCTCTACAGGTAACTAACAGATTCACCCCATTAGTCCCGCTAGCGTTACCTGCCTATTACCCTTCCTCTTCAGAATTAAGGCCCCATGGCCAATCTAAATTAGCTTTGCCTCCCCCGCCTTCTAAACCAATTAAACCACAAAAATTACCATTTTACACTCCCCCTGTAGAGGTAAATTGTCCTCTAGTCGAAAAGAAAGCCAGAAAACTCATCTTCCTGGTTGAGCCAGAAATTAACTCCGAAAAACCTTTAGAAATTACATCTAAATTCTTTCCCCCTGGTTTTCATTATGTCTCTACCAATATACAAAAGGATCGGCGCTTCTATGAATTCATCTTAGTAGACACCGACTCTATTGAATTAACCCATACAATGGACAAAAGGAAACCTGAACAAATATTATATTCCAAATTCAGGATTCAGAAGATATTAACTCTCTCAGACTGGAATGCTCATCCAGCTCAATCAAGAGAATTTTCTCGAGATTTTACTCCCCAATATTATACTTATTATGATTACATACAGGCCTGGGAAAACATGTTATTACTAAGATCTTTTGACCACTCATGGTTCATCTGGTTCAAAAAGGATTTTCCTTTAAATTTCCCTTCTTGGTTTATTAAATGGTTTCAGGAATGGGGCCCTGAAATTAGCATTTATCCTGAAAATGCCAAAAAGGCTTTTCAATGTTTTTCAGAAAATACTAACTTCTCCGAACCATTAAAAATTTTAATGTTTCATGCGAATTTTGGTATCTCCTGGATTATTACTTGGAATTATCTTCGAGAGCCTTCTTCTCCAGATGGTAATATTTACCAGATTTTAAGGAGTATTAAAATTAAATGGTGGAATAAATTCCGCCCTGAATTCATTAGTGAAACAGCTTTGCAGCTCTGGTTCAAAGAAAATAAAAGGTTCCTTATCAAAGCCAAAGGCACAGCTCAAGAATCTGTATTTTTAGCCGAAAAGGCTAAAATTATGGCCGAATTATCTTCTTGCACTAGTAAAGAAGACCTTTTTAAGAAATGGCATTCTGCTATGTCCGAATCAGATATTAATGTCATTGAAGACTCTGCCAGCTCATCAGAAAGCTTTACAGCTGTCATGGAAGATGATTGCTTTGGACACAGTGGCTTCAGTGGGTTACAGAATTATTAAAGTTTGAATTAAAGTTTGAATTATTATTTTGTCGTCTCTATGAAAGTGGCAGACAAAGAATCTTATCCTCTGCTATAGCTTGCTCGTGACCGACAAGACCTTTCAGAGAATCTTATCTCTTCAGATTATGTAATTATTTTAGTTTACTGACAAGTGTCAGTTTTACAAAACTTGTGGATACCTCCTTCATCTATAAAAGGAAGGATCCATTTCATTAATAAGCATCGAAAAATCCACCCCCTTTTCGAGCTCCTCTTTTCTCTTCCCTCTCCACTTGTAATTTCCCCTTCATCCATGTCTACCTCCATCTTCCTTTGTGAAAAAGCCTGAATAAAATTGTAAGTTTATTAAAATGACTTCTCATATTGTCTTTTCAAATTATTTCTTTACCTTTATAATTATCTATCAAATTATATTCTTATTAACAACCGATTTAGATTTATTTCTTGATGACCTTCCGATTTTTCCCCATTATTATCTATGGGTTATGTTTTGTTTTGCCCGTCTCCTCATACTATGGGGAAAAATCGGAAGGTCATCAAGAAATAAATCTAAATCGGTTGTTAATAAGAATATAATTTGATAGATAATTATAAAGGTAAAGAAATAATTTGAAAAGACAATATGAGAAGTCATTTTAATAAACTTACAATTTTATTCAGGCTTTTTCACAAAGGAAGATGGAGGTAGACATGGATGAAGGGGAAATTACAAGTGGAGAGGGAAGAGAAAAGAGGAGCTCGAAAAGGGGGTGGATTTTTCGATGTAATTTCTAAAGGTTTTTCGGAGTTAATTTCTGGCTCAACCAGGAAGATAAGTTTTCTGGCTTTCTTTTCGACTAGAGGACAATTTACCTCTACAGGGGGAGTGTAAAATGGTAATTTTTGTGGTTTAATTGGTTTAGAAGGCGGGGGAGGCAAAGCTAATTTAGATTGGCCATGGGGCCTTAATTCTGAAGAGGAAGGGTAATAGGCAGGTAACGCTAGCGGGACTAATGGGGTGAATCTGTTAGTTACCTGTAGAGCTGTAACTGGATTCTGTAATGCTTGTTTAGAAGTAATAGCCCTGGACTCTTTTTTACGAGGAGGTCCATAATTATCTTTACTGGAACTTTTATCTTTGCTAGAACTCATGATTTTCCCTGTAAGAATTCTCTGGTGAGAAAATCTGGTAAAGAATTTTTCTCTCCTTTAATATGTTCTATTTCAAAATCAAAACAGGAAAGTAATGATTGCCATCTCGCGAAGATATGTTTAGAAACTAAATTTTTAACATCTTTTTGCAAAACTTCTTTTGCGGCTTTACAATCAGATCTTAGTAAAAATCTTTTTGAAAATAAGTCATCTTGAAATTTCATAATACATAATACAATTGCCAAAACTTCTTTTTTGATAGTACTATAATTTTGTTGTGCCGGATTCCAAGTTCCTGAATAATATCTAACAATTTGTTCTGTTAAGGATCACGGTAATCTTTGTTTTAATATTCCTCCAAATCCTAATTCTGAGGAATCTGTTTCAATAATGAGAAAAGCTTGGGGGTCTCGTATCCCTAAGCAAGGTAGTTTTTTAACTAATTGTTTAATTTTTCTTATACTCTCACTCATAGACTTGTCCCAAGGAGGAGGGTTTTTCTTAAGTCTTTTAAAAAGGGGTACGCAGATAGACGAAATATTAGGAATAAAATCTGCTACATAATTTACACAACCTAAAAATCTTTGTAATTGGGTTTTATCTTTTAATTCATCAGAAACTTATCACCAAATTCAATAGCTCGCTAATTGGAGTAATAGTTCCTTGATAGATATTAAATCTTAAAACGAACATTTACTTCAAAGAGTTTCATTTTTCTAATGAGATAAAACTAATCCATTTTCTTTAATGATTTTGAAGAATCTTTCTAGATGCTCAAAATGTTGATTAAGAGATTTTGAAAAGACTAATATATCATCAAGATATACAATGGCAAAATCTTGATAATCATTTAATATATCATTCATAATGTTTGAAATTCACTAGAGCATTCTTTAGTCCTAGCGGTAAAACATTCCATTCATAATGACCAAAAGGGACTACAAATGCAGTTTTGTATTTATCCTTTTCATCTAATTGAATTTGATAATAACCCGACTTTAAATCGAATTTAGAAAAGATAATTGAACTGTGTAATCGCCCAATTAAATCATTTTTATTAGGAATAGGATATCTAATCCATTGTAATACTTTGTTTAAAGGTTTATAATTAATAACTAACTGGGAGCACCTCGCTCTAATTCGCTGTAATTGTTAACATAGAATCCGCATAACTCCAAGGAGATTTACTGGGTCTAAGTAATCCTTTATCCAAATAATCCTTAATTTCTTTCTTACAATACTCTAGGTATTGTTGATTCATTTGGATGGGCCTAGCTTTGGTAGGTATGGTTCTTTCATCAAACCCTGGTTCATAGGGTAAAGAAACCATATGCTTTTTCCTAGCCCAGAAAGCATTTGGATGCTCAGCACATATTTCTTCTTTGAATTTGTGTTGAAGACCACTAATTCTATCTTTAATAGCTTTAGTCTGTAACTGTTCTTCTATCTTACGATATTGAACTTCTTTGTTAAGACTATTAATATGTTTTCTCTTCTGAGTTATCAGATTTATTGAAGAGGTTGAGGCTTCCTTAAGATTGTTTAGATCTCTAATCTTAGGTGACTCAATAAATTCAAACTTAATTTCCTTTCCTAGGGCTTCTGCTGTTATATCCGTGTGAGAAACTTTAAACGGATATAATAAGGATAGGAATGGGGTTCCTAATATAACCTTCTCATTTAGGTCTTTAACTAGTAAGAAATGGGTCCTATAAATGACATGATCTTTCTGAGATCCTTGCATCTGTTAGCTTATCTTGAATGTTTAATCTATGGCCACCGCGCCACTTAATCCTTCTAGAGTTTTTTCATAATATTTAGTAGGATTAATCCTCTTGGATGCGATTCATATCGCACTGCAGTCTATTAAGGCTATGAACTCAAATCTCCGATCCTTAATAACTATGGTAATAGGGCAATGCCATTTATGCATAATCATTCTATTTAATATAGTAATATATCCTTCACTAGTGTTGGAATGGCTGGCACTAGTAAAGTGGATGCTAATATATTATTTCCTTTAATTTCTAAATATTTTAATTCTAATTCTAAATCTTTTGTTTTAAAGATTCTATATCTTTCTTAATTAGAGATCTCTCTCTGTAGATCTTTAACCGTTAATTGTGGTACTAAAGGTTTGGGTTTAAACCTATCCATAATTTCCTTAAATTCTACTTTGTGAACAAAGTGTCCTTTTGTTCTTCCTCTTTGTCTAAGATAGACTTAATTTGTATCATGAATTCTTCTTTTCGTAAGATTCGAGGCATTTTTCTTAATATATCTATTAAGGTATTAGCCTGTGTGCTAGTAATGACATTTATACTCCTTGTGCACGAGTCACAAGTACATAATTCTGGACCTAATCCTTGACAACAATCATCATCAGAAGTAACTTCTGAGTCCGTGGTGTTTAGAACTTGATTAACAAAATCTTCTTCTTCTGAAGAAGATTCTTCAGATGTACTTGATAGATCTCTATTTAAGATCATGACATCTTCTAGTATATTAATAAGGTTTTGTTTCAGTTCTTCCGAAACACCTAATTCATTAATTCTATTAATTTGTTGCTTAACTTTACAAGTCTTAGCATAATGACCAAAACGTCCACACTTAAAACACTTGACATCTGATTTGTCTGTTCTAAGGGTTTTCTTGGGCTTATAAGGTTTTTTCTTATAAGGTTTTTCTAATGAGGTCTTCTCATTATTCTTGGAATAATTATTCTTAGAATAATTCTTACGTCTCTTATATGGTTTATAAGAACTTGAGGGTTCCTTATAATTCTTTTTGGTTTGCTTGCTAGGGGCTCTAATTTGTTCTACCCCAAATTGCTCACAGAAAGATCCTAATTCTTTCTTTCCTTGAGTTAATTCATTTCGCATTTTATTCTGAATCTTATAGTCGGTACAAATGCTTATTCCAGTTTCAACTACCTGACTGGATAATTGACCAAAAGTCATGGATTTATAGTCTATAGAACCATTTTTACTCTAATATCGGCCTTAAGCTTTTCGCTAATAGTCTAGGTAATCCAAATTATAAATCTTTCTTTCCAAAGATCACGCACCATCCGCACGAGTACATAATTTGGATAAAAACATGTCTTTATACCATCGATAGTCGGACATGGTTGGACAATATAGGTTTGCTAATTGTTCTGTGACTCTATCCTCGAATCAAAGGTGGTCTCCTATAAAACTCTTAGTAATAGAGTATAATAAGGTGTTTCAAAGATCTTCCTCTCTGCTGTTGCTAATCCCGCTTCGGGTCTATTTTCTTAGCTTCTCGCTATGATTTTTCTCGTCTTCTTCTGTAAGGATGTTATCCCACCAACCTTTTAATTGTCCTGTAAACCCGGTGACAATAAACATTCTTTGCTTTTATCGTATTTCTTCCTCTTTGCTTTATAAGCGATTGCAAGCCATGGTCATCTCTTGAATAGTATTTAATATATTTTGTTCTCGAATGGCCATCTATGTTCCATTCTCGTAATAGAACTTCCGTTAAAGGAACTAGCCGTCATATCTCTAGCTTCTTCAAACTGTAAATCAGCAAAGCTAGGTCTAGGGTAATAATTTCTAGTTCTTCCCTGATAATTCATATTCTTACGATGTCCTATTCTATTAATACTTATTTCTTCATCCTTAGTTAAAACATTAACTTTGGATTTATCTGAAATAGTTAACCTAGATAATTCTTCTATAAGATCGTTAGTATCTGGTCTTAATTTTGCTTCATTTAATTCTTTTTCAGGCACATTTATAAGCTTATAAATAGGTCTTTGAGGATCTATATTAAAATCCTTATGGGAACCTATTTTTGATGATGAGGGGGCAAGAGAAGGAATGGTAGAGACTTGCGACTCTACTCTATCTAATTGATCAGCTATGGTGTGTAATATAGTGTTGGAGTAATTCAACTGATTCTGGATTCTTGCCATCTCTGTATCCCCAGTAGCTAACCTAAACGGGGACACCATTAATTTAACTCTATGGCTTTCTATTTTAATTGCCTCTAATGGGGGATGGACTGACTCAATTGTCTTATTGGTCTCTGTAGTCCATTTATTTGTAATTTTGGTATGTACTTCTATTTCTCTTTCTTTAACAAAGGGATTCTGTATCCCTGAGTCTTCACATAGCTGCTCAAACCATGTAAAGAAATAGATGTTTAATCTATTGGTTCTAATAGAACTATAGAACTGTTGAAGATATTCAGCAGTCTGTTCTTTAGAGAATTTGGTGAAGTACCAATTTCTCTTTTCTTTATTGTAATCAGCTTCAAAGTCTTGTCTAATCCAAGGCTTATCTATCTCAAATTCTTCTTCCAACGTAATCGTTGAAACCATTTGAGAATAGGTAGGCGACATAGGAGGAGACTCAGGCACATTCTCTTCTTCGATATATGGGTTGAGGTATGTTAGGAGTGAAATCTACTCCTGCTAAGTTAATATTGATGGTAGAATTTGAATCAACAGACCTTCTAGAACTACTACTAGGTCTTATACTCGATTCTCCTAAGGATATAGAATTACTTCTGTTCATTCTAATCCTAATAGTTCCATCATCTTCAGTAATAAATTGTCTAGGTCTTCTAGACTCTATCTTTGGTTGAGGCATTACTTCACCCAAAATCCATTCCTCTGGTAATTTGGCGATTATATCTAAAGCTCTTAATTTCTTAGGCGTAGTAATATTAGAACGCCGTAAATTAGCTTCTACAATAACTGTCTCGTTTTTAGGAGAACTTCTTAATGCCTTAAAGTTGTAATTAATATTAGAGACTTTATAGTTAATTTTATAACATACATCAATGTTAGCGACACCTTCATAAAAAAGATCATCAATACATTGAATATTAATAACCAATGAATTTTTAGTATAACTATTCATTAAATTCATAGAAAAATTAGGATAGCAGTTAAAATAAACTGGTCCTTCATTTAAATTTGATTCAAGAATAGCAATAATAGATTCAGCGAAGTTCTTGATTCTATTATCTCGTAACACAAGTAATATGGGAGTATTTAATCCTAATTTATGCAAAGGTTTAACTGCAACTTGTATTAAGCCAAGGTGGATATATTGAAAACCTTTATTAACATGATCATTTATTAATTCTTCATTTAACAAGTTAATGGATTCATGTTTCTGTACTATAGATCTCGAGGCTTCTATAGTTTGAGTAATGTCTTGTGTTAACAATCTGTCGAAAACACCGGATTTGTATATATATTTCTTTTGTTCTAATTTCGGGTAATTTCCAATTTTGTAATCTACTTTCTATCTCAGCTATTTCTAATTCGCGATTTTGATAATTATCTTGATCACTGCGTGATTCTAACACATCATCAGGTAGGGTTGTATTTGTTAATAACCTAGGTCTCCTAGACGAGGATCCTAACTCACTCATGGATCTAAGAAATCTTGTCATTAAAACTATTCTCTTACTATCGGGAACACCAAACAGACTCAACTGGTTGTGGGAACACCAACTCACCTCTCTCTCTCTCTCTCTCTCTCTCTCTCTCTCTATATATATATATATATATATATATATATATATATATATATATATGGATTCCTATTAATATAGTTATATGGAATTCTATTCAGTTGTTTGTGCACATATTGGGGAGTGGAAAAATCACCGGTCAAATGGTCACCGATAATTGTAAGTTTGTAACTTATACATTTAATTACATTATTTTGTCAAAAAAAGGTATTAAATAAATTTAACAATTAACTAATTTGTTTTGTAGTGTCCTAAACAACCAATGACATTGATTTTGGGTATTGCATCATGAAATTTATGAAGGATATTATTACCTACTTACAATATTTTTGATTTTGATTTAATAGTAGTTATTTCTGTTTAACCATTTCAATTCTAATTTTATTTATTTATATAACTTCAGTATTTTCTCGATTGTTGGTGCAAGACATACTTTGTTGAGCAGCTTGCTGAGCTTAGGGGAGAGTGGTGTGGTTATGTCTCCTGTTTTTTTTACAGTTTGATTTGGATACATATAAGTTAGCTAGCTAATTTTGGTTCATATTGTAAGTTGATAGCTAGTTTTGGACACATATGAATTAGATAATGTAACTTGTTAGCTATTTTGTTTTGGTTCATCTTATGTTGACATATTGGTGCGTTTGGATATAGAGAGTTTGTTTCAGTTCATCTAGGTGCATGTATTTAATTTGTTGTTAGCTAATTTTATATATACATATACATATATGTGTGTGTGTGTGTGTGTGTGTGTGTTTAAGTATACATATATGAATTTGATTGGATTGTATTGGTTGTATATGACTAGGTAAATTGTAAATATAAAAAGGAAAATACACAAAACAGAAAAAAAAAATTAAAAAAATTAGACAATGGGCAGCGCTTTCAAGGGAGTGCTGCCTATCTGAGGACGAGTTTGGGCAATGGGTAGCACTCTTTAGGGAGTGCTGCCTATCTGAGGACGAGTTTGGGCAGTGGGTAGCGCTTTTTAGGGAGTGTTGCCTATCTGAGGACGAGTTTGGGCAATGGGTAGCGCTTTTTAGGGAGTGCTGCCTATCTGAGGACGCGTTTGGCAATGAGTAGCGCTTTTAAGGAGCACGCGCCCATTGTTGGAGTGGAATCAAGATCGCCACATTCAAAGCCGCCAAAAGCGTTGTCCCATGGATCAAAGAAATCTTTGCCCATCCCCCAAATCTGTTGTAGTGACTTTTATAGTGCCATCTTTTAGACGAAATTTGATTTCTAATTCTACTTTGGAAATATTTGGTTTTTCTTGTTCAGTTTAGAAATGAAAAAAAATCAAAGTAAGTCGATTTTAGAATCAGGAAATGCTCGTTTCTTTGAGGATGTTGAGTTTGCAAGGGGAGATATAGTAAGGACTTTGTCTTTGAAGAAGAATATGTTGATATTCCCATATGTGTTATTGACACTGCTCAGGATCATTTCCTAGACCCTGTTGAAAACATAAAAAGTTAAGACAATGTTGAAATCCCCATACAAGAAATCGTTACAGAAGAACAAACTCTTCCACCTCAGGAAACTATGTCATTAAGGAGATCCATTAGACAATGGTATTTTAAATTTCATCAAGTGATCATCTCGTTTGGTTTGGAGGTGAATTTGGTAGATGATTGTGTATACCATAAGTTCTATGGCAGTAAGTATATTTTTTCTGGTTTTATATGTTGATGACATTTTGCTTGCCAGCATAGACTTATTGCATGAAACCAAGATATTTCTAGGTAGGAATTTTGAGATGAAAGATCTTGGTAATGCATCTTTTGTATTGGGCATTCAGATACACCAAGATCATTCTTGGGGTATTATTGGATTGTCCCAAAAAGGCTATATTGAAAAGGTTCTCAAGAGATATGGCATGCAGGATTGTAAACCAGGTGATACCCCTGTGGCTAAGGGAGACAAGTTTAGTCTCAATCAGTGTCCTAAGAATGTCTTTAAAGAAAAGGAAATGCAGAAGATTCATTATGCATAAGCAATAGTGAGTCTAATGTATGCTTAGGTTTGTACGCGTTCAAATATTGTGTGCACTATGGAATGTTGGGAATATTTTATAGTAACTCAGGTTTAGACTATTGTAAAGCAGCCAAATGGATCATATGGTATATATAGAGAACAAAAGAATATATATGCTCTCATATCGGAGATCAGATCAGTTTGAGATCATTAAGTATACTGACTCCGATTTTTGAGTGGATGCCAAGATAGTATAAAATCTATGTTGGGCTATGTGTATATGCTGGAAGGAAGTTTTATTCCCAGGAACAATGCATTATATAGCCTCTTCCATTGTGGCAGTAGAGTTCATAGCATGTTATCAGGCATCCAATCATGGAATTTGACTGCGAAATTTTGTCACGGGGCTGCATACAGTGGATGGTTTTGAAAGACCACTAAGATTATTTTTGACAGTAAGTTTGCAGTCCTATTTCCCAGTAACAACAGAAACTAGAAGCTGTTCAAGCACATAGACATCAAGTTCCTTGTTGTTAAAGAAAGAGTTCAGAGTGAATAGTTGTCTATAAAGCATATCAGAACAAACTCAATTTTTTGCGAATTCGCTCATTAAAGGATTGCTACCCAAAAGGTTTCATGAGCACACTGCTCGTATGGGTATCACATTATTAAGTGATGTTCAGTTTTTGTGGGAGTTTGTTAACTTTTAATGCTTTGTGATATAGACATATTTCAGTTTATGTAAGGTTCAAGTATATTTTCTGCAGAAATAAAGTTTTGGTATTTGTTACACTCGATTTTGTTCTGATTTGATCTCACTAAGGTTTAAGGTGGACCAATTGGAATTAGACATGTTAAGATCACATTACATGAAAATTCCATGCTACACATCCACATCATGATCCATGTCATTCTCTTGTGTCAGCATATGTGACCATTGATGGGTTTAGTTACGATAGTTGTAACGAAGACTGCTTTAATCCTATATTGGTATGATTGATGGATCGGATTTGTTATAAATACATTCAGTAACGACAGTCATTTGAGCTCGTAAGGTTTATTCTTGCAATGCATAATTATAAGGTTACACATATAGTCCAAGTGGGAGATTGTTGGATCATTAATCCAACGTTGGCCTTATATATCCCAAATAGGTAGCTCAGTTGGCGAGCTAAGGGATACCGAAGGAGTGCACCAAATGAGTGCAAGAAGGAAGTCCTGGGTTCAAGTCCCGGAAACTAACATTTCCTCCACCCCCACTAACAAGGGTTTTTGTTTTCGTACCCCCTCCTTCCCTATCACACCCCCATAATCCCAAAAATGCCAATAATACCCCTGCGTTTTTTAAAAAAAAAAAAATTTAAATTTTCGGAATTACCTCAAAATAAGGTAATTCCGGTTCAAAAAAAATTAAAAATTTCGGAATTACCTCTAAAAAAGTTAATTCCGGTTCAAAAAAAATTAAAAATTTCGGAATTACCTCTAAAAAAGGTAATTCCGGTTCAAAAAAAATTAAAAATTTCGGAATTACCTCTAAAAAAGGTAATTCCGAAATTTGTAATTTTTTTTTTTTTTAAAAAGTTTGTATTTTGGTCTTAAGATTTAAACGCGTTTTATTGGAATTATGATACGAACGATTTACGATTTAATAACAATACGTCAAAATATATAAAATGACCAACATAAAATAGGAGTACAAATACAACTATGGGTCCAAAATGTCTAAAAATGACTGAAAATAAGCACGTGAAGTAGGTGAATAGGCGACATCTAGGGCATCCCGGGCCAATCCAGGGCCTTGATGCGTATATATACGATTTGTTTTAATTTTTATTACTAAAAGGCTACTAAAAATAGTCAAAACTACTCTAAAAAAATATAAAAACACCACTAAAAATCTAACAAAACCAAAATAAGGCTATACAAATTTTTTAAGATTTTTTGGAGATTATGAAAAATTAAAAAAATCGTAAAAAATAGTAAACGATGGAATTTGGGATTTTGAGGTCATGTTGTCCCGTCAGTAAGAAGTCCCTTCTAAGGAGTCTTGATTCTTGATTTATTTCGCTTCTAATGGCTGTGGTTTCATTACGATCCGAGTATGTTGTCCAAAACCGATTTTTAGCCTAAATTATTCGTTGAAAAAAAAAATTGTAATTTTGAATTACCTCGAAATAGGTAATTCGGTTCACAAATGTGAACCGGAATTACCTCATTTCTGAGGTAATTCAAAATCTTTCGGAATTACAGGTAAATCCGAAATTCCATTATTTTTTGAGGTAATTAGAAATTTTTAGAGGTAATTAGAAATTTGTAATTTTTTTTAACAAAACCATGTAATTTTTGTAAATTTTCAGGGGTATTTTTGTCCATTTGGGATATTATGGGGGTGTGGTAGGGAATGAGGGGGGTACGAAAACAAATTGCCCACTAACAATTGCCTATCTAAAAAAACGTAGGCCTTATATGTTAGTAATTAGGCTATTGATTTTCCCACACCCCCTCCTACTCAAAACACACCCCATAAGGGTGTGAAAAGACCAAAAGGCCAGCCAAAACCTCTTTTTTTTCACGAAATTTCACCTGTTCGAACACGGGCCTTCGAACAGGTTCGAATGACATCGTTCGTGTGTGTTAAATCTTGACTTCACACTCTCTTTGAGCGTTTTTCACCTGTTCGAACGAGGTCATTCGAACGTGTTCGCATGACCTTGTTCGAACCCGTTCGAACGACAACGTTCGGGTGTGTTAAATATTGACTTCACACCCTCTTGCGCGTAATTTCACCTGTTCGAACGAGGTCATTCGAACGTGTTCGGACAAGGTCGTTGAGCGATCTTTAAACACGTGAACTCAGTGTTTCACACGAGGTTATTTTTGGAATAAAATTTGTTAAGGGGTGTGAAAGAGTAGGAGGGGGTGTGGGAAAAGCAATAGCCAGTAATTATGTATTGTGGACTGTCACTTAAGTTAAGCCCAATTAAAGTGATCTAATAAGGTTAGGCTAATGTGGGCTTTTGAGTATCTAATAGGGTGTGGGCCTAATGTGTAGAGACTAAAGGGTAATTCTAATTTTGTGATGGGCTAAATTAGAAATACCAATAGATAACCCTAATTGGGTTCTATAAATAAAGAGGTTATGGTCTCCGCGGGTCACACTATAACTTTTGGAGTTCTATAAACCCTAAAATCAATTTGTCCCAAATTGATTGTTGTTTTAGATTTCCAATAAAACTTTTAAAGTTCTTTTACT
This sequence comes from Oxytropis ochrocephala, assembly GCA_020916435.1. Classification (NCBI taxonomy): domain Eukaryota; kingdom Viridiplantae; phylum Streptophyta; class Magnoliopsida; order Fabales; family Fabaceae; genus Oxytropis; species Oxytropis ochrocephala. The sequence goes on from CM037088.1 coordinate 22,377,246, forward strand.
CTTATACCCTTATTAATTATGACAACTTTTTACCTCCAATAAAAGATTCACGTTTATCTATGTAGAGAGATAAAGAGTTAAATGGTAAATTAAACAAAACTTTTTAAAGAATCTAGACTTCTAATCATTTTTCTTAAAGGGTGTGTCAAAACCTTAAACTGCAAACAAAGTGGGACGACGGAGGGAGTATGTTACATTATGCAGGTTAATGACTTGCACGCCAAGGTTAGATATGTTTATCGATCTTTCAGCTCTTAACAATGCTTCTAAGTCTTGGATCTTATTCTTTCATGGTATAGTACTAGTTTTTAGTAGAAAAAGCATAATGATATTTCCATGCACATTTCCATCAAATCAAATCAAACACTAATCAATCAAATATCAAATCAAATACTCAAATACTAATATAATCAAATGATATGTTAACAAATTGTTCAAAATAGACTACTTGTAAGCTTACCACGTGTCTATTTTTAGAGACAAAAATGGAAACTACTCACTAAAAGACAAAAATGTACCAACATTTTGCTTTTTGACTTTTCAATTTTGTTTCTGTTTCTCTCTCTTCTCCATTTTTTCTATGAATCAAATCAAATACTAATATAATCAAATCAATCATCAAATATCAAATCAAATACTTCAAATCAAATCAATCAAATACTCAAATAATCAAATAATATGTTAATAAATTGTCCAAAATAGACTACTTATGAGTTTGCCACGTGTCCATTTTTAGGGGGAAAAAATGGAAACTACTAAAAGACAAAAATGTGGTAACTTTTTGTTTTTTGACTTTTCAATTTTCTTTCTCTTTCTCTCTCTTTCTCTTCTCCATTTTTTCTATGAATCAAATATCAAATACTAAAACACCTCTAATTGAAAGATTTAACAAAACATTAACTAAGGGGTAATTTTGAAACTGAAAAAAAAATTAACAAATCAATTTAGCCACTTACAATTGTCAAAACTACTAAAATCAATCAATTTAACCGCAAACAATTGTCAAAAAAAAAACACTAACAAAAATCCCAAAATAACTGTTTTTTAGTAATTTTTAAAAAAATTGTTACAATAATATTAAATTTGAAGCACAAATTAAAAAGATATAAACAAGTGGCAACGAGAGCGACAACGAGAGATCGACAATGAGAAAGCAAGAACCTGAGAGGCCACGAGGAGCAAAACGAGAGCGGAAATGGGAGTACATATCTTATATTAGATCTCATTTTCTTTTTTCATGATTGTTATTGCATTTTTAAGATTAGAAGAAGATATTGACTTTTTTTTTGCAACAAAAGTTTTTTAAGCAACTTGAAATATAGTCTTTTTATCGAGTTTTTCTTTTTTATTTATTTATTAAATTTTACAATTTTCAAATTATTTACAAGTTCATAGCAAATTATACCAAATACAGTATCACCCGTACGGATGTATGGGTATAGTACTAATTTGTCACATGAAATTTTAGCGGATTTCACCGTTATAGAGTTTGGGCATGTTGACCAAGGATCTAATTAATAGTCATACTGTCTTCTTAAATCTTAGCGCTTTCATATTATGATTCAATTTCAAACCTTGTGATTAAAATGCTTAGTTGATATAATTATAGTGGTATAGTATAGTATATGTTAGAATTAGTTTAATATTGTTTAGGTAATTAAAAGTTAATTATAATTAGTTGCAAGATTGCTATATAATCTTAAATTCTAATGCGGCTTGGCGCTACTCTCGCCAATGCTCGCAATTTTTTTTTTCTTCTTTCCTTTTTTTTTTGTCTTTTCTTCTTTTTTTTTTTTTCTGTTTTTGGTCACTTTTTTTTCCCTTTTTTATCTTTTATATTTTAATGTTTAGTTTTTTTTTTGATATATTTTTGTGTAAATCAAGGTATCCTCCACAATTTACTAATATACCCCTCATTTTGTATCACTGTTTACCAATATACCTCCACTATATATTTTTGGACCGACATACCCTTGACAATTTTTTTTCTTCAACACTCTTTCTTTTTATTATTATTAAAATGTACCCCGCATTTTGTACCCCACTGTTTACCAATATACCCCCACTCTATCCGAGAACTATTAATACACAATCGTTGACTTCCCCCCACTCTTCAGTTTTTTTCTTCTCTTATATTTTAAGGAGTGATTTACTGTCTCGAAAATTTTTAGATACTTAAATATGTAAATTTTGTTCTTCAATAATCGATTCGGTAAAAAAAATTCATTTTGGTCATTTTGCACCAACGGGTATTAAATCTTTTCTTTAATTGGTTTTTATATTTTTATCTTTCTTTAATATTCGAGTACATGCAGTGTTGCTGCATTGACTCCGTGTGGGAATTTCAACCACATTTACAATAGAACCTTCATCATCTTCTTTCAACGAGACATACAGTCACATTTACAATAAAACCTCCATATTCTTTTTCAACTTTGTATAACTGCTCCTATTTTATCATGAGTTTTTCTCAACCCATACACGATACCCGAAAGTGCTTCACTTTTTCATTGTATTGTCATTTTTTCAATAAACAATTTCATTGAAAGGAGCACAATGAGTGTCCATCCCTTACAATGAGAGAAAAAAAATCTACAGACGATGTTCAATTTTTCTTTCTTATTATGGGTTCATTTTTTGTATTTGTATTTAATGAATGTTGATAATTATTAAAGTTCTTTAGACTTTTTCTTCTTATTTTATCTATAAAGGATGTTCAACTTAAATGTCTTTATTAAAGTTCCTTTCAAATTTATAATGTTTGTTATTTAATTAATATTTATAATTTAATTTTTTATTCACAGTTTTTAGATTTTATATTTTGCAAAGTAACATCATTTGCCTAATGGCATAAACTACTTATTAGATTTTATATCACAGTTGACAAGTTCAATGTTGACCAGTACAAAATTTTCTTTCAAGTACGATGCGATATTATTCTTTCGAAAAAATTAATTACTCGATTATACGATGAAATTTAACGAACCCCGTGCGATATTAACGAACCCATTTGTTACACCCTGTTAATATTATTTATGTATTAACTCCGTCCAGAGGACGGGTATCGAGGCTAGTTGTATCTAAGGCTCTGTTTGGCAAACCAAATCCGCTAGCTTATAGCGAATTTGACTAGTTTATAACGGATGGAAAAATTTAAAGGTGTTTGGCAAGCAGTAGCGGATAGCGTTTCTGGGGTAGCTTATAGCGCTTTTTGAAACGCTACTTCAAGTAGCGTTTGAGCTATATAACTACACGTTTCATTTTTTAGGTCTTTTTACCCTTACTATTTTTATAATATTTCCTTTTTCTCCTCCATAAATCAAAATAATTTTTTTATACTTTTAATTGTGAAATGGTGGCTGAAGCTAGAAAGGGAAATTTTATAAAAGTATTACTATTACTCGATCCAACGTCAACACATCCCCTTTGATCAAAGTTAGATTTTTTTAATTTTTAAGCATATATTATGTTTTTTATTTATTTTAATTGTATTTTAAATTAAAATTTGAAATTAATATATAAATAAGACTATTAAAATATAATTTTAAAAATTTTATTTTCTAAATGTCTTAATTATTTGAATTTATAGCAAAATAATTTATATATTTATTTTATATTGTTAAATAAATCTAGCTTTTCATTAAACACGTCCTTTTATGTCATTTTACATTTATCAGCTAGTTGAACTGCTAGTTTTACCAAACAAATCATTCGCAATCCGCTAGCTTATCCATTATCATTTATCCCGCTATAAGTTTTACTTTATCCATTATATAATTTCATTCGCTATCCATTAGTTGATCCATTATCCGCTTTTTTTCGCCAAACAGAGCGCAAGACTCATTTGTAATCAACTTTTCGTTCTATCAATTCTAATATCATTCTCCCTCTTCAATTATCTAAGACTCATTTGTAATCGACTTTACCATGTTAAATGATTGTTAGATTTCATTTTATGCATGTTATTCCTTTTGCTCAGCAATATACACTATTGGGGCTTAGGTAAGTAGAAAGAAGTTCATGGGATTAGTGTTCGCCTGCTCATGAATAATGATTTACAATTGCTCATAAAATTTTGATTCTCGTCTAAGAATGTAAGGGAAGAAAAGTAGGTTTCGTCCTGCTTTTTTCTTTAAAATGAGACTAAATTAAAAAATTTGTCACCCATTCTTCTTAGATTTTCATTGCTTTTCTTTCTCTAATTCTTTCATGGAAGAGGGTAACGAATTGTAACTAAATTATAAAGAATTTCATTTTCCACAAAATATACAATGAACTTTCATATGGTTACAAAACTCTATCTTCCCATACCCAGCCGTGCTTCCGCTTCTTCAACATATACATGGAGTCAAATTTGTTCTCAATAACTGAAATAATTGAGTCATATGCCTGAGGATCCATCGATGATGGCGTCAGAAGAAAGAGAGTCAACAAGGTTCTTGATCTTGGCAAGGTACTCTTTGACAGTTCTCAAACTTTGTGTGCATAGCTCGGAGTTGACAAATCTTGGTTCGCCCTAATTTCTGGAATAGGCGAAAATCTTCTCCCAAAGTTCATGTGTATGAGTCGAACCGACGACACGAGCTTGAATACCAGTAGACATCGAGGTTTGAAACTATGTTCCGATGCTTCTGACAGTTGAAACTCAGGATTTTCATTTTCTGCAAGGAATCAAATGAAGAAAGTAGACCATGTTGAATAATGAAAGAAATGAAACTGTTTACAGCTACAGACATATATATTATGCTCTAGTTTAGTTACAATAACAGAAACGGTACTTGTCATGACTGGTATGGGAGTCGTGAGTCGAAAATGTTATGGTATTTTGCCATTACAAGGAAAGTTGGTCAGCAAACTAAACTAAACAACTTATAACTAATCTAACTAATTACGACTACTTTAACTAACTTCAATATAGAAGTAATGTGAAATGAAATAGGAGCGCCCATTTCCGTGGCTTTTTTTTTTACAAAGAAATTAAGGAATGGAGGGTGAGAGAGGAGGGTACATATGACATGTTGGCTATTGGTTTAGTAAAAAGTAAAAGTTAGCTCTTTAAAATGTAAAAGTTAGTTTTATAGCGATTGAAGTTGTAACAGTAATTAGTGGAATTAGTTAATCTGTTAACTAGTTTGTTTCAGCTAAAATAGATCATTAGTGATTGTATAAGTATTTTGTTAATCATCAATGAACAGTTACACGTGCTAGTTTTTGCACTTTACATGACACTATATATTTTGGTGACAGGGAATTTGTTTTCTTAATATACGTGCAACTGGTGCTAAAATTTAATGTATAAAAAGAAGGCTTAGACAATGACTTTTTTCCCCTCTCTAATCATGTATCTCCCAGCAAATATCATGTTGGTTTTGAGATGATATATATCTTATTGGCCCTATTACACAAAATAATTGAACTTCTTTTGATTGAATAAAATAATTGAACTTATGGTTTATGGTAAAATATTTAGTATAAAGGGCAACTAGTTTGTATTAAAAGACAATGTGATGTTCCCTGCAGCTGATTGCATTGACAACTTTCAATGACAATGGGAAATCGGCTACTGAATTCGAATCTAGCTAGGCTTGTCCATGTGATAACGTTTATGATATTTATTTGCTATTTCGTCTAACGGATAAAAAATGACAATATGATGGTATTTATTTGTCATTTTCTCTAAGTTGATAAAAAAAACACAATATGATGGATAATATATCAAAACTAAAAATCCAGGATCGCCTCTCTACTAAAAAGTTAAGAAAGGAACTAATCAATCATTACTTTATTTATTTTTATTACAAAGTTTAGTGAGTTGGGATCCGGGGGCTCACCAGGGTGAGGGCAGACCTCACGGCTCTTTGAGCCCTTAAAGGTACTTACACACAGATCACCCACCAAAGAAGTCATCACGCCGGCAGTGGAAGTTGAACCCACGCCCTTGTGGGGAATGAACCAACTCCTTACCAACTGAGTCAACCTTCATTGGCATCAATCATTAATTTCATTGTAACAAATATGTTACATCCATAAATGTGATGTATATAATTTTGAAGTATCCTACCTAATTAGCATAATACTGTAAAAAAAACATGCATACCAATATCAGTATATTGAGAATTTTAATTTGTAGTGGAAAATGATAGTGATGGATGATTTGAAGCATCAATATTGCTATCTGAATTCTGAACGGCCAAACTAAGAAAAATCATGCATATTTTTAAGTGTCAGCATCAAAAATTAAGTATTAAGTACATGTTCCGCTTGTCTAGGATCAAGCACTGGTACTTTGATGGCACCCTTCTAGGGATTTCTATCTTTCTCAATCCACTACTACTTTTTTCTTCCTTAAAATTTAAGTACATCAACTTTTTTCTCTCACCATAAAAAAACAAGAAATTTCTATCAGGATTATCTCTATGTTAATTTGAAGCTCGTAATTAGAAATAGGCATTTCAAATCTCCACTAAAGAAAACCTTTCTTAATTTCTATATTTCAACAACTGAAAATAGTAGTATTGTAGAACTGTCTCAGGGAAAGAAGAGACCTAGTATATGTTTTGCAGAAAAGAAAAAAAAAGACAAGAAAAGTTCAGATAAACATCTTTGTTTTGTGAGGAATTTGAACACTCTTGATTTGATGCCTTCTTCCTTGAGCAGTAGAGTAGGCACAACTATCTACTCTGTAGGATTTTTTCCCCGTGACCACTTTATCTAAATAACTAGCAGAGAAATGTATCGACTTGATGTGGCACAAGTGTTAGATACTTGAATCACTTGACCGTTACTAGTGTTTAAGGTGCCCAAGTGTTAGTAAACCCCACATTGATAAGAGTAAGTCAACTAAATCAGATGTTAAAGAGTAAGAAGGAATTGTTGCAGGACCAAACTTTGGGTGATAAATAACCCAAAAAATTTGGTCCTGCTAAGAGTGAGATGGAATTGTTGTAAAAATAAAAAAGAGTAAGAAGGGTTTAGTGGGAATTTGGTGATTGCTTTAGCATAAACATAACATGAGTATATCGCAAGACACTGGTTTTCTACCTTGGAAGAGCCCATTTAGGAGATAGAACTGACTGGCTCATGCATGAGTATCACCTCACTGATCATCTTGGCCAAGATTCCCCATCTTTTAAGGTATAACATTCATGCACGTTATGTTTTATGTAACAGGTTAACTTCGTATTGACTAAGGCTAACAATGAACTGAACTAACTTGAAATTAGTTCAAAATTTGATTCGCCAGTTAACTCGTTGATCTTAGTGATACTTAAATGAGTTGAACTTGAGTCGAAATTGAGCTCGTTAAATAATGAATTGAATTTGAGCTATGTATAGTTCAACTCGTTTCGTTCATGAATTAGCTGATGTAATGAAGACTCAAGTTTGTGTGCGTGTGTGGTCATTGTAGGGTGGTTTTGCTCTGTGTCGAGTTATCAAAAAGAACAAGAAGGCTCGTGATTGGCGGGGATCAGAAGATAAGGGCAAGAAGGCTACAACAAGTTCTATGAATGGGAGTGATACCTCAATGAGATTCTCCATTGATCCATTTAGCATATCTGGTGATCTTTAATCTCCTACCAAGCAAGTCATTTGAATAATGAGAGTCATTATTCAAGCCCTATTACTTCTCCATACAATGTGGCTCCAATTGCTAAGTTTAGCCAAGCTTCCATAGAAACCAACCCTCCATACAATGAAACCAAGGCAATCATTGGAACATACAGAAATTTCACCTAGTTTATCCTACTCAAATTTCAATGGGGAAATTGAATTTGCTGATAATCTCAGTCAAATTGACTATATGTCACCTTACTCAAGCCAAGGGAATTTCATGAACTTTTATGGAAATTGGGATGTTCCTTTTGACCAGATCCTTTCTAAAATCTGAAAGCAAAATGAAGATTAATTATTTCACTTTTCTTACAAATGCATGGTGTCAAATTGGGATCAAGGTCCAATTCAAAGGAACTAGTAGAGATTAGAGTTAGTGATAAATCATTGTAGGGACTAGTTAGCTACTTTCAATTGGTGTGGAATTATAAGAGATCCCTGAGACAACAACTTTTAATGTATGTCTTTGAGTGATAAATAATGAGTACTACTACCTTACTGTGTTTATCATTCACTCTTCTCTGTGTGGTTCTTTTTGGTGTAAACTGGTATCCTTTGCTCGCAATTGTTAGATTAATTCCTCGAGCTGAGTAGAACTACAATGGGCAGCAAAACTTTCCCTCAAGAGTTTTAACGTTGTTGCATTCTCAAGGCTGGATTTAAACCCAAGACCTTGATTAAGCTGGAAGAGATCCAAACCATCTCATCTACGCTGCTGGGTATATGTGTGTGGTTCTATAAAATAAACTTATATAATGGAGAACTTCATAGAAAATGTGTTACCTATTGTTTATGGCATTGTCTTCGCAATGTTTCCTAACAAATTACATTATATGTGTGCAAGTGCTTGAATATATATGTATGCATATACAATAATATTTTTTTCCTCAAATGCTTGGCTAATTTGTTGGCATTGAATGGATAATGAAGCATTGAATATTCTACTGATCAAAGTGCTATACAGCAATGTTTTTTAGAACTTGTGACATAATTAGGCTTCTGTACAATGCTAAATAACATTAATGAAGCTCTCAACATTTACGAGAAATAGAGAAGATACCTATCGAACCTATGAAGCACCGACAGACACTAGACACCACACGGACACCCAGACACTGATTTTATTTTGAAAATTTTCAAAAAATACAAGTAATTGAAGTGTCGGTGTTAGTGTCCAACACGATACTTGTCGGACATCCAGACACATATGTCTTCAACCAGAAGTGTCAGTGCTACATAGATCACATGTTATAGGTGTAAACATCACGAATGTAATTGTACTTACCCCTCCAAATGAAGTTTTAGTATAAGCTTGCAATTTTGGGGCTACAAAAGACTTCAACTTCTTGAAGAGTTACCCTAGACTCATCACCAAAAATAGATTCCTTCCCATCCTTCCTCTTAGCATAAGACAATCCCAATCTAGACTTAGCTTGCCTTAAATCACCAATCCCAAAATTGGAATCAGGACCAGCAAACCCACCCATAACTGGAGCTAAAGGAGGCCCAATAAGAAGCCCATCAGCCCCAAATTGTGGCCCACCACGAGCATAATCAAACAAAGCTGCACCACTGCCACCAACCTTAGGCAAAATTATGGGTTCAGTTTGATTTTCTATCCAATAAAATAGGAAGGCATCAAATGTATCGTAGTAGTCATCTGTGCTTCTATATCCTTCGGGGTTAAATGCACCAAACTTGAAAGAGTTGTCTGTGTAACCAATTATTACACATGGTCCCTTGAAATCACAGCATTGGTGGAATTCAGTTGCACTAAATCCATCAATTGTGGCTCTGTAGCAGCACTTGAGTTCCTTCCCTAATCAAAATTATGTTAATATTATCAAATAGTTACAATAATCTAAAACAAAACAGAAAAACAGACAAATGTGGAATGTTGTCACAATGTAGCACTAGCTCGCAGCATTGTGACGTAAAAATAGAAAAATACAAGATAGCAGTAAAGAAAGAGATAAATGATAGAAAAATGAACACCAAGATTGGTAACCCAGTTCGGAGACACTTCTACTCTGGGGGGCTCTAGGGGACAGGATTTGAGCCAAATCTTTCAATATTCTTGATCAAGAGTTACACCACATGATACACTCAAAGCATACACATATGTTATCTATAAACCCAACCAGCCGAAGTGTTTTTGTAATGGGTGCTGACGTGGAAAATGAGCCACGTAGGCAGGAAGGATCACACGAGATACGCAAGAGTAACAGAATAAAGAAAACGCACCCAATGTGGGCCACTACGTGAAGAAATGACTATATGAAGCAAGAGAAGAATCAAGTGGAGGTTGTACAATTTGGTGATATCAATTTCTCTTTCCAAATCTCTCTCTGTACTGATTTCATTGTCACGCACTTGTATCTTTGATTGAACCGTTATTCCTCCCATTGTACTGAGTATTTCGTCATTTAATATACCAGTACTTGCTTCCATTTTGCACTGTTCCATTGATTTACTTGTTTGATAGTACTAATCACTACAGTTTCCCACTCTCTGATCTCTCTTTTTTCTCTCACATGTGTTTCTCTTTATTGTCTAAGAAATGATAATGATGTTATGTATAAAAAGCAACCTAAATGGAGTTTTATAAACTAGCTTATAACTATTCATAACGAACTAAATTTTGTTACAACAGCTCTAACAGAATAACTAACTACCAAAAAAACTGGACCAAACAGATTTAGGCTACAGCAGTAACTGATTTAATCGACTTAACTGAAACACACTATGATGTTGCAACAGATGCTGTCACACGAAACAAAGTCCAGCTGAATATATATATGATGCTATAGCACCATAATACTATAGATTAAACATAATTAAATAGTAATAGTAGGAACATGAATAATACCTTTCAAGAATGTTTTGTTGAGAAGAGAAGTTGAGAAAGTGAGATCAATATCATGGTATTTAATCTGAGGTATGTTGTCGTTAACCTTGTTTCTGCCAATGTTCCAACCAAATAAGCAATATGGGGTTAATTTCTTCCTTTTCCACCCTTGGAACTGGAATGATACAGAATTTGGGATATTACAAGATGCCATCCGTAGATGGCTAACTAAACATCATCCATTCATCTCCCCTGCCCTTCCACTAATAATAGAACATAATTCATCACCTTATCCGTATTTGCTCATAAAATATCTTGTGCATCCCTTTCCACAAGTTTTATTTTTTGGGTTTTTTCTTTTGTACCCCCACCCCATCCCCATAAACCCCCACCCACACTGAAAACCCCAAAATTTTTGAAAACGTATTTTTTTACTAATTTTTGACCAATCGTATATACACACTGGGGTATATATACGACCTATGCATTTAGGCATCGTATATACACCCCCCAAGGCGTATATACGATTGGCAAACCCCCACCATAATCGTATATACGCCTTGGGAGGTGTATATACGATGCCTAAAAATAGGGTCGTATATATACCCCCTCGTGTGTATATATCGACCCCATTGTATTTTTAAATTTTTTTAAGTCAAATAAAAATTATATGAGTCCGAAATTAGGTTTTGTGTGTAGTTCGTTAAAACGTGGCGATGTTATACGCCGAACAAATAATTTAGGCTTAAAAATCGGTTTTTAGGCAACATACTCCGATCGTAATGAAACCACAGCCATTAGAAGCGAAAAAATCAAGAATCAAGACTCCTTAGAAGGACTTCTTATGGGACTACTACCAAAATCCCAAATTCCATCGCCGTTTATTATTTTTTACGATTTTTGTTAATTTTTCATAGTCTCCAAAAATCTAAAAAAATTTGTATAGCCTTATTTTGGTTTTGTTAGATTTTTAGTGGTGTTTTTATAATTTTTTGGAGTAGTTTTGACTATTTAACGAATTTTTAGTAAATTTTTAGTAATAAAAATTAAAACAAATTATTAAAAATTTAAAACCCATCGTATATACCCTTTGAGACGTATATACGACCCTATTTTTTGCCCATCGTATATACACCCCCAAGCGCGTATATACGATTATGGTGGAGTTTGTCAATCGATATACGCCTTGGGGGTGTATATCGATGATGATTTAAATAGTAGTCGTATATACGCACTCAAAGGGCAGATATATCGATGATAAGCTAAAAATTAAAAAAATACGTTTTCAAAGGGCATTTTGGGGTTTTAAATTTGGATGGGGGTTTTTGGGGATGGGGTGGGGGTCCAAAAGAAAAAACCCTTATTTTTTTCTTGGAAGTAAAAGACATATACATGGGCTCCATTGTTAATTCTCAACACACCCATTATGAGGGGTGTTCATTGGGCGAGTTGGGTCGGTTTTGGCCAAGCTCACTAACAGGCCCAATTAAATTTGGTCGATTTGGATTGGGTTAAAAATCTGCATTTTTTTTCATAAAACCTGAACCAACCCGATTTAGTAATGAACAAGTTGGTTCGGGTCTGTTCATGAGTCATATATATATCATAGAGTATATTATAAAAAGTTCAACACTTAGATTAAATTCTACTATGTAAAATTTAATCACTTGAACTAATTGAAACACTTCTAAATTAGTTCATACAAGTCTTAAAATAAATTTACTAAAATTAAAAATCATAAGTTCTTTTGAGCAGCTCGGATTTGCCGGTTTGACATCATAAACCTGTTACCCGAACCAAACCATTTTAGGTATGATCGGGTTGGCTCGGATTAGACCTGAACTTAATTGGGTTGTACAAATATTGGACCTCATTTAAAGATGCCATTCTTGTATTTTTTATATAATAAAAAGATACTATTATTATTATTATTATTATATATTATATATATGGTACATAGTGTATGGTAAAACACAATCAAACATACACATCATCACAAATAATAATAATCCATATATATAAAGAAAGAATGCATTTCTTTTCCCATATCATTCACCTCCATGAGAAGGTAAATGATTCTCCAAAACATCAACTCGAGGTTTCTCACAACTAATAGAAAACTCATCACCATCTCTATACTCTTTAAAACAAGCCAATCTCCCAAGCTCTTCAACTTCATCAATTATCAAATCCAGTTTCGCCACTGTCTCCACAAGCAAAGAAGCAAAAGCAGCAAAAGGCAAAGCTTCACTAAACTCAAGACTAGTAATAGCAATCTTACTCATCTGTGTTCTCAACACTTTACGTTCTACTTCCTTTGTCTGTTCACCAGAATGAGTAGATACTCTTTTAGTTTTCCAATCTAACAAAGCTGAAGAGTCGGTTTTGAAACTTGAAAGTGAACTTTTTCCATGTTTTGTTTGTTGTGTTGCTGCTGCTATGGCTAACATGTTGTTGGCTTGGCTGTCATTGGAACCTAGGAAGAGTCGAGGTTGTGATTTTATGGCTGTGTTGAGATCTTGTAGCGCTTCGTGAAGATGATCTGAGAGAATTTCTGGTGAGCAATGGCGTCTGCTTCTTATGCTGTTGGCTAGTTCTGTTAGTACTTTTGATACTTCTGCTGATAGTCTTATGCATGGGTCCTTGAACAGAACTCTAACAGATCTTGGTGTCTGAAACAAAATATGAAACCGTTTGGATAAACAGCTTAATTAAGCGCTTTTGGCACGCTTATCAGAGCTTATGCATAAGTTGTTTCTATAATAAATGATAAAATAATATTAAACTATTTTTCTGTAAGCTATAAGCTGTTTTCATAAGCTATCGTGGGGAGCTTATGAAAATTAGCTGAAAACAAAACATGTCAAAAGCTGTTTCCATAAGCTGTTACCTGAATTTCTGTTCTCAAACAGCCATGTAGGGCTACCACTGTATACCCAAATTGACGAAGAACGTTTCCAACTTTTACATACTGTTGAGATGGAAATTTGTGGCAGTACCTTGAATGTCTTGGCTCCCAACTTGCATGCAATGCCTGCACAATTCCAAAAACAATTTAAATAAAATTATATTTGTGAGACACAAAGTTATGAAATCATTTAATACTTAATGGTGTTCTGGGCTGGGCCGAGGGCCCAATCAATCCACTTGGTGGGCCAAAGGCGGCTCAATCATGCTCCCTGAAGCGTCCAGCTATAGGAAACGTGCTAAGACACGTGATCAACGGCTAGGATCGATCCGGCCAATCCAACGGCTACGGCGCCTTCTACCTCTATAAATAGAAGTCAACTTCTGCGAAAAAGGTACACTTTCCATACCCCACTCATTTCCTGTCTTGACTCTTTCCACCTTGACTTGGGCGTCAGAGTGTCTTTGCAGGTACAACCCGCCCGAGCTCTGCTTGCGACTTCACCGACCAATAGAGCGACATCATACCAGACCGGTCCATCCTCGGGGCGGTCAGTCACGGATCAAATGGTGTATACAAAAATTTCTCTTGAAGATCAGCTTTTAATGTTGGCTACATTACACTCTAGGATGTTTTAAAATGAAGCAGAAGCAGATAGATAGTTTACCAATGTTTCATCAGTGGATTTTGAATCCAAAACTGCCTTATAACCTTTGTATATTGGATCCTCACATGAACTTATATCACTAGAAGCTTCCATTTCTCCATAAAAATATTCATTCACACAAGCTGCAAAATCCATAAGGCTAAATAATTTACTTCATAGCAAAAATCATAGGAATTTTTAAGACTCAACAAAGGAAAAAGAAAGTTGTTACACTTATATGTATGTGTTATGAATTTTCATTTACCTTCTATAGATTTGGCTAGGCCTTCAAGTTTGAAAGCTGTGGAATGATGAAGGTCTTCACCTGACCAATTTGGAAACACCAAAAGACTCATGACAAGACAAACTGCACAGCCTATGGCTATGGTGTAGAAGCGAGCATGTGCAATCTTCAAGACATTGTCAACTCGGTAACTCAAACAGTTAACAAGTTGAAGGTCAGAAGAAATATAACCACACCATAATCATAATTCTTCTTTATATATGGAATGAATCTCATATATGTGGCTGCACCTCCTGTCACAACAAAATTTCAGGACAACACAAATTTAGATCAAAGTTTTATATTTTCTTCTGGTGAAGAAAAGGTTGAATAATATCCTATGTAGCATCGACGACACGGCGCCGAAGGCGTGTGTCAGTGTCCGACACGTATTGTGTCGGACACAAATATTGATATGGTGTAGTGGAGCTTTCAGTGATAAGTATGCCTAAGTTGGATTTCACATACCTCTTCAGAAAAAGCGCAACTCCAATGAAAATAGCTTGAAGGATCGACTAGACTCATTTGCAACATAATTAATAAGAAATGCTAATAATCCCGCTAACTTGAGTGTCCCCAATCCTCTGTTTAGCCCTTTGCATAAAGTTGCCCCTGTCACAAACAAAAAAAAATATTAGAAAACTTTAGCATTTGGATTTAGGCCTAACTTAATCACAAAGCCTCAGACTTATAAGTTATAATCATTATTCTAGCTGTATGCCTGCCTGTATCATTATCTAATATATGGGTTTGAGAGTTATCACCTTACAAAAGCATTGACACAGACACGAACACATCTTCAAATCAGAAGGTGAGTTTTACGACAGTTTGAGTTTTTGGTAGAAAAACTGACCTGCAGTGAACTCGAACACTACGACGACGGTCATGACAGCCCAAATAGCATTCTCGCCAATCCCTTTGAAGAGTGGTTCCAGCAAATAAAGAAGTGAAACAAGAGTGAGAGATAAACCAACTTTGAATGCATGGATCAACCTCCTTGGGTCATCACGTCCCACTTTCCATATAGTCTTCCAAGCTTTGATTGGTAACCTTCTAAGCTTATCACCAAAAACATGCATACGTTTCTTCCAATTACCAATGACTCTACCATTCTCTTTCCCACCACCTATTGCCATTTCCAAACCAACATGAACTTTAGGAACCATTTCTTAATGTAATGGTAGGTATAGATATTGACAATAGTGACAATAGTGAAGAAAATGGTAATCCAATTAAATGCAACAAGTTAAAGAAGTTTCTAAAATTGTGTTTGCTCTTCCACAAGAGGAAATACTTTTTTTAAAAAAAAAACTTAAAAGGCACAGATCTTTTTGTGTGATAATAATAATGAGGATCCTAGTTGGATGATGTTGAGAACCAAAAGCTTCTACAAGAACCGTGAATGTGAAGATTAAATGGTTGTATTTGTATAGGGAAAAAGCTTGAGATATTTCTACCTTCACATGTATTCCATTAAAGTGCATAGGGCTTTAATAATGTGAGTTGCTTTCTCCCGACTTAATTTGAGTAAGGTATTTAGTAGAAATAATTGATTGGATGGATTAGATCCAATCCATTAACTTTTTAAATTTATAATGGATATATTGGATGAATTTATTAGTGGATGTATTAGATGGATAATAGACTAATGAATCATTTTGACACTCTAAATTATACTAGTGCTAGCACTATTGAATTTTTGGGTTCTTGTGTGAATCAAGTGAGAGGAGTCACTAGTGAAAAAAAGAAGTTTAAAATTTGTTAAAATGACTTCTTAACATTGATTTGAAACCAATTTATATTTGAACATCTGAACTTTTTAAATCAGTTTTTAACTTACGCTGATTATATGAACAATTGATCCAGAATGTATGTTCCAAAACCACATTTAAAAAAAAAAAAATAGTAAAGACCTGAAATGATCACTGGAAAAAATGCGTGAGACACGTTAGTCCTTTAGAAAATTGAAGTCTCAGTCCCTCACATTGATATCTGTCAATCACATTGAAAAAGTGCCACTTAAACAAATGACTTGTCAATGAAATAAAATAGCCTAGCAACGTTGAATGGCAAACCAGCAGAATAAAATAGCCTAGCAATTTCTGCTAATAGATGGTCTCTTGCCTCATTATTATGGAATGATATTATAAGTAATCAAAGTATGTATAAAATATGTATATAATACTCATAGCATGCTGCCTCTGTAAAGAAAGTATGAATAAAATATTGATTGGAGTATACTAATTATGGAATGACATTATAAGTAACCAAAGTATGTATATAGTATTCATAGTATGCTGTCTCTATATAACAAAGTATGGAATGACATTATAAGTAATCAAAGTATGTATAAAATTTGTATTTAGTATTCATAGTATGCTGTCTCTATATAACAAAGTATGAGTAAACTACTTTAACAATTTGTGTATCCTAAACATTACCATAAAAATCATCTACTATTAGCAAACTTATACTCCCTCCATACTAGAACATAAGCAAAAATGGGTCAACGAAAGTTGATATATTTGAACAAAAGTTTTCATCAAATATATCAACTTTCGTTGACCCATTTTTGTTTATAGTCTGTTACAAAAGGAGTATACTATAGACTATAGGTAATTTTCACCACAGTGCTCAAGCATATGAGTCAAAAAAATTGACTCATTAGCGAAAAGGGGGAAAATTTCTATTATGTTTCTATCTGGAAACAATATATCACAAACAAACATTTTATGCATAGGTTTAGAACAAGGTTATTCTTAGATGACAGACAATATGGATTGGAAGAGAAGATTGCCGTGGAAGATAACAGCAGGCCTGAAAGAAAAAAAAAACAAGACAACAGCAGCCAACCAACAAATTTTCACACATTCCAAGAGCCAAACTAATGTCAGAACTCTGCTTTTATTTATATAATAGTATTATAGTAACAGTCCTTGCCTATGGACATGACTCACAGCAAACAATGTGAGATCAAAGAGACAAACAGCTCCGATAATTAAGTGCAAAGTTGTATAAAAATTCATAGGGGTATACCACCCCAGGTTCTCATTGAAGTATACTTCTATAAAATATAAGCTATGAACTTGCCCCAAATACACGGATTCTCTGTTGGATTGGAACCCTGCAGCAAGGGCAAGCAGCCTTACCCTTTTTTCCATACTCATCACTGCAACTAGCACACATAACTTGGTGTGCACAGGGCAAGAAAACAACTGACACTTCATCTTTCATACATATAATGCATTCTCTGTTGCTATTAACTTCTTTTTCTGAAAAATCCTCCAGACTATCTAATTCTAGAAGCAGCTTAGCAATTGTCTCTCTTTGGGGCTTTGAACCTTCGGAGTCACTTATAAGTGAAGTATTTGATTGGTGATGCAACTCGGCAGATTGAGCAGATGCCTTAAGGCGCGAAAGCTCTTGCTCCAGTCTTTGTAGATCATCCTTGTGGCGCTGGAAATCTATCTCTATCTTCAGGCGCAGAGCCTCAAGCTTCCTCTTATTATTAGACTCGGCTGCTTCCTTAGCACGACGTTCCTCCTCAACTAGTGCCAAGGCTTCTTCTTTAGCCTTCAACTCTTCCTTCCATTTAACCTGTAATAAATTGTTACACAAAATTAATTAATGGTTCAGAAGTAACACGAGGTTATTTTTTGGTCACGGAAACTACAGTTTCTAAAGTGTGAGATTTAAGAATAAGAAAAAGAAACAAGCACAAATATTTTCTGTGGAACTGACAAATCAGATGGAACAAAGAATGAAAGGACTTAAATCAAGTCATCACTTAAATGGAGTCATCAGAGAAAATTCAGGAATAAGAACATCCAGGGTTTTGCTAACTGGATCCCCAAAGACATTGGTTAGGGAATCAATATAAAAAATTATTGGAAATCATAGAATTCAATGTATTGGTTATTGGAACCAAATAATCTACAGAAGTTATTAACTCCAGAATATTTGAATCAGTTTATTACTTTATTCGTCCAATTGAAATTAATTTCACCATACTGATTAAAACATAAAATATGAGAATAATTATAACCTCTATTTCCACCCATTAAATACGAAAAGAATAGGCAATTATGTTTCAAATGGATTGTAACATTAAAGAATAATGACAAACACTCCTCATGAATCAAAGGCAAGCAAAACTCGGTGCATAGATACATCTCATGATATTACAGAAGTGGTTTATTTGATATTAGACTGAACGTTTCCATCCAAATAAAGACTGCGGTAGCCGTTATCTTAAACATATCACATATTACGCTCCATTGTCCTATTTCCTAAAAAATAGTTGATGCATTACTTTGTCAGGGTTAATTTCAGCTTAAATCTCAGTTATCATTATATATGCATTTTGAAGATTCCATGTACAAAAAAATCTCCAGCTATAATAATAGAGAAAGCTGCTGCTATTTTGACTGAGACAAACAGGACCAGTGGAGTGTTGTAGCTTCAAGATGCTCCACGATGTTTTGGGGTCGGCCACTATGCCATCTGTTATTGACTACATAACCCCACACTATATCACGGCTAAAGAACGGGCTTATTGCGGGTATAATGCTTCACAAATGTTGAAGCTTTTGTCTATTTTATACTTTACCCTCACTTGACTTGAAGAAATCTCTATTTTACACTTAACATCACCTAAACTCAACGAAATCATGAAATCTCTGTTTTACCCTCACTTAAACTTATCTGCTTCCATCTACAGAGTGAGCTTTTGTCACAAATGACCGATCACACATAGAGACCGATAATTAGGGTTCACACTCAGCAGCAACTAACTTTTACACTTTTTGCAGAGTTACCGTCTCTATTCACACAAATCATGGATTTTCCTACCACACTATCTCACCAACTTCACATGCTGGATACTCTCACTTGTTCGGATGCAGCTTGCAGGTCCAGTATTTCACAGGCCTCAGCCTCTGCTTCGCATGCAAGTGCTTTTTCTGGACCTTTTTCGGACTTTGTTTTGTACAGATTCAGATGCTAACAAGGTTGTCAAACTCAAGATCTTACTAGGGATCGTTTGGGTATAGAAAGAGCGTAAATCGTGGGATCGTAACACGGATCATAAGATCCCACCAAAGACAAAATTATAATTAAAATCCTAGCAACATAACCTTAGCATAATTTTTCATTAATTTAACCATAAATCACATCCAGAATCTATCAGATAACAGATGCGATGGTGAGAGAAATGTGTAGAGGTGTTTGAGTCTATGTGAAGTGGTGCAAACCGACAGGGATTTATAGAAGAATTTGAAGCACGATCTTGAAGGAAGCAACATTACACTGATATCAGAGAATCAATGATGAATGAACCAAAAAAAAGAGGGAGTGAATGATGAATGAATCAAAAAAAGAGGGATGAATGATGAATCTGAAATGATTGTTGAATCTAGGAATTGGAAAGTAATTAACGATTCATGAGTCCCAAAGAGATGTTACCGTTGAAATGAATTGGTTCAGCGTACCTTTAATTACGTATTTGACCAAAATTACAGTTAGAATTCAAACCGGGTCTCGTTTCCTCTTCCGGGTCGGGTGACGGATCATGGTGATTTGGGGCTTTTGAAGCGCACGAGAGAGCGCTGATTCCACGTTTTAACATGTCGCTCCCACCGCTCCAGCTCTCCCAGCACTTCTGTTCACGAGTTAACACGTTGATGCTAAAATTTCACGTAGAATCATGCGCTCCTACGAGGTGGCACGCGATCTTGACAACCATGGATGCTAACAACCCTCTAAAACATGTGCTGCCTTTCAACCTCTCTCATAACTTTTCTCTCTCTCATCATTAACTATCAATTATCTCATTATTGAGATAATTGGTAGTTAATGATGAGAGATAAAAAAAATTAAGAGAGATAGGAAGGCTGCACATGTTGTAGAGTGGTGTTAGCAAGAGAGGAAGGCTGCACATGATGTAGAGAGGTGAAAGCGCAGGAACGGCGCTCTTCTCCCTTGCCGGTGAAGGGCTTTGACCGATTTAACATGATTTTGATCTGATTCGTGGTGCAGCGGCACACTTTTCTTGACCCATTCCCTTTTCTACTTCCTAAAGTGAATCTTCGTGCTGTTGCTCTTTGTTCTCCGCCGCGAAGACCAAGAGGCAACATTTGTTTTGGAGACCAAGAGGCAAGAGCCCAAGTGATAAACCCTAGATATTTTGGTTACCCGGGTCTTGTGCTTAAACAGTTTGGGCTTCATTATGGGCCTATATTAAATATATCACCCCCTCCCAACAATGAACCAACTCATTCAATTTAGAACTCTTTTCCTTTTGATAATAATAACTATTAAAAGTTGCATACAAATGTTAAAGCATCAGTACTGAAATAACTATAAAATAATTACCTGCATTCTTCCTCGTAATATTTATATTTTCTTCTATTAACTAATTATATTATCATATTTTTACACTATTACATAATTGTATTAGCGTATCTTTATATTTAAATATATTTTCATAGTTTTGGTAGGTTCTTATTATCCGTGTTACGATCCCACAAAATTTACGATCTTGACTTCCCTCCCGGACCTTAGGTGGGATCTGGAGTTTGACAATTATGACGGTAACGCCCTCTGAAAACTGCAAAAGAGAGCTGCTGCAAAGTGCGCACCCGAAAATATTAGTCTCTATGTTTTTTTATCTCCTATGGATGGCGAGCAGCAAAATGAAACTTTTTTCTCTTAAAGTTTTTTATCTCATTATGTGCAGCGATAGCAGTGGAGCGGAGCAGTGGCTGGCTACTATTCACCAAATAGTGGCCGCAATCGCACGCACCAGCGGAGGGAGTGAGGTATTTTGGGGATTTCAGACTTAAATTTGTTTGTTCCCTTTACTTATGTTGCTATCTACTTGTATGTTTTGGTTAATTATTATGACAGTTTATTATTAATTATGAATAGTTCATGAATTTTGAGTAACTATCCAGTTTTTGAGCATTTATATTATTAAAGTACTAATTATTTAATATATGTAAATATTATTATAATAGCGGCCATCCCGCTTTGGGGTCGGCTGCTTCGCACCGCTATCTGGGATTGATAAATGATAACTATGGTTACAACATTAAATTGTGTGCCACACAACACCAGTTTTGGGCATAAGCCATGAGGTGCTTCCAGCATGTTTCAAAGCCCCTAAACTACAGGTAAAGTTCAACAAGATGGAGCTCAATTTGCAAAGTGAGCCACACTTTATGGTTGAAACATGTTTAATTTTATTCCGAAGTGAAAAGGGCAATTCCAATCAATAAAATCATCTAATGCAAATAAAGGCAAAAACTGGACAACCATATCTCCTTTTACTATTTGGTGGTTTGTGTGTGCCATTGTCAATATATAAATAAATAAATAAATAAATAAATAATGAGAGATGAAAAGAAAACCTCGGCTTCTTTTTGATACTGTCTAATCTGAGACAATACTTCTTGTGTCTCCAATATCTTTGCTTTTTCATCGGAAATCTCCTGCTGTAGCTTAGCTTTCTGTTTTTCCCAAGCTAGCAGTTTCTTTAAGCATCTTTTCTCCCTTTTAGCTACTTCTAAGCAAGCTGTCACAGACTCTGACGCACTTAATTTGGAAGCCTCCATCTCTGCTTTGATTTCTGCATTCTCTGTCTCTAATCTTCTCACAGCAGCATTAGCGCGATCCACTTGACCACTAGCCTTTTTCAAGGCATTCTCCATCTCTGAAAGTCTCTTCATGGTTGTGTCCTCAAGCGTCTGTTTCCCTTTCTTCAATTTTTGCGTCTCATCTCTTTCCATCCGTAACATTTTGAGCTCAGTCAGGTCACTGCTCAGCTTCCTTGCCGCCTGCATTGCCTTTTGATGAGCCCATTCTTTTCGTTCCTCGACCTGTTTCTCAAGATCCTTAATCTGATGAAATAAAGTGAGCATCACCTCATCCTTCTGATCCTCTGCCACAAACTCCAAATTCTCATCAAGATTCAAATCACGAAACTTACTAAGCACCGAGTTCACTGCATCTTGGTTATCAACACTCTTAGATTCTCCAGACCGATCAACCGTGACTTCCGTCCCAGGCACAGTCGAAGAATCCAAATTAGACCCGGCACTACGTCCCGGAAAGGCCTTCGCCGGCGTCTGTAGTTGTTTAGAGTTTGCCCTATAACCAGCAGCAAACATGGCAACATTTCTCTTCAACAAACTCTTCATTGAAGGAGAAAGATTAAACCTCTTCGGGAACTCAATATCTCTCTGCAACTGTAAACTCATCTCCGCACCGCAAGAGAACATACCATTCCCCGGAAACTCCAATCCTCCTCCATTTCCAAATCCCCACCCCCCATGAAACCTACACAAAGCAGGAGCCATAACACCAACTGAATTTCCATTAGCCTCAATAGTAGCCGGAGCAGGAGGACACCCACTCCCAGGCAACGGCGCCGGAATTTCCATTGTACTAGCCCTACCAACATGAAGATCACTCATTAGCAAACACCACATAGCATCACCTTTACTCAAATGAGGCCTAACCTGTTGCAACAAACACACCATACCAGCCAAAGAATACTCCTCCAAATGCCTCAAATCAGAGAAAACAGGTTCACCCTCATCTAAATTCCCATTATTACTAATCCCACCCCCAACACTACTATTCAAATACGCTAACGAATTATGCAAAATGTTTGTCAACACATCCATTCCACCATAACAATGACCATTCCGCAATATAGCTTTAACCGCAACATCATCATCGTAACCCAAAGCAACAAGCTTTGAAACAGCTTCGGTGTATACAAATTCCAAATTTTTCAACAAGATCTCTTCTAATTGTTCCTCCGTGCAGTAACCCCATCCTGTTTCCTCCACATTAGGGTTTGAATTAGGATTAGGGTTCAGAGAAGAGGAATCGTTACTCACCAAATTGTATTTGAACGGTTTGAGACCAGACTCCGCTATTGATTTCGATATAGCATCTTTATCAGACGAATCCGATTCGATTTTCACCGATCGAGGTCTCCGACTAGCTCTGATATGTTTTTCTCTAACCGTACAACCCATTTTTTTATTCCGATGATCTTATGTGGGGGTAGAGATTGGAAATCGAAAAGAAAGAAAAAGAAAAAGTTCAAGAAATTGAAAATCGGTGGAAGGAAGCAACAATACTCACAGAGAAGGATGGGGATTGAAGGAAAGCGCCTGAAAAGAGCGCTGAAATTTTGGAGCGAAGAAAAAGATTTTCAAAATTTCTGATCGTTGTTGTTGTTGAAGATTATTTTGTGAGTTCAGTACTGAGAATCAGAAGAAGCTCAATCGTTGCCTATGGTCAGGGATGGGTCTCTGTTCTGCTTAATAAAAGGTTCATCTTTGGCCATAAAAGGAATGTTTTTTTTTCTTTAATTTTATTTTTTTTATTTCTTTGTTCTAAAATTATTTTAGTTTTAGTTTAAAAATAATTATTAATTTACAATTGGTCAAAAATAATTATTAATTTACAATTATCCATTACTATATTACTTTTTTTGCCGGTCAAATATCCATTATTATAGCTGTTTTTCTTTCATCCCTTAATTTAAGCTACAAAAAATCAAAACTCATTCATTATCATTAATCAAAAAAATTAAAATATTGGTCAATCACAAATTATCACATCAATCTTCAATCATATTCTTAGTCAAAGCTCTCCCTCAGCAGTGTTAAATCTTTTGAGGGAGAGTTTTTTACGCACATGATAATGGTCTCACCGCGGCGAGGATTATTCTGTAGTTCTTGTATGCAAATGATATCCGGTTTATACAAAAAAAATATTCTTAGTCAAATAAGTACTTCATTTTTTCCATCAAAGAAGAAAATATTCAATCATATTCTTGATGGAGATAATTTATGATAATTTTCTTTTATTAATATTAATATTATTATTATAGAACTTGAAGATAATAAAATAGTTTTGTTGAGATTCCTAGCTAATTTTCTTTATTATTATTATTATTATTATTATTATTATTATTATTATTATAATTATAGAACTTGAAGTATGAGTGTCTTGCTTTTTATTTATCTAAGAAAGAAGAAAGTAGGATTCAGAAGTCGTGGAAGGGGGCCTGATCGTGAAGCTACTAGGAAGAAAGATTGGGTTTAAGGCTCTCAAAACATGCCTTAGATAGTTATGGGTTCTGAATGGAGTTATTACGCTCCTGATCTTGGTAATGAGAAAGTTAGAGCATATGCTCTTGGAGAGGGTCTTTGTTTGATATTTGACCACTATCTCATCGTATCTCATCGTTAGAGAGTGGACGCCGAATTTTCTCCCCACAAGAGCATCAGTGAACATTGTGGCAGTGTGGATTTGATTTCCAGAGTTTCCAATTGAATATTATGATTCTTGTTTTCTACATTATGTAGGGAATAGGATTGATCGGACTGTGAAAGTGGATAAGGACCCGATGCTGAAAGAGCGTGGCAACTGGCAAGTACGCTAGGCTGTGTGTGGAAGTTGATTTAAGTAAGCCATTGTTAGTAGTTTTGAAGTTCAGGGTAATCAAATATGAAGGTCTGCACTTTCTTTGTTTGAACTGTGGTAGATTTGGTCACTACAAAGAGGGGTGTCTAGAGAAAAATGTGACGGAGGAGGTGAGTATTGAGGGGAAGGAGGGTACTGATGCTGGTAGATTTGACTCCAATACCGTAGGAATGGGATGACTGTCGTTCAAAAGCAAAGGAGGGTTTGGCGAGGCAAGGACAAGGATAGGCCGGCGAGCAGTGGTTGCCGAAGTATGGAACATGAGAGGTCAAAAAAATTAGGGATCAAGGTTTAATGCACTTAATGAGGCAGTTACTGAATTGGAGGAAAATAGGGATTCTCGTAATGATGAGGCGCTAAAAGAAACGAACGATAATGTTGCATCAATTAATATGGAGGCAAAAGGGAATTTCCAATACGTTAAGAATAAAAATCGGGTGAGGAAAGAGGCAATAGTGATAGTAGGGGAAAGGAAAAATCCAATGGGCAAGAAATGAATACTATAGAAGCTAAAAAAGGAAAGGAATTAATGAGATGCCTAGTAGGGACAACATTAGCAAAACTTTTGGAGATGTTCAAGACATGTACGACAGTACGAGAATGTGCCACCAATTGTGAAAGAGGATATCATGTGATCCAACAATGTGGGGACCACGAGTAACGAAAATGTCAAATTATTGGAGAGAGAGAGAGCAACGACAGTGGGGTTCGCAATGTGTCAATGAAGGGTGTCACAATTTTGCAGAGGAACAACTCGGATTTGGAGAGTAGTTCAGTGCGTGAGATTGGGTTGGCCATGTTACTAGGCCTCCTAATGATATGCTATTTGAACCCCCTCCTTATGCATGCACAATGGTTCTAGTACACGTGAGAGGGATGATTTTCAAGATGCTATGGATGGAACTACCTCTGGCAATGGGGATTCTGACATGGAATATGTGGAAGAGACACCATATTTGGTTGTTAGAGGAGACGAGGGGAAAGAGATGCTCACAGATTAATTTTTTAATGATTATACAAGCTACGATCTTGGCGTGGAATGTCTGTGGAGCTTCCAACACAAAATTATTGAGTAATGTTAAGCAATTTGTGGATTTGCACAGACCTGATATATTGATTATTATGGATTGGAGACTAGACTTGATCTTGGTAAGCTTAGAAGAACTTTTAGCTTGTTGGGTTTCAATGGCTTTACATACTCGCAAGTGAGAGGGTACGCTGGAGGTATTATTGTAGCTTGGAAATAGCACTTTGTGTTTATCCAAGTCATCATCACTGATTTTCAATTCATTCATGTGAAAGTCATTATTGAGGGTAGGAATGAGCGGTTTCTCACTATTGTTTATGATAGCCCTAATGATGATAATAGAAGACAAATGTGAGACTTGCTGTTATACCCCAATTTTGTCCGTCTTCTTTTTTCTTGCTAGCGGCGTGTTTCGGAGTCGCGTGATTATGGGAAATATTAGTGTAGTGTCTCGATTACCAACCCGAACCAATCTCGATCTCCCCGTTCAATTAAATCAAGATACCATTGTTTAATTAAGCACGCACGCGAATGATCGATCTTTTCGCGCGTTCTTCAATTTAGTCTGCGTATTTGGGTTTAGCAGTATGTAAGCAGGTCTACCTAAAGGCATTCTTTTTCTCAAATTTGGTTTAAATTCAGACTTAATAATGCGATTCCGAGTTAATTTTGGGGTTTTTTCGTTAACACGCCCATTTCTTTTATTTTTGGTCTAGTTTTAGCGTTTGTCGAGTCCGACCCGTTATCGTCTTTGTTTTGGCTTGACTTCATTTCTTATTTTGTTTATTTAATTCATTTAAGCATATATACAATCCAAAAATGTCAAAAATTCTATTTAGTTTAATTTACTGATTTAAAAGTATTTAAGAGTCCAAAAACATCAAAAATAATTCTACTTAGTTTAAACTACAAATTAGAAGCACTTAAGAGTCAAATAAGTCCAAAAATCCAAAAATAAATAAATACTAAAAATGCAAAAATAACAAATCCGAAAATACAAAAATAAATATCAAATCGGGGTTTCAAGCAAAGATTCCAAGTCACATACCGCTATTGGGCTTGGGTTCCAACTTTGAAATAGAGTAAAAGCACAGTTAAAAATAATAAATGCTAAAACCTAATTTCTACCTATAAATAAGCGGTTAACCTAGAGTCTAAGACACGTAAACGAAGCGAGAAAACTACCGCTAAAATTACCCAAAATATGATTAGAGTTTCACATCGAAACCCTAATCCACCAAACACTGATTCGGAGGTTTCTAAGATCTAAATAAGCGGTTAACCCCAATGATTTGTTCAACGTGTTTGGATCAATGTATATTCTTTGTAATATTTTTGGGCATAAATGATTGTTCAACAATTCTACCATACGTAGCAACCGAACGCGATGTCTTGTACCGAGAACAATTTCTTTCGAATGTATTCTTCCATGGCTTATTCATTTTTGCAGTGGCCATCAAAATACCACATATCTTAGTGCAAGCAATTTTATATGTGGCTATCACATATCCAACGATAGGTTTCAAATGGACATTTGAAACTCTTTTGGTACTTCTACACCACTTTACGCACATTCTTATACTTTGTGTATCTTGGAATGCCGATCATGTCGGTTAGCGTAAATCTAGATATAGCTTCAGTATTGTCAATTGCGATCTACACCATATTCAATCTCTTTTTCGATTCCTCATGCCGGGACTGTAAGTCCTCTGAATCTCCAAATTTTTCTTTGTGATAATTCTCTCTTTATAGCATTGGTAGGGCTGGAGTCGTTGCTTAATCATATAAATTTAAGGATTATACAGCGGTGTAACACTTTTTTACTGAGTTATATAATAAGATTTTACTATGTAGATGTTTGTTGAGATATTTTTATGAAGTATTATAAGTGGAGAGGTTGTTAGTTGGTATGCTCTAACAGTGTAAAATATTTATACACTGCCAATGTATACTAATTAAATCATTGTAAGTATAACTAAGTGACATTAAAGAGCAATCGAATCGATTTGGATGATTGTGTAAAACATAGTTACACTATCAGTATATTATCATTAAACTCTAATTATATTGAATTTAATTGCTACGCACAATCAGCGTAAATTTTTCCTAAATAAACGACTAAGTCGGTTGTACAACCGGGTTAGTCATTATTTTAGGGCCAATGAATTTAGCTGTACAATTCAGTAACCCTGAAAACTTAACAAATGCGAACAAAACTATTTTTTTTCTAAAAATAAACGGCTAAATCGGTTGTACAACGGGTTAGTCATTACTTTAGGCCAATGACATGCGATTCAAGTAACCACGAAAACTTAACAAATACGAATAAAACTATTTTTCTAAAAAATAAACGGCTAAGTCGGTTGTACAACCGGGTTGGTCATCGTTTTAGGACCAATGAGCTGTACAACTCAGTAATCCTACAAAAACTTAATAAAATACAAATAAACCATTTTTCCTAAAAATAGGGGACTAAGCCGATTGTACAATCGGGTTAGTCAGCGTTCTAGAACTAACGAGCTGTACAGTTCAGGAGTTCTAGAATACCTATTCTAAAATCAACCCATCTTACAACTTCTTTCAAAAACTCGAAAATCATTTCCAAAAAGTAGGGGACTAAGTCGGTTGTACAATCGGGTTAGTCGCCCTAGAATCGATGTGAGTCATGCATTCAAGGAATCCTAGGACCCCTACACTAAAAAACACCAACCAATAAACCTTTTTCAGGAAGAACTACGTAGCTTTGATTCCTCCATTGCATCTGGAGGTACGTAGGAGCAAGATTCAACCCTTGTCAAGCACTAAAAACCAAAAACATAAATAAGTCTTTTTTCCTACAAATAAAAGGGTAACTATTAAATAAATCTTAAAGTAATTAGACAATAGGATGTCGTGGGGTGCTAATACCTTCCCACACATAACGACTCGAACCCTAACAACGCCTTATCTTAAAACTTAAAGGGATTTTCCGAATTTGCCCTTAAACTAAAATTTGGTGGCGGCTTCCTTAAGAACCTTTCGAAGAATCCTTTCCGGATTTTTTTGGTCGCTCTGTTGGCGACTTCACTGAGGGACGTATTTATTTTTAGAGAGTCAAAACCTAGTCTAAATAATTTAGGATTAATTCAATTCTTACCCTTTTATTTATTTATTTGCTTTTTATGTTATTTATTTGTGTAAACCCTAGGGTAGAAGACGATACTTGTATGTTTGTTTGTTTTGAAGCTTTGGGTTTATTTTAAATTGCTCCTACACACACCGCACTTCGACACTTCACACACTTGTGAGAAAAGTCCTCTACCGGACTCGAGCATAAACTTAAGTTAGAACGAGATTGTGTAGTGATGGCTCATGGGACGCACGTCTCGTTGGGTGGTCACGAAAATCTCACCTAGAGTTTGATTCCTTTTGAGGATGCTATCCCTTCTAATAGCTTGCCTATTGTTGGGGTCGATGTTCTTGGTGGGGTCATTGGCTCTAGGAACCATGTGTAGGATTCTTTAGAACCACCCTTGCGAGGTTCACTATAAAGAAAACTTTAGACCCACTCCATAAGATACCTTCCTAGGTTCACAAAGGAGCTTAACACCCTTGCATTCAAAACAAACATTAGTGCATACCGTCTTTTATAAACACAAAAATCAAAAAAAATCAAATCAAAAAACAAGAAAAATCAAAATTGTTATTTCCGCAAAACGTTTTATATTGCATGCATTTTTCCTTTTTCTTGCATTGCAAAAATATTGAAATAAGTGTCAGGGAGTTAAAAGTTTTATTTTGGAGAGAAGCCGTGCACGCTG
The DNA here is from genome assembly GCA_020916435.1 of Oxytropis ochrocephala. Taxonomy (NCBI): domain Eukaryota; kingdom Viridiplantae; phylum Streptophyta; class Magnoliopsida; order Fabales; family Fabaceae; genus Oxytropis; species Oxytropis ochrocephala. The sequence continues at coordinate 22,406,875 of CM037088.1, forward strand.
AAGTCAAAATTAAATTTTGTACTTTACTCTCCAATGAAAAGTTTATAATTCCCCGACATGATGAATAAAATCATATGTTACACCCACATCACATTCGCATTTCACATTCGTTCATTCGCATTCTCATTTCATGCGCATTCATTCATTTGCATACTTACATCATGCATTATAAAAACGAAAAACATAATTTTGAGAGAAAGATTGTGATGAGAGGTGGGACATTATTGTGAGATAAATAATTCTTTTTGAAAAAGTTTAGCCATACTTCGTTGCAACCTCAAGATGTTTCGAGCCACTCCGTTTTTCAAATTTTTAGCTTGCTCACATTTTTTACCAAACGTTGCATCTCTTCCATCCCATGATAAATGACTGAAATGCCCATAAAAAAAATAAAAATTTCTATCATGTTTTAAATGTTAACTCTCTGCGAAGCATTTGTGTAGTGACTTGGGTAACATGTGTGTTTATTTTTGTCTGAGTCAGTTAGCGTCCCTACCTTACCATCATCCCCTGTCAAAGCCTAATCCCACCCCGACCACCCATAAGGTACATACTCCCCACATCAGTACATAGTTGACGTTTCTGGTTGGTTCCCCTAGTGAAATAACACTTTAGGCCCTCCATACTGGGGCAAATGTGTGATCTCTAAAAAACCTTGTCAACGTTGTATTCCTTTGGTGCAAGTCCTTTACAAAAAAATATAATAAATTCAAAAATGCCCGTTAGGTCGAAAACTCGTAAGAGCGGCCTAAGCAAAAATTAGGGCATATAAAAAAAAAGGAGAAATAAAGAAGAAGAGCAAATATATAAAAGTAAATAAATTATTGTCCTTAAGTTAATTTTTGAGAAAACGAGCAATCATGATTTGAAATGAAGTTTGACCATCTTCCCATACCCTCGGAAAAAACCCCGTGCTACCCACCTTAAGCCAAAATCTAAAAACCTTTCAATCACCCTAGACAAGGATCAATTCCGCATCAAAAGCTCGAAAGAAAGAAAAAGAAAAAATCAAAATCAAAAAGAAAGTGAAATAAAAAAAAAAAAAGAGGATCGAAAAACCACGAAAAATCAAAAGTGGTACAATCATGAGCTGATACTTCTTGCCATTAAATGCATAAGAGATCCTTGTCTGAAACAAACCCCAAACACTTCCCTCGTCCTCAATATCCTATCTTTCATAAACCCTTGGTCAAGTCACATCCCTAAACAAGTCCATCCTACCGTGAGACTCATCAATTACTGTCTCAATAAACCCTCAAACACTCCTTTGAGCCTGACAACCATTTCCTTCATAAATCATCACCCATTAGCCAAGTTACATCACCAAATCATTTGTCCCATCAATCATCAAACACTTCATTGAGCCTAATAACCCCTTCTTTCACAAACCATTAGCCAAATCATACCGCTCAAAAAAAAAAAAAAATCATCCGTCCCATCAATCCCCAAACACTACCTTGAGCCCAATTATCATCACTAAACCATCAGCCACATTCCGATCAATGACCGATTGCTTTTGTTTCTCAAAGTTTTAATCTTAGGACAAATAAGTTTATTTATTTACAATATATTTGCTCAAAAAAAAAAATATATCTCAAAAAAAAAAAAAAAAAAAAAAAACTCAAAGGAAAAGAAAAATCAAAAGGCTTGCACCACAAGATTCATTCAAGTTACAGTTATACTAAGACAAGGTCTAGTGATCACCAAGTGTAGTTTTCATCATAGCAAACTCAAGACTATTGTAGTCGAGAGTCATTTTAAAGGTGACCAAAAGTTTATACTAGGATCGTCACCTATATCCTATAGTGAGGCATCCCTTTCACCACCTATTCCATTTGAACTTGGGAAATTTGTGCAGTGTCATACCACACCCACCCATTGCCATACGGACAAACTCCAAAAACCCATTACCCTAACTCCGACACTTTCCACAACCTCACCAAAACAACCGCTCAATTCCCGGTTTATCAAGTGGGGCAACCCTATCACCCTCCACTCCACCTACAAATGGGGACATTCACCATACACCCATCTCATCCCCTTGTTATATCCACATCAACAAAGCCGTCACAGGGCAATTTCTCAACTCATTACCCTATATGTTGCTACTCTAGTCGGGGCAATTCTGTCTCTTACCATAAATGGGGCAACACCAAACTCCATGTGTTGAGATGAAGCCCATTGCTTTCCACCTTTCACTCCAAAGTCGGGGCATTCCTAGCTCATCATTTCCTCTGTCCCTAGTTATTGTCATCACTAGACAGGGGCAAGTTATTCACTCACCATCATCAAGTCTAAATTGGGGCAATCCCGCATTTCTTGGCTTGGGAAAGCCCACGTTTCATGACTTTACCCAAAACTTGTCATTCACCCCTTCACGTGCCACAAATGTCCACACCCTAGGTCTTTAGAACCCCAAGTTAACTGACTCATTCATCTATATTCGCACTACTATACATCTTCACAAAACAATGCTTTAGAGAGAAAAAACACAAGTTGATCATATGATGTTGGAAATCCACTTATTTAGTTGTGTGGGCCTAAATTTCGGTCATCAGGGGGCATCATAATGGAAGAGAAAAAGAAGCGAGCTTGCAAGTACTTTTTCACATCAGTGTCTGTAAATAACAACCTTGAGATTGCCGAAGTTTGAATCAAATCTAATCTTTCCAAAGAATTATCAATATTCATCTCCGCCTCTCGCATCCAAAGTCTCACATCTCATCATCACAAAAAATGTTTCTGCACTCAATCAGTCATTTCATATCATCACACCATGCACCATAGCATTTGCATTCAAACATTTGCATCATATTAACATTCATACTTCATGCATCCATCAGATAAATAAATAAAAAAGGCAAGCAAAAAAAGCAAAAAGCAAAATAAAAAAAAAAAAAAAAAAAGAGAAATGAATCACCTATTTCATCCATCACCCCACCAAAAATCACCTGTTGCATGTGCATGTATTATTGGCGTTGTATGATGTATTGCCTCTGAATCGACTTCAAGTGTCGATACCCATATTTTGTTCCTCTAAGATCAAAGCTCTAAGCGTTGATCCCGTATCGCATCACAGATCACCGAGCTGATCCCAGACCCCGAGTGGTCCTTCAGAGCACTACGCTCCTTCAGTGCCCTAAGTGGCCCAGGTCGCAAACGTCGGAGTCGAGCCCGGCGGACCTTCCAGACCCCGCGTGGTCCTTCAGACTAGTTGTGTCAGCCTAAGACATAGTGTACGTCCTTCATGGTCAACATATCGATTCTAGACACGATCTTGACCCATCATGGCGCTTTCGAGTATAAAGGCCCCGCGGGCCGTTTAACTAGTACCGTAGTAGCTAGTTGCGCTCCTTCGCACCACGATGGTCCTTCAATTAAGGCCCAGCGACCTTTCGGACCTTTAAGTGGTCCTTGAGCCTTGTCGCTCCTTGGACCTCGAGTGGTCCTTGAGCCTTAGTGCTCCTTCAGTCCTTGTTGACCCTTCATTCAAATCTCGGTTGATGCGCCAAGTATTAACCACTCCCTCTTATCTAACCTTCCACTTCCCCCCTTAAACGGACAAAATTAGCGTCTATCTTATCTTTATTCCTATTTCTACTACGAAAGTTCTAAAGCTCAGCACTTTCTAGTAAAATATTAATAAAGAGGGGCAGCTGTTATACCCCAATTTTGTCCGTCTTCTTTTTTCTTGCTAGCGGCGTGTTTCGGAGTCGCGTGATTATGGGAAATATTAGTGTAGTGTCTCGATTACCAACCCGAACCAATCTCGATCTCCCCGTTCAATTAAATCAAGATACCATTGTTTAATTAAGCACGCACGCGAATGATCGATCTTTTCGCGCGTTCTTCAATTTAGTCTGCGTATTTGGGTTTAGCAGTATGTAAGCAGGTCTACCTAAAGGCATTCTTTTTCTCAAATTTGGTTTAAATTCAGACTTAATAATGCGATTCCGAGTTAATTTTGGGGTTTTTTCGTTAACACGCCCATTTCTTTTATTTTTGGTCTAGTTTTAGCGTTTGTCGAGTCCGACCCGTTATCGTCTTTGTATTTGGCTTGACTTCATTTCTTATTTTGTTTATTTAATTCATTTAAGCATATATACAATCCAAAAATGTCAAAAAATTCTATTTAGTTTAATTTACAGTTTAAAAGTATTTAAGAGTCCAAAAACATCAAAAATAATTCTACTTAGTTTAAACTACAAATTAGAAGCACTTAAGAGTCAAATAAGTCCAAAAATCCAAAAATAAATAAATACTAAAAATGCAAAAATAACAAATCCGAAAATACAAAAATAAATATCAAATCGGGGTTTCAAGCAAACATTCCAAGTCACTACAATTTGCTATTGGGCTTGGGTTCCAACTGAAATAGAGTAAAAGCACAGTTAAAAATAATAAATGCTAAAACCTAATTTCTACCTATAAATAAGCGGTTAACCTAGAGTCTAAGACACGTAAACGAAGGCGAGAAAACTCCGCTAAAATTACCCAAAATATGATTAGAGTTTCACATCGAAACCCTAATCCACCAAACACAGTTCGGAGGTTTCTAAGATCTAAATAAGCGGTTAACCCAAATGGGATTTGTTCAACGTGTTTGGATCAATGTATATTCTTTGTAATATTTTTGGGCATAAATGATTGTTCAACAATTCTACCATACGTAGCAACCGAACGCAGTTGTCTTGTACCGAGAACAATTTCTTTGGAATGTATTCTTCCATGGCTTATTCATTTGCACAGTGGCCATCAAAATACCACATATCTTAGTGCAAGCAATTTTATATGTGGCTATCACATATCCAACGATAGGTTTCAAATGGACATTTGAAACTCTTTTGGTACTTCTACACCACTTTACGCACATTCTTATACTTTGTGTATCTTGGAATGCCGATCATGTCGGTTAGCGTAAATCTAGATATAGCTTCCGTATTGTCAATTGCGATACACACCATATTCAATCTCTTTCTCGGATTCCTCATGCCGGGACACTGTAAGTCCTCCGAATCTCCAAATTTTTCTTTGTGATAATTCTCTCTTTATAGCATTGGTAGGGCCTGGAGTCGTTGCTTAATCATATAAATTTAAGGATTATACACTGACGGTGTAACACTTTTTTACAGAGTTATATAATAAGATTTTACTATGTAGATGTTTGTTGAGATATTTTTATGAAGTATTATAAGTGGAGAGGTTGTTAGTTGGTATGCTCTAACAGTGTAAAATATTTATACACTGCCAATGTATACTAATTAAATCCTTGTAAGTATAACTAAGTGACATTAAAGAGCAATCAGATCTGACTGGATGATTGTGTAAAACATAGTTACACTATCAGTATATTATCATTAAACTCTAATTATATTGAATTTAATTGCTACGCACAATCAGCGTAAATTTTTCCTAAATAAACGACTAAGTCGGTTGTACAACCGGGTTAGTCATTATTTTAGGGCCAATGAGCTGTACAGTTCAGTAACCCTGAAAACTTAACAAATGCGAACAAAACTATTTTTTTTCTAAAAATAAACGGCTAAGTCGGTTGTACAACCGGGTTAGTCATTACTTTAGGGCCAATGAGCTGTACAGTTCAGTAACCCTGAAAACTTAACAAATACGAATAAAACTATTTTTCTAAAAAATAAACGGCTAAGTCGGTTGTACAACCGGGTTGGTCATCGTTTTAGGACCAATGAGCTGTACAGCTCAGTAATCCTACAAAAACTTAATAAAATACAAATAAACCATTTTTCCTAAAAATAGGGGACTAAGCCGATTGTACAATCGGGTTAGTCAGCGTTCTAGAACTAACGAAAGTATCACAGATTCGGGAGTTCTAGAATACCTATTCTAAAATCAACCCATCTTACAACTTCTTTCAAAAACTCGAAAATCATTTCCAAAAAGTAGGGGACTAAGTCGGTTGTACAATCGGGTTAGTCAGCGTCCTAGGAATCAGTGAGCTGTACAGTTCAAGGAATCCTAGGACCCCTACACTAAAAAACACCAACCAATAAACCTTTTTCAGGAAGAACTACGTAGCTTTGATTCCTCCATTGCATCTGGAGGTACGTAGGAGCAAGATTCAACCCTTGTCAAGCACTAAAAACCAAAAACATAAATAAGTCTTTTTTCCTACAAATAAAAGGGTAACTATTAAATAAATCTTAAAGTAATTAGACAATAGGATGTCGTGGGGTGCTAATACCTTCCCCACACATAACGACTCCCGAACCCTAACAACGCCTTATCTTAAAACTTAAAAGGGATTTTCCGAATTTGCCCTTAAACTAAAATTTGGTGGCGGCTTCCTTAAGAACCTTTCGAAGAATCCTTTCCCGGATTTTTCGGTCGCTACACTTGCTTAGTGAATTAGCTCCAGGGATGAGGGGTGTCTGACTATTAGCTAAGGATTTCAATGATATGGCTGATGCTTTTGAAAAGAAATGAGGGAATGCTCCTATACAACAAGGTGAACAAAGTTTTCGAAAGAATTAATTGTTGTCAGCTAATGGACTTAGGAGCCATAGGTTCTAAATGTACATGGAAGGGCCATGTATCATAATGGTAACCATGTTTTGCACAAACTTGATTGAGCTTTGTGAAATGATCATTGGCGTGTTAGATTTGATGAAGCCTTTGTTCAAATCCTACCTCGGGTGGAGTATTTAGATCATCACCCCATTCTGATTTCACCTAGAGGTACACCTCATATCCGAACTACGAAGTCTTTTCGTTTTGAGAGTAATTGGCTTATGGATGAGAAGTATCATGAGATGGTGAGTAGACATTGGGATTATGATAAGCGTCTTGACTAGAATTTGAAAGATATTGAGGACGTGTTTGTCGATTGGAAATCTGATACCTTTGTTAATGTTAAAGCGCAAAAGAAGCAATTGCTTGCTCGGCTGGCTGGTATTCAAAATCACATTCACGATGGCCAAGCCAGAGGGTATTTTTTGAGATTATTGAAAAAAGCTTAATAAAGAGATGGCTAGGATCAATAATCAAGAAGAATTGTTGTGGTTTTAGAGATCGCGGGCTAGTTGGGTGAGGGTGGTGATAGAAACACCATATATTACCACTTGAAGGCTCTGAGTAGAAGAAGAGGAAAAAGAATCATCATGCTTCATGATGATAATGGTAATAGGGTGGAAGAAGAATATGGTGTGAGAGATATGGCCAATAGTTTTTACAAAAACTTATTCAAAGGCACAAATTTTGTTGCTCCCTGGATGTCTATCAGGTTTTTGTATCCTGCTATAGATGATTATATGTTTATTAAATGAGTTGGCATCTTCTATTTGTAACACTGAAATCAAGGACGGTTTTCATCATGGGGTCTTGGAAGGCTCATGGCCCTGATGGTTTACCTACTGGTTTTTACCAACAAACATGGCGTGTGGTGGCTCACAATGTTTGTGAATTTGTTAGAGATTTGTGGCTTGGCCCTACTATTCTTGAAAAGGTGAACTTTACTGATATTTGTTTGATTCCAAAGGTCGACGAGCCTGCGTTTGTGGATCAATTCCGACCTATATCCCTCTATAAAACTATTTACAAAATAGTGAGCAAAGTGATAGTAAATAGGTTGAAGGGTATTGTCCCTATTGTTGTTTCCCCTATCAGATAGGTTTTGTGCCAGGGAGGAGTATTCACGAAAACATTGTGATTGCTCAAGAGATGGCGCATAGTATGGCCAAGATGAAAGGGAAGACTGGTTTCTTTTCTATCAAGGTGGGTCTCTCTAAAGCTTATGAGAAGCTTAATTGAATTTTTTTTGGCATATCTTGATGGAGCTTAAACTTCCGGAACAACTTATAAATCGCATGATGTTCTCCATCACTAGTGTCAATACTAATGTGAAGTGGAATGGTGGTCGTGCCAATTATTTTGAACCACAAAGAAGTATTAGACAGGGCGATCCAATGTCACCTTATCTTTTCATATTGTGCATGGACAAGCTTTCTCATTTGATTGCCCAACAAGTGGAAGATGGGATGTGGAAGGGTCTTCGGGTAGGGAGGAATGGCCCATTTATTACCCACCTTATGTTTGCTGATGACTTGCTTCTCTTTGACCAAGCTTCTGAGGAGCAGATGGTGTGTGTTAAGAATGTGCTAGATATGCTTTGTTGCATGTCTAATCAGCAAGTTAGCAGTGCCAAAACTAGTGTTAATTTCTCTAAAAATGTCAGTAGAGAGGTTAGAGACAAACTGGTGAATATCGCTAGAATTCAAGAAGCTGTTGTTTTGGGGAAGTATCAGAGAGTTCCTTTGATTGGCCAAGCTTCTAGAAAATCTGATTATCAATACGTTGTTGACATGGTGAAGGCGAAGTTATCCTCTTGGAAAGGCAGGCAAATTTATTTTGCAGGAAGAGCTACTCTGGCGAAGTCTGTTATTGAGGCCATGCCTCTGTATACTATGATGACAACTCCCATCCTAAAAGGTGTGCTGATGGATATTCAGAAAATTCAACGATCCTTTCTTTGGGGAGATGATGACAATAGTCGAAGGGTACATGCTGTGAATTGGGACACTATAACAAAGCCTGAGAGTATGGGAGGGTTGGTCTAAGGAGATTGGTCACTATGAACTCAACTCTCCTTGTGAAGCTGGGTTGGGACTTGAAAAGTAATAACAATGCTCTTTGGTGTGATGTTCTAAGAGGTAAATATGTGCAGGAGAAAGGGGGTCCTAATTTTGGTACTGCTAGAGGTTGTGGTTCGACTATGTGGACGGTGTTGATGTCTTTGTGGATTGTGGGATAGTTGCAATAGGTTTGAGTTTTTTGTCATCGGAAATGGTCGAAATGTAAACCTTTTGTCTGACTGCTGGATTGGTTAAAGTGTTCGTATTTCTGAGCAGGTGCCGAATATACTTGAGGGTTGAGGGCTTGTAGGGTACTATTATCATTAGTGTTCTTAAGGGTAATGGAAGATGGGATGTGGAGAGGCTTTTGGATTGGATTCCTCACCGACTTGCTGACAAAATAAAGGCGATTGCTCCTCCTATTGAAAGCCTTAGGGAATACACGAGGATTTGGCCAATAAGTAACAATGGGCAATACACGATTAAAAGTGGCTATGAGTTGTTGTGTGATTTCTAGGGGGATGATAATGAGGATCTTTGGCGTAAGATGTGGAAGCTTAAAGTCATAGAGAGAGTGAGGCATTTTGTGTGGTCAATGCGTCATGACCGTATTTTGACCAATTATCACAAGCATAGAATGGGCTTGGGGTCGACCTTCTGTAGCTTATGTGATGGTGCGGTGGAGACTACTCTTCATGTGCTTAGAGTTTGTCCCTATTCAATCACGTTATGGGCTAACTTGTTGGGTGTTCAACGACGGGTGGTGTTCTCTGATTTGGAATTAGAACATTGGATTAATTTTAATTTGAATGTTGATGCAGGTTGTCAATCTGATTTGGAACGGGCAGCCGTGTGGGAAAACACTTGTCACTCACTGTGGAAACGGCGCATTGTGAAGCACATGACCCTGACTTCAAAAGGAAGTGAAGACCTTGGCATGAGGTTCTAGTTCAGACCAGGTTTTATGCAGAAGCTATTTTGACGCATGTTGATGAGGGAAGGTGCCTGAAACATGTTATTGATGTTGCTTGGAAGCCTCCTCCTATCGGTTGGATAAACCTAAAAACTCATGGAGCTGCAAATTTGGAGTCTGGTCGAGCAGGTTGTGGCGGTCTTCTCCGCGGACCTGGTGGGAATTAGATCACTGGTTTTGCTAAGCAACTTGTGCAGTATAATGCATATGTAGCATCGCTATGGGGAGTTTATGAAGATTTGTTGTCAGCCAAGGAGAGTGGTTACTGTCGCATAAAAATGGAATTTGATTCAGTTGTGATGGCACAAAGCTGTTTAGATCTGCTACAGGGTGGTGGGGAAGGCCTGTCCTTGCTCAGAAGGATCTGGAGCATTATGGTTAATGATTTGAAGCTGGATATTAGACATATCTATCGTCAAGCAAGTGGGTGTGCTGATTCACTTGCCAATATTGGCATTTGTCTTAGTCGGGGGATTTTGTCTACTTTAATAGAGCTACATCTTCTGTCATGCATTTAGTTTCTCATGATGTAATTGGAGTTTTTACTCCTCGTGCTATCCTAGTATAGTTTTCTTTAGGCGTAAGCCCTCTTTCAATAAAAAAAATAACTTAATATGAACGAACTCGAACTTTGTCTAGTACATACCATACACTTAGATGGTGTATGTTACTGAAGTTAAAAAATGGGTACAAATTTTTTTAATCTAACCATTGGATTACCATTTTTGGGAACTTGTTCTTATTCAACCCCTAAGTAATGCCTCCCTTTCTTTTTTTTATTGGTTTGATTTACTTAGATGTCATTTTCTATTCACAAATAGGTCATATTTGTCGATACAAAAAATGGAAATAGCTAGACATTATGACTAATATGAGTATAAAAGTCTGACAAAAAATAAATTAAATGGTAAATTACAAAAACTAAATGAATATAAAAGTTTGACGATAAATTAAATCTTTAATCTAATATCTATTTATCAAATCTAATATCTATTTATTTATTATTTATAGAAACAAACAACTTACAAAATTACAATTTTAGACATCTTACTTTTTTGACACATCACCACTTTTATTTTATTTATCATTTTTTAATTCTACTTTCTCTTCCTTTCTCACTCACTCTTTTTCAATCTCACATTTCCTAATATTTCTTACTTCTTACACATCTATTATTAGTGGCCCCACACCTTTTATTTAAAAATATTTATTTTCCCAATTTTTTAAAATTCACTATATAATCTAATATAATTAAATTAATATTAAATAATCTACAATTTACTTCTATTTACTATCTAACCTAATTTATCTATTTATACAAACAAACCACATTTAAATTACTCAAACAAGCCTCCTATTTACTTGACAATTCATCTGACTAAAGACAACATTGTAATTTACTATCATACTTTTATCAAATTTCTTCTCTCAATGCATTTTCTTCTCACTCCCACTTTTTTCCTACTTTCTCATACTTTTTTTCTCAAAATTCAAAATTCAAATCAAACTCACCAACTTTCTTTACCCACTATCTACTAATCTAATATCTATTTATACAAACAAACCATACTTAAATTACTCAAACAAGTTTCCCTGTTTATTTGACAACTAATCTAACTAAGGGCAACATTGTAATTTACTATCACATTCTTTTTCAAATTTTTTCTCCCAATGCACTTTGTTCTCACTCCACCTCTTCTTCTTTTTTTCAAATTTCGAAATTCAAAACAAATCAAATCAAATCTACAATAAACTAAATAATCAATCTAAACTACGTGATAACTGCACTAATATATAAAAACACGAGATAACTTCACTAATATATAAAAAAACTCGATATTAAAATATCAAAAAAAAGGAAAACTCAATGACTATTTCAACTACTGATTAATATTTAAAACATGGGATAACTGTACTGATATATAAAATATGCGGGATAACTATCCTGATATATAAAAAAGCACGGCATAACTGCACTAATATATTTGATAATCTTTTACTATCTACTTTAATCTACTAATCAACTAAAATAATCAATTGAAACCATGAGATAACACTGATATATAAAAACATGTCATAACTCTAATCTAATATCTATTTATACAAACAAACAACTTACCAAATTACAATTTTAGACATCTTACTTTTTTTTAACACATCACCACTTTTGTTTTATTTATCATTTTTTAATTCTGCTTTCTCTTCCTTTCTCACTCACTCTCTTTCAATCTCATATTTTCCAATATTTCTTACTTCTTACACATCTATTATTAGTGGCCCTCACACCATTTATTTAAAAATATTTCTTTTCCCAATTTTTTTAATCCACTATATAATCGAATATAATTAAATTAATATTAACAATTTACTCCTATTTACTATCTAACCTAATATCTATTTATCTATTTATACAAACGAACCACACTTAATCTATTTATACAAACACACCACATTTAAATTACTCAAACAAGCCTCCATATTTACTTGACAGTTCATCTGACTAAGGACAACATTGTAATTTACTATATATCATACTTTTATCAAATTTCTTCTCTCAATTCATTTTCTTCTCACTCCCACTTTTTTCCTACTTTCTCTTACTTTTTTTTTTCAAAATTCAAAATTCAAAATTCAAATCAAACTCACCAACTTTCTTTACCCACTATCTACTAATCTAATATCTATTTATACAAGCAAACTATACTTAAATTACTCAAACAAGTTTCCCTATTTATTTGACAACTTATCTAACTAAGAGCAACATTGTAATTTACTATAACATTTTTTTTCAAATTTCTTCTCTCAATGCACTTTCTTCTCACTCCAATATTTTTAACTTTCCCCTCTTTTTTTTAAAAAATTTCAAAATTCAAATCAAATCAAATCAAATCTACTAATAAACTAAAATAATCAATCTAAACAACGAGATAACTTCACTAATATATAAAAACACGGGATAACTTCACTGATATATAAAAAAACACGATATTAATATATAAAAAAGGAAAACTTAATGACTATTTCAACTCTTGATTAATATTTAAAACACGGGATAAGCTCAGATCGATATATAAAAACACGGGATAACTATCTCGATATATAAAAAAACACGGGATAATCGTGACCGATATATTTGATAATCTATCTTTTACTATCTACTATAATGTACTAATGAACTAAAATAATCAATTGAAACTATGAAATAACTGCCCTGATATATAAAAAAACATGGGATAACTATACTAATATGTAAAAAAACGAGATAACTGCAATGATATGTATAAAAACACGGGATAATCGTGATCGATACATAAAAACACTTCATGAAATATTTGATATTCTACCATATTTTCGTTACTGTCTACTATAATCTATTAATCAACTAAAAATAATCAATTGAAACTGTGAGATAACTTCACTGATATATTAAAAAAACACGTGATAACTTTATTGAAATATAACAAACACGGGATAATTGCAATGATGTATGTAAAAACACGAGATAGTTGCACTGATATATAAAAAAACACGGGATAACAACACTGACACTAATATATAAAAGAACAGGGGATAAATGCACAGATTTTTTTTAAATGATACTTTTACATTTTTAGATTTTAATATTTATCTAATTTTTTATTTGGGAATCCTTTTTTAACTACTTTAAATTTGTCTTTTTTTCACGAGGTGTTGTCCAAACTATTTAAATTATGTCTAAGTTCGTTCATGAAAAGAATATGGTAGCACCCGTGCTTATGCACGGGTATCCTACTAGTAGTTACCCAAAGACTTAAATACTATTTTTTCATTACAATAATTGTTTTTTTTTACAAACAAAAATTGTTAATGATAATATTTTAAAAATACATGATAAATAATTATTTCACTGCTAATTTGCTTTATTAAATGGTTTCTTTTGGTACAATTTATTACATACATACTAATAAAAAGGTAATTGTTTTGTTTCTTCCTATAATACATATGTTACACACAGTATTTTTTTTTGTAAATTACGAGTATTTTTTATTTTTTATTTCTTTTTTTGGAATAAATTGGGTACTTTCTGCGCGCAATTATAGATATTGAATCCTCGAGTCGGGTAGGACCACAATGGGTGATAAAACTCTCTCTTAATAGACTTAACACTGTTGTAGGCCCAAAGTTGGATTCGAACCCAATACTTTGATTAAGGCGGAAGAAACTCCTATCATCACACGAACATCCAAGTGGTATCGGGTTTATTTTGTTAATTTCTGTCATCATGTTATATTTAATGTTTAAATAAAAAATATATAAAAAGGCATATAGTTGTTTTCTTTTAAACTTTGCAGCTTACACCATTTTTTTAACTAAAAGTGAAAAAAAATGTGAAAATTGCTAAACAACTTCAACTTCATTTTTAGAGTTTTTTTAACCTAAATATTAAATGTAGTTTTAAAGGGGGAAAAATGAGGGTCAAAAATACCCTTAAGATGAGTCCTAGCTAGGCTAACCTATCCCCACATGAATTTTTTCATCAATGGGAGGAATTTTTTAAGAATAAACCCTTAATGGAATTCTTAAAGTATCAATTTCTTTTCTATTAATCCATAAATTATGAAAAATATTAAATAATACATAAACTGACTATGCGTAACGAATTTGGTGGTATGGGGTTTCGTAACTTTCATGGTTTCAACTTAGCCATGCTAGAGAAGCAAGGTTGGCGTTTATGCAATAACCAGGATGCTATTGTTATTCGTGTCTTCAAAGCTAAATATTTTCCTAATGGGAACTTCTTGGGGGCTCGCTTGGGCCATAATCCCAGCTATGTTTGACATAGTATCCATTCTTCACAAGCTTTGGTTAATTATGGGGCGCGATGGAAGATCGGGGATGACACTAATATAAATATTTGGAGAGACCTGTGGGTGAAACGGGGGGCAAAATCCTTTGTTACTTCCCCGGTGGTTCCTGGAACCGAGGATTTGACTATCAATTCTCTTTTTCATGCGCAAACTGGTGTGGGATTTTAATTCCTTACATCAACTTTTCACATTGGAAGATCAATCTAGAATTTCTTCTTTATTACTTCGGTGTCGGAATCCAACGGATTCGTTATTATGGAATCCAAGCCGGGATGGATTGTATTCCGTCCGTTCTGCTTATTATATGGCTATGAATGTTATGACTGATTCTTCTCATCTTCGCATTACAAGTGATTGGAGTACCCTTTGGAAACTCAATATTCCATCTAAGGTGAAAATCCATCTGTGGCGTATTGCCCGTGGTGTGTTACCTTGTCGCTCCAACCTTAGACGCCGTAATGTCCCGTGTCCAGAGGATGAGCACCATATATTTCTTGATTGTCCGTGAGCTGAAGAGGTTTGGCGCAGTTGTGGTTTGTGGCATGAAATTGGCGCTGGAATTTTACCAACCGATAGCTACAAGGACTGCTTCTTCAAGCTCTTGTCGTTGTTTCAGGGCGTTTCCCGTACATGTTTTGCTATGATTATTTGGTGTATTTGGAAGAGAAGGAACGAAAAGGCATGGGAGAACGTTTTCAAACTAGTGAGGATCTCTATTCAAAGTGCTTTGGACCTGCTCTCCTCTTGGCAGCAGGAAAAGCGTGCGAAAGTCTCAAATCAGGTACCTTATTCCTTATTACGCCCTCCTCCTATTTCCACTTGGGTTCGCCCAGCAGCTGGTATGGTAAAATGCAATGTTGATGCTGCTCTGTTTGATGATAGACGGTATGTGTTTGCTGGTGTTTTTAGCAAACAATCACTAGTTTTAAATGTTTGTGTTCGTGAGATCAAACTAGGAAATCTCGTGACAATTGCTCTTGTATTTTTGTGTTGTTTACGGTTTTAAAAGAGATAAATTGTATAAAAACAAGACTGTGAATCAAACAAAACAAAAATTGCAAGAAATGTAAATGAAAAGTAAATAATTGCGTTTAACTTGAAAAGAAGTGGTTCACAAGCACATACAATGATCCTGTTCACTCGTTGTTCGCTTTCGTTTAGAAGTTGAGTTTTCAGAATTCTTATGTTTATGTTGTGACCTTGAGATCCTATTACAAAATAGTATATATACTCCTAGAAAAAGCATAAACAGTAGGTAACTGCCTCCAATCGCTTCCTGAACTTAAGCTTCGACTAAACCGCTGGTAACTGCTTGACGAGACTTTGAGAGAAATTATGTCGAAATTTCCTTCGACTGTTTACTTATAAAGACTAAGTATTAACTTGTCGAAACTTCTTCATACCACCAATACTTGAAGATTTGCTTTGTCGAAATTGGTGGTAGAATGACTTAAATGTGGCCTGTGATTCCAAAGTAACATTAATGGAGAATTACCTTTTTAAATACCTCTTCAAAAGTCATTGTCGAAATTTTGAAGTAACAAATTGCCCCCCAAAAAATGTTTCTTTCGACATCATGAAGAATTGAAGGAGAAAGAGCATTTTTTGAATATTGCGAAAACATCACCTCTAGTCACCTTTTGCATTTAAACAGTAAGAGAAAAGCGTCATCATGACTTGCACAGGTAAAGGAAACCGCTCCCTTGGGACACGTAGCGTAGTTGGTGGGCCATCACGTCTCTCAAAGGTCACAAACATGCGTTTTTGGTGATCGTGTGAACCACTGCATACGCCAAACATATAAAAACGTTTGCATCCTTTCAACTTCCTTTTCTTCACTTGAAGCTTTTGCGAAGGCAATCTTTGAAAACTTCTCTGCATTCTTCTTCTTTAAACCTTGAGACACCCAGAATTTACAAAAGTTGCAAGCTTTCACTCTTTTCTTTAATCTAAACCTGGATTCAAACCCACACTTTTCTTTTCATACTCATGGCTTCAACATCTATTGTTGCGACGAAACCCGAAAGTTTGAAAGAAAAATGATGAGCCAAGAGAAACTCAGCCAGTTGGAGATTTTGTTGATGAACCTGACATTGCTGATGAACGAACACTCCTTTGGCAAACCCAAGTATTAATTCCCTCGACTAAACTTTATACCCATGCCTTTTTGGGTCCTCTGCCTAACATCTTACTGGAAAATGATGAAGTTACAGAAATTTTCCCTAGCCCTAGTTTTCTTCAACCTAGGATCTTTGCTAAAACACCCTTCCACTTAGATTTTTTGACTAATCCTCTTAGGGTTTTTAGGTCTGCACCTAGGGTTGAACAAAAAGTATACCTAGAATGGCTTAACAAAGTAGAAGCTAAGAAAGCCACTGTTTGGAAACAACAAGGCATCTTTGACCTCATTCAGTTGTCGAGATATGGGCCTAAATATGATAGTACCTTGATCTTGGCAGCAATGCAATTTTTGGATTGTGCCACACATAGCCTTCACCTTAAGTGTGGTATGTTATCTCCCACTCTTTTAGATGTCGCTGCCATCACTGGTTAAAAACCTCTAGGTGAGACTTTTAATCCTAAACTTCTTACCAATGACTATGACTTCAATTTCACTAACGCTTCTTTTGCCCTTTACATTAGTGACCATCATAATATTGACACTGAGGAAGTATCTGATCTAGAACATATTTCTTTTCTAACCCTTTGGCTATCCCTTTTTGTTTTTGCTCACGTTCTCTTCAAGTTTCCAAATCTTTCATCCCATTAGCTACTCAACTTCATGCAAAGCAAAACATCAACCTTGCCAAATTGATTTTGGGATCTCTGCACCAACAACTCGACAGTGCTGTCCTAGAATTGAGAGAAGATGAACCAACAACCAAATTTCTGGCTTCTGGTCCTATGTGGATATTACAATTGTGGCTTTTAGCCACCTTTGAATCTAGACTTGGCCTATTTATTCCTAAAATAGTTCAACCATCTCTAGAAACAAGAAGGACTGAGGGAATTCGATTGGCACAGTTGAAGTCTAAACAAACGGACCTTTCTGCAGATGAGTCTTTCTCCATCTATTTTGAAATCTTCCTGAACTGTACCAATTTCAAAGACTCTATGGCCCCGTTTGTACAAAGACCTTATGGGCCAACTTGGTTTAGAAGACCATTTCCCCCTTCCTCTATTGAACACGCTGAAGAAACTAACCAAATTTGGCAAGCTTATCTTTCCCCAACACTTCTTTCCACAAGGCTCACACCTAGCAAAAATAAGAATAATCTTGGAATCACCAGATACTTCCCAAGTTACTTTGCAAGACAATTTGGACTCTGCCAAATTCGACCTGCGCCTGCGTATTTTCATAGGCGAGACTTCACAAGTCCAGAAACTGAAAAAGCTTATGAACAAGCTTTCAAGAAATTCCATTACAGAGCTTTGAACTTCGAACCTATCAATTACAATCCAAGATTCTCATGCACCGCAAAGTTTCATGACCGTGGTTCAAGTATTACACATCATCTTGCTTTGGCGAAGCCAATGATACTTTTGTCGAAAGTCTCTTGAAGAAATTGATGTCTGCTTTTCCTTCACGAAACACAGGTATACATCTTCTCGACGTTTAAGGTTTTCTAAGATTTAGATACTTGTAGTTGAATTTTATCGCTGCTTGCTTATCAATATTTTCGCCACTAGAAAAAACTGTAGCAAAGTTGAAGGGCAAAGGAAGCAAGACAACAACAAAGAAATCTTCCCCAAAAACCAAGAAGAAAATTGAAACAAGTCCTACTCCAAATCTTACCCCAAGAAAGGTATGTTGTTATCCACCCACTTCAAGTTTTTTCTAAGTATGACCTTTCGATCACGTCGAAAAAATTTTTCTTCCAGAAAATAACCAAAGTGTTAAGCCCTCTTCAAAAGATCAAAACTAGAGGGAAACAAGTCGTCTCTTCCAGTTCTGAGGTAATATATATAGACCTCATCAGTCTGTCGAGAATTCTTTCAAACTTATCACTTGTTTTGTGATATCACTTGCATTATAAACTGAACTCTCTTTTCAGGATACCGAAAGTGATGAAGACCATGTTCCTCTTGTATCAAGGTCAAGAAAAAGAACTCTACTTGATCCTCAAAGGGCGACAAAAGGCATTATTATTAACGAGCCTTCTGAATTCCAGCTTTCTCCTCCAGCCAAAAAGCTTAAGGTAAACATTCTTTCGAATTTATCTTGAACCTCTTTTGTTCTACAACTTTCCAATTTCAAAATTACTAATATAACTTAATGTAAACAGGTAGATAAACAACTTGTTGTTACTCCTGTTGTCGAACCTTTGACTGAAGTTGCAACACGAGAGTTTTCTCCTGCAAGACCTCCTTTGCCTTCATCACCATCTAGTGTAGCCATTAAGGAAATCCCCCAAGAACTTGTCGAACCTAGGCTTCCAATTGTTGATGCCCTCGCAAATACTGACGGCGTCGAACAAGAGGCTCTTGTTGAAGAAAATACCAAAGCTTTGGGACCCAATGATCCAGAAAAGAGAACACACGAAGTAAATGATATGATTTTGAATAAACTTTATTACTGCTTCTTGATCAACCTTGGCTAAAGGTATCGCTTCTACCCATTTAGTGAAGTAATCAATCCCTACAAGGATGTATCTATGGCCTTTTGATGAAGTTGGTTTTATCTCCCCAATCACATCTAAAGCCCAACCTCTAAATGGCCAAGGTTTAACTATAGAATGCAACTCATTTGCAGACACATGTTGTATTCCAGCATGCTTTTGGCATTCTTGACAACCTTTAGCAAACTCTATACAATCTTTCAACACAGTTGGCCAATACATTCCTTGTCGAAACAATAACCATTTCATTTTGTGGCCTACTTGATGTGAACCACATGCTCCACCACGCGTATCAGAAACTGCTAAATATGCCTCATTCTCGCTAACACATTTTAATAACATCCCTTCGGGAGTTTTCTTGAGCAATTCATTCCCAATTATCACATAGCTTAGAGCTATGTACTTCACTTTTCTATTGGTGTTTCCTGTAGGATTTTGCAGATATTCTACAATAGGTTTCCGCCAATCATTATCAATCATATTGTCAAGAGCAAAAATTTCTGCTAAGTCAATATTATCAACAATGTGACGTTTTTCGACAAACACCTCATTTGTATTTATTGCCCCCCGAGTTTTTGGTGTTGACAATAATGCTGAAGAAGTGTCGTTATAAAGAGAGTCATTTGAAATGAGTTTGTCATTTATCTCAATTAACTCTTCTAGGCTTTGTTTCGAAACTTTGTAGCCTGAGGCAATTTGTGCCAACTCATTTGCCACTTGATTTTCAATTCGTGGTAAATGTTCTAGGTGTACAAATGTAAACCTTTTTAACAAAGTATTGGCAACAATGAAATACTTAATAAGGTGCTCTTTAATGCATTTGTATTCTTTTGTCAGTTGTTTGACAACTAATTGAGAATCACCTTTTATTTCCACATGACTTGCCCCCAACTCGAGTAAAATCTTAAGGCCTACTATCAAAGCCTCATACTCAGCTTCATTATTGGAGCAAAAGTCTCGAATTTTAAATCTATACTTTGTTGGAATATTATCTGGAGAAATGATTAAAATTCCAATACCAACTCCATTTTTATGGCTTGAGCCATCGAAGTATAATTTCCAAGGACGTATGTCCAACAAATTCATCTCATGTTTGACAACAACATGGTCTACTATAAAATCAGCAACCACTTGTCCTTTAATCGATTTAAGAGGCTGATAGATTAAATTATATTCTAACAAAGCTAAAGCCCATTTACCAATTCTACTATGCAACATTGGTTTTGATAACATATGTTTAATAACATCAAAATGCGAATAAACATAAACATCTGCTGGCTTTATATATTGCTTTAACTTCGTACATGAGAAATATAAGCAAAGGCACAACTTTTCTATCGGGCTATACCTTGTTTCAGCATCAATTAAAACCCTACTAATGTAATAAATGGCTCTTTCGACACCACTATCATCCTCTTGTGCTAACATACTACCTACTGTGTTATCAGAAGCTGTTATATACAATTTCAGCATTTTGTTTCTAATAACAGGCAATAAAATTGGTGGTTTCATTAAATAAGACTTAATTTCATCAAAAGCTGCTTGATGGACTTGTTCCCACTTGAACTCGTCTTCTTTCTTCAGTCTCAACAATGGCGAAAATGCTTGTGTTTTGCCACTTAGATTTGATATAAATCTTCGAAGGAAATTAATCTTTCCCAACAATGACTGAAGTTCTTTCTTGGTTGAAGGAGCTTTTGTTTCCATAATTGCCTTAGTCTTATTTTGATTAATTTCTGTCTTTCTTGTGTACTACAAAACCCAAAAATTCACCTGCACGTACACAGAAAGCACATTTGGTTGGATTCATCTTTAATCCATATTTCCTCATTCTTTCAAAAGAACGTCGAAGATGGTCTAAATGACCAATTGCTGAGGAGGACTTAACCACCACATCATCTATGTACACTTGCATAAAATCATCAATAAAATCATGAAACATAGAATTCATTGCTCTTTGGTAAGTTGCACCAGCATTTTTTAAACCAAAAGGCATTACCAACCATTCATAAACGCCTAATGCCCTGGACATCGAAAAAACCTGCATTTTTGACACGTCCTCTTCAAAGAATAAAGATTTGATTATACCCGAATAACCATCTAGCATATTGAGATAATCAAACCTTTCTTTGAATCTATTAGCATTTCAGCTATAGGCATAGCGTATTCATCTTTGGGTGTTGCATTATTTAAATCTCTAAAGTCTACACAAACTCTAAGTTTTCCATTTTTCTTCATTACTCGTACAATATTAGCTAACCAATCAACATACCTGGCAGTTCTGATGAATTTGCTCTTGATGAGGAGCAAATCTTCTTGGTGTTTGCTTTACTGGTTTCTTTCCTGGTCGAATAGGTATTTGCAACTCCACTACTTCTCGACTCAAACCAGCCATTTCATTGTACTCCCACGCAAAACAATCTTTGAACTCCTGCAATAGTGAGATAACTTGGGTTTTTAAGGCAACATCAAGGTTTGCACTAATGTACGTTGGCCTTTTAACTAAGCCATTTCCCAAATCCACTTCTTCCACTGGATCTTGGGCTTGCATACGTTTTGTTGAATCTCTAGGATCCTTTTCAAAACCTAATGGTTCATCATCATAAATGCAATCAAGTTTTTCATCTATGAGTTTTCCATTTTCTTCAGACGAATCTATGGCTTCGACAACCATTGTTTGTTGAATTATTTCGGCTTCCAAAGCCGCTTTTACTTTATTTTCGGCCATGTAAGCCGTAATTTTATCTCATGCATTGGGTACTGACATCTAAATTCTTTTTAAGATTCAGTGTCCCATCCTGTTGGAGGCAGAACACCTTCAGGATAAACACCTATGTCTCCTATTATCTCCCTCTCCCAAACAATACCATGAGTTGGGTAGAGATGAACTGAAGCAAGCACATTGTTAGAAGAAATATATGCTTGGTTGGAAGATGTACATGGCACAATATTCGCCATCTGCTTCTCGAAATTTTCCTTTGTGACATGGTTCACATCAATAAGAAAATAGATTTGGTCAGCTTCGACATACTCCACTAGGCCATCCTCTTTCCACATCACCAGTCGTTGATGTAGAGTTGAAGGCACAACACCAACTCCGTGTATCCATTCTCTACCAAGGAGCAAGTTATAGCTTGCCTTAGAAGCGATAACAAAGAACATAGTAGTTCTTTTTACAGTGCCTACCATTATCTCAACCTCTATGGCCCCCAAAGATTGGCCAGATTTGCCTTCATAATTGGTAAAGACAATATTGTGAGGTTTAAGATCTGTGTCGAATTTTCCTATTGCCTTCAACAAAACTTGAGGCATTAAGTTCACTGCAGCACCTCCATCCACCAGTATTTTGTTAATGCCTACACCATTAACTTTGGCTTGCACATACAATGGCTTTAAATGGTGTTGCATGCCTTCATCCGGCTTCTCGAAAGTAGCCATTTGATTTTCGACACAACCATTATTCATAACATAGTAGCAAACTGGCTTATGATTAGCCATGTCTTCAGTGAAATTTTCTTCGATATCGTTAGGAACCGTAATGACATCATATTCACTAGGTAGGATAGACACCACATTACAGATGACATCAAAATCACCTTCAGAATCTTCAAAATCTGAAGTCACGTCTTCGTCCATGTCGAACTCAGCATCTTTCATTTTTAGAGAAGATAATGGGGGAAAGATTCTTTCAGTTGCAGGCCTTCTTGGCTTTTCTATAACAATAGCTTTGCCTTTGGCCTTATTCCCAGTATTCACTTGATTACCAGCACGTATGTTCACCTTCGCAGTTCCATCAGTTTTGGGAGTCACATTTTTTGCTACCTTCGAACTTCCTGGAGTCTGCTCATTGGCAACAAGTGCTGCTTTCTTCTTTGATCGCTGGAATCGACGCCACTGAGTCTTCGTCATCGGATTTTTACCCTTGTAATTATTCCTGCAGTTGTACTTTGCAGCATCACTCATATCTGGCTTAACAACTTGAACCTGTGGAATAGCGTTTTTGTAGTGCTTGCAACCAGCATGGATCCATTTTTCATTTGGAAGGTTTGCCATTGGAACAAATGACCTAGCAGACGCTGACAACACGAACTCTTTCTTCGTTGTATTCTTGTTAACAAACTGCTGCTTACTTGTCGAAGGCTTAGTTGAAACCTTAGCCTTGTAAGGAAGATCTCCTTTTATGAAATCAAATTTTGGCCTCTTATCTAGCCATTTTCTTTTTAGTGGTTGTCGAACGCCATAACCTTCGACACTCTTGGATGCCTCTTTGTCAAAGACAACACTGGGCAAAGCATCACTTCAGAGTTTTTCAACTTACACCTGTTAAGGAAATCTATCAATTCCTCTTCAGCTTTTGGGTACACAAACTGTACTTTCTCATCATACTCTTCTTGAGTTATCTTTTGTGTAACATCATCTACACGTACGACACTCTTGAGTTTTTCTGTGGTAGACTTAACATTGTTAGGAGAGCCTACCATCTTAACTTCGACCATGCTTACATTCATTTCGACAGGTTCTGCATACATGGCTTCAGCTTGATGCAACGGGTCAGCATCAATTTGCATTGGAGCTTTGTTTTTCTTATCACCTAATTTAAGTCTTCCTTCTTCAATTGCCTTTTGTACTATGTCCCTGAAAAGTACATAATGATCGAGTGGTATGTCCCAAAAAATTATGAAACTTACAATAACCCTTTTTCTTTCTCTGCTCGAAGAGTTGGTACTTTCAGCCATTAGGCACTATTATTTGGCCATCAGTTACTAAAAGATCAAAAATTTCATCACATTTAGTAACATCAAAAGTATAAGTTTTAGGCACAAATCTATCATTTTTAGGCTCTACACAGGTTATTCCCATTTGCATGTGGCCTTAATAGTTTACAAGAATAAGGAGGACTGTAAAGCTTAAGTTCAGCCACGTCTATCTCTTTCTCGCATCGACATCGCTAAATGCAAAGTCGAATTCCTCATCAACATAGGCTATTTTTTCCTTTTATGAAACCCAACTGAGTTTTCTTTTTATGGAATTTGTTCACCCTAGTTTTTTCTTCTTTGAGCCTTTTCAACTTGTCGAACTCTATCGGCTAATTGGGCCATGTCTCTCAAATGAGATGTATCCAATTTCTTCCTAATTGAATAATCAAGGCCACCAGCAGCCATTTCGACAAGTTCATGCTCAGGCACTTGTGTGAAACACCTAGCCTTCAATAGCATAAATCTATTTAAATAATCATCAATGGCCTCAGGCACTTTACATCGAACACTGGCCAACTCTTTGAGACTAATCTTCGACTGGCCCATGTAAAACTGTTCGTGAAACGCTTTTTCCAATTGCCCCAATGTGAACATAAAACCAGGAGGTAAGGTGGTAAACCAAGTAAAAGCATTCTTAGTCAGAGAATTTGGAAAATATTTCATTTTCAAGTTCTCATTTTGGGCTATATCTCCTGCCTCAGTCATGTAACGGGCAATATGTTCGACTGTAGATTCGTTTGTGTCACCCCCAAATTTAGTAAACTTGGGAATTTTCCAACCTCTTGGCAACTCTGTTTGTAATACATATTCACACAATGGTGATATGAAATTAGGCCTATGTAAACCTATGTTAAGGCCATTTTGTGCCATTATAGTTTCTACCAAAGTGGCTATATTATCTTGAGCGCCAACATTATTTCGCTGCACTTTTCGAACAACTTCATCAGCGTTTTGGTTTCGGTTTACCAAAACTACTTCAGGGATATGATTCGCTACCCCTTGTTGTTCACCTACAACCGCTTGGGCTTTCGATCAGAATCGCTCTTTGAGGTTGCGGGCATATTACCTACAACGTTAGGAATCTGCCTATTATTAACCGTCGGAGTCCCAAAAAAATCGGCAATCCTACCCATTTGATTTGCCAACATCTGATAACTTGCATGGTATTTTGAATTAATGGGTTGAAAACCGTGCCAATCTGTTGAGTCAGCATATTAACCATATCGTGGTTGCTTTCATCCACTTGTTGTCTTAATGCCAACAAAGATGCATTGGTTAATGCAGTAGGATCTCGTCCCTGCACGCTCTCATAAGAAACGTGTGTAGGAGAGAATGTCGAAACATGAGGCATTCCAGTAGGCATGCCATACATACCTGAAGGAAATGGTGGCAAACTCAAGTTTTGAAAACGTGCCTCCAGACTATTTCCTGTTGCCATATAAGGACTAGAATGAGGCCCTAAATAAGGACTAGAATGAAGTTCTATACTTGATGGCAAAGACACAGACTGTGTCGACCCAACATTGGTCATTGATACTGCAGGAACGGTTAT
Source organism: Oxytropis ochrocephala (assembly GCA_020916435.1). NCBI lineage: Eukaryota > Viridiplantae > Streptophyta > Magnoliopsida > Fabales > Fabaceae > Oxytropis > Oxytropis ochrocephala. The sequence continues at coordinate 22,432,226 of CM037088.1, forward strand.
TGATGTTGATGAAGTTACCGTCCCTACAACTACCCCCGCACTTACATTTGCAGAGTCAATGGTTGTTCCTTGTCCTTGTGGAATCACAGAACTAGAACTAGATGCACTGCTAGAATTAGTACGCACCATTCTACCACTTCTTAAGCGCATACAAATGCACGCACTAACGAAAAAACACAAAGATCAAAGGCAAATGTCCCACTGGGCGTGCCAATTTGTTTGCTGGTGTTTTTAGCAAACAATCACTAGTTTTAAATGTTTGTGTTCGTGAGATCAAACTAGGAAATCTCGTTACAATTGCTCTTGTATTTTTGTGTTGTTTACGGTTTTAAAAGAGATAAATTGTATAAAAACAAGATGTGAATCAAACAAAACAATAATTGCAAGAAATGTAAATGAAAAGTAAATAATTGCATTTAACTTGAAAAGAAGTGGTTCACAAGCACATACAATGATCCTGTTCACTCGTTGTTCGCTTTCGTTTGGAAGTTGAGTTTTCAGAATTCTTATGTTATGTTGTGACCCTGAGATCCTATTACAAAATAGTATATATACTCCTAGAAAAAGCATAAGCGATGAGTAAGCGCCTCCAACCGCTTCCCGAACTTAAGCTTCGACTAAACCATTTGTAAGCGCTGACGAGACTTTGAGAGCAATGCAATGAAATTTCCTTCGATTCATTTACTTATAAAGACTAAGTATTAACTTGTCGAAACTTCTTCATACCACCAATACTTGAAGATTTGCTTTGTCGAAATTGGTGGTAGAATGACTTAAATGTGGCCTGTGATTCCAAGGTAACATTAATGGAGAATTACCTTTTTAAATACCTCTTCAAAAGTCATTGTCGAAATTTTGAAGTAACAGTATGTAATTGGTATGTGTATTCATAATGATGGAGGCGACTTTGTGAAAGCTAAAACTGTCTGGTTTCATGGCCAAACCCAGCCACAGGAAGCCGAAGCATTGGGTATATTAGAAGCACTTACTTGGTTACAAGAAAATGTCCATAATGTGACCATCGAGCTTGATTGCAAAGCGGTAGTAGATGGTGTTCACGGCTCGTCTAATCTTGTTACTGAATTCGGTGCTATTTTACGTTCTTGCAGACTACTTTTATCTTCTCTAGGAAACTACTTTGTCAGTTTTGCTAGGAGGCAAGCGAATATTGTTGCTCACACTCTTGCGAGAGCGTCAAGTTCTTATGCTCGCTCCCAAGTTTTTGATTATATTCCCACTTGTATTGACTCTTTGATTACGAATGAAATGCTATAAGTTTGTTTTGGTTTCGAAAAAATACATAAAATTTAGAGTTTAACTGATGTACATATACAATGTATAGGTTTTTACAATCACAACCAATAACAATTCATAGAATGTTTAACATATAAGTGATTACTAATTTACTAACTTATTTTTAATAACGTGTCAACTTGTAATTAGTAGATAGTGTAAAATACTTATACACCTATTGTGTATATAAAATAAATCCTATTTTGTCTCCCCGGGTCGATTTAGTCCTCAATATTGAATTGTTTGAGGGTTCATTACATGTCCTTCAAATTTAGTGCCAAATATTCAAGTCTTTGAGAGTTGTATACATGTCCTTCGGCCGTCTCTGTCCAAGTAACGGACAAGGACCAAATCATAAGTAGGTATATTTTTATTAATCGGTATCATCTTCATGCAAGTGTAAGAGACCAATCCCTTGAGTTGGATAGCACTGCGATAGCGATGAAAAGCTCTCCCTCGATAGATTTAACGTTATAATCTTTGAATTCAACTCAAGATCTTAATTAAGTTGGAAGACTGCGTCATCTAATCTATCGGGTATAACGAGGTATATTTATATAGTGATCATTTTTCTGTTTTTCAACAACACACGATATTTTCTGTCTTGTTTTCCTTTCCCCTTTGTTTCTTTCTCTGCCAACCCAACCCAACTCTGCTCCATTCTGCAACACTTCTCCTCCTTCTTCCACCTCACACCAATAACCATGGCCACAACAACCCCTTATCCACAACCACCTTCACGTGCTATTCTTGACACAGTTGAAGAAATCACCCAAATCTACAAATCACTGCCACCTAGACCTTCCATACAAGACTTAGAAGCTGCCACGTCAACCCTTGATACCTTAAACAACGTGGAACAAACCAAACTCCATGAAATCTCATTGCAAAAACCACCCCATGATGTCCCTGAAGATCTTTTCTCTGTTCTTCAACAACTCAAGAAAACTATGCTCCTTTTCCATACTCATCAACATAGTAAAGAAGCCTTTCACCTTCTTCAACTTGAAAACATGTTTATCACCTTTGGTGATCTCATTCTTAAAGCTTCTCAACTTGTTTCTGGCACTGAACCTCTTGAGAAAGTTCCAACTTCAACACAAGTTGTTCCTCTCTCCAATGAAACTTTGGCTAACAAGAAAGAACAAAAAGAAGAGAAAGAAGAACCTCATAAAAGTGATTTCAAAGTTGAAAAGCTGTTTTTGTCAACTGGTTGGTTACAATCCATTCATCTTCATATTTTTGTATCTCATACTCCATCTGGTTTATAAGAAAAATTTGCATAGCTTTTACGTTCATGAATAACTTATATCCGGTCAAAATTTGCAGTTTTAAGTTTATCGAATAGCTGATATATTTGGTCGAAAATTTGCAGTTTTAGGCTTATTATTGAATAGCTGATATATCTGATCGAAAGTTTGCAGTTTTAGGTTTATTGAATAACTAATATATCTAGTCAAAATTTTGTAGTTTTAGGTTTATTGAATAATTGATATATCTAGTCTATAAGAGAGGGCGTTTGCTTATTAGAGGAAGTGTATTATATATGATGTTTTATTCTTGCTTTAATTTTGTAGGGGATGGAAGCAATGAGAAATTGAGTCTAATGGAAGTGGCTACTATAATTGAAAATTGTGCTAATAATAGAGAAACAATTCTTGAGCTTAGAGGAAAATTGGTGGAACAGATGGAGTGGTTACCAGTATCAATAGGGAAATTATCTGATGTAACTGAAATGGACTTATCTGAAAACAGAATCATGGCTCTTCCAAAACCTATAGGGGATCTAAAGACTTTAACAAAACTTGATCTTCATTCAAATCAACTTATAAACCTTCCTGATTCATTTGGTGAATTGATAAACCTTATTGAACTTGATCTCCATGCTAATAGATTGAAATCACTTCCCAGTAGTTTTGGAAACTTGATTAATCTCATTGATCTTGACTTAAGTTCAAATGAGTTTACAAAATTACCAGACACAATTGGAAGTTTAACAAACTTGAAAGGATTGAATGTTGAAACAAATGAGTTAGAGGAATTGCCTTTCACAATTGGAAATTGTTCATCATTGGTTATGTTGAAGTTAGATTTTAATCAACTTAAAGCACTTCCTGAGGCAATTGGGAAACTTGAATGGTTGGAGATTCTAACTTTGCACTATAATAGAATCAAGAAATTGCCTTCCACAATTGGTAATTTGTGTAATTTGAAGGAACTTGATGTTAGTTTTAATGAACTCGAATTGCATCGGAGAATCTGTGTTTCATGGTTAATTTGAAGAAATTGAACTTGGGGAACAACTTTGCTGACCTAAGAGCTTTGCCTAGATCAATTGGAAACCTTGAAATGCTTGAAGAATTGGATATAAGTGATGATCAAATAAGAGCTTTGCCTGATTCTTTTAGTCTCTTATCAAAACTTAGAATTTTTCGAGCAGATGAGACTCCTCTTGAGGTACCGGCCAGAGAAATCGTTAAGTTGGGCGCTCAGGTAAAATCTTTTTTTTTTTTTTTTCGTGTAAAGAAATGCTAGCAACAAACTCTTTAATATTTTACTTACTATTTGCTCATTTTTGGTTAACAGGAAGTTGTGCAATATATGGCTGATTTTGTCACCAAGAGGGATTCAAAACTGCTGCCAATAAAGAAGAAAAAGAAGGGATTTTGGTTCTGGTTTTGCTCATTATGTTTCCCTCAGCAGAAATGACATTTTACCATGTTGTTAATTCATGTTTCCTCAAGTTACATTTTAATTTATTCATTGCTTATGTTTGGAAAACCATGTTTTTCCATGTAGTTTTTGGTTTGCCATGTTAAACCAGTGTTTGTGACTTAAGATTTAATGTTAATCATGTGTATTTACAAACCTTGATTTTCTGCTGTCCTTGTCATTTACAAAACGAAATAATGATATTGTGTTATACTAAGTTCGTTGTGCACGTTACTAAAGTTATTTTTTGTTAATATATTATCTATATCTATTTTGTTTTCTACGCCTTTTTATTATATATCATGAATCTTTTTGATGTTATTTGTTAGATATTTGTACATCAGCAGCCTGCTGCAATGCCTAATTTTCAACGCTTCAATTTTATTTAAGGAATAAAAGGATAAGCATTAATATTGCAAAACTATTTTTTAAAATATACTAATATAATAATAAAAATCAAAGGCAAAGTCATAGTCATAGTTGATGAGGAATTTGTTAGTCCTTAATCCAATCTCATTCGGATCAAACCAAACAGAACACATCAGCATTAATAGTCTGTCTGCAGATCCCTGCCTGTTTCATATTTTCAATACAATGAAAATAACTTTCTCTGATTAATATAATATTAAGTGATGGTGATATAATAATGTGTAGTGCATGGCTGACTTGGTTAATTAGATTGGGACAAATATAAAGAAGCGTTTAGTGTATTGTGCAAACTCGAACTCTGGAATCATCCTGTCAGCTATGCCTTCAATCCAAAACTAAAAGAAAAAGTCTTGATGAACACACTTTTGCAATTAGAAGGTGGCAGCCAGGGGTGGGAATAGGTTGGGCCGAGTTAGGTTTTGTTTGGTCTGGGTCTGACTTACATTGAAAATATTAGGCTTAAGTCGCGCGTGTGTGGCTGTCGTCAGAGTCGAGTTTCTTGGCTACCGACTTTTCGAAAGTTCTCGACAAGACGCGGAAGCTGCATTTAAAAGTCTATTTGACTATTTTCTTAAGAAGGTCAACAACATTTCAATGGTATAAATCATTTAAATAGACTAACAAACTAATAGGTCAATGAGATTAAGTTCTAATTGAGATCTAACAAAACATTTTAGGAAAATATCTTATATGACATCCTATTTAAATTCTATATTATAATAATAACTTCAACAATGTCAAAAATTGATGTAGGTTAATGTTTAAACTAACAAAAAATGTTAGTGAAGTTATGACTTAACACAAAATACCAAATTCAATACAAAATAATATTAGTAATTAAAAAATTAGTTAGATTTATTTAAATAGGCCGACTTGATAGGCTCAAAAGGTTTTTTCGATGGCCTATGGCCTGACCTATTTAGCTAAATAGGCTTTTGAAAAAGCCTTGGCCTTATCTATTTTCAAAAAAGCGCGCACTTTGACTGTCGTAGGTTGGGCGCAGTAGGCACTGTTAGGCGGTTTGACCTATTCCCACCCCTAGTGGCGGCATAGTGAACAGACTAATTCTTAGATGGACACGAAACTAACACATTATTCTTAAAAATAGGTGCGGTACTAAGGTATTGAACTGATGTTGAACCTTAGTACTATACCTTTTTTTGTTATGTGTCCATATTAATGTTGTTTGAGCTTTAACATTGTTTTTCGTTCCTTTACGTATGGCAAACACCAAGGGTGGTGGTTCTTATCAGCCACAACGCAACCTACTAATTTGATCTGCCATAGGAGGACATGTGGTCGGGGTGGTCTGGCCGACGTGATTATCGAGGACCCACCACTTCAGGAGCTACATCATGCCGATCTTGCTGCTGATGTTGAGCTCGTTGTTGCTCTTGTTGCTATGGAGACCACGTAGCAAAAGACTCATGGGTTGGAAAGGTGAGTCATTCAATGTTCATATATAAATATATATATATATATATATATATATATATATATATATATATATATATTAATTTCTAAGTTTCTTGAATAGTTGATTGATGAAGACCGTGACAATGCGGGACCACGACGAGCTAAGCGTCATTTCCCACGATCAGAGTACGAATAGAATTTAGGTAGTTGCGCAAATCAAGATCTTTGTGCGGAGTTCAGACCTTCTTCCCCTTATTGACCTAGGATTCAAGCTGTAACACCCTAAATGATTTAATTAATTAATTGATTAAATTATTTAAAGTGTTGCACTATTTTTAATTATATTAAATTATAATGTAGTATTTTATTTTAATTGAAGGGAATGGTATCAGTAATTCCAGAGTGGCAAGTATTGGCCCAGGAGCCCAAGCCCAATGACTTAGACTCCTAGGGTTGGTGCATTTCGCACCATTTGGGAAGAGAAAAGAGAAAACGAAAGAAAAGAAGAGAGAAAGGAGAGAGAGAGAGAGAAATGGCGCAGCACCCTAGGGAGAAAAGGAAGGGTTGGATCGCACAAGAGGAGAAGGAAGGGAAGGAGCTCTAGTTGCTGTGGTTTTGTGGGTGACTAGTGGAGAGAACTTCTTCTACGGTTTATACAAGGTAAGGGTGGGTCTTGCTCTATAATAAGGGGTATAATGGGTTGTAGGTTAGGATTAGAATGTTGATTGTATTGTTTTGATGCGTTCTTGATGTTTGGATTGTTGTTGGAGTTGTTTTGAATGATTGAAGGATTGAATGAATTATGAAATTTACCTGAGGATTGATTTGTATGTGGTTGATTTGGTTGTCTCTGGATGATGTATGTAATAGTGAGTTTAAAGAATTGATGGTTTTCCTCCAAAAATGAAACTTGGAAATCGATTCTGGGCTCTAAATAGAAGCCAGAAATCGATTTCCTTCTTTAAAAACAAAGCTAGAAATCGATTCATTCCTTTAGAAAATGAAGGCAAGAATCGATTTCCCCCTTTAGTAATAAGCATTGAATCGATTTCTCTCTTTAAAAATGAGAGCTATGAATCGATTCCTCTTTTGAAAACAAGTAGCTATGAATTGATTCATCTTTTGAAAGCCTTAGGTGCTGTTGTAGTCCTGATGGAGTTGTTTTAGTCCTTAGGTGCTGTTGTAGTCCTGATGGAGTTGTTTTAGTCCTTAGGTGTTGTTGTAGTCCTGATGGAGTTGTTTTAGTCTTTAGGTGCTGTTGTAGTCCTGATGGAGTTGTTTTAGTCCTTAGGTGTTGTTGTAGTCCCGATGGAGTTGTTTTGGTCCTTTAAGTGTTGTTGTGGACCTTGAGTGCTGGTTTGGTCCTTTAAGTGCTGTTGTGGTCCTTGATGTGTTGTTTTGGTCCCTAAGTGTTATTTTGGTCCCTAGGTGATGTTTTGGTCCTAAGGGTGTTGTTTTGGTCCCTAGGTGATGTTTTGGTCCTAAGGGTGTTGTTTTGGTCCATAGGTGTTGTTTTGATCCCTAGGTGATGTTTTGGTCCTAAGGGTGTTGTTTTGGTCCCTAGGTGTTGTTTTGGGCCCTAAGTGATGTTTTGGTCCTAGGAGTGTTGTTTGGTCCTTAAGTGAAGCTTAGGTCCTTGAGTGTGGTTTGGTCCTTGTGACATAATTAATGACGAAGTGGATGATGTGTGTATTGATGATGATGCCGTGGGGGCTAAAACTAAAAATGATGTTGATTTTGTTGATGATAATGCCATGGGGGCTAAAATTAAAATTGAAGACGAGGTGAGAAATGATGTTAATGATGTATAATTGTGCTTGTGGTATGTTCATGGAGTCTCATGCATACATTCTTTGCTGATCGCGACGTATATTTATTGATGATGATGCCATGGGGGCATGAGCCATGGGGGCTAAACTATTGATGATGAGGCCATGGGGGCTAAACTATTGATGATGAGGCCATGGGGGCTAATGGTACCACATGCATGACTGCATTGCATTGCATTGCATTCATTATCATAAAGGATATTTGAAGTGAATGTGACTGTTGTGAAATAACTTGTGATTGTTGTGATTGATTAACTCCTATGAACTGATTTATGGCTTATTATCACCTTTATTATATAGTTTGAGACTCACCCATTTCTGTTGTTGTTTACCACAGGTAACCATGAGTGAAGGCTTATCTCCTTCACTTTTCCCCGAGTCGATGCGCTCGATCACGTAGCACCTGGGGATGGGATTTAGTCTTTAGTTGTTTTTGTTGTTCCTTTGTTGAGCAGTTTACTTTGAGACTTATTATGATTTTCTTGATCTTTGTAGTGTTGTTTATGAGATTGTATTTTATTTCCGCTGCGTGGTGTTAAATTTCTAGTGTATGGATTGAGTTAGCCTATCTTGAGGATTCCATTCCACATGTTTCTGGTGTTACGTATTATTCTGTTAATATGAGTTGAATTGTCTTATTGTCGTTGTTTGATGAAGTAAGTGTAGCATCCCATTTGGATGATTTCAAATAAATAATTTTAAAAAACTCTGATTTTTGATTTAAATTGCCGGGTAGAAATGGGGTGTTACACAAGCAGGTCAACAAGGGTCTTATATGTGCATTTGTGGAGCACTGGTACCCCGATACATCCCCCACCTTACCATAGGTGAGATGCCCATCACGTTGGATGACATCTCTCAACTACTGCACATTCCGATAGTTGGGAACTTTTTCAACCTCCCTGCCTATTCTAAGATTGAAGCAGCAGAGGCTTTAGTCCAGTATCTGGAAGTTTCTTATGAGGATGCTACTGAGAAGATGGAGGCCAAAAGTATTTATGCACAACTAAAGTGGTTCCGAGAGGAGGTCTCCAAGCCAGTCGTTGGGCAATGGGAGCATGCAACTAGGGCGTATATGTTGCACCTGTTGGGCACCACCATCTTCACTGATAAGTCGGGGGTCAAAGGTGAAGGTGGCTTATCTTGGGATGTTGGCTGACCTCTACGTGATCAACACTTACTCTTGGGGCGGCATAACTCTTGCGTACTGCTACAACCAACTTAGGGATGCTAGTAGAGCTACTTGTAGGCATGTGGCTAGTTATGCGATGCTGATTCAGTTTTGTATTATAATTCTTTAATTTTCAGTTTAGCTTGTTTATATATGTTTACTAACCCAGTTCACATGTTGATTACATGGCTGGATCTTTGAGGACTTTCAGGGAGTACTTTTTTTTTTTGAGATTAGAAAGTTTAGGTGAGTTGGGCTCTGCAGGGGCTCACAGGGAGTCAAGAAAGAGCTCAAGGCTCTTTGAGACTTACTGAGAGTGATTTACAGATCACCCACCAAAGAGGTCCTCACATCGGCAGCGGGAGTTGAACCCACGACATTGTGAGCCAACTCCTTACCAACTTAGAGGGAGTACTTTTGGGATTAAAGGATTTGCAGTGAGTATAGGAAAGGATTTGCAGCAACCGCTCTATGAGGAGCACTTGCCTGACGTGACTGCCCATCTATTTTAACGTATTTTAGATCGTATTTAGACGTATCATTATTCAGATCTTTGGAATAAAATGGGTTAGGGGGTGGGAGGGAGGATGTGGGGGGTACCCAAAAAAAATCCATAAAGGAAAAGGAAAAAGAAAAAGTATCTGAGATGGTCGAATAATGTGTTGGTCTCGTTGACATCACAACACAACTTCATCGTTCTCCTCGCATTCCCTCCCTCGCTCTGCAACCTTAAACCTAAGGTAACCAACTTTATTTGTCGTCACCTTTTTCTGTTCATCCATTTAGTGATTTTGGACACTCTTTTATCAACCTGTTTTTGCTATTCGTTTTTGTAGCTTACACGCTGATTTTAATTTTAATGGTTTGATCATTATAATTAACAAAACATGCTCATTCTATTAATTAGAATGTCACAATTTCATCATTAGCTCATCGTCGACTGTTTCTTCTTCCCCCGCGTTTAAATTTTGGTCATTTAAAAACAATGATTCCATTAAGTTCAACTGAATTTTACTTAAGTTTGTTCATCAAATGAATTAGTGTGAGCTAGACTAGTACTGTTTTCATTTATCCCAAATCTTAATCATCTATTGTTTTAGCTTTCGAAGTGGGAATTCTTTGAAGTAATTGATATATTGTATCCTAATGTGTTTATGTGTGGATGACTATGCCCTATGTAGCACAGACACTTCCGGTTAAAGACCTGTCCCGGTGTCCGACATTGACACCGACACTTCAATTACTTGTATTTTTTCAAAAAAATTCAAAATAAAACCGGTGTCTAGGTGTCTGGTCGTGTCCGGTGTCCGTGTCTGTGTTTGTGCTTCATATATTATGCCAATATAGGGTGATAAATGTGAAGTAACATTGTACAATGAATCATGATATTTTGCTGCATTGTTAGATTAATTTCTTGAGTAATGGCTGGAATGGCTGCTGCAATTGGGATGACTGAGGAGGAAACACAAGTGTCTTCCAGCAACAACATCAATCCAGGGCTGGATGTATATGTGTGGGACATGGATGAGACTCTTGTACTTCTAAACTCCTTGCTGAAATCAACATACGCTGCGGCTTTCGATGGCCTGAAGGATGTGCAGAAGGGTGTTGAACTCGGGAGGATGTGGGAAAATCTTATTCTACAATTATGTGATGATTATTTCTTCTATGAACAAGTAAGTTTGACTCTTTTGTCAAAATGTATGTGGCTTGTTTGTTTCAGTGTTGGAATGCTATTTTTATATGGGGTTTATGTGTTGCAGATTGAAAATTACAATAAGCCATTTCTTGATGCTCTAGCCCAATATGATGATGGGAGAGACCTATCCAATTATGACTTCAACCATGATGATTTAGGTCCTCCACATGATGATGCCAACAAAAGAAAACTCGCATATAGGCATCGAGTCATAGCTCAGAAATACTTACAGGTAGAACTTCTGGAGCATCATTGGTATTTCTATTGGAAAATTTTGAAAGTTATTACCATGTAATTATTTTGTTTTATGACCCTTGTTTAAAATTTCAAGTTTCTACTATGTGATATCAATGATTTTACAAGGTAAAATATTTTATGATTGAGTTCCCTGTTTACTTGTATGCTTACTTGTATGCTATTGTTGCTATTGTCTAAAAATACATAATTGTAACATATATTGTTGATATGGATTTGGAGACTCTTTTGAACTTTACAAAACTTAAATAATTGTCACAAGATTAAAATAAAACATACAAAACAGAATTTTGGAGCATTATTTGTAAGCTTACTCCTAATGCAGAAGGTTGTGAAACTAGGGCTTTGTTGTGATGAATATTCTGAAATGAGTTGTAAAGCCTTCATCCGACTCACTTTTTTATCATTACTTGTTTAATAAAGGTGTATGTATTGCATATGATATTATGTTTTGTGTTTTAGATATAAAATAGTTTGGCAATATCTTTTTTTGACAGATATAGTTTGAAAGTAGTTAATTAATACTGTTTACTTAAATTTCTGTGTATTATATGTTTGTGTATTTCTGCGGTAAGTTTCTTGTTTCCCATATTTAGATAGTAAGTGTAGGTAAAGGTTAGTTTTAGTTTCTTTCTGTTAGAGTTAGATAACAGATCCACCGTATATACCCTCTTGTTGTACATTTTCTGTTACACGATGAATGAATCATTTTTCAGAGATGCTTTCAATGGAAGCTCTCACCATTTCTCTGTCTTCTTTTACCTTGCTCTCTTCCATGGAGTTTAAGGTTTGATATGGTATCAATAGACATTTCGCTCCTTCTCTGATTTCATCATCTTCTTCGTTCCATTCCTCTAGCATTTTTTCTGCGATGACTACTTAAGTTGATCACACCGATACTTTTGGGGTGAATGCCTCAATGTTGTTGTCTTCTTAGCAAATAGGACACCTACTCCTGCTCAAGGATAAGTCTCCATATGAATTGTTGCACAACAAAATTCCCTCTTATGAGCATTTTAAAGTCTTTGGTTGCTTAGCCTATGCTGTTGTTCCCTTGCATCAATGCACCAAATTCTCTCCTCGAGCCACTCCAACAATCTTCATGGGATATCCCCTTGGCTACAAAGGCTACAAACTCTATGACATGACTACAAAGAAGTTCATCATTTCCAGAGATGTTCTATTCTTTGAAGACAAATTCCCATTTCATACCTCACAACTTGACACTAGTGCTGATCCGTTTGAAACTATTGTATTACCAGAAGCCATTCCTAACCCTGCATTACACAGTGACCAGAACTCTGCTACTACACCTCCTGCAGACTCTGTAACTGTTCTTGAGCCACTGCAAGACAATCTCACACCAGTTCCTGAGTCTGTTGACCAACCAACCGGACCAGAAGGTCAACACGCCCACATAATCCACCAACTTACCTTCAAGACTATGTTCATTAGTCTTCTTATCCTATATCCGACCACCTCACATATTCACATCTATCCAAGCCTTACCAGACATTCATTTTCAACATTAGTTCCCATTATGAACCAAAATTCTACCATCAAGCTATGAAGTTCACTGAGTGGAGAGCAGCTATGAATTCAGAGTAAAAGGCTCTTGAGGACAACAAAACCTGGTCTATTGTCCCTCTCTCTGCTGGGAAGCAAACTATAGGGTGCAGATGGATCTATAAAACGAAATTCAACTCTGATGGGACAATTGATAGACACAAAGCACGATTGGTTGCAAAGGGTTACACTCAACAAATGGGTATTGACTTTACAGATACTTTCTCTCCCGTGGCCAAACTCACCACTGTTAGAGTGCTTCTAGCCTTGGCTGACAGAAACGCTGGCATCTCACTCAACTGGACATCAACAATGCCTTCCTCAATGGTGACCTATTCGAGGAGGTGTGCGTGGATCTACCTTTAGGTTATCCTATTAAGGGGGAGAAGTAAGTGTGCAAATTGCACAAGTCTCTCTATGGCTTGAGACAAGCCTCTAGGCAATGGTTCACTAAGTTCTCCATAGCCATCACTAGCCTGGGATTTCAACAATCTACAGCTGATTACTTCTTATTCTACAAAGGTAGTGGTCATTCCCTTGTCATTTTACTTGTATATGTAGATGATATTATAATTGCTAGTCTCACACCAGCTTTCATCACTCAAGTCACTGCCCAACTCCAAGACAAGTTCAAGTTGAAACTTGAAAGTCTTGGGAGATCTGAAATAGTTTCTAGGATTGGAAATTGCAAAATCACCTCAAGGCATCCATTTGAGTCAAAGAAAATATGCACTAGAACTCCTTGAGGACACAGGCTTCTTAACTGCCAAGCCTGCCAAAATTCCAATGGATCCAGGACTTCATTTTGATGTTGATACAGAAGACCCACTCCCTGATCCTTCCATGTACAGAAGGTTGTTAGGACGCTTGATGTACCTAACTATTTCACGACCAGACAACATCTTTGCCATCAACAAATTGAGCCAGTTCATGGCTGCTCCTAAGAGTACTCACTTGCAGGCTTTGTATCAGGTCTTACAATATTTGAAGAACAATCCTGGCCAAGGTTTATTCTTCCCATCAACTAGCAATACATCAGTTACTGCTTATGTCGATTCAAATTGGGGCAGCTGCAAACTCACTAGGAAAAGCACTATTGGCTTATTTGTTTATCTTGGATCTTCCCTCATCTCATTGAAGTCCATGAAACAACCTACTGTTGCTCGTTCATCAATACCGTGCATTGGCAAGTCTCACCAGTGAATTGCTATGGCTCCAACAGCTTCTCAAACCATTTCAAGTGATGTTCCTTCCATCATGGTAATGTGTGACAACAAATCTGCTATTCAACTAGCAGAGAACCCCACATCACACGAGAGATCAAAACATATTGATATTGATGGCCACTTCATCCGTCAACATGTTGCTTTCGATCTCCTCAAGCTCATCCAATCTACCCACACAGCAACAGTTGGCTGACATATTCGCCAAGACAACTACCTCAATGTAAATTTTCGTTTTTTATGTCCAAGTTAGGTGCCTTAGATATATATGCCCCTAACTTGAGGGGGAGTATTAGAACTGATTAACTGTAGTTGACTAACTTATGTGGTTAGATAGATAGTAAGTGTCGTTAAAGGTTAGTTTTAGTTTCTGTTAAAGTTATGATGAATGAATCATTTTTCAGAGATGCTTTCAATTGAAGCTCTCACCATTTCTCTGTCTTCTTCTACCTTGCTCTCTTCCATGGAGTTCAAGGTTTGATACATACATTTATGGATTATTGGCCACTGATATAACAAATATTTAAACTCCTATGTTAAAAGATCAATAATTGGAAGTAGAAAGTGACACAAGCAAGCTTTCAAGTTTCAACAACTTAATGCTTATGACTTACAATTAAGACTACAAGTTTGAAACCACCGCACGAGCCTTGGTTTGTAGGTGAGAAATGGTAGTTTGTTCAAGAATCACTGAAGCCTGATAGACATCATGACGTGATAGTCCAAGCTAGAGATACTTAGAGTTTGGGTGTAACCAAACAAATTGTTTACTTTATTTGCAACTTTCTTCATCTTTTACTTAATTTAAGGATAATCTTAGTATTCTCTCTACTTGTTTCAGGGTTTACGGAATGTTTTAGATCACGAGACAATAAAACAATGGGATGACTTGTATGATAAAACTGATGAATATACTGACAGATGGCTTTCATCGGGTATGTTTTGAGTTTTGACAGTTAAGTTACACCATCTTTTGTTGCATGACCTGTAGTATTCATATATCATTCATGTTTTATTTATTGTAGCACGGGTCTTTTTGAAGGAGTGTTCTGCTGAAAATAAGGATGCGGCTTCTTCTGTTGTTTCTGCTAACACAAGCACTGATTCAAATAATGATAAGCGTCAGCGTGTAAATGTTTTAGTGACATCTGGATCGTTGATACCCTCTCTTGTAAAGTGCTCGCTCTTTCATCTGGATAGCTTATTCACACATGGAAATGGTGAGTAATTGCTTTTCTACTGATGATTACCACAAATGCCATATCAAAGAATAAAATTTTCATGCCAAACATGATTATCTTTTAAAAGTTCAAAACTAGCAATCATTTTAGTAGCTGATCTTGAGTCAATGTGACTTACTGACCAGTTGTATCTAATTTCAGTTTATAGCTCCTGGGAAGTGGGGAAAGTTCAATGCTTTCGATGGATCAAGGAGCGTTTCAACCATCCCAACGTTCGCTTTTGTGTAATTGGAGATGGATGGGAAGAGTGTGAAGCTGCAGAAATCATGAGATGGCCGTTTGTTAAGATCGACCCACGGCCAGACAAAATTCACAGGTTCCCTGGTCTCACGTTGAGAACTGTTGGGCACTATTTTTTGCGGTGGTGTATGGAAATCCAGACGATGAAAACGATAAAGAATGACCAAAATATATCAGTAGCATGACGAAAATTGTGTTCCCAAGTGTATGAATTGCTGCCATGTTACGGCTGTTACAACCTAGGTACTAACTGTTGTTGAGGTTAGTTTGAACTATTTTTCTATAGCACAAATTAAGATGTAGATGTTGACATTGAAGGATTGTAGATCATTGACCACTTCTCCTGTATATAAGATGTTTCAAATTTATCAGCATTGTCTAAGTTGAGTCAGCATTGTCAGCTGATATCTATATCTAAATACAATGGATAAAGTTCTACAAACTGGCATCACTTTCAAGGTGAAGTCCATGGACTTGGACATCACATTCACAGAGCTGTAAGTTGTCTAGTTGATGTAGCATGGCCGTTAATGGTTAACCAAAACTTTAGGATAGATATATCCTGTTGTGATTTTTTAATAAATAGCTGGACCTGAAAATTCATCTTAGGTAGGACCTGTTTTAAATGAAGTTTGCCTGCCAATTAAGTTTGTAGCTAAATGACTCGTGTTAAGTCAAATTTTCCAGCAGCACGCTCAGCTTCCCCACAAAAATTAGTAGTTTGTCTCTTTGCCTAAGGATAAACTCTAGAATTATTGTTATGGTGTTCCTATGGCATTTTGGATGCACTATATATATGGTTCTGACATCAGATTTGCTACAAATCTCTTATTTGTTGTCTTTTACTTGTTTAAGACACACAAAACACTGATTTGACTTAAGGATAAGATGATTAGATATAGTGGCTAATCGTCCAAATAAACACTTTGGTCCATTTAATAATCTACTATTAAGGATAAGTTACAAGGGATTTATTCCTACCTGCCAAACTAAACGATATATGCATTTCTATTATCTAGTTTGGCTTGGCACGGTGACAAGGACACCTTTTCTCTATTTCATCAAAAAAAAAGAAGATAAAGGACATCTTTTCTCTCAAAACTAGTATTTCTGGCCAAGACAAATCTAAGATCTTACCTTGATTTTCTTTGAGTTGGTTTCAAATTCGTCGATTTTCTTTTGAATGTATATGAACTACTTAAATATTTGCCTCACTACAATGTATAGTTTGTAATTTTTGATGAAAGAGGTGGTGTCCAACCCACTTATATGTTTGCTCTTGGCGCAATTGGTGTTTAAGGCTCTCTTTGTGTCCAATAGTGTATCAAAGCCAATGGTAAATGTGGCTTGCTCATTATATCGAAAGTCTGCCTAGCAATATAGAGACTAGGTGGTGTGTCTTGTTGATGAAGGTGAGCTAACAACGTTGCAAGTGTCCTATTCAATAATTTGATCACTCTCTCTCTCTCTCTCTCTCTCTCTCTCTCCTATCCCATTCTTCTCTATTCTTTTCTCTACCACTCTAATACATTCTCATCTCATGACCTATTTCCTTCATCTCTCTTTCTCTCCCCCCTCTCTCCTTCTCATCTCTCTTGTATCTTCTCATCTCATGACCTCTCCCTCATCTCTCTCTTTCTCTCCCTCTTCCATATTCTCCATCATATGTTTTTCTTTATAATTTTCTAATTACATTATAATATATGTTATATAAAATCATTATAAACATTAGAAAGAGAATTATAGTAAAATTTATATTTTTTTGCTTGTGTTGTCCATTGTTCACCAAACAATGTACTGGACAAAAACTTGTCTGGTGTTGTCCTGTCTAGTATTGTCCTGTTTGCAAATCAAACAGACCCTAAATACTTGCAGAAATTTTAAGGGAGGAATTCATGGTATGAGATGATTAGGATACAATATCAATTGTAAGATATGGCATCAATGTTGCAAATTAATTGTAAGGAATAGCTTCAGAATGAATCCTGTAATGTTATTTTCTCTCAAGTTGAATTTCAACCGCTCATTTATATGTGTATTTAAAATATTTAAAATGGGGATAAAAGAACTCAATGACGGAGATTAAAAACATAATCTCATATGTTTTCCCAAACGAGAGAATCCACTCCCATACTATGGCTTGTTTGAATTGATTTATTTAGGCTTATTTACTAGTATAAGTACTTGTGAAGCTGTTTGGGAGCTTATGAAAACAATTTATGACATGTTCATAAGCTATTTTCAACTTATTTTCATAAGTTCTTCAAAATAGCTTATGAAAACAACTTACAATTTGCATCAAAGCATATTGACTTTATTTAATATTCTATTATTGAATTAGCTTATGTTAAATACTTATGCTATAAGCGTTCAATTAAACTATTTATCTAAACAAGTTTTTAGAGAGCAGGTTGTTGATATTGATCCTTGATTCTATATGAAAGGTTAGAGATAAACTTTTAGCATGAACATACGTGCTAAATAGTGACCATGGGCAAATTTTGACATGCTTTCCTCAAAGGGGTAATGAGCAAATTTCATTAGAGCTAGATTTTATAAAAGAAAAACCTCCCAGTTTCTTATCATGTGTGGTCTTCTCTCTAGTCTGACCTACGTGCCAATATTTCTATTGTTCTCTTGAACTCCACTTGGAATATTGGTGATGGTACCCATATTTATTTTTGGACTGACAAATGGCTTTTAAAGCTGCTCTCCTTGTTTTAGTTTTCCTTTGCAGGTTCAAAAGTTGTTCACTTCAATTGGCATCTCCCTGCCGAGCTTCAAGTTTGGCACCCTTCCATCTATGAAGAAATCATCAGTCTACCTATTCCTCGCCACGTAGCGAGGCGATACGTTGGCTTGGGACCGCATTTTCTTCTAGTTTGTTATCTTCTAAAGACGCCTATGAGTTTTTCAATCCTAGATCTGTGGTTGTCTCTTGGGCAAAGGAGGTTTGGCGGTCGTCTATTCCTCCTTTAAAATCGTTTCTTTTATGGAGAGCTGTCCATGACCGTTTTCCTACTATGATAACCTCAAAAAGCGGGGTTGCACTATAGTCTCTGTTTGTTGCCACTGTGGTAAGAATGAAGAAACTACCAGTCATTTGTTTCTAAGCCACCCTTTTGCTCAAATTTTTTTGGCACCGGCTCTAATCTTTCATCAACTGCTTTATTGATACTTCTAGAATCTCGTCGCTTCTTTCAATGCTAAATAGATCTCGGAGTGATCAACTATTGGATGTCTTAGCAGTTTCTCTCCAGCATTTGCTTGTGTAAGGATAATGATACTTCTAGGGTGAGGAAGCAAATTAAATCCCTCACCGTGAATCATTAAATATGATCGTAGGATGTAGTATAAAAATTCATCAACGGTTGAAATTTAATATTGGTTAATTCAATTTTAACCACTCATAATATTTTACACAATATTCGACGGTCAACTTTAGTAGTTCATCAGTGAGAGATTTCATCTGCCCCCTCCCTAAAAGCACCCGATAAGGATGTTTTGTTGTGCATTTCTCTTTCGAGCAAGCCTAAAATTGGTTCCATGTTCCATTCCATATTTCTAAAACACAAAGCTTTCGTGAAACAATTCCCAATGAACATGCATTTAAAATCAATTGAATGAACAAGGAAACTCAAACTGATATAGAGGTGAATGATTGAGGACACGTCTAGAGCAATAATGGGGAGAATATCCAGTGAGGATCAGAGTTAGAACGCGGAGAAAATCCAATCCAACATGGTTTTGTGGGCCCCACCTACTTCTTGCATGCTTATCTCTCGACCTTGTTTTTAGGTTCTTTGTAATGTAATGTTGCCACATTCAGAAAAGGCACTATGCCCATCCATCACAGGGACTTTTCACACTTGTATTGTAATTGTACTATTCTATACCCTTTCTTCTTACTCCACAACTTTTCATTCTCTCGCTTTCTTGACAATTCATTCATTGCATACACTTTTTTTTTTTTTATATTTATGTTAAGTCAATTTGTATAATAAAGTTCTATTCATATTATATAGTATCTACAAAAGATTGTATATGCTCTTCTGTCCTTATGCACCAATCTTCTTTGAAGAATTGAAGAATAAAAAAACTAACAACATTTTAGAAGTTTTGGACAAAATTGAATGACTTTTGGCCTTTTTAGTGAGAGAGAGATGAAAAGAAAATGAGATAAGATGAGAGATAAACACAAAGACGCACTGTATTTTTCGTTTTGAAGTCACTGAATCTCTATCTACTTCTAATCCATCGTGACCTACCTACCGTAGTTCCAAATACCCACTTAGAATCTTAAAAAGACTTGAACCATGTATATTGTGACAATAGAGTCAAATTAAGCAAGGACAAATCCAAAATTGCTGGTCCAATTTCCCTCTATTCATTCATTTGGGGTGTGGCCATTGGATTGTCCTAAGGGATATAGCCATCCACATGGGTAAAATAGAGTAAAAGCTTAATTTGATGGGCCACTCCCACAAATCTAACAAGGTTTTGATAGACCAACAAGAGCTAATTATGCTCACAAGGTACTAATTAGACATTATATTGCTTAATGTGTCACTTGAAGGTAATGCAGGACCACAATAGGTCCTGCTGCTGAGTAGTGATGAGTGATTACTGTTCTATAGACATGAACGTGGCTCATTGGGAACCATCTAACTCCAATGAGAAAATTGGAGGAGTGTGGCTAGTTTGCAATTGCACCACTCACGTGCTTGTATTGTGTTGTATGTACTTGTACACCAATAGAGATAAAGAGAGAAGAAGTAGGACCTAAGCACCTTTGTCAGATTTTTGATCTTGATATGTGACCAACAGATTCGTAGTTAATTATTCATCCACACTCCACATGCATAGTGATATTGGAGTGAGATATCAAACTTTAGGTCCCTTTGGTTTAAGGGAGATGGTGGGAGAGGGGAAAGAAAGGGGAGAATTATTTTAAACTTAAAAGAGGGTAAAAATTTCTTCTAAGCCAACTCTAGCTCTCTCTAGAAGTGGGGATTTAGAAGTGAGAGAATAATTACTTAAAATTTTGGACATAAATATCCTTTTATTTAATGTGGCCTTAAATATTTTAAGCGTGAAAAATATGATTTTATACTTTTCCTCTATTAAAATATTCCTTCTTTCTCCCCTCGCCAAACCAAAAACAAAACATATTTAAAATCCCTCTCATCCCCTTCCATCCATTCTCCTCCCCTCCATTAAAATCCATCTCGTCCTCTCCATTGAACCAACAAACCCTTAATAAGTGTAATACAGATGATGCTACTAGAGGATCTTCGAGTCCAATTGCTTGTGGAGGCCTTTTTAGTGATAGTAGAGCTACTTCTCTTGGAGGTTTTTCGGCTAACTTAAGTGTGGGAGACTCGATGCAACCCGAGCTAATTGGTGCTATGATGGCAATTGAAATTGCTTATTCTAAAGGTTGGAAGAATTTTTGGTTGCAAAGTGACTCTATCCTTGCAATCCATGCCTTCAGCTAATCAGATTTAGTTTCTTAGAAGCTCGAAACTCGTTGGAATAATTGCATCAAGTTTACAAAGGAGATGACTTTCATATACTCTTACATTTATAGAGAAGGATATTCTCGCGCTATAGATTAGCAATCTCTAGTTTAAGAATCTCTAATATTGTTTGGTGGAATACTATTCCACATTTTATTTCTTCTAAAATATCTTATTATAGGAGTTTTCTTCCTTACTATTTCATATAATCTCCCTTGGGTTTGGTTCATGTCCACCAAGTTTCCTTGTAATTTTCCTTTTTAATAATATTGAGATGTGCTGCAAATGATTGTTAGTGCTTGGTGATATTGACTTAGTTAGGATCCCTCTCGCTATAGTGATGCTTTGCACATCTCTTTGCTTTAAAAAAACTTTAATTTGCGTACAAGAGAAGAAAAAATGTAACTTGGAGTGGTGAATTTGGCAAAATGTCGACATGGACATATGAGTTGTGTATTCTTTCTACATATAAAGTTGTTCTATATACACATACCAACTTATACCATTTGGTGAAGTGAAATATTCATCATATGAAGTCACAACTCATCGTGAATTGTTCTGACCATTCTTGAATGAGAGCATCTCTTCAGACGCAAAAGTTCATGAAAGACTACAACCACTAGTAAAAATCACAAATGACGCCTCCTTTACAAGATAATATATTGTGTTTTTCTTTCACTTTAATGATTTTGGTTTGGTATTATTTTGGAAATCATCAACACTCATGAGTTTTATCTTTAAAATAATATTTTGAAACTCCTTAAAATTCAAATCATTGATATAAAATAACATTAGATAATCACTTTGGCGTGTTTTATATATATATATAATATATATATATATATACTAGTATAATTAACAGTCTTACAAAGACAGAGTCAAATTCATTTGTTTAGACAATCGTAAGATAATTACTTCAACTATTTTAAATATTTGTATAATAGTAGGAAATTAAATTTAGATTTATATATATATATATATATATATATATATATATATATATATATATATATATATATATAATTATATATTATAATTTTGAGATAAAGTGAAATCAAATAATACTTTAGTAGTGACAACCCATAAATAAAAATACTTTAACAACTACATAAGAACTAATCAAATAATACTTTAGTGGTGACAACCATAGTGTATATAATTTGAGGGTATTTTCATATTGAGATGTTATTACAATGAGAATTACTTATAAGTATTATACGGTCTAAAATAGTATTAGTAAATAGTAACTTACAAATATATAGCAAATATACCTTTGCATAAGGACATGTAACTTATTTTTGACTAAGGTGATTGGCGTTGACAACCGTAGGATCGATGTTCTCAATAAATCTTGTTTATTCTCTCTACTTATTTTCTAAGTGCAACCGAAGGATATTAAGCATACAAATATCTTGATTGATCAATGTTATATTGATTCTAATTGTATGTGCATCAAAGTCATTGATTACGATTGTATGTGCATCAAAGTGAATACAAAAATATGTGACAAACATTTTTAATATATAACATTATTTATAAGATGAGAATTAAAAAAGGTTGAAATGGATAAAATTACTCATATTTAATATTGATCTTTTACTGTGGCAAGGATTTTGGTCAGTCCCCTTCGCTTTTCTCTGCTTTTTCCTTTTTTATTAATAAATTGAGGCAATCTGTCAGTTTGTAAAAAAACTCATATTTAATAATATTCTAGTTAGTAAATATATAGAATAAAATCTATGGAATGTGATACAAAATATTAGATGGTAAATAAATATAATATATAAATGTAATATATAATAACAAATATACATGTATCAAAATAAATAATAAATAGATATAAAAAGTAGGTAAAAAGTTTTGCAATAAAAGAAATAATAGGATAAACATTATGTAATATGCTTTAGTAACATGAAATTGTGGTAGCTCAAATGGTCAATGTTAAGAGGTGGCAATGTGGGGAATGGGTTCGATCGACACCTGCTTTTTGTGATATATTTCGAAATACCATGCTGAGGTGGCAGTGACTCACGCGGTTAATTGTTTAGGTGGAATTAAATTGTGCTGACATAAATAGTGACATGGATGCCTAGGTGGACAATCCATGGTTATATATAACTAGTATGTATCACCCGTGCCAGCACGGGTATACATCTTCTTTTTTTAATTTAATTTGTAATTATTATTTTGTTAAAATATTATGTATATGTATCGTTGATGTTTATGATTAGTTAAAAAATGAGTCTTATTTGATTATGGTGCAAATTTAATTAAATACAACTGTTAAATTTGTATAAAACGTATATGCATTGCATTCACACCCCTGATATATAAGTCGATCGATAACAACGTAGATTTGGTGTTATTTTTCTAATAATCACACGGAGCACCAGCTCCATTCAGTATGCCAACCATATCTCCTAAGACACAACATAATTTAGAGATAATATGAACAATTAAATATTGAGGCCTGAACATACGATTCTTGATATGCAATGCAAATATCACATTACCTACTAAATAGTCGGAGTCAAATCACGGTTCAAGCATTAGATGGTGTAGTGGCCGAATCAAATAAGGAACCACATATGGTGATGATGGCGCATACGATCCAACTTTCTCCATTTTACTTAACGTCTGAGATCTCAAAAACTTGTCTTTCTATCTTTTTATGACAAAAACTTGTTTTTCTATTTCATCACCTAGTATTACTTAATGGTAATAGTAGGTTTTTCTAAATAACAAATTGATATCAAAAGATATTGATAATGAAACACAAACACACACACAATCGATCGATCCGAAAGAGAGGGTTTGGAAAAATTTGAATAAATCCTAATGAAAGAAATGATATATATATATATATATATATATATATATATATATATATATATATATATATATATATATATATATATATATGTATATATATAACTCTAATTATTAAAGATAATCATATTCAAAATATTTTTTTGTATCACATATTTGAATTACTTAATTTTAAAAAACACGTATGGATGTGTGTTAAGATACAAAACAATGGAGTGAAAAAATATATAATTGTGAGACCTTAATTCAGGAAGGGAAAGTAAAGGGTATTTATGGGTTTGTAGACCTACCCCAGGGATATTTCTGACATTTACTTCTAAAATATTATTCAACTCCACTAAACCCTTATCCAGCCTTATCATTATTGAATCTTCACTTTCCCCATTGAGAATAACCCGATTGAAAAGCTTATCCACCAGACATGAGTGCTTGTGTATTGTCTCTTCGCGTTGCCTGGTCTTACACCACCGACCGTATTGAATCTTCGCGTTGCCTGGTTTTCATGTACGGCCAAAATACACCATGGCTTCCTCGCCAAAACCACAGGTTGGTGGTCAACAATGAGATAACGATACTGCTCAGTTCCTCCACATGTTATAGCGTCTGAGATCAAATTGGGGTTTTCGTTCAACACAATCGGCAGTCGCGATTGAAAAGAGGTATGACTACTGTCCACATGGTTGTTGTCTTGGCTTACATTGTTTTGTCAAATAAGGCATATACTAAAACTTAACACGTCATCATGAAGAGAAAGAAGTTGACACTAATGAAGAAGAGAGAGAAAGAAGACTCACCGTCATGTTGAAGAAAAAAAGGAGATTGGATCTACGATATGGAAGTGATGATATGATATCCCTAATTGAAAAAAGAGGAAGAAGAGACAAAGGAAAGAGAAGAAGAGGAATGGGATGGGAGACAACGCATTTTTTTAAATTACTACTTAATTACAATTGAAGTCAAATTATTTTCGGAGAGGAGAATACTGAGGGAGGAGAATAGTGTGAAATTATTGGATCCACCAAATGTGGACCTGCTTTATGAATTATTATGACAGTTTTAAAAACACATCATGGAGGGAATAAAAGGAGCAATGTATGTATGAGAAATGTAGCTATGTGGATAGGTAATAAAAGGATTGAATTTGGGATTGGGAGAGAGATGTATTTTGAAATTTTAGTTTTCGAAAATCATGGAGGGAATCACTAAAATGCACATTTTCGGTTTACTATTTAGTTTTATGTTAAATTCTTTGTGAAATTATTAGAAGTTTTATTTAAAATGTTTATTTTATTTACGAAATTTTAAAATTTCAAAAATCCATTGATATTATTAATGAATAAGATCGATGGAATAGCATCTAATTATTTAAAATAATTGGTTTCCGATTATTGTGGAATCTTTCTTGATCACAAATTGAATACTAAAACCATTTCCTTGTTGACCATGTTTCTTCTTTCCAAGTAATTCATTTTTCAATGCCCACAGCCGTTGGGTTTTATATGTATTAATTGTGGTTGACAAATATTCAAATTCCTTTTTCAATGCCCCACATTCTTGATTAGATCGAAGAAGAATGGGAAGCGAGAATAAGGCAAATAAGGCATATACTCCGGCTTAAAGAGCATTTACTTGAAATTGAAAAACATATATTTCGACTTTAATTTTGATCCTTCGCATTAGTAAGGTAATTAAGATTCAATTACAGTGTGTTATTATCATTAAAATGGTGTTAGATCTTTGTCTTGGGAGAGCATTAATGTACTATGTGTGGCTGAAATTGTAAAGATTAGATCAATGATAATTAAAGCGTGATGGAAGGAGAAGCGTCGAATAGATCAACGGTCATTTGGTTAAAAGACACTTGGCGTGCCACGACGTATTTTCGAGGAGATGTGTGTGTCATTTTTGATTGGTCCTATGTGAATGACGCTTAGGTGTACAAACTCGTGAATTAATATAGTTATGATATATATATATATATATATATATATATATATATATATATATATATATATATATATATTAAAATATGCCTCGTGAGTGAACACAGATTGACCTAGTAGCATAAGCTACCTCGGATATGAGGATCGATCGATGCTTTCTAAGTTCGACTCGTAATGCAAAATTTGGTGTTGGTTAATGCAAAATTTGCTCTTAAACACAAACAGAGATTAATTTTTCGTTGAAAGCGTTGAAACACTCTATATATATATATAAACAACAATGGTAGGAACCAAAAAGTGGCTCATGTGATATCACTATCAATTCATCCATTTCCTAAAAAAAATTGCTCATTATTGTGTGAGAGTGGCAAAGGACCTTGGTTTCTTTAAGCAAAGTCTTAAATTCAAGTCTTGTAAATAGAAAAAAAAATAGACACCAAAAGAACTTTTGTCCTTGTGTATAGGATCATCAAGCTTGATTCATTTATATTGAAGGTCTATAAAAGAAAACATAATTTGGTCCAAAAGAAAGAAAGTTGCGTTTCTTTTACTTCTTGACATAGCATAGCATCCTTTCCATTGTCCACTCATATTCTTTCCTTCCACTACTTCATTGTAGAACACTAGAACCAAATATAATGTATTTCCCTCCCTTATATACCTTACTCAATTTAAATAAATAAAATTCTGTTCTCCATTCTTCAGTTTCATGCAAAGTTTTTTATTTCAAGAAACAAAGCTTGTCCTTTGACTCTTACTTTATCTGGTTTATTATTTGATTTGCTGGCACTCTCTGCTTCACAGGTTCCCTTTTCGCTCTATTTCTGGTGTACTACTAATGACAAATATTACTTCACTTTTCATTACATCACCATGTTCATCACTTTTTCTTCCCCTCTCACTCAATTTTCACTATATTTCATCATTTTACAGGAGTTGCAAAAATGGGAAAAAGTTCTTTGTTCTCTCTTTAGAATTTGGCAGAGTTTTTCAGTGTTTTATAATGCCAGTTCCACTTGCTCCCTACCCAACTCCACCAACTCCATCTCCATATACACCAGCACCCTCAGCAAATGGTATTTTACTTATAAATCTGGTTGGTGATATATCTATTTTAGGATATATTTCAATTTCTCACCTGGTCTGGTTTACTAATCTTGAACATATCTTTAAGACAAGTTGAATGGTACAGAAACTTTACCATGTGCTCTTATTTAATTTCATACCTAATTTAATTATTGTGTCAATTTTTCTTTTCCTTGGCTAGCAGGTGCACAGAGTCAACTAGTTTGTTCTGGATGTAGAAACCTTTTAGTCTATCCAGTTGGAGCTACCTCTGTCTGTTGTGCTGTTTGCAATGCAGTCACAGCAGTACCACCTCCTGGTATATATGAAACAACCTTTGTTTGTCAATTGAACATGAGGCAACTAAATCACAAGCATTTATGTGTGTACAGGTACAGAAATGGCCCAGTTAGTTTGTGGAGGCTGCCATACTCTACTCATGTATATTCGCGGAGCGACAAGTGTACAATGCTCTTGTTGTCACACAGTCAATCTGGCTTTAGAAGGTATTCAAATGTTAATGGTCTCATAAGCTTTGAAAATTGTATGTATATATATATATATATATATGTGTGTGTGTGTATGATGGCATCTTTGAAACATGTTTCTTTTGAAAAGCATCAAATGTTTATTGTGACAGCAAATCAGGTAGCACATGTCAATTGTGGGAACTGCAGGATGTTACTGATGTACCAATATGGAGCAAGATCCGTGAAATGTGCAGTTTGCAATTTTGTAACCTCAGTTGGGGTCAGTATTCTATCCTCTTCTATATAGAGTATAGACTTCCTATCAGAATAACAGTTCGGTTCAGCAAACTGTTATTGCAGTTCGGTTTAGTTTGCCGAATTGTTTCAGATGGTTCGGTTCGGTTCGGTTTAGTTCTCCTCCTGAACTGAACCATGAACGACCCTAAGACTTCCTATCAGAATAACAAGAGAAAATTTCTAATATAAGCCTTGATTTGTTACTGATGATGTAGGCCTCAGGAAGCACCACTGAGCAGAAGTTCAGCAGCTAAAGCATAGTATAACAAGGTTTTTACAGACTTTATTACAACCTTGGTTTTGCTAGTTACATATGGATCTTAAGGAATAAAGAGTGAAAATCAGATTGGAAACTGTCTTCACATGTATAGAGTTATTTTTCCCTTGCGTGATTGTATTGAATAACTATTTGTTTTCAAGATTCCTGATTCTGAGTGCTTTGGAAATCCACAACTTTGGATAAGGTAAAGTCTATTTTCTACTGTAGATAAGTTAGTTGTGTATTAGAATTAATATATGGACAAAAAAGGTATGACACACTTAACCCTCTTAGCACTTAATAAGTGGTTGAGTTAAATTTGGATTGGAATTAATCAATAAGTATGACAAAATATCATTTAATGTTCATTTCTGCTTGTGTGTGTGTGTGTGTGTGAAGCTCCAAATACCATTCATTTGTTTCCTATACTTTCTGCCTTTTTGAATTAGAAAAGTTCCAAGTACGGCCACAGGGTAAAGTAGTCAGTTGAAACATTAGATGTACTGACTCAACAAGATAAGATCTTGGTCCAAAGCTATCAAACACCTACAGAGATATAGATACCAGACCTTAATCGATACGTGGGACAGCATAAACACCGATAATAATTCTAGAAAATATAAGTAACTGAAGGGTCAGTGTCAGTGTTTGACTCAGTGTCGTTGCTAGATAGATCCAAGATCCAGAACCCCAATAGATATTTTCAGAATAAAATTGTGGTGAGAATTTTTCAGCAAGAGAGCCTTTAGTCTATGGCCTATTGTTGATATTGACTAACTTGACGAGTACTTAATGTAGATGCACCAAATTAATCAGGAATCAGATATACATGGTAGACTTTATCAAAATCTGAGTAGGATTGAGCTCTTTGTTCATCCTTTTGGGTTTGACAAATAGGTAATAACTTTTTTTCTAGATACTATCATTGATTTTGTGGTTAGAAATGAAATAGATTGCCTGTGGCCACATAGTTACACTGTCCTAAATCTGGACCGCCCGATCAAAGATCAAACGGCCCGAATTCTTGTTTTGACCAATTTTGCAAAGTTGGAATACAATTATACAAACCATCCGATATTACTTGGGACGGATGAGATTGCATGACTTATGGTTATCTTGACTGCAGAGAATCTGAATCCGTAAAGTGTAGAAATGGCAATATGCTTCTGTCAGAAGACCGACACTTTTCGGTTTGAAGACGCGTGTTCGATTATTCGACACGTATTGTGTGTCGACACCAACACCGACACTTCGATTACTTGTATTTTTCAAATAAAAACCGATAGTGTCTGCGTGACTGGATCCGTTTCGTGTCCAAAGTGTCCGTGAAGGTGCTTCATAGGCAGTATGCCTGTCGCCTAGAACTTCTGTAGAAAAAGGGAAAGGTCAAGAAAAACAACAAATTATGATATGTGCAATGAGCTCATTCTGCCAAGCAGTAAGTACATAACACATTGCAGCTGCAGAATGTGGACAGGTTCACTGGGAAACAACAACATCTTTTTCTGAATCACACAACAAACATAAGCACTTTTTTTGGTAGTGTAATGTAACACAGCTAATGTCCTTTTCAAGTTTCAACCTCTATACACTGCCCAAGTTCTGTCTTCCACATGAAGCATAGCAATTAAATATCAATAATAGTGATCTAGACATCTCTTCTTACATTTCCAATCCTGGTCCTTTGATGTTGCCCCTTGTTCCCCAACAGCCTTGTATCTGTCAGCCATACCCTTTGAGATCTCCAGAGAATATTTTGATTCCAATCATTTTACAATTGTCACCTTCATTTGAAAGTTACCCTTTTGTTAGTACAAGGCTAGTGTCATTTCAAGTTAAAATATATATATTTGACTGTGAATAACTATCCTTTAAATCCTTAGACATTTCCATAACTTGCTACTAATAGATTAAAAAAAACAAGTAATAACATAGCTGGTTGAGTTAAAAAACAAATCACTCACTTTACATATTCCTATCAGTATCAATCTGTCAATTTTTTCATGCATAAGAATTGAGAACAGCTTCACATAGAAGGCTTGTGGGAGTGGGACCATGGGGTCCAATGTTGTGTTGTACATTTCACTTCAGCATCTTGTTCACGAGTGACTCTTTATTAATCGAGCAATTGGATTGGACCACATTGGTATATTCTTTGCATTATCTCATCAACTTTATGCAACCAAGGCATTTATTTGTTTCCTTCTTCAGCTGGACCAAGCCAAATAAATGTTTGATAAATATTTGTTTCTCTCAAAGTACCTCTAGTAGTATAGGTACTAGCCTACTAGGCATTTCCAGAACCTTTTTTCATTGCTGAGTAAACAAGAGAAAAAGATAACTGAATGTACTCATTGATATGTGAATTCATTGATAATGAACTCGATTACAAATTTACAGACCTTATCAGCTTCCTCACAACTAACTAATGCGACATAAGCCCAACACTTTAACAACTTTGCCACATAAGCTGACCTTATCAAGCTCAAGGGTGTTGAGCTAGGAACAATCTTGTGTTTGTTTTGTTTGCAAGTCGAGGAACGTCAACAAGTCACATGGCTACTGGAACATGTAGAGAGTATCACGAACAAAATGAATGTCTAATTCGATGTGTTGGGTGTGCGAGTGCAAGATTGGATTGTGAGCTAAGTCAAGATATCATCTGTGGTGAAGGAAAGGTCCTTCCCTTCGGAACTTGTTGATGCAAAAAGTTGCTACGCATCTAAAGGTCTCGTCAGCAACAATCGTCCTCCCACTCACGAGTTGCTTAAAGAGAGCACCACCCTTCAACAAACTTGAGTGTAACAAAAACATATATCATTTCTTCTACCAAAGTCTCAATAGTAGTAGCCTTTTTTTCTTCAGGGGCTTTCATATCCCACACACTACTCTAGTTATGATTTGTTGCTATATTCAATACGTAAAACACATTGCATGAAATCATTGAAATTGATCGTACTTAGTCTTGGGAAAAAAGTGTAAACTAGGGTGATTCACCTTTTACCTATTACATCTCATAACTAAGTTGCATATGTTCCCACAAAAGTGCTGCATTCTATTCTAGCCCTTTCATTATCTTCATGACAAGCTTGAATTGCTTGGCATCCATGCCAACTTTTTTTTTTTGATGGCAACATAGTTCATTTAATTGATACTGAGATCATCATTACAAGATACATGAAGCTAGTGAAGTTGGACATTTCCAAACCGAAAGCTAGGATCAACGTCTTTAAAAGAAACTACTACACATGGAATATGAGCATTGGAGCCATTACATTTAGACAATTTAGAGACCCTAGAGGCATAACCACCCCAAACACAACAACCTAACATCCAAATTAACAATAGTTTCAAACACCCAAGTAGAGGTAATCATTGATTGGGACTCCGCGGTCTTTCTCCCAATCCAGTTACGGATGATATCTTTGACTTGTGTACACCCTCTTTTCCTGATAAACCGAGGACATATGGTAATAAGAGAGACGTTTTGAAGAGGTGCCAACTCCAAAGGTTCTAGCAATCTCCATATAACGCAACCAAGGCCACAACCAAGTGCTAAGGCAGTCAGGTGTTCTTTGGGGACTTTCAGCAAACACCAAATATGCATTTTTAGCCCAAAAATTGCTGAAGCACAAAGGATAGAACCGAAACACCAATGAGGCGCCAAAACAACACTATCCATAGACTGGAAGTCCAAGGACAAACACTTGCAGCCATGGTGGTTTTCGTGGTAGACGAAGGGGGGATACATAGCCCGAAGGAGTAGAGGGTGTGACAAATTTGTGAAGCAGCGACGTTAAGGGAGAGAGAGGTCCCACGCGGTCCTCCTCTTTGAACTGTGGTGGTGGTTCAGGCGGTGGCTGGAGCGCCGACGCCATTGGAGCCGAGCTAGCAGGAGGAGGGGGCAACAGGTTTCCCGTGAGAGATCTTTCCCCAAGGAGGGGATAGAGGAGCACATTGGTTGGCGGATGCGGAGCGAGGACCAGATCAACATAGTCAACACCAGAAGTTACAATTTGGCCATGGTGGGCACGGGAGAGGTTCGGGTGGTGACAGATGATCCGGAGGCCGAGAGGAAAAGGGATTGATGGAAGCAGTGGGAGAGGTACATGGGGGAAAGATCAAAGGGGTTGGGTTGCGGGTGGGATGGAGTTTTGGTGGTGGTGGTCATGCGATGGAGATAGATAGGTTCGGGGGTGAGGTAGGGATGGAAAGAGGAACCCCACCTAGAGGGGGGAGGCAGAGCCGCCACATGGTAGTAGAAAAGGCCAATTAGCCAGAGCGTCTCTCTCTAGACGTGGACCGCATGAACCTAATTCTTGTTCATCCATGCCAACTTGAAAGAGTGTTGGTTGATGTAACTTTTAGATTCAATTATTTATTTTTCAGTGAGACGAATGCTAGCAGCATACTCTTCAACACTCATTTTCCAACATACTCTCTTATCAGTTAAAATTCAAATAATCAGTCTCACTAAATCATGTGGGCCCTTTATAAATTTTGTGGGGCTCATGAATTTCAACTAATAAAAGAGTGTGATGCTAACATTTCTCTTTTCAAATGGTCACAATCCACCAGATTTGAAAGTTCTACGACACAAAAGTAAAATATGGGCATGCCCATCATGCACAAGTACCTAAAATTTGTTCAAAACTCCAACTACGAA
The DNA here is from genome assembly GCA_020916435.1 of Oxytropis ochrocephala. NCBI lineage: Eukaryota > Viridiplantae > Streptophyta > Magnoliopsida > Fabales > Fabaceae > Oxytropis > Oxytropis ochrocephala. The sequence continues at coordinate 22,464,348 of CM037088.1, forward strand.
CAATGTTGTCCCTCAAAAGTAGAAGCTCACGCTCCTCATTGTCCTCACAATTGAGGTGAACTTATTGGTGTCATTTAAAAAAACAAGCAAGATTTCTTACTACCTTTTTTTGTTTTTATCAAATCAACACCACCAATCAGATCATTGTCTTGATTGTGAGAATGAGGAGAATGAGGAGGACTGTGAGCTTCTACTTCTAAGGGATTATGTTGGTCATAGTTGGAGTTTTAAGCAATTTATAGGTACTTGCGCACGATGGATATATACTTGTTCACAGTAGAACTTGCTTAGCAGCATGATCTAAAGTCTAAAAACACACTAAATCAGTAAATTAGTAAATCTTCTATGCTATGCAAATGATAACTATGGAGTATGGAGTTATAAGTAACGTGGTGCTCTACTTGGAATTTCCTCATAATGGTGAAAAACATAAAGTGGGGGGGGAGGGGGGTATCGAGGAGGAAACAAAATTTGCATTGTTTTCCCAGCTGATTGTCAGAGTTTGTATGTTCCTCAACTACTCGTCACCCATGGCCAACTCCAGCGCATAGTCATCTCTTTCCTGTATATTATTTTCGTGTTAAAGGCCACATAATGAAAGATAACTAACATGGCCGACAAAGAAGATAGAGTTAGAGACAACAGAACCTACCACTGGTCCTCTGGCAAAATAACGTCCAAATTGAAGCCAATATACCTGTTTAGGTGTTTTGTTGAGATATGTTAGGAACTTAAGAAGTAATATAATAACATGGCACAATGGTAAAACAAGATTGGATGGCAGAATAAAACTTCTTTAAGCATTTAGTGTGTAGCCATTAAACTCTTTATATTCATTACCAAAATTCAGTAGCAAATGATAACAACAACAATGTTGACAATTTCATTCAACCTCAACAGCACTGCTTATATATTGGAAAATAGAAAAGGGAATAAAGACAGTAAATATTAGGATGTTGGATAGGTATATTGGGTATAATGATCGGATACAAAATACTAGTAAATGCAATAAGACAAGTAATACCAAATAAATAAGGCAGCAAACAGGGAATGTAATAAAATCAGGATATTGCTTCATCAGTTTGATGACTTAGGGTATGATTCAGTGACTTTGATAGTTCATTCTTTTGGTGACTTTAGAAATAATTTAGAGAGCGAAAAATGAAATATGATGAGAAAGAAAGAATTAGATGAGAGAGACAGGCACAAAGTCATGGTGTCTTTTCCACCTAAAAGCCACCAAATCCATTCTGGGAGCTAAACCAACCAAATCCACCGAATGTTTAGGCGTTAGGTAACTTTATTCATGATTTTAGGACCCAAATCTGGTACCTAATAATTAGGATAGCAGAAGTCTATATATACTCCACAAATTACAAAAATTAAACATCCTGGCTAAATAAGGACATAATCAGATTTTGCTTTTTAGCAGAGATTCCTCAACTATCTTTTACAATAATTACTAAATTAGAATAAATCACAATAGATACTAATTGAATCGGGTCATTTGACCAAACTTGGCAGTGATCCTCACAAATTTTTTTGGTGAGAATCCTCACAAGAAATTATTCACAACAAGAATGGCATTTAGAAGTTTCAAACAAGAAGAAAATTTCTGAGACCCAATAAACTTGGAAACTGAATCATGAAATGATGTCATTCACAGCCAACGTTGTTGGAAATTCAAGTATGAGTAGTTAGCTCACATCGACTAGGAATCAACTAAATGAGAAATATACAAGAGAGGTGACCCATATGACCAATATCTTAAGGTTTTAGGCATAGTTATCAAAATCTGGATTTTAATCCCAAAATCCATTACGATTTTCTTGACCCTCTGCGATTCAAGATGCTGGAAAAATCCTAATTTGAAGTGAAATCTTGCGATTTTGCTCGGAATCTTGCGATTTTACAATTTTGCAAGCGATTTCAATGAAAAATCGCTGAAAAACTGATTCTGAAACCCTAATATTAAGCTGATTTGGGTCGGATTTTTTGACCCGATTGATGATGGAGGAGATGATGGAGGTTATGATGAAGGAGGTGATGATGAAGGTCATAATGTAGATGATTATGTGAGAGATGATTATGAGGGGAATGATTATGGGGAATATGATGCTATTAATGAAGATGAAAAGATATTATGGGTGACATGCCTAATATCATTTTGAATGATTTGATTTAGGCTTTATGATTTGGTTGTTGCTTTATGTTCTAAGACTTTGAGTAGTTTCCTTGGTTGTTTGTTGGTTTATGTTTTAAGACTTTGAGTATTTTTCTTGGTTGTTGGTTTATCTTTTGAAACCTTGGTGGATTTGCTTGTTAGTTGTTTAATTTTGATCAAGACTTATGAATTTATGCATTATATTAGTTAATACTAATGTATGCATTTTAGTAAAATCTTACGATTTTACTTGCGATTTTACGATTTACGATTTTGTTAACCCTCACCGATTCCACAAATTCATACACTTTTTTTTTGGGTAGAATCTTCCGATTATACTTGCGATTTTACGATTTCCGATTTTGCTACCCCCTCCGATCTTGGGTATAAAACTTTTAGGTGAAGATGCGATGTCAAAGTCTCTTGGTGGCGGTCATTAGCTTGTTGTTGCTCAGGTGATCCACTGAGACTCTCCAACAAGTGGTATCAAAGCCGTGGCTCAACATGACTGAGGAGCGGAAGTGGATCTGGTATAATGAATCATTGTATCGAAAGTCTTCCTAACGGTGAAGTCAAGCGGCGAGTCTCGTTGGTTGGTAGTAATGGCGGTGAAAGTGTAGCAATGCAAGAGACTCACATTTGAGGGGAGATTGTTGGAAATTCAAGTGTTAGCGGTTAGCCCTAATTCGACTACGAATGAGCTAAATGAATGATATATAAGAGAGGTGACACATATACCCAATGCCTTAAGGTTTTGGGTGAAAATGTGGTGTCCAAATCTCTTAGTGGCCCGGTCTCATTAGCATACAAGGGAAAAGTAGGAAAAAGCTTTCAAGAAAGTGAAGCAGATACAAGGAACCAAAAAACCTCATTGTCTGTCATAGTTGGTATGCGGCTAACAAATAGAAAAGAATCATAAAGACATATTTGTAATCGAGTTCCAAATTTCAGGGAACTTAACAGTGAAATAAAGACAGGACTAGGACGTGTAAGATAAAGATAGTATCATCAAGTTAAAATTTTAGTGTTTAGGAGAATCTGACACTAAAAAGTACAAATTCATTCAAAGGCTCTTTTTATACCCAAAGAATAAGTCAAGTCTTAGTGAGTACAAGCTCGAACTCTCCGATACTATAAGACTATCAATGCCTATTGATCTAAGTGAATGGGAAAAAAATAAGGGCTGTAATAGCTAAGTTCTCTAAAGTGGATCCATCTAACTTGACTCAGACCAGTTGGAGGCCAATGTGGCTTTCGAATACTAAAGGTCTCAAACAAAAAAAGGAGACTACTAAAACTAATTAAACAAGGAAAACAAAACAGAAAACAAAATGAAATAAGGAAACAACCCCTAGGATTGCTTCCTCAATCAGATGATTAATTGATTATGTATATATGCTAAATATCATAAAGTGCAAGTTATGATTGTCTTGCTCATTACCTCATCTTCATCTTGAGTTTCTACTTCAACATCAGAGGTTGGGAAGCTCACACAAAGAAGTGCATAACCCTGAAATGAAACAAAATCTTACTCACAGGCATCCAACTCAGCAATAAAAGATAGTAGAATTTGCAATTATAATAATCTAATCAATAAAGCCTTTGTGTAAGCTGGAAACTATTACACTATCTATAAGCTGGAAACTATTACACTATCTATAAGCTGGAAAATATCATTGTTCTGTTGTAGGTATATAACTTATTCTACTTATCTGTGTAAGCGCCCTGAACTGAAACACCGACCCAGAAACCAAAATGCAAACTATACATACAATCACAATAGGAATATACCAAAAAGAAGAGTCAAGTAGTCATACTTTTAAGTTTTAATACAGACACTTACTTTGAATAAGTGAATACTTTTCAATTATCATTTTTCTTTTAGCACTCAGAAAGTATAATTGTTAGAAGCACAAAATATTACAGAAAACATCATCCTATTAATTGAAGGACTGATATAAGCACAGAATATTATTGTTAGAAGCAACTTTAGGAACTTCTATTTTTGGCTTTGAATTATAACTACAAGTTCAATGTACTTGCTTTGTGACATAAAGAGAAAACTTTCAATTCCTTCCTCTTTTTTGCCAAAGCAATAAGGTAAAATTACAGATAGACAGACATCATAGTGACGCACGTGTAGTATTGGCACGAACTAAATTGTTTTATCATGCTCAATATTTCCTTTTACTTTCAAAACTTAAAATAAAAATTGAATGAGAAAACAGAATTTGATAGGGACTTGGGTATTATGGGGTGCTCAAGTCCCACATCGGGTAGTATGGGATGCTCGATGGAGTATTTAAGTGGCTTGGTTCTCCCCCCTTGATAGCTAGCTTTTAAGGGAGCGTTCCCAAGTGCTTAGATACTTATCGAATTTCGATCCTCTTCTTTTGGCATCATTGAAGATGGTTTATGAGAAAAGCAATAAGTACGAAGCATTTCATCAGAAAATCATGAATTGCTAGTCTTAACAAGTCAAAATTACCAATTTAAGCATGCAATAAAAAAAAATATAATCATAAACATATAATAAAGATAGCTGTTCGTGCCTTCTCTCTCAACTCGGCAGATATTCCAAGTGCCTGTGGCTGTCTAATCTGTCCATTCTTTATCCGTACAGCACAGCTAGTACAACAACCTGCGATATAAGGTTTCAAAGGACCAAACAATATCAGGAAGCTATCAATAGCATCACAGACCAACCAGATTTCAATCTAGATGGAAATAGAAGGGGCAGAGGGAACAAGTCTCGAAGATGCATTTCATGATCTATGAAGGAAAATTTACCTATAGTAAACAATGACCACACTGTATTGGTTCCCTCCCAATAGGAGGCAAAAATAATTTTACACTAGTTTATGTGAGTCACTAATAACATTAAAGGAAAAACGGAACCAAATATAACAGATTCATAAAATTCATCAAATAACTTCATAAGCCTAATAATGGATAATATGTGTTAACTGTTAAGAGATATTGGAACCAATGAAAAATTGAAAAGAAAATTCTCTTCCAAGAGTAGGGTAAAAATGTCAAATTTGATAAGTACTACTATATAACATCACAGTTTGATTGTGCAAATTTAAAATAATCAAGACAAGATAATGGAACCCCAATCAAATGCAATGATCTACAATCCCAATGCTCTCTATTAGATAAATAGTGAAATCTTATTCAGGTCGGTCACTTGAGAAATTGCGAGAAAATCTGTTTATGAATGTGTGTAACTTTGGTTCTGAGATATCAGATTTTATAAACAAAGTGGGATAACAGTAACTAAGTAAGTACCATGCCTGCATGCGAATGGAAGGGTAATATTCTGGGACTCAGCAGTATGTAATATATACTGGTCCTGCAATTTACCAAATAAGAAAGAATAATAGTGAGCATGACCAGTAGTATATATTACGAAAAGTTGAAAATCAAGGGATGTGAATTGGGATGATAGATACCTCAGGTACGAAGAACTCGTGAACAACTCCTCGTTGTCTATCGTGGACTGTGATCTTATGGGACGGAACATCACCACTCGGAAACTGGAAATCGGATCCTCCCGCCACTCCTACCGGTGTCTGGACCCCCGTCACTGCCACCGTCGTCTTGCGGAGGCTTTTGGATGTAAAAGATTGCGTCTTTGTAAATGGGATGCAGCAATTACTCGGAATTCGAACAAGGGGTAGCGCCATCATCTTCCTCTTCAAGGGGAGCTGACACCACGAATACACTCACTAACGAAGGGGATAACAATTGAAACTTCAGAAACAAACCACACGCGCTCTCTCATCCAACCGTTAGATTCTATTCCAATCACTGCTCTACACGTGTACCGTATCAAAACTTTATTAATTGGTGTTTCTATCCTCACCCTTCTTTGCTATTCACGCCCCTTAATTTTTTTTAAAAATAATTTTTAATGATAAAATGTTTCCATCTTAAACTCTTTCTTACCTCTCTTCTCGCTACATTTCCCTCTTCTCACTCAACTGTCTCTATTGGTGAAATCTTCATATAAATAAATTTGAAGAAAATCATCAAAATACTTCTCATTGTTGTTTCATTGCATAGGTAAACATTTTCACTATTAATTTGGAAATTTTTCTGGTTTCCCGTAGTGCTCGTGAATTCAGTTTACAACCGTACAAATTCTGATTTTGTACTATCGTAAACTGAGTTCACTATAGGTCTTTTTTTTTGACTTTGTGGCTGAATATATTGTTTAACGGTACACAACCAATGACACAACAATGGGATAGTACTAATGCAATCACAACTAACAAGGTAATTTATGTGAGAAATTAAAGTCGTGCATATAAAATTAAGAAACACTAGTTTGTCTAACAATAACTCGTTAATGATTGTCTATGTGGGTGTTTGCCACGCGATACAAGCTATTAAAGTGTGGTGATATACGTTTGAAACAACGATGAACGTCCAAGGGTGAAGACAAAGTTAATTATTGGTTGTGAAAGAATTGACAAGTAAAGACCTTTCAAGAAGCCAATACCAACAAGGGTGACGAACACCAGAAAATGTGAATGTCCATTTAGATTGAGAGGGAGACCCGTAAAAAGTGGTGAAGGATGAATTTTGCAAGTATCATGTGGTTTAGACAACCATAAGAGGTTTGACATGTTGGTCAACCATCCGTATCTTGCAAGGCTATCTTTTAGAGAAAACCATTCTCGTTGAGAAACATTATTATTGTTATGGAGAAATCACACGCATACTCTTTGCACCCCTCTCTGCTCAAAAGGCCAACTAATTGGGCCTTCAACAGCCAAGGCCCATAAACGTTCATCCAACAGCCTACCATGCACCTCCACAATCAATGGTTCGGATGATAACACCCAAGTGCTTCCCAATCCTATAAATCGCATTTATTCCAAGGAGAGAGTGCGCGATTAATTATCACTCATTTGCATTAACTCCATCGCATCGACTTGAAAGATCGAGTATTTATGCAGGTACACCCCACCGCATCTCGGAACAACCAGCTCGGAACAATCAGCTCGGACATAACTCCAAATTGATCAAAACCTTATTACCTACCAACTATCTCGGATATACTTATCTTTAGATACGGTACAGAACATTGGCGACCACAGTGGGAGATTTTCCCGAACTCATTAAAAACTTTATCTATTTATCTTTGATCAGTCATGGATCCCGAACTACAAACCGGTGTACGGATAGCAAGTATCATCCGGTCTCAAGAAGAAGGAACCCCAGAGGGGGTTGCAGTAACCCAATCTGTTACTGACCGAAATGTCAATAACAGAGAGTCAACCTCAAATCGAGTTCCTTCCCCTCCTACAGTTATTCCCGTTCCAGTAAACACTTTACAACAGCTTGTTCAAATTCTAAATCAGCATAATGAAGCATCTCAAGCTAGAGCCTCGCATCTCGAATTAGAAAGCGAGGTGGCGAGTTATCGGGCAGAGATATTGCGGATCGGGGTTCTCCGCGCGGCGATATGATCCGGATTAACCCGATAGAGACGAGCCCGAGCAACCCGGAAGAACAACTGAGCTCCGAAAACGACATCGTTCTCCCCCGAGACGACGTCATTATCATCGCTCTCCCCCTAGAAGACGAGAAAGAAAAGAGCCGAGGGCAACTCTTAGAGATATAGAGGACTCTGGCGAAGAAGATTCCTCTAATGCATCATCCTCACCACGCAGACAGCGATCTAGGAGCAGAGAAAGTCCTCCAAGGCGAGAACATCACTACTATAAAGAGAGAGCCCCGGAACGAAAACAACATCATTCCAATTACCAACCTCGCAAAGGTCGAAACCAGGAGAAGAAATAGGAGGTACAACCTCCGAGAAGAGGACCGTTCACCTCCGAAATAGATTATTTCCCCGTTCCCAGAGGTTTAGAGAAACCTCCTGAACACTTAAAGATTTATGACGGTCTCGGAGACCCGGATGTTCATTTAGAATACTATGAAACCATGATGCAATACCGAAATGCTCCAGGTGAGATCATGTGTAGACTTTTTTCCCTCACCCTTGAAAAATCTGCAGGTTTATGGTTCAGAGACATCCGGCAAATTCAATCTCTTCACGGGAACAACTTTCCAAGTTATTCTCGTGAGCCGCACATTCGAAAGTAAGGCCGAAATCATGGATGGTGTTGCATGCAATCCACCAAGCCGATGATGAATCTATCCGGTCTTATATTGCAAGATTCAACACTGAGGCCGGAAAGGTGCATGGGTTAAATGAGGAATTTCGTCTGTATTTCCTATCCCAGGGGTTACGCAGAGGCACTTTATTCCAAATTGACGTAAGCATCAACCAACCCTCAACTTTAGGGGAGTTCCTCCGACTTTCAGAGAAGTACATAGATCATGAGGAAGGCGATGAAGCTAGCAAGTTCTTTGTGAAAAGTGTAGCAAACCAAACCAAAGAGAGCCGACCTCGAGTCGAAAAGTCAAATCCGAATCACCGAAATTCCTCGGAGATTCCGCATCTGGCGGTCCATCTAGGGAATTCAAACCTCGACAAGGGCGACATCGAGACTACACCGAACTCATATGTGGAAAGGAGAAGATCTTGCAAGAATGTCAGAACAATGAATTCAAACACGTAAGGTATCCTGATCCTATTCCCCAAAGGCCGGGAATGAGGAACAACAAGTACTGTCGTTATCACCAAAGCGCCGGCCATGACACAAATCGGTGCAACGCCTTAAAAGACGACATTGAAGACCTTATCAAAAAAGGAAAACTCGGGCAGTATGTCAAGAAGCCATTCCAACAAGAAAAAAGCATCAAACAAGAGAAAGAGGTTGACGAAGTAAGAGGAAAAGAAATCATAGATTATAAGGAAGAGCCAGACACTCGAAGAAGTAGAGGCCGACCTGTGGTAATGGTAATCTCAGGTGGTGAAGTCCAAGGAGCTACAGCAAGAACAATCAAAAGAAAGTGGAAGGAAATTCAATGTGTAGCATCTACATCATCGGCACAACCAAGAATAACTCGTCTCCGCTGCGTTTGGAGATGACAATCTTCTAAACGAAAGGTAAACGAAGACATTCCATCGTTAATCTCAAAGAAGTAATGGCCGAGAAAGAGATAAGAAGAATTTTAATTGACCAAGGCAGCTCTTGTGACATCATGTTCTTCGATGTACTGGAGAAAATTGGAATTACACCAAGGGAACTTTTTCCCTATCACGGAACGGACCTCTCCGGGTTCAATGGTTCCCGAACTAGACCGATGGGTTACATAGACTTAAGGGTCACTTTTGGAGAGGAACCTTTATCTCGGACAATTTTGGTTAAATTCATGGTATTACCTTGCTCATCAATCTACAATTGCATCATTGGGGAGGCCGACTTTGGGGAAACTCGGGCGGTGACTTCATCTGTACATCCGAAAATGAAGTTTCACTCTCAAAGTAACGAGGTAGTAACTATCAATGCCGATTTAGAATCTTCCGAAAGATGCTATTACCTCCTTCTCAAAGTGAAATTTCGCAAAAAAGAAAAAGCCGAACTTGCATCAAAGAGTACGTCTGCGAAAGAAGAGAAAGTGAAGTTTTCGTGAGGTAAATGTAATGGATTTAGACGCACGCTTCGATCCCGAGAGCTCGGACGAAGAGAAAGGTAGCACTCAAAGATCCTCATTCGAAAAAAGGCCGAACGGCCAAACCGGGACGGGAATTCATCGTCAGTGATGTTGGGCGATGATCCAACAAAACGGTCAAGATCGGTGCAGACCTACCAGACGAAATAAAAAGAGAATTAACCCAGTGCTTAAGGGAACACGCCGATCTCTTTGCTTGGTCGGCTGAAGACATGCCTGGTATACCACCTGAAGTTGCTTGCCATCATTTGTCAATATATCCCGATGCAAAGTGGGTTGCCCAACGCAAAGCGGTTGAGAATATCGAGAAGACGGAAGCAACGAAAAGGCGGTAGATGATTTAGTTAAAGCTAATTTTGTAATCGAGCTCAAATATACTACTTGGCTCTCAAACCCCTGTACTTGTTAAAAATCAAATGGAAAATGGCGCATGTGCATTGATTATACCGATCTTAATAGGTCATGTCCTAAAGATGCTTTTAGGTTCCAAATATTGATCGACTAGTCGATCATGCATCGGATTTGGTTTATTATCATTCATGGATGCATATTCGAGGATATAACCAAATCCCAATGTTTCCGATCAAGAGAAAAGCGCTTTTATGATCGAGCGGAAATTTTTGTTACCGAGTTATGCCTTTCGGTCTCAAAATGCAGGAGCAAACGTCGAGAATGATGAAGCAGAGTTTTCAAAAACCGGATCGGCGAAATGTAGAAGTATACTTAGATGATATGATTGCAAAGAGTGAGCAAGCAAATCGTCATGTTACCGATCTCAAAGAGCTTTTGAGAGATAAGGAAAAAGCAGGATGAGATTAAATCAGGAGAAATGCACTTTGGGTCAAAGCCGGAAAATTCTTGGGATTCTATCTCACAGAAAGAGGATTGAGGCAAACCTGGACAAATGCAAATCGGTGACGGAGATGAAAACCCCAAACACCAAGAAAGAAATTCAGAAACTTAACGGCATGATTGCGGCTCTATCTCGGTTCATCTCAAATGTCGCTTTTAAATCACTACCCCTTTTAAACTTTTAAAAAGGAATCGAATTTATTTGGACCACGAAGCGGGATGAGGCGCTCACCCGGTTAAAAAGATATTATCGTAACCTTCGATATTAACCCGACCGAGCACGAGGAAGTATTATATTTGTATCTCTCAATATCTCGAGGAAGCATTAGGGCAAAGACTGGTCCGAGAAACAAAAGAGGATGAGCGGTTTATTTTGTGAGCAAAGCTTTACAAGGGCCAGAACTCCGATATCAAAAAATAGAGAAAATAGCTTTGGCTTTAGTAATAGCTACTCGGCGACTCCGACATTATTTTGTTTCTCACCAAGTTGTCGTTCGAACAAACCATCCGATCAGACAAATCCTACATCGTCCAGACCTTTCGGGAAGAATAATAAAGTGGGCAGTAGAGCTGTCCGAATTCGGTATCAAATATGAATCAAGATCGGCAATGAAAGCTCAAGTATTAGCCGACTTTGTAGCAGAAATGACTTCGGCAGAGACCGAGAATGAAGTATGGACAATCCATGTCGATGGCTCTTCCAATCCCAAAGGGAGTGGGGCCGGAATTATTCTTGAAAGTCCTTCTGGGGTGGTTATAGAATTATCACTCACTTTCAAATTTACAACTTCAAATAATCAAGTGAATACTGGATGCATGCATTCTTTGGCCTACGATTGGGCCGGATCTCCGTATCACTCGGCTAAATCTCCATACTGATTCACTCCTCGTGGTCTCCCAGATCGGGGGGCAGTACGAAGCAAAAGAGCCAATCCTCCAAAAATACCTGAATCATGTCAAGAAACTCCTGACCGAATTTGATTTCGCCGAGGTCAAACATGTCCCAAGAACAAACAACGTTCGAGCCGATGTTCTTTCCAAATTAGCAAGCACCAAAACTCACGGGAATCACCGGTCGGTTATACAATAGATCCTCAGCAAACCTAGTTTTGGGGATGATTTACACTCGATGTCATCAATTTTCCGTAATAAATGAAGATCAAACATGGATTGCTCCTATCTTGAATTACATCATGTCGGGCACAGAACCTTCCGATCCTGCAAAAGCCAAGATCGTCCGAAGAAAAGCAGCATCTTTTGCAGTTTTCAATGAACAGCTTTACAAGAAGGCACTCTCTTCACCGTTATTGAAATGTCTAGAATGCACGGAGGTCGACTATGTGTTAATGGAAATTCATGAAGGAATATGTGGCCAACATTTAGGTGGTAGATCCTTAGCCAGGAAGGTGTTAAGGGCGGGATACTTTTGGCCAACCATTGAAGCTGATGCAAGAAACTATGTGAAGAAATGTCCGAATTGCCAAATTCACGCAAACGTTCACATTGCACCTCCTACCGGTCTCACAACTCTTTCCTCCCCATGGCCGTTTGCATGGTGGGGGATAGACCTTCTAGGACCTTTTCCAAAAGCCCCCGGGAGGAATAAATTCTTAATCGTGGCTGTTGATTATTTTACTAAATGGATTGAGGCCAAACCACTATCTGTGATTAAGGCAAAGAACTGCATCTCTTTTTTCCGAAAAGAAATAATTACCAGATTCGGGGTGCCCGAGGTGGTAATCACAGATAATGGAACTCAATTCGCGGATAAAGGATTCAGGAAGTTGATGTCCGATCTTAAAATCAAGCATCGATTCACGTCGGTGGAGCATCCCCAAACAAACGGTCAAGCAGAAGCAGCAAACAAAGTACTTCTCAACGGATTGAAAAAAAGGTTAGACAATGCTAAAGGAAATTGGGTGGAAGAACTCCCTTATGTCTTATGGGCATATAGAACAACTCCCCAAAGCTCCACGGGAGAAACTCCGTTCCGGTTATCATATGGGAGCGAAAGTTCGTCATCCCGATCGAAATCGAGAACCATGCTTGGAGAACCACAAACCGAAATCACGAGAAGACAACGAACAAGCTTTACGAGAAGAGCTAGATCTTATAGAAGAAATCAGGGATCACGCATCCTCAAGGAAGCCATCAACAAACAAAGGATAGCCACCCGTTATAATCGAAAGTCGCCCCGAGGAGTTTGACGTCGCGACCTCGTCTTGAGAAGAGCCGATGTAGGGTTGAAAAATGCATCACAAGGCAAGCTAGCACCGAACTGGGAAGGTCCATATCGGATCACGACAAAAACAGGAAATGGCGCTTTCGAGCTAGAAACCTTAGAAGGCAAGGCGATCCCAAGAACATGGAACGCCACCAAACTCAAAAATATTATAGTTAGACTTGCTTTGCTAAGGCATTCTATTTCCGATCTTGTTTAATATAGACTTGCTTTGCTAAGGCATTCTATTTCCGATCTTGTTTAATATAGACTTGCTTTGCTAAGGCATTCTATTTCCGATCTTGTTTAATATAGACTTGCTTTGCTAAGGCATTCTATTTCCGATCTTGTTTAATATAGACTTGCTTTGCTAAGGCATTCTATTTCCGATCTTGTTTAATATAGACTTGCTTTGCTAAGGCATTCTATTTCCGATCTTGTTTAAACATAGACTTGCTTTGCTAAGGCATTCTATTCCGATCTTATTTAATGTAGACTTGTTTTGCTAAGGCATTCTATCTATCGATCTGATTTCTATATAAAATCAAAACATCAATCGATACCGCTATTTTTACCTAATAAATTTAGGTTAACACAAAAGGGAAGAGATATCCAGAGATAATAACTTGTGATCACAAAGAAAACCAAAAATATGACAAGTTAATACGGAGATATCATTACAAAAATACGATTCTGCATTTAGGACCCTCGATTTCAAAAAGCGGATGAAAGTAAGCAAATTATACATCTCTGATAAACGATCCTTGACACTTCGTCGATTCCGGTCAAACTCAACAATATGACCGTCATGAACCCGTGCTCGGGTTAAGAATATCACGATCGGCAACAAAGTTAGGATTAACTACGGCGACTTGGTCAGAGGCGTTATTGAAAGCTTCGACAATGCCCTCCTCGACCCATCCGAATAGCCTTCTTCCGATCTTCCGAGCTTTAACATTTAAAGCGATAAGTTTCTCGATCCGCTTCTCAAGCTCGGGAAAAGTATTGGCCGAGGACGAAGCCGTCAACTCCGCGATCTTAGCATCTTTTCTTGAAGCTCGACGGTGACCTTTTCAAATTTTTCATTTAATCGCTTCAGTCGGCCTCCACCGCTTCTTCTCGCCTCAAGTTGTCAGGCGCTTAGCTTCCAAGTCTTGGCCGATCGCTTGTAAAGATCCACATCTTTTGAGATTTCTCGAGATCGGCCCGAAGTGGACTTCTGACTTTTTCCGAGTGACTCATACTTGGCTTCAAGATCTGCACAAATAGATAAAAACATAAGTATAAAAGAAGTTGGAAGACAGGGTGGACGAGCTTAGGAAATCGTAAACCGTACCTTTAATTTTCGAGAGTCGCAGCCATTTTATCCTCCTTCACCAAGTCGACCATCCTTGAGAACACCGAGAGTGAAACTCAGAAGGGTCGGCTTGGAATTCCTCGATCTTGAGGGTCATATATGCCCGTGGATCAAAAAGGAGCAGCGAGCTTATGTTTTTGTGCTTCTTTGAATGATCACTCGGATCGATCACATTTTTCTCCGATCTTGGGGTTTGGACCTCGGAGGAAGTTGACCGGATGGTTGCTTCCTTTTTCTTGTGAATGGCCGAGCTTCCTCTTCGTCTTCCCGGGATTAACCACGATGAATGGGCTCGGTAGAGTGACAATTCGGAAAGTTTCCTCACCGAACCTCGCTACTACTCCCGACGTGAGGTATCTTTGGGGTGATTTCTTCAAGTGCTAAGGCTTTCAAAGCCGCCATATTAAAATCTCGGAGCCATGCTATCTACATATTAAATACAAGATTCTGTTAGAAAGGTTATGCAAATAAAGATCGGCAGATATAGAAAACGGCAGACATAGTAAAGAAATAAACTAAGGGAAACATTTTTTAAAAAAAAAAAAACCCACCTAAAGCTTTCTCGACATGCTCAAACTTAACGGATGCCACCAACAACTTAGTATCAAAACCCCGGTGATTCGCCTATGTTCATTGTTGGTGACGATCCGATCTGCAATAAACTGGAGCACTTTCAAGGTATTCTGATCCTCCATGTTTAGATGATTCTTTCAACAGAATGCCTTTTTGATTCGTCTCGTCGAGTCCAACCAAGAGGAAACTTGGTGGTGAGAACAATGTCGTTTCGGCATTAAATGTCCCAACTCGGTCTACCACTCATCGCAACACCTGTTCGACCGAGAAAAACTTATTTTTCCATTCATACTTCAAACTTTACGAATATGGCCGAAAAACCTTGATTCTTGCTCGGATCGGAGGCATAATGCTCCAAGCGCGCAGGTTTACCACTGTTCTTCTCGGTCCTTTTATTGACTTGAAACATATGTAAGAAAAGTTGAAGGGAAAGGGGCCGACCTAAATGAATGCATACCACTCAAAAGCTCGGACGAATGCCCAAGCATTTGGGTGAAGTTGGGATGGGGCTATTTCTAACCTAGCCAAAACAGACTGTTGGAAGGCCGTGAATGGAGGACGGATGCGCATGTGAGCTAAGGTCGTCCAGTAAATAATAAACTTGAGAGAATCTGGATAAGTGGCCACATGCTCGCCCTGTCCCATTCCAAAGACACGCCATCGCTCAGGATCTTTGGCATAAAGCCTTTTTGAATAATTGCTGATGTCGATCTCCGGAGACAATATCGAATCTGTATTACGGAGTTTTTCGGATACCCAGGAGTAGTCGCGAGGCGAGCCCAAGGGGGGAACTACGGGGAGGTCGACATTGTTAACCCCGGAATCTTCATACCCGTATAACAACTCAAAACTTCCGGTATCTTCCGGCTCTTTACCTCTTCTATCTTCACCAACATTTTCCTCTTCTGGGTCAACAGAAGGGTCGTCAACATTTCTTCCATCTGATTCAGTATCGGATTCTGAACTCGAATCAAGATCGGAGTCGTCTGAAGAGCTCGGATCTAAATCCACATCCACTTGAGCCTCTCGAGTTCGGGATTGTTGGGGCGGAAGGGTGGGCGATTCTTAAATCGGAACCTCTTCATCACTTCCTCTAGGCCCTAAGACATTTCTTCCTGTATTTGAGTGAAGCCATGCTCTCTCCTATCTAATGGATTAGAATCGGTTCTAGATGCCATTAACTTTCCGATATCAGGGCCTCTAGACTTGCGAGCTTGCTCGGCTTGGTCTATAAGTCGGAGCGTTTCGGCGCGAGTTGTCTGTTTTGTAGGGTTCTGAGATATAGGGTTCTAAAAAAGATAAATGAATTACCCTCGCTTGTATTTATAGGGTTCTGAGATATGACCGTTACTATTCATTCGAAGCGACGCACTCAATCAGAATCGAAACGACGCAAGAATCGAGGAAATCATCATTAAAAAGACGCCTCAAGTACTGTGAACGGTCACCTCAATCAACACGAGCATTTAATGCTCTGTCGAAAAAAAGAAATAAATATAAAAATGAAGCGTCCCCAACACTCAACCATCTTCAAAGATCGGTAGAACAGTTCGGCTTCAACCATCCTTAAAGATCGGTGATATAGTTCGGTTTAAATTAAATACAAGATCGGTAAGAAAGTCCGAACACAGCTATTTTTTACAATCTCACTTAAACGATTTATTTTTTACACATATTTCAAGTCTAGTTTGACCTAACATGCCAAAACCGACTTGGGGGGCAACTGTTATGGAGAAATCACACGCATACTCTTTGCACCCCTCTCTGCTCAAAAGGCCAACTAATTGGGCCTTCAACAGCCAAGGCCCATAAACGTTCATCCAACAGCCTACCATGCACCTCCACAATCAATGGTTCAGATGATAACACCCAAGTGCTTCCCAATCCTATAAATACTGCATTTATTCCAAGGAGAGAGGTACGCATTAATTATCACTCATTTGCATTAACTCCACCTGCACTGACTTCAGAGATCGGAGTATTTATGCAGGTACACCCCACCGCATCTCGGAACAACCAGCTCGGAACAATCAGCTCGGACATAACTCCAAATTGATCAAAACCTTATTACCTACCAACTATCTCGGATATACTTATCTTTAGATACGGTACAGAACAATTATGATGAATTTTAAGTATCATAATGTGAATAGCTTACTAGTATAAAGCAAATATACAATACACGACAAGCATACCGATCTTAATTCGATTAGAGGTAACAAAACTAAAATGCAACACTTGTTGACTTTGATGGAACATGATCAATATGTCTACTATTATAGAAAGTTTAACAGTTCTAATAAGCTTAAGTACATATTCTGGACACATCCTAAGAGCATCATCAGCGGCGATCTGGTATAAGGGGTTCATAAATCATTTTTATTGGGCCCATCTCGATAGCTCAGCTTTAAAGCATTTAGCTTAAATTTTGCTCCAAGGGTGATTAAAATGAAAATGTCATTAAAATATTTAATTTATATTTACTTTCTCTCTCATTCTAGACCCTTCCATTGTTACTCCCCTTTTATTTCTCTCTCAATTTCTCTGAACTTTTATTTCTTTCTCATTTCCTCAACTTTCATTTCTCTCGATACTCACTCATACAGATCTATCTCATCTTCCATGTATGGCGTTTTTGTTTTCCTTCTTCTCTCAGATCTATATTAGTGGTGAAGAATGAAGACGATGAATTGTTACTATTATTCTTTTTTTTTGTATTTTTAGTTAAAAAAAATATTCTAAAACAAATTTGTAATTTTTTCTCCTTGATCTTCAATTTGTTCTGTTGATTTTGTTCTGCCATGAATGCAATTGAGAAACTATGTTTATTTGTTGATTCTGCTCCTTTTTTTTTTCAATTTCTCCAACCGCTTTTAAGAATGGGGTGCGTCATTGCAAACCCGTAGCGACACCGTGGCTGCCAACTAGATTGCTCCAACAGTGATCTCCTCAATATGGTGCGTTCTTTAGATTGCGAACTCCGTGTGCACCTCCCGCTGGAGATGCTCTAATGTCATCATGTTTGTCAACACTTTTCATCTAGTATTGATCCTCTCGGCAGCACATACAAGACTTGTAGATATACTAATGTCATTGTTTGAGATTGACCGTGTTACATCAACCGACCAGACATTTTGTAGCATTCACCTATTTACCAAACGAGCATGAAGATAACTTCACTTGGGCTCTACAGGTTTTGAGAGAACAAATAAGCTATCCGAACTGAGTTCACGAGTGTTACGGTGAACTGAATTTACTGTGATTGTTTTACACAAAATAAACTAGGCGAACTGAATTCACGAGTGTTATAATGAATCAAAATTCTTTTATAAAAATAGTCGAGTTCACAAGTATTATAATTTTGAACGATACTTAAAGACAAAAGAAAATAATATTTCATACTAGTTGTCATACCCCAATTTTGTCCGACTTGTTGAAAATCAAATAAAATTGTATTTTTGTAAATACCCAATTTTAATAAGTATTTTTCTCGTTTTCGGAAAACCCCAAAATATGCGTCTCGTTTTGTAGGTCTCGGCTACACAAATGTGTTCGTTAGTAATCTAGTATTTCTCATTCTCGTCGTGCGCACGTATCATTTTGAATCGTGCGCTCGTAATTAGTCTTGTTGTTGCGCGTATTACTTCTGTTCGTGTGCGTGTTTTGATTCTTGTGCGCGCGCGCTCGTGTCTCGTCGTGTGTGCATAACAATTTCGTTATTTATGTTAGTGGTATTTAATTGTTGTTAATAGTTACCAAAATAGGAGACAACACCAAGTAACCAAATGTAATATATTTATTTAAATTTGTCCCCATTGTTACAAAAAAAGGAGAATCAAATAACTACACATAAAATAAATAAATAAAAGAAGTCAAACAAAAATTAACAAAGAGACGTTTGGCTGAAGCTATTTTGAGTTGCAAGCTCAAGCTCTTTCACCTTGTCTCTTTGGCTCTTTGGCATTTTGGGCAAGAACATGTCCTTGCTGCTTATCCTTCCTGCTGCCTCTGCTTCATCAGTTTGCTTTATGGTCTCCTATGAGTTTTTACCCAGCTGGAGAGGGGGATGGAGAAAATAATTAAGCAGGACATTGAAACAGAAACACAAACACAACACACAAACACACACAGAAACACACGCAAAACACAAACGCAACACACGAACACAAACACACAATATAGAATCTAAAGTCTCCTTGGAAGAAGTTATCAAATCTGAATATGCATCTCTAACTGTCTCATCCGATTCACAGAATGAAGCTTTTATTGATTCCTGGGGTAGCCTATTTGAACTTGAGAATGGCTTCTGAAGTAAGAATCTAAGCTCAAGAATTTTGTACCAGAGGGCCTTCTGGCTTTTCATAGCTTGTCCTTTTAGTAGATCTTCATTGTTATGATGCTTCAAGTTCTTCAAAGTGTCTAGCTCCAGGTTATGAAGATCCCTATACTCTTTCTCAAGTTGTTCCATCCCATCATCTTTCCATTCACTTCCCTTCACTGTCTTATCTTCTTCCTCATCTGTTCCCTCCTCTCCATCATCATCTTCTTCCTCCTCCTCTTCACCATGAACATCATATTCATCATCAACCTCATCGAAGGACATATCATCATCGTATTCATCCAAATCACTGTCACTCTTTTGCACTTTTTTTAGATTTCTTGGCAGATACTCCCATTTTCAAACCTGTGTCTAGTGTTCCGGCGATTTCGTTTCTCCGTTAACGTTTTCCGGCAAGGTATATGGTTTCCATGTTGTTCAGCCACTGCGACTTCGGCCGGCGTTGTCACTACCGTAAACCGCCGTACCCCTCTCTCTCTGGTTCGCTCTCTCTCTCTCTCTTTCTCTCTCTGGAGTTTCGTTTTTCTCTTTCTCTCACTCATGGAAGATGAAAACGGCGCAGAAGGTTGGGGAAGAGAGGAATTAGGTTATGGGAGGTGGTATTCAAAGTTTATGAATTCTTTCAAAAGAGGTGAGATTCAGGGTTTATGAATCTCACCTCTTTTGAAATAAATGTTTATTACTATTACTGATTTATAAAACTGTTGTATTAATCTTTGAAATATCACGGGAGGTGATGAAAGGTTTATGAATATGAATTTGAATAGTTTCAAACAATTTTTATTAAGTGTTTTAAAAAGGGTTTTATTTTTCTTAATTTTATTCTTATTTTTAGTAATAATTTCAAAGTTATTAATTATTTCACGGGAGGTGATGAAAGGTTTATGAATATGAATTTGAATAGTTTCAAACAATTTTTATTAAGTGTTTTCTAAGAAAAATCCATTTTTGGGGTATAATCATAATTTTTATTCTCAAATAATATCAGAGGGTTTTGCCATCGTCGTGGAAATTCCATTTTTCCTACAATTTAGCTCTTCCTTAGAGGAGGCAGATATCGTCAAATCTTATAAAAATTTGCGATCAATTCATTCCGTTTTTCCCTTTTTGGAGGATCCTTTTTTGCCACAAGGGGTCACGCTGACTTTCTATGGAATCTCAGGTCTTTTTGTAAGTTTTCATTGGTGGCTTCTAATTATGTGGAATGTGGGTAGTGGTTATAATCTTTACGATAAAAAAAATGGAATGGTGCGGTTTTTTCGTTACGGATTTCCCGGAGAAAATCGTCGTATTATTTCCAAAGTATGTTTTTCTCCCTTTCTATTCTGTTTACTTAAGTTTGTTTTATTTTTAATTTATTTTTGTAGTTCCAACTAATATTCACACCACCATATTTACTTACTACATCCCCTGTTTTAAAAGCCCATTCGCATATTAAACCCAAAACACTGGGCTTCGTTTTTGCACCCCCTATTTCAATAATACACCCCATTCTGATAACTAAACCCCCATTTTATTATTTAACCCCTTTCTTGTTTTTTTTCTTAATTCTTTTTAACAAACAATTTCTTTTACCAAAAGTTCACAAATAAATAAATATTTTTCTATCTAAAATACCAATAGGGGACTAAGTCAGTTGTACAATTGGGTTAGTCAGAGTTCTAAGACGAATGAGCTGTACAGTTCAAGAATCCTAGAATACCTATTCTAAAATCAAACATTGTTAGTAGTCTTGTGAAGCCTTTGCTTGCATGATTAGTAACAATGAGGTACTAGTGGTGATCACTTGGAGCCTTTGCTCAATTGATCACCGTGAATGCCTAACTTTCCAAAAGATTTTCACTAAAATCAAAAACTTTGTTAGTAGTCTTGCGAAGCCTTTGCTTGCATGATTATTAACAATGGAGTGCTAATGTTGGTCACTTGGAGCATTTGCTCAATTGATCATCATGAAAGCTCGATTTTCACAATTAAACAAGATAAAAAACAAAAACATTTTTCAGGACAACCAAGAACTACGTAGCTTTGAATTCTCCATCGCACCAGGAGATACGTAGGAGCGAGAGGCCAACTCTCGTCAAGCGCCAAAAATAAAAATTTTCATTAAGTTTTCCCATTTATCTTCAAATAAGAAATAAATAGGCAAATCAAGGTATTTTTCAAATCAAACGTTAAAACCACACACTTAATTAAAGGTTCCCTCTCAATAGAGAGGACGCGTGGGGTGCTAACACCTTCCCCGCACGTAATCGACCCTCGAGCCCATATCTCTAGTTTTCGAAAGACCATCCGCCTTGCTCAAAAGACATTTTTTCAATGTTTTGGTCTTAAAATTAAAATATTGGTGGCGGCTTCAAAATTTTTCCACGTTGTACATTGAGAAACCCAAACCGGATTTTTCGGGATGCAACACTAGTTTCTTTATTATTAACGAAGAATTTAGGATAAAAGGAACACTCGTATAATGGTAGAGAAAATCTTCCAGCTCAAGTACTTCTCTTTAAAGAAACTAGATCTTACCCTTGTACGATGTACGAGATATTTTGATTTGATAAGTGCTTGAACCTATTTGCTACACAATTTATTATTGGAGAATTTTATATATATAAAAAAATAATAATCTAACTCACAGATAAAGCTATATATGTGATGGAACAATATTTGTGACATATATCGAGTGATAAAATTTTAAAATGAAAAAATGCTCATTTAATTTGAGTTAAAAATGAAAACAAAAATACATTTTTTTTCTTCAGGGAATCAAAAAATAAAATTATTTTTTGGAATATTCTCCCGTTTATTTTAAATTCAACTCTATAATTACTTCCTTATTGTTTTAACAACTTTTCTGTTGAAAATTTGTGATGGTCTTCTGAAGTAAGTGAATGTTTGCTAAAGAAGAAGTGGTTTGAGATGGGTAATTCAAAACTTTTCCAAACCTTAAACTACCCAAAATACACTTACAAGTATCGCGTTTTACCTGTTTTGTAACAAAATTAAATTATTTTTTTGCGTAAGTTGATTATTGAGGATCGAACTTGGTGTATTTGAGTTAATTTTTTTTTTCAAGTTCTAAAGTACCCCAAAACACGTTGCTTATGATCTCACTTTAATTAGTATTATGTCAAGAATTAATTTTTTTTCACAAAAACCATTTATTTAGGAACAAACTTCGCGTATTTGAACATTTAAAAACTTTTCCAGACCTTAAATTACCTCAAAAGACACTACTTAGCGTCAGACTTTACTTATTTGCTCACAGAATTATTTTTTCCACTAACCTGATTATTGAGGAACAAACTTTGCATATTTGAACGTCTAAAACTTTTTCGAACCCTAAAGTACCCCAAAACACACTGTTTGGCATCACACTTTACTAATGTTGTCACAAAATTAATTTTATTTTTTAAAAACGGGTTATCGAGGAAGAAAGTTTGCCTATTTGTACAGTTAAATTTTTTCTTATACCCTAAAGTACCCCAAAACACACAAATTAGCATTGCACTTTACGTATTTTGTCAGGAAAATACTTTTATTTTTAACTAAACTGATTATTGAGGAAAAATCTTTGCGTGTTTACAGTTTAATTTTTTTTGCGAATCATAAAGTACTCCAAAAAACACAGTTTAGCGTCTCACTTTACATATTTTGTCATGAAAGTAATTTTATTCACCAAACAGGTTATTGATGAATGAACTTCGTGTATTTGAACAGTTAAAAAAATTAGAACTCTGAAGTACCCCAAAACACATTGTTTAGGGTCGCTTTACGCAGTTTGTCATAAAATTTATTTTTATTTTGACAAAACTAATTAAACACTCTGGTTAGCAACAGTTTTGTCTTAAGATTAAAGAATACATTTTATCATAGTGGGACTGTTCGCTGGTGTTTTTAGCAAACAATCACTAGTTTTCAATATTAAGACTGTGAGATCAAACTAGAAAATCTCTTTGACAATTGCCTTTAGGTTTTGTGTCTTTTAGCGTGTGTAAGAACAGAAAATAGTAGAAAGAGACAGTTTGAAAGCAGAATAAAAGCAAGAAATGCAACGAACGTAAAAACAAGTAAAAATTGCATTAAAGTGATAGAGAGAAGAAGATGGTCCACCAACACGTACAATATAATCTGATTCACTCTTGTTTCGCTTTGACTTGGAGGTTGAGTTTCTCAGCGTTTTTGTAAAATGTGGTGACCCTGTTTTCCTATTACAAGGGAGTATTTATACTCTCAGATACAATCGTGGGCAAGCACGATAACTACTTCCTAAAAACCAGGGAAATAACCGCCCACTAACTGCTGCTCCTTGCGCTTCGACCGGCTCGTTGTCGAAGGATCTGGCGAAGTATTGGACCCAGTTTTGTCGAACAATTGGGCCCTCTTCTGTCGAAGGTTTCTGACATTGTTTCGTAGCTTGAAGAACCAAGTCTGTCGAAGTTTGCTTGCGTTGTCAGCACTTGTACAACTTTACTGTCGAATTTATGGTACATTGACTTGAACATTGACCTGTGGCCCACAGAATACTATTAAATGTGCAGTCAATACCATTTAAAGCTTAATTCAATGCCCTTGTCGAAATTTTTAGGTAACAGATTGCCCCCCAAAAAATGTTTTTTCGACGGAATGAGGAATGGAGGGAAGAAAGGGCATTTTTTGAATACTGTGCAATGGCCATTTCTACCGCCTTTTGCATCTCAACAGTGGTCGAAAAGACAACCATCATTACTTGCACATGAACCGTCTTATTGGCACACGTTGCATAGTTGGTGGGCCATCACGTCTCTCAAACGTCGCGAACGTGCGAATTATGGCGAACGTGCCAATAACTGTAGCTTCCCAACATATATAAACGGCTACAACCCTTCATATTCCTCTTTACTCAGTTTGAACCCTTGTGAAGTCTCTCTGCATTCTTCATTCTCTGTGTTTTGCAAAAATCCCCAAAATCACTAAAGTTTCAAACTTTCATTCCTTTCCTTCAATCTACGCTTGAATTTCGTCTCGCGTTCGCTTTTATCTCTCATGGCTTCATCATCTGCTGCTGAATGTTCAAAGAAGAACGACGAGCCCAACATACCTCAAACCCTTGATGGCTTCGTTGATGAGCCCGACATTCACGACGATCGAAAGCGGTTCAATGGCAAACCTGTGTATTGATTCCTCTCGCTAGGGTTTATACCCATGCATATCTAGGTCCTCTTCCCGATATCCTTTTAGAAAACACCGAAGTTTCAAATTTTCCCCACGATCATGCACATCTTCAACCTGAATTTTCACTAAGACCCCTTTTCATTTAGAATTTCTGAATAGTCCTCCCGGGGTTTTTAGGTCTGCTCCTAGGCTCGACCAACAGATTTACATAGACTGGCTCGACAAGGTAGAGGCTAAAAAGGCCAACATTTGGAAAAAACAAGGTATTTTTGACCTTATCCAATTGTCTAGGTATGGGCCTAAGTATGACAGCACCTTGATATTGGCTGCTATGCAGTTCTGGGACTGTGCCACTCATAGCCTCCACTTGAGATGTGGCATGCTGACTCCCACTTTACTAGATGTTGCTGCCATCACAGGTCTGAAACCCCTAGGTGAGACTTTTGACCCTGCTAATCCTGATTATGAATACCCGTTCTCTTTCAACAATGCCACTTTTTCTCCTTACATCACAGAACACCACAATCGTGACACTGACACAGTGTCTGCTAAAGAACACGTAGCCTTCTTAACCCTTTGGTTATCCTTTTTGTTTTCTGTACTCGTTCACTCTGTGTTTCTAAAACCTATATTCCATCGGGCAAAATTTCAACTCCACGAGGAAGAGGACATTAGTCTTGCCAAACCGTTGTTGGGTTCTCTCTATCGGGAACTTGATAATGCCGTTCTAGAACCGAAAGAAGGCGAACCCACCAACAAGTTCTTCTTGGCCTCGCCCATCGTGTGGTTATTGCAATTGTGGTCATTAGCCACTTTTGAGTCTCGACTAGGTGCAGTATATCCCTAAGTCCGCTCAACCAACCTTAAAGTCTAGGAGGATGAAGGGATTCGACTAGCCCATTGAAACCCAAGCAGATAAATATTCCTCCGAAGAGTCTTTTCAAATTCACTTCGACATGTTCTGAAGTGCACAAGTTTCAGTAGACTCTATGGCTCCCCCTTTGTGCAAAGGCCTTTCGGTCCAACTTGGTTTGGCAACCATTTCCTTCTTCTTCTCGTCGAACAAGTCGAGGAGATTACCCAAATCTGGCAAACCTACCTCTCTCCCGCTATTCTTTCTACCGGACTTACCCCCGCAAAACTAAAAATAGCTTCGAATTAAGAAATACTTCCCAAGTTATTACGCGCACGGTTTGGCCTTTGTCGATTCGACTGCGCCAAGTGTGTTTTCATAGGCGAGAATTTTCGAATCCGAGAACATGGCGACCTACAAACAAGCCTTCAAGAAATTCCACTATAGGGCCTTGAATTTCGAGCCTTTCAAATTCAACCCCAGATTCTCATGCACCAAGGAATTTCATGAATGGTGGTTTGGTTATTATGCCTTCCGCTTTGGAGAGGCTAGTGACACCTTTGCGAGAAAATATCATGAAGAAATTGGTGGCACCTTCCCTCGAACAACCTGTATTTACTTCTTGATACCCAAATCTTTCTCGAGTCTTAAACATCTCAGAACTTAGTTTTATTTCGTTTGCTTATCAATGTTTTCGACGTCGGACCAACGCACTCCAAACCGAAGATCAAAGCAGCAAGGCCACCACAGCAAAGTCTCATCCAGCAACCAAGAAGAAAGTGGTAGCAAGATCCACTCCAGAAATTGTCCTAAAGAAGGTATGTTGCCATTTATTCGCTTCGAGTTATTTTTGATTACGACTTTTATTTATGTCGAAAACCTTCTTTTTAGAAAACAACCCAGGCAAAATCCCCTCAGCAGACCAAAGCTAAAAAGAAAATGGTCCTTCCTGATGATGAGGTACTATACTCTTGCCTTGTTAATCCGTGGAAATTCCTCTTCCCTTTGTTATTCACTTTCTTGTCATAACCCAAATTCTCTTTTGCAGGACACTGAAAGTGATGATAACGTCCCCCTCACTCAGAGGTCGAAGAAAAGAAACCTTCCTGAATTTCAAAGGGCAGCTCAAGGCATCATTATTGATGAGGCTCCTGAATCACCTTCTTCTCCTCCAATCAAGAGGCTTAAGGTACAAGAGGTAAACTCCATTTCGACATTAGTTTAGACTTCTTCGATCTCACCTTTCCAATTCTTAACTTAAATGATATACCTTGTTGTGTATAGGTGGGTGGACTGCTCGTAGACAAACCTGAAGTTCAGTCTATGGTTGAGGCTGCTGATCTAGAGTTGTCAGTCCCCGTGCTCCCTTTTCCTTCATCTCCTCAGGGTGTAACTGCTGAAGAAATTTTCCAAGCGTTGGATAACCCTGAAATCCCTGTTTTCGAGGAGTTTGCTCCAAGTGCTGGAAATGTCGAACAAGAGGCGGTCGTCGAAGAGAATGCTCTGCTATGGAGGAGGTCGTTCCAATCTTTGGTAGAGTCGAGCAGGAGGTCGTTGTTGGAGAAACTGCTCAAGTTCCAGAACTTAACATTCCAACAACTGAAGGACCAGAAATAGTGGGTACCTCTGTCGAAATACCTGAAGAGAATATGATCGATCAAGAACAAGAGGCACCTAGAGTGGGGAGCAGCAGTAGATCAAAGTGTGTTTACGCCAAAGAGTCGCACAACAGTATTTGTTAGCGACCAAGAATTGGCTGAGCTAAAGAAGACGAATCCCTTGGCAGCCTTGAAGATCATGTTGAGTCTTAAGAGCTCGTCGAGCCGCTTGATTTGCAGTTCTTGAACAACTCTCCGAGTTCTATCAATCAGAGACGGTCGAAAGCTTCGCTTTGCCGATTGAAGACGAAGGTGTTAGAAGGGGACTTGGTGGCGACCATTGAGAATGACTCATCGTGTATCTTGAGGTAAAATCCTCATTCACAAGATCACCAAATTGGACCCTCCTCAAAACGCCCTTTCGTTCTTCATGGAATTTGGCCCTATTTTTGAGCAACTTTCTCTTTTAATCAACCAACGGTCGACCACCTCCAAACGCAAGGTTCAAGAGACTCAACTCTGTGAGGTAGAACTCGCCTCTCTTAAGGCCGATCAAGATGACATCGAGGCTCTCGAAACCAAGCGACTAATGATGAGAAAGCAATCATTTGAATGGGATGAGAGAGATTGCGCGTATTGACGAGGAGATAAAGACCCTTCAACTCAAACTGTCAAACGCTAAGCATCAGAAGGACCTGATCGTCGAAAGAACGAGCGCTGCTTCTTCGTCCACCAAAACCACCAAAGCATTGGCAGCTATAGAGCACTTGGAGAAGATTGACAAGCATCAAGCTATTCTCGCCGACCTACGAAAGAGAGTGTGCACTCTCGACACCTCTATTTCTCTAAGTGTTAGCATTATGGAGAGGCATAAGGCTACCTTGTCGAACTTCTGAGACTGTAATAGTTTAGCATTCTAAAAATGGCTGTGTAACTTTAACAATTTCTTTATACATTGCCATTTATGAACAACTTCCGTTTACTTATAATTGCTCGATTTTTATCTCAGTTAACGTTGGCTTGTATCG
This sequence comes from Oxytropis ochrocephala, assembly GCA_020916435.1. Taxonomy (NCBI): domain Eukaryota; kingdom Viridiplantae; phylum Streptophyta; class Magnoliopsida; order Fabales; family Fabaceae; genus Oxytropis; species Oxytropis ochrocephala. The sequence goes on from CM037088.1 coordinate 22,492,077, forward strand.
CTTTAAATACTTGCCATTTATTCTAAAGATTCTATTTTCGTCACCTAGCTCTTCGACTTCATAGGCGCCATTCGAAAAGCATCGCAACACGCGAAATGGGCCTTCCCACCCTGGTGACCATTTGCCTAAAACTCTATCTTTTTTATCCATAGGTAATAGGACTTTCCACACTAACTCCCCTTCCTCAAAGGTTTTTAACTTAACCTTTTTATTGTAGGCTTTAGCTACTCTTTCTTTCTGTCGAATAAGCATCTCTAAAGCTAACAACCTCTCTTCGTCTAAATCAACTAATTCATCAATCATCATATTCCAATAATGATCAAAAGGAATTTCACATTGTTTCTGAATCCTTGTTGATTGTAAACAAATCTCGGATGTGTAACACCGCATCATGCCCAAATGTTAACTTTGTAGGGAGTGGTGTTTATAGACTCTTTTAGCGACGTTCGACAAGCCCATAACACTTGGTCAAGTGAACTGTGCCAACTTTTAGGCTTACGTCCAACATGCTTTTTAATCAAGTTAATAATGATTTTATTGGCAGCCTCTACTTGACCATTGGCTTGTGCGTAGTATGGTGTCGAAGTCAATAACTTGAAACCAATTTCAGCAGCGAAATCTACCATTTTTCGACCCGGTGAAAAGAAAGTGCAGCAGTCTCGTAGTGATGGTTTCGGAATTCCATATCTATAAATGATATGATTTTGAATAAACCTTATCATCGCTTCTTGATCTACATTGGCTAAAGGTATTGCCTCTACCCATTTAGTAAAGTAATCAATCCCTACTAGAATGTATCTGTGGCCTTTCGACGAGGTTGGTTTTATTTCTCCAATCACATCTAGAGCCCAACCCCTGAATGGCCAAGGTTTCACTATAGAATGTAACTCATTTGCAGGCACATGTTGTATTCCAGCATGTTTTTGGCATTCTTGACAACCTTTGGCAAATTCTATACAATCTTTTAGCATAGTTGGCCAATACATTCCTTGTCGAAACAACAACCATTTCATTTTGTGGCCTACTTGATGTGAGCCACATGCTCCACTATGTGTATCAGAAACTGCCAACTATGCCTCGTTTTCACTAAGACATTTTAGTAGTACCCCTTCGGGAGTTTGTTTGTACAATTCGTTTCCAATTAACACATAGCTTAGAGCTCAGACTTTACTTTTTATTAGTGTTCCTGTAGGATTTTGCAAATACTCTACAATGGGTTTTCGCCAATCATCATCAACCATATTGTCAATAGCAAAAATTTCGCCAAGTCAATATCGTCAAAAATGTGACGCTTTTTCGACGCCAAGACTTCATTTGTACTTATTGCCCCCAATTTTTGGTGTTGACAATAACGTTGAAGGAGTATTATAGAGAGAGTCTTACGAGATTAATTTATCTTTTATCTCAATTAACTCTTCTAGGCTTTGCTTCGATACTTTGTAACCGGAGGCAATTTGTGCCAGTTCATTTGCCACGTGGTTTTCAATTCGTGGTAGATGTTCTAGGTGAACGAATGTAAACCTTTTTAGCAAAGTATTGGCAATAATGAAATATTTAATAAGGTGTTCATTAATACATTTGTATTCTTTTGTCAATTGTTTGACCACTAGTTGAGAATCACCTTTTATTTCGACATAACTTGCCCCCAATTCGAGTAAAATTTTAAGGCCTACTATTAAAGCCTCATACTCAGCTTCATTATTTGAGCAAGAGTCTCGAATTTTAAATTTATACTTCGTTGGAGTATTTTCTGGCGAGATAATCAAAATTCCAATACCTGCTCCATTTTTATGGCTTGAGCCATCGAAGTATAATCTCCAGGGCGTATGTCTAACGAATGTATTTCACATTCGACAATGTAATGGTCTACTATAAAATCAGCAACCACTTGTCCTTTAATTGATTTGAGGGGTTGGTAAGTTAAGTTGTACTCTAGCAAAGCTAAAGCCCATTTGCCAATTCGACTATGCAACATTGGTTTTGACAACATATGTTTAATAACATCAAAATGCGAATAAACATAAACATCTCTTTGATTTTATATATTGCTTCAATTTTGTACAAGAAAAATACAAGCAAAGGTACGTTTTCTATTGGACTATACCTAGTTTCAAAGATCAATCAAAACTCTACTAAGGTAATAAATGGGTCTTTCGACACCACTATCATCCTCTTGCGCTAACATGCTACCTATTGTGTTATCGTAAGTCGCTATATACAATTTTAGCAATTTGTTTCCAATAACAGGCAATAAAATTGGTGGTTTGACCAAATAAGACTTGATTGCGTCGAAAGCATCTTGGTGAACTTGCTCCCACTTGAATTCATCTTCTTTCTTCAATCTCAGTAATGGCGAAAAAACTTGTGTTTTGCCACTTAGATTTGAGATGAATCTTCGAAGGAAATTAATTTTTCCTAGTAGGATGAAGTTCTTTCTTGGTCGAAGGAGCCTTCGCGTTTCCATGATTGCTTTAGTCTTATTTTCGTTGATCTCTATGCCTTTCTTGTGTACTACAAAACCCAAGAATTCACCTGCACGTACACAGAAAGCACATTTGGTTGGATTCATTTTCAATCCATATTTCCTCATTCGTTCAAAAGAACGTCGAAGATGGTCTAAATGACCACTTTCTGAGGATGACTTAACCACCACATCATCTATGTATACTTGCATAAAATCATCAATAAAATCGTGAAACATAGAATTCATTGCCCTTTGATAAGTAGCACCAGCATTTTTTTAAACCAAAGGGCATGACTACCCTTTCATAAACCCTAATGCCCCTGGACATCGAAAAGCTGTTTTCGACACATCCTCTTCGGCAATAAAGATTTGATTATACCCTGAGTAGCCATCTAGCAACCGAGATAATCAAAACCTGCTCGCGAATCTATTAGCATTTACGCTACGGGCATAGCGTATTCATCTTTAGGTGTTGCATTATTTAAATCCCTAAAGTCTACGCAAACTCTAAGTTTTCCATTTTTCTTCATTATTGAACTATATTAGCTAACCAATCAACGTACACTGCGATTCGATGAATTTGCTTTTGAACGACCTTTCTATTTCTTCCTTGATCTTAGCCAATATCCGAGGAGCAAATCTTCTTGGCGTTTGCTTTCATTTGGTTTCTTCCCCGGTCGAATGGGTATTTGTAATTCCACCACTTCTCGACTCAAACCGGGCATTTCATTTGTACTCCCAAGCAAAGCAATCTTTGAACTCCCGCAGAAGTGAAATAACTTGGGTTACGAAAGCGACATCAAGATGTGCACTAATATATGTTGGCCTTTTGATCGGGCCATTTCCCAAATCCACCTCTTCGATTGGATCTTGAGCTTGCATGCGCTTTGTAGAATCTTTAGGGTCTTTTTCAAAACCCAATGGTTCGTCATCATAAATGCAATCCAACTTGTCATTTATGACTTCACCATTTTCTTGAGATGAAGTTATGGCTTCGATGACCATTATTTGTTGATTTAACTTCGGCTTCCAAAGCCGTTTTATTTTATTTTCGGCCATGTAAGCCGTAATTCTATCCCAAGCAATCGGGTGCGACATCTAAACCTTCTAAAGTCGGTGTCCCATCCCGTTGGAGGTAGCACACCATCGGGATAGACATTTGCACCTTCTATTTCCTCTCTTTCCCACACAAAACCATGTGTTGGGTATAGGTGAATGGAGGAAAGCACATTATCTCAAGAGATATATGCTTGGCTAGAAGATGAACATGGCGCAATATTCGCCATTTGCTTCTCAAAATTCTCCCTGGTGACATTATTTACGTCAAGAAGGAAATAACTTTGGTCCGCCTCGACGTATTCCACGGACCATCATCCTCCACATTACCAATTTCGGTGTAGGCTTGAGGACGGCTCCTACGCCATGTATCCACTCTCTCCCAAGGAGTAGATTGTAGCTTGCTTTTGAAGCTATGACAAAGAACGTGGTGGTTCTTCCGGCGGTTACCACCACTTCCACTTCACTTGTGACCCCCAACGATCGGCGCGATTCCCCTCATAATTGGTTAACATAATATTATGAGGTCTAAGGTCCTGTATCAAAACATTTCTATTGTCTTCAAAGATGGCACGAGGCATTAAGTTAACAAAGACTCCTCCATCGACCAAGATCTTATTAATACCTACGCCATTAACTTTTGCTTGGACGCATAAAGGCGGATGGTGTTGCATGCCCTCGTCGCCTCTCGAAAGTGGCCATCTGTTCTTCCACGCGACCATTGTTCATGACATAGTAGCAGCCGGCTTGTGGTTAGCCATATCCCCAATGAAGTCTTCTTCGACGCGTTTGGGATCAGAATAAAGATCATACTCACTAGGCGGAATGGACACCACGCTGCGGATGACGCCGAAGCTAGCCTCAGTCGCCGAAATCGAAGTAACATCTTCATCCATGTCGAATGAAGCGCTTTTCTTTTTATAGATGTTAATGGAGGAAAAATCCTCTCCATAGCGTGCCTTCTTGGTTCCTCTATCACAATAGATTTCCCCTTTAGCCTTATTTCCAACCTCACTTGATTGGCGGCACCTATACTTATCTTTGTGTTCCCACACGTTTTAGGAGTCACACCTTTAACCGTTTTTGGCGTTGCTCGTTAGCAACCAGTGTTGCCTTCTTTTCGAGCTAGTGGTAACGACGCCATTGGGTCTTCGTCATGGGATTCTTCCCTTATAATTGTTTTTGTAATTATATTTTGAGGCCTCACTGTGATTGGCTTGACCAGTTCCGGCTGAAAGAAAGACTCTTTATAGTATGTGCATCCCGGCATGTATCCACTTCTCATTGGATGGATCTCGCCCTTGGAAAAAATGGTTTGGCAGAGGCGGATAGCACAAACTCCTTCTTGGCTACACCACTTACCAAAGAAATCTGCGGCTTGCTTGTCGAAGCCTTGCTCGAATTCTTTACCTTGTAAGGAAGGTCCCCTCTTTTGAAAGTGAAATTTGGCCTCTTATCCGCCATTTCCCTTTAGGGGTTGTCGAACTTCACAAAGATTCGACACTTTTAGCCGCTTCTTTATCAAACACAAGATCGCACCTTGGACATAACATGACCTCGAGCTCAATTTACACCCGGTTGAAGTCTATCAAATCTTCCTCACTTGGGGTACACAGATCGTACCTTCTCCTCATATTCTTCCTGAGTAACGTGTTGCACAGCATTACTCTTTTGCACAACACTTTTGATTTTTTCAGCAGGAGGTTTGGTAGACTTTGGAGAATCCATCATTTTTGCGTCTACCATATTGACACTCATCTCAATTGGTTCTACATACATCGCCTCCACTTGATGGAGTGGGTCAGCATCAATTTGCATCGGTGCTTTATTCTTTTTATCTCCAAATTTGAGCCTTCCTTCTTCGATCGCTTTCTGAACCATGTCCCTGAAAAGTACACAGCGGTCGAGTTGTATGTCCCAAAAATTATGAAACTTACAATAACCCTTTTTCTTCCTCTGCTCGAGAGGAGGAACTTTCAGGCCATTTGGCACTATTATTTGGCCATCAGTCACTAGCAAATCGAAGATCTCGTCACATTTAGTAACATCAAAAGTGTACGTTTTAGGCACAAATCTATCATTCTTAGGCTCTACAGGATTATTCCCATTTGCAGGCCTTAATAATTTACAAGCATAGGGAGGACCAGACTTAAGTTCAGCCACGTCTATTTCCTCCGATTCGACATCACTAAATGCAAAGTCGAATTGTTCATCTACATAGGCTATCTTTTCTTTTTTGTGAAAACCCACGGAGTTTCTTTTTTATTGTACTTATTCACTCTAGCCTTTTCCTCTTTAAGCCTTTCGACTTGTCGAACTCTATCGACTAGTTGGGCCATGTCTCTCAAATGAGGCGTATCCAATTTCTTTCGAATTGAATAGTCAAGGCCACCTGCAGCCATTTCGACAAGCTCATGTTCAGGCACTTGTGTAAAACACCTGGCCTTTAACAGCCTAAACCTATTCAGATAGTCATCAATGGCTTCAGGCACCTTTCGTCGAACACTAGCCAATTCTTTGAGGCTAATCTTCGAGTGGCCCATGTAGAATTGCTCATGAAAAGCCTTTTCTAGTTGCCCCCATGTGTACATGGAACTGGGGGGGTAGTGTGGTAAACCACGTAAAGGCATTCTTAGTCGAGAGAATTTGGAAAATATTTCATCTTCAAATTCTCATTTTGGGCTATGTCCCCGCCTCGATCATGTAACGGGCAATGTGTTCGATGGTGGACTCATTGGTATCACCCCAAACTTAGTAAATTTAGGGATTTTCCAACCTCTTGGCAATTGCATGCTCGAACACGTATTCACACGGTGGTGATATGAAATTAGGCCTATGTAAACCTATGTTAAGGCCATTTTGCGCCATTATGGTTTCGACCAAAGTGGCTATGTTGTCTTGAGCACAAACATTATTTCGTTGCACTTGTCGAACAACTTCATCAGCGTTTTGGTTTCGATTTACCATAACTACCTCGGGGATGTGATTTCCCATTTGTTGTTCGCCCATAACCGCTGGGCCCGGATAAAGGATCGATCTCTCGTGGGGTGTTAGGCATGTTATTCCCGCAATTTGGTAATCGCCTATTATTTCCGTAGGAGCCCTAAAGAAATCGCAATCCTACCCATTTGGTGCGCTAACATCGATAAGCGGTATTTGTGTTTCGAATCAAAGGATTGAACACGGTACCAATTTGTTGAGTCGAGATATTAACCATATCGTGATTGCTTTCGTCCACTTGTTGTCTTAACGCTAACAAGGACGCATTGGTTAATGCGGTAGGATTTCGACCACCAAGCACGCCTCGTAAGAGACGTGTGAAGGAGAAAAGGTCGAGACATGTGGCATTCCAAAGGGCATGCCATATACCCCAAAAGGGTATGGTGGTAGACTCATATTTTGGAAACGTGTTTCCAAACTATTCCCTGTCGCCACATAAGGACTAGAAGGAAGTCCCATACTTTGTGGCAAGGCCATAGATGATGTCGAACCTACATTAGTCATTGACATCGTGGGAACGGTTACTGATGTCACTGGGGCCGTAGTCCCTGTAACATTTCCAACGTTGACATTGGCAGAATCTACCGTTGTTCCTTGCCCTTGTGATATCACAGGGTTAGAACTAGAGGCGTTGTTAGAATTGGTACGTACCATTCTACCACTCCTCAAGTGCATACAAATTTATACACTCAACAGAAACGACACAAAATAACTGGCAAAGGTCCCACCGGGCGTGCCAATTTGTTCGCTGGTGTTTTTAGCAAACAATCACTAGTTTTCAATATTAAGACTGTGAGATCAAACTAGAAAATCTCTTTGACAATTGCCTTTAGGTTTTGTGTCTTTTAGCGTGTGTAAGAACAGAAAATAGTAGAAAGAGACAGTTTGAAAGCAGAATAAAAGCAAGAAATGCAACGAACGTAAAAACAAGTAAAAATTGCATTAAAGTGATAGAGAGAAGAAGATGGTCCACCAACACGTACAATATAATATGATTCACTCTTGTTTCGCTTTGACTTGGAGGTTGAGTTTCTCGGCGTTTTTGTAAAATGTGGTGACCTGTTTTCCTATTACAAGGAGTATTTATACTCTCGGATACAATCGTGGGCAAGCACGATAACTACTTCCTAAAAACCAGGAAATAACCGCCCACTAGCTGCTGCTGCTCCTGCGCGCTTCGACCGCTCGTTGTCGAAGGATCGCGAAGTATTGGACCCGGCTTTGTCGAACAATTGGGCCTCTTCGCCGAAGGTTTCGACATTGTTTCGTAGCTTGAAGAACCAAGTGCGCCGAAGTTTGCTTGCGTTGTCGCGACTTGTACAACTTTTCTTTGTCGAATTTATGGTACATTGACTTGAACATTGACCTGTGGCCCACAGAATACTATTAAATGTGCAGTCAATACCATTTAAAGCTTAATTCAATGCCCTTGTCGAAATTTTTAGGTAACAGGGACCCACTCAAAGCGCATACATTTTTTTTGGGTAATGATATTTAGACAAAAAATTTCAGACAAATATAGACAGAAACCAATTTTTGGACCAAAAAAAAAAGACAGAAATCAATTCATAACACCAATTAACCAAGTTTTTTAAGCTATTAACCAAGTTTTTAGTTAATGTCTTAAAAAACTCTGAAAAAGCATATTGGTTAATTGTCTAAAAAATTTAGTTAATTGGTGTTGTGAATTGGTTTTTGGCTATATTTGTCTGAAACTTTTTGTCCATATACCATTACTCTTTTTTTTTTTCAAATTAAATATTTCCCTTCTCTTATTCCCACCATGATCGAGAAACACACTAAAATGACTGTTGGGCCTACTAAAAATTGGCTCCAAAAAAACTCTTTTTAGGCTCCAAAACAAACTTACATTCAGTCCAGCAGTATAAAAAGAGTAGTGTTATTCAACCAAATATCTCCAGGTAAAAATAGTCAAAAACCAACTTACAACACTAATTAACTAAGGGGGTCGGGGGCGTTTGTTTCAATTTATGTAAAATTACTCCCAGGAATAACATTCTCAGGAATATGATGATAGGAATAATAATCCTAGATATCTTCTCAAAAAAGTATTTGGTAAATTTTTAAACATTCCTGGGAATAAGGTAGTTATAGAAATTAAATAAATTTTTATTTTTAATTTTTCACATAATCATCATGGGAATCCTTATTACCAACCTTTTTCACGAGAATGTTTGCATGGGAATGTTAGAAGTTATTGGAAGTTATCTCACACCTAGGAATCCTCATGCCAATGAATAATTTTTTTCAAACTTGTAACAAACATGAAAATGTTCATTCCTAACCCATGAATTCCCATGAATCTTAGTTCTAGACTTTAAACAAACGCCCCCCAAATTTTTTAGTTCATTAACCAACCTGTATTTTCACAAATTTCTAGACTATTGACTAAAAACTTGGTTAATTGATTACTTGGGTAATAGCCTAAAAAACTTGGTTATTAATTGATGTTGTAGGTTAGTTATTTAATTGTATTTGGCTGAAAACTTTTGTCCAAATATCATTATTGGTATAAAAATGAGTTAGTATTGTTTGAATAAAATCATAAGTGATGTGCTGTGGAAATGTATTAGGAACGTGGCAGGCAATTGAGAGAATGGCACTGCATGCTGAACACGTGGTGCTAACATTCCGTGCTGTACGTAATCGCGCATTGGAGGCCTGGAGCCTTTGGGGGGTTTCCCTGTGTTCACCTTTATCTCTTGTTCTTTGACCTGATCGATATCTTCCTTGCCCAGGATCTCAATCAACTTATACTCCTATATATATATAAATAAATAACCCGTCAGTCTCATGGAAAATAACAGCAGTTCAACCTCATTCACAGAGAGAGAGAGATCGACTAGCTAAGCTAGATACGCAGTAACAGAGATGCAGTCCACAACGGAGAAGGTGAAAAATGCTGCCAGTGCTGCCAAACAACACGTCGATGTCTATAAAGCCAAAATAGACGAGAAGGTAATTAATTAGACTTTTTCATGCATGTATGATCGATGTTGAGTTGAGTTGAGTTGAGTCTCGAAAGCTAACTATTTGTTAAATTATAAAGAAATCAAATGAAGTCATAATAATAATTAACTGAATATATACAACAGGCAGAGAAAGCAATTGCAAGAACAAAGGAAGAGAAAGTGATAGCACATGAACGTGCAAAGGCTAAGGAAGCTAAAGCAAAGATGGAGCTACACGAAGCTAGCTAAAGCCAGGCATGCTGCCGAGAAGCTAAACACCAAACAATCACATTATTATGGTCACACTCACCACCCACCACTCGGAACACTTCCCAAGCCCGGTCCCACTTTTCCAACTTATCCATTAGGAGGAAACCTTCCCGGGAACAATCACATATAGTAAAATATATATATATATGAATCTGCATGTGTTTTACTGCACCGTCTTTTCTTTTTTCCCCTCCTCGTGTAGTTGCAGTTTCGCTCGCTAGCTAGCTTTGCAGACGAGTGGTCTGTTTTTAGTGTGGATCTTTCTATATAAGTATTTGAGGATGGTTTGCAGCTTCTTTTGAGTTAATTGAGTGTTATCTGTTGATCGTCCATTGTTTTTTTTATTATATGAATTTGACTATACATTCAACGTATATATCAGCATTACAAATGGTAAGTATCAAGGAACTGAATTGCAGTTCTTTCTTTCATTGAAAATGAATTGATGACAGAAATGTACAAGCAACGAGCTTTAAATAGAACAGATACAAGAAAGCAAGCTTCCAATTAGCTCTAACCGATTGGTGAAACTAAATAGCCTCTAACTGTACGTGAAAGAGAATATAAATTCAAAACAGAAAAATTAAATCTTCTAATCAGATTGCTGAAGTAAAGCAGTAAGTAATAAATAATTGAGCTGTTCTACTTGTTCTAATTGAGTAATCAGATACAAAACTTCATACTTCGTAGATACCATCATTTCACTATCTAATTCTTCCCGATGCTACTGATACCAATTTGTTGAGTGAAACTCTAATATGGATTTCACAAATGCCTGAAACGAAAGAGATAGAATACGCAGTGATTAGTTCTAATTGAATTAGAGAATATTATGCATGTATATGAATTATCAAAGCAATACCAGACCAGATTGTGTGTGCTTGTGTAATCTTTAAAACGAAAAACTATGCATGCAAGATTAAGAGAGAAAAGGAAAGAAAATACACCAAGAATTGATAACTCAGTTCGGATATTTTCTCATACATTTGGGGGACAAAATTCGAGCTTGAATCCACTATGAATTTGAGGGTTATAATGTGTGAATCACTCTTCAAATGTCGTAATTTCACTCAAACTCTCTGAATATCACTTCACTCACTTGTGTACAATGTGAAGCTTTCTCTATGATGATTGAAAGAATGTCAATCATCATCTAACTATATACATCAATTCAGTTACAACAAACTAAAACATCTAACTGAATTAACAATAGATCTGTTGAGCAGAGAGGAATACGAGAGCGAGTGACCGAGCTTGGCTTCACAAGCGAAACAAGGACATGGCTTTTCCCACACCCCCTCCTACTCTTCGCACGCCCCTTAATTTTTTTTTCCTAAAATGACCTCGCGTGGGACGCTCGTGCAGCACGGGTTAAGTGACTGTTCGAAGACGTTGTGCGAACAGGTTCGAACGACGTTATCTGTGTTAACGAATTTATATTGTTCGCATGACATCCACTACGCCAGAATGGCTAAAAAAGAGCGCCACATACCCAGCGTTTTTTAATAAACGCTGCGTATAGAGAGGAAGAGATTGCACATAACCAGCGTTTTTTAATAAACGCTGCGTATAGAGAGGACGAGATAGGAAAATACCCAGCGTTTTTCAGCAAACGATGCGTATAGAGAGGACGAGAAAGCCAAATAATCAGCAATTTTGAGGAAACACTACGTATAGAGAGGAGGAGAAAGCCAAATAATCAGCGTTTTTTGAGGAAACGCTGCGTATAGAAAGGACGAGAAAGCCAAATAATCAGCGTTTTTTAGAAAACGCTGCGTATATTAGAACGAAAAACCACATATTCAGCGATTTTTAGAAACGCTGGGTATTTGTTTTAATTTTTTTTTGGCCCGTTCGTTTCCTCTCTCACAACGCATCTCTCTCTCTCTCTCTCACACAACCGATCTATCTTCTCTTCTTTTAACACAGCTCCGTCTTCTCCCTCTCCCTCTCTTCCCCTCTTCGTCTTCCATCCTCGCGAATCCAATCAATCAAACAAGGAAAGGAAAGAAAAGAAAGAGAGAAACTACCGATCGGAGAAGAAGACCGAAAAAGCAGATCCAAAAAAATGGCTCCTTCGCCAAGTAGCGAGGAAGCGCTCCCTTCTTGGCTTCCTCTGAGGCGCCACGGCCTCGTTTTCTCATGTAAAATCTCATCCAACACAACGATCTCTTATTTTCATTTAATTTTATTTTCGTTGAATTTCATTTACGATATGAAACGATGTCGTTTTTGGTGGTTACTGGTATGGGAGCGGCTTATGGAATGACCAAGAGCGGTGTAGGTGTTGCATCGATGGGTGTGATGAGACCGAACTTGTGATGAAATCGATCGTTCGGTTGTTATGGCTGGTGTGTTAGGTATTTATGGTTTGATTATTGCGGTTATCATCGATGACGGAATTAATCCTAAGGCTAAATCTTACTATCTCTTTGATGGTTACGCATCATCTTCTTACGGTCTCGCTTGTGGTCTTCTTTGGTCTCTCTCTGCAGGTATGGCCATCGGAATCGTCGGTGATGATGTAGGTGTTAGGTACTTCACTTCTTTGCATCGTTTATCTTTTCAATTTTTTTATTTACTTTGTCTATTTTTCTACTTGGTTTAAGCTTTTAGGAAGTAGGAGAGTTGGTTTTTAAGGACTGGGGATCTAGATGGAGTGAAATGGAATTTGTTGTTGTTTGATTGGTTAGTAGCGTTGTTCTTTTCATTCTTTATTATTACGTTTTCGATTTTATCTTCAAGATCTCAAATCTTAGGGTATTTGTTATTTATTAATTATTTGTTTGATGTTGGAATAGGTTCGGTCAAGCGATGGGAAGAAGTTCGAGAGGAATTCTTCCTCCAAGTCAAAACAATGATATACTCTCGGGAAAATCCGAACCTAGGTCTCATTCGCATCGTTGAGTATCATCGTCAACGATATTCCAACTAAGTCCGAAAAGTAAGCCCTAATTTCGATTCTCGCTTCCATCGTGTTTTATATCTCATATTTTGGCTAGATCGTGATATCTTTCGCTTTCTATGGTTTTGTAGATACCTTATTGTTATTAAGTGTGAGGCCGTTTCTCCCGCCCTTGAAATGGAGATAAAGAATGAACAAACGGATGAAGATCTGATGAACAATCTACCTTAATTTTACCCCTGAAAAACATATTTAACCATTACAAGAACCACACAAAATGTGCTAAATGTAGTTAGTTTCTACTATGAAAGGGAGTTTTGGTGCAATGGTTAGAATTGACCCCATCACGGCAAGACTATATTGTACTGTGTTTTTGTATTGTGTTGATTTATTGTTGCACATATCTTGAATCCTCCGATTGAAATAGGCTAAAGAAGATAGTAGTCAAACTCAAACCACAAAAGCAAGGACCATTGTGTGTGCTGATTGTGATGGAAATGGTAAGTGAAAATGTAGCTGTGATTTCTTAGTTTCCCGCCACCTTCCATTCTAAGCATAAGTTTTCGACTCACTCACTCACTCACTCACGGGATTGTCTCTTTGTGCGAACCGCCAGTGCAATAACATGTACTCAATGTCGAGTAATGGAGTTAATTTGGTAGATCACTTCAATGGACGATTTAAAGCGGTGGATTATGTTGGCTATGCAGTAAATCGATATTCTCCGGGTTGTATGGTCACTAACTCACTATATGCTATGCTATTGATAATGTGTATCCATTTTTATCACTCTACCAATAATAAAATGATGGTATATGCATCAATAGTTCTAGTGTTGCAACCCAATGTATATGATTGGCGATGTCTTAATGGTTAAATATGTTTGTTTTTCAGGGTAAAAAGGATATTTTGTGTGGTTCTTGTAATGTATATGATTGGGGGCATTATCTTCGATATCATGAATGGGAAATTAGACGCCCATGGAACCACAACCCTTCCTGTTGTTGTTCGCAGATTTTGCAGATGAAGAAATTTCAAGGTACATTTTCTTTATCTTTTGTGCATCTACCTTAATTTTATCTTACTATTTATAGTTTTGATTAGGTGTTCTTTGGTGTGTCTAACACTTTCCATGGAACTCGGGTGTTCTTTGAGTCCGAAATTCTGAGATACTTTCTTACAAATCGTCAGTATTGTCTTTGTCCTTTTGTCTATATCATATTTCTTATATTTGTTTGTATCATAATTCCTATGTGACATTCACAATTTTCCCCTTTTGACTTTGATAGCATGGCTAACTCTTCCTCCCTGTCTACTCAAACTCTTACTCAAGTTACTGCACCTGCTCCTTTGACATTGCTTAATACTTATTAATTTTGCTTCTGGTCAACTTATCAATGAGCCATAATCTTTTGATTGATGCTGGTTGATTTTGATATATTGACTATGGACAATGTTTTTTGGCTATCTAAAATTGTATACTATTTGATGTGGTAGGAAGCAGATGCTAAATTTGTAATCGATTGGAGACGAGTGGCTGTTACAAGTATGTTTGGTTTCGGTTTTGTTGGACCAGTTGGCCACTTCTGGTATGTTTTTCTGTTATGTTTTGCATACTTACCAGATTTCCAGAACTGGATACTTATAATCAAAGTTATAATTCCTGCTGCCAAAATATTTGTACTCACATGGAACCAAACAACCTTCATGTCTTGTAGGTATGAAGGCTTAGATAAATTTATAACGCATAAGCTTCAACTAATGCCAAAGTTCAAGACAATTGGTAGCTACTAAAGTAGCAATGGGACGGTTTGATATTTGGACCAATACATTTGTTTGTCTTCTTTAGTTACATGGGATTGTCTTGGCAAAACTATTCCTCAAGTGAAGGAAGACTTTAAAAGAATTATATCCCAAAGCATTGGTTTTAGAAGGTGGAATATGGCCAATTGTGCAGGTTTTTAATTTTTGGTATGTTCCTGTTAAGTATCAGCTTCTCTATGGATAATGTACATATTGAGTTGTAGTTCAATTGTATCAAGTAAACTAGCTTAGTATTCTTGTACCAAGAGATTATAACTTATTATATAATATATGAGTGTATGATTTAATTTTTGGATGTATGATTTAATAAGTTTATGATTTAATTTTTTGGATGTAATTTGGATGTATGATTTAATTTTTTGAATGTATTTTGGATGTATGATTTAATTTTTTTATAACGTATGATTTAATTCGAGTTTAAATACAACAAATTCATAGATATCATTGTTAAAAATATTTTGGATGTATGATTTAATTTTTTTGTTGCAAATATAAAATGGAAAAATACTGGCGAAAAAAATTAAAAACAAAAATTAGCAATGGGCGGCGCTTTTAAGGAAGTCTTTTGCCTATAGGGGACAAGTTTGGGCAATGGGGCGCGCTTTTTAGGAAGCGCTGCCTATTTGAGGACGTGTTTGGGCAATGGACAGCGCTTTTTAGGAAGCGCGCCTATTTGAGGCGTGTTTGGGCAATGGGCGGCGCTTTTTATGAAGCGGTGCCTATTTGAGGACGTGTTTGGGCAATGGGCGCAGATTTTAGGAAGCGCCGCCTATTTTTGAGGCGTGTTTGGGCAATGGGTGGCGCTTTTTAGAAGCGCGCCCATTGTTGGAGTGGAATACCCAGCGCCACATTCAGCAGCGCTCAAAAGCGATGCCCATGGATGAAAAAAAGCGCTGCCTATATACTAATTCTGTTGTAGTGATCGTTCGAATGTGTTCGAAGAAACTCATGCGTGTTAAGGAATATTGCAAATTGATGGTGTGAGGGTGTGTTTTTGCTGTGTCGAATGACTTTATTTGAACATGTTCGAAGGGGTGCGTTCGAACAGGCGTTCGAATGGTAGCATGCGAACCAGTGTTATGCAAAACAGAAACTAATAAACCAGAAAACAGATTTTCTTTTGGATGATTTCAAAATATGCCAGTCAAGAGTTATACAACATTGTCTACCAAAATTATAAACCTAACTTAGCATTGATTACCATCACTATCTTTACTTAAATCTACACAAGGAGGGAGATGGAGGTTGTGATTGTAGGATCAAACACTTACACTTTTGCATCCGGCTAATAAAAAGCGAGTCCCAACCCTTTGATATGAGTGCCCTATTAGTATTCCATATCAAATCCGGCACATGCATTGGACTTCCAACACTACAAGAAAACCTTGTTTTAGCCACCAGCAGTTGCCACGGAGCTTATTCCGTCAGTAATTTGCCACGGATTTGCGACGGCAAGTGCAAAATATGTGAGCGCGAAATTTCCCGCTGGTGTTTGCCACGGACATGTGAAAGGACAAAATTTTGCGACGGACATGCCGTGGCAAGTCCGTGGCAACGTATTGATAAAATTAAAAGACCCACGATCCATAAAAATCTTTCACTCTACTTCTCACTTCTCACTTCCCTCTGCGTCGCCACTCTCCCCTCTGCGTCGCCACTCTCTGCCACAACCACCACTCTCCCCTCTGGCATCGCGGCCAGAACCCAGATCCCAACCGCTACTTCTCCTCCTCACTTCCACTCCATTCGCGTGAACCAACCCAAATCCAGAACCCATCGCTCCCAAAACCCAGATCCCATCGCTTCTTTTCCTTCAAATTTCAATTTTCCCTTCTTCTTTCCTCATCCTTCAAAGGTAAATATGAATGTTGTAGCAATTTTTGATTTATGATACTTTAGTTTCATCTTCTCCATGTTTGCATTTTGCTAGGGTTTCGTTTTTCCCTTTACAAATCAGCTGTTTCCCCCTTTCATCCGAACTCCCATTTAATCTTCTCCTTTGTTTTCGCTTTTTTGTGCACGATCGCGAACTAAGAACGATAACTCTTTCGAACTTGCAAAGGAGACAACAAATATTTGTTCATTTTTGAGAGTTATTATTTGATAATTAAGAAAGTAAGTATTCTTTTTATGATTTGAACCTAACCCATTTTTTATTTAAATTACAAAATTTGAATCTAGGATATTCATATGGTTTGGTTCGGATGAAATTACCAACATAAACTATGATGCTATTGTGTGGATTTAACATATGTAAATAGTTCTTTGCAGATCGTGTTTTCAGCTTCAATATATTGCCCCAACATTAGGGATTTTAGGTTTTTTTTTTACTGATTTTGGGGATTTTATTGATTTTAGGGATTTTAAAGATGGAGAATTTTAGTATTCTCATATCTGCATTCGTTTTGGAGGTTTCGAGTGAAGTTGAAATGAACCTTCAAAGAGGAAAAGCTTAAATTGCAAGCTGGAATCTCAGATAAGTGAGCATGAGTCACGGAGAATTGAATTGGAAAAGCGTGAGGCACATAATGAAAGTGAAAGAAAAAAATTGGTAGAAGAGATTGATGAGGTATAATGTTTTCTTATTTAATGCTATCTCCAGCAACATGCTTTGAAGAAACAAAGTTATTACTTAAGGTTGATTGATTGTTATTCACATGGTTGATATTTAGATATTTCAGTGCTTCCAAGGAAGGATTTATCAACCAAGGTTTATCATTTTTCAACTTACCGGATTTCCAAGTAATTGAGTGGCTACTTTATTCCATTCCCCTCTAATCTTCATCTCATCTCTTATGGGTTAGTTTGTGATTTTTGTGTTTCAGTTTTTTGATTGATTTATGGGTTAGTTTGTGATTTCTGGGTTAGTTTAATCAAATACCACATTACCTCATTAAGATATGGATGCATACAAATTTGTTTTTGTGTTTTACTGTCACTAAGGATTGAAGAAGAAGAGACAAAGCTAAAAGTAAGGGTTTTGCTGTCACTAAGTTTTTGATGGGTATGAGGTTGTATGTTTGTGTGTTTGGTTGTTTTGATTGTTATGGTGGATGGGGATATTGATGAAAACTAATGATGAATTTAGTTGATGATATAAATCCAGTTTTTGTTGATGATATAAGGTTGTATGATGAATTTAGTTGATGAAAACTAATGATGAATTTAGTTGATGTGTGTTTTGTTTTGTTTTTGTTGATGTTCTGATAATCAACCAATATAAAGGGTTTTGTTGTGATGAAGATATGTATTAAGGTTCAATTTCAAGGTACTAATTTTGGGGAATGCATAGTTAAAAGTTATTGTAAATTTGACTGGCTTAATTATTTACATTTCGACATAGTTGCACTTTATGACAAATCAAGCACTTTGGAAGAATTGATTACCTAAAAGCAACATTTGATTAATTTATATGCTTACTAGTTATTACTTTGTGCATATGTTAACCCTTCCCATGTTGCATTACGGTGATTGGTTCGGGGCCGATAAGGAAAGGATTCACGGCATCGATATCTCTTTGAATGATGGTGATAAGTGGATGTTTCTTTGGCCATGAAGTGCGCATAATGGACACACCTGGTCACACTCGAGGTACATTCATGCCCTATTTGCATTTTTTGTAAACTATGGGATGATGATAATTGATTCTAAAAATTTAAGCAGTTTCTTAGTGTGTGACCTTTTATCTAATTTGTTGTCATTTATACTAAGCGAGGCCACATAAGCTTCTACTTTCAGGGATGCGGGGCTATTTTCACAGAGATACTCTTTTCACTTATCATGTGGCAAACTCTTTGAAGGAAGCCCGAAGCGAGTTGATTTTGATTGCATTTATCTTTCCATTTTTTCTATTTGGTGATAAGCCATCGTATCTTGTAATGGTCTTATTTGTATCTTTTGTTTTATCCCTTTGCTAGAAGTCCTTGAAATTTTAAAATTCTGCATATGGTCAACACGATATCCTCATTTAATTGCCTCAAATCTGCAAACTAACTGTGTGAAGAAAAGTTCAATTGAATTATATGTTCTTTCGCACTATTCTTTGCTTGTTATTATTAGTAGGAATTAAAAATAAATACATGATTTAATATTTCTTGATTATTTTTACTCTAACTTTTTCTTTCTGTTCTTTAAATATGTGTCTTCTCGAGGATTCATGAAACACATTTTATACTTCTATGTTAAAAATAAATGGTTGGTTGTGAAAGAATATTGGATAATATATTGTTCTTCGATACAAATTGTAGTTGTAGATGCAAGTCAATTCTTGCTAGCAGTGTCAAGTCGGTTACTTGATAAGCTTGTTAAGCATGCTATTGTATCTTTGATTATTAAGAATTTCATCCATGTTCTGAGATGCTATCTTCTCTTAGAAAGATCATGTCTTTGCGACGCTACAACTATATAATCGTGGACATGAGTACACATTGGTGAGTTATTTTCTCTTTAGTCCTTGGTGTTCTTTGTTTTGTTTTCGTAGCCCATGTGTTGTGACATTGACTTTGGTTTGGTCCTTTGACGTTTGGCGAGAATAATACAAAGTTTGCGCTTTCGATTGAAACGAGAAAACAAGGAACTTCAATCCTATGCTTCCCATGTAGCTAACCTTCAAGTAAAGGTTTGCCCACGGTGAGTTTTAAGAACTGCACTTATTAATCTTTATCACTAGTCCGTAGTCACCGTGATTATACATCTTTGTTAGCATTTTTCGATCCTTATCTTTTGCTTTAACCAATTGAAGAAGTATTGTGATGAGATCCTTGGCCTTGTTACTCCAAGGCATAACAATAGGTTGATAAAGTTAATTCTAGAAGGGGTAAAAGGGAACTCGCGAAATTGAGGAAAGGAGTGGGAAAGATATTAACTACTTGGCGATGTGGCAAAGTAGTCACGCAAGAGGAGGAATATGCTAGTTGGTTAGAGGTGAGAGAATACATATAAGAGGGGAATCGAGAGTTGTAGTTTTCAGTTTGGTTTTACCATAGGTTTTGGGTGAGATATTGGGATAGAGACGAGTAGCAGCTTGGATCGCTGCTTTTTATACCGTTCCATTCATTTTCTATATTTCTTTCTCTTGTAATTCTGCTCCTAGGGCTGTTATCATCTTGATGCAGTACCTATATCATCTATAATACTCAGTTATTTGTTCTTTTGGATTGAGATGACTTTTGGTACCTATCATATTGTTTGGGCAGATTCCAACCACACTGAAGGTGGAAAAGGCTTGCAATCCATTCCTTCGTATATCCAAAGGCGCAAATCCGGCCATCATTAAAGATTGCAACCACAAAGCAGATGATGCGAAGCCCTTGGTATCATCCAAGCAAGCAAAGGATAATTTTTAGAAAATTTTATATGAAGACTTATTCTGTATAGAGTAGGTTAATGAATCCAACTGTGGAATAATATATGGTTGATGCTATCTTCTCAATATCATTATGAATTTTGTTTGAATTCTTGCTTGGTGTCAAGTCAGTTACTTGATAAGCTTGTTAAGCATGCTGCTGTATCTTTAGTTAGTTCTTGTTAGTTTGTTGTGGAGCATTGCATCTTTAGTTAGTTTCTACTAATGTTTGTTAGTAGAAGACAATTAGTAATTAAATGTTTTGCACATGAATTGTACTCATTTATTACTGTGGTTATTATTGCTTTATATAAGTTTATTAATTTTGATGTTGGAGCATTTATGTGTTTTGTATAGATATCACTATTAAATAGAATTTGGAGGCATAATTTAATTTTTTTTTTACAATTTGCGACGGATTTGCCACGGAAGGTGTAAGAATTTGCCATGACTTTGCGACGGATTTGCCACGGAAAAATTTGCCACGGATTTGCGACGGAAAAATTTGTCACGGAAAATCTGTGGCAAAGCGTTTGCGACGAGCGCTTTTGCCACCAAAATATGACCATCGCAAATCCGTGGCAAATTCATATTTGCGACGGGAATTTGTACATTTGCCACGGGAATGTCCGTGGCAAACCACTGATTTTCTTGTAGTGCAAGCTTCATAAAGACCTTCAAAAAGACAACAAAAAAACATAATGTTATGTAATGTTTTGTAATAACTACATTGAATCTAAATAGAAGACACTTTACCTGTACAAAGTGTTTGTGTTGTGGTACCAAAAGGATGTTGAACTGTCGGACACTTCTGAATGGTGCAACATTAAAAGGAAAATTTTTGTAACAACAATTAGGTGACCAACAAGTCAGGACGACTTTGTACTTGTTACTGATTAGATACCCCATATCTGGTGTAGTCATCCAATTATCTTCAATATTATTCCAATGATGTGCCCTCAACAACGCCTTCATAAAAAATGTGACCTTACCAATACCACCATACAGTCAAGTGTAGAAGTCATTGTATAAGTTAAACTCCTCCATCAGATCAGTTCTGACTGATTGCCAAGCCTCCTCACCCCTACCAAGAAATGCAGCAATACATCAGAATCCACAATTTCCATCACCTACCACATTAACAATTTTTTCAACATAGGAACGCATGTATTCTGGCATCACTACAACATTTGGACCCTATGGCAACGCCCAAAATTGTAACTTCAAAAAAACCGTTGCCTTATCCAACAATGGCAACGGTTTTTTTGAAGTCGTTGCCCTTTCATTTTTTTTAATTTTTTTTTCAATGACAACGGCTCAAAACCGTTCCCATAAAGTCTATCGCAACGGTTTTTTGTTTATGCTTTAGGCAACGGCTCAAAACCGTTCCCATAAAGTCTATCGCAACGGTTTTTTGTTTATGCTTTAGGCAACGGCTAAAAAACGTTGTAGTAGAAGAAGTATTAAAAAATAAAAAAAATTGAGCGCTAAATACACCGATCTCTCGCATTCTCAACTCTCTCTCTCTGAACCTCTCCTCTCACTGAACCTCTCACATTGAACCTCCATCTTCCTCGTCACCTTCTTTTGCTCGCCGCCATCATCTTGCTCGCCGTGGCCTTCACTACAAAGGCATGCAATTCATTTCATACTCACGCTCGATCGCTCATTCCACGATGACCCAGTTCGATTTTCCACGAACCCTAATCCCTTCCTCATTCTCGATCTCCTCTTCATCTTACTGAATCTCTCTTCTCTCGAACTGAATCTCTCTTCCGATCCCAACATCTCTCTCTCGGTGTGTGATTTTTTTTTTCCAATTTTTCATTGTGATGTTTCACTCTCAACGCTTTCTAATTTTCTTTATTTTGAGTTCGAAATTGATTCGTTTCGTTTTTTCTTCAAATTTTCAGGAATAGTTCGAAGCTTTGAATTTAGGTTTCAAGTTTGAAGTTGCTCAAACTCAGATTTGTTCTATTCAGGTAAAGATTCTATTTTAGCTTGGTATTTTTCCTCAAGGTTGCTTAGGTCTTAGTTTGTTTATCACTCCCTGTACTCACCAGATATTTACTTATATATTACATTCATTTTCTACATTTTAATTTCTAATCAAGAAGGAAAGACTGTATATAGGTTGAAATCATGTTGTAATTTCATTGCTAACTTTAAATCCTCTTTCTGAGTAAGGTTATGCTTTTAACAAAATATCATTGTTCTATTTCTTCCCATTATATTTTGTTTGTAGTCGATATTGTTGTTATCTATATATGTGCAAAAGAATTGGGTACAGACGTACAGTATGCTTCAAACATTCAGTTGATATGCAGTCCAAAAAATTACAGCTATATATGGACTTCTGTTTTTGTGTTTGTGTTTGTTGAATTGCTCTCTACATTGTTCAAGATGAACATGTATGATAGTGCGATTGCGATATCAATGATTATGGTCAAGATACTTGTTATCTCTCGATTCGCGTTTGTACTAATTTTGTGATGATACCGTTGTTGTGATTGACTCTATGTTGTTGTGATTAAGTCTTGTTCTTGATTGATCTGCACAAATCCTAAGGTAGCATCTTTGTTTTGTGGTGTATTTTGTTTAAAACTCTATTTGAGATGGTTAAATTTACAGTCATACTGAATTTGAGAATGAAAACTTCTATGGTTCTATCAAATTAGTGGCCTATGCCTAGATCATTTGTGAAAAAATATATGCATAAGGCTGTATCAAGGCTTTTGTCAACGTGCTCTGTTTTAAAAGGATATTGTTACAAGTGTGAATTAGCATGTTTAAATTAAGGTATAGATGCAAGGCCATGCAGTTTCATTGTATGCAGAGCATAATCAAGTAAAAAAAGTTCATGGCTCATTTTATTTTGGTTACTCTAACAAGTGTTCTGTTTCTTCTACCCTTTTGTTGGTATTGTTAATTTAACCTTTTAAAAAAACCAAGATCGTGAATGGATTACTAATATGTTTTCAATGTAAAACAACTTATTATTATTTTTATACTCAAAAGAGGGACCGTGGCTTTGGTCCATTTTTGATAATAAACAAGAGCAACACAAAGGAAGGAAAGATCAGTATATAGGTTGAAATGATCTTGCATGAAACTCTCTCGTGTTCTCAAACTGTCTCGAGTCTTTGAGACTCTTTCTCTCTCTCTCCTCTTCCTCACGATCCTCTTCGTTTTCCCTTCCCCTCACACAAAACCGAACGAAAGTTTTTAATGTAAGTTTTTAATTACTATAGAGCATTGTTCAATTCATGGTTTGTAGATTTGGGCAGCCCATCAAAGTTAATGTAAATTTTTAATTACTATAGAGCATTGTGTTTAATCGAGCTTTCTTATTTGGCTGAAATTTTCTGGAGTTTTCTTATTTTTGTTATCTTGACTTACTAAGTTGGCCTTGCATCTCATTGTATTAAGGTATATGATTTTCTATTCATGTGACACTAATTGGTGTGTAGAAAAAATTAGATGTAATATTCTCGGTTTCTTGTTCAATGAATTGTATACATCTTTCTCTTGTTTGGATAATTTTGAGATATAAGTGTAAATAATGAATATATAACAAGGTGGGCTTATGCTACCTAGTTTTGTTGCTTGCCTTGCCACAAGCTGTTGTAGCTTCGAGTAAAACACACATAGTCATGGATTTTGTTTACTAAGTGAGTTCTTAGTTTGAGTAAGGAAACTTGACAGAGTCACTGTAGTCTAATATCTTGGATTTCTCAATTTCCTACCACTAGGCAAATATATGCATAAATCGATATGTATCATTTAATAAAGTTTACTATATATTGGGAACAAAATTGGGTCATGAATATTATCTCTCGCTTCTAATCTTGGAGTGTACTAATGGTGGTGTATGGGAAGGTGTTTAAATTAGTGTCTAATTTTATCTCTGCTTCTATTTCTCTTTTAGTTTTTTGAATTTTGATCCTATATGGAAGAGAATATTTTATCTATTTTTGTTTTTGTATTTTTGTCTTTATTCTCGCTCTCTCCCGTAAGTTGTATGAGTATTTTGGATTGTGAAGATTGTCAAGTAATATTAATCTGCATTTCTGCTTCCAAGATTGTTCTATGCAGATTGTGAATTTTGTGATGCATTTTCAATTTCATAGAACTTTGATTTGCTTGGATGGTCATTCTTTGAGAGGATCTAGTTATGGTAAAGTTTTAACTCTATACATTCATGATATATTTGCTTGTGAGTTTTGTGTTTTTATTTATTTATGGTTTTGAGTCTTGTACAATCCAAGCAAGACTTTCAATGATGGTTTGGTGTGAATGGTATAAGAAAGACCAAAAAAAGGTACGAGAAAGAATCGAGACATGTTGTGTGATATCTTGAGAAAGAAAGAAATGGAAAGAAATGAGTGATATCCACGATATTTGTAGTTTCCAATATAAAGGATCGATTGATTTATGTCAAAAATAAATAATATAAAGGACTGATGTAATCCTTACACACACACCCACACACCATATATATACATATACTTATTTGCATATATCAAGTGTATATAGACCAATATATGCATGCTTCTTAAAATATCAGATTTTGAAACATGTTAATGTCCCTATAGATGCTAACTGGATGCACATTTTGTATCAGGTTTGCCACCTCTTCAAGAGTCTTAACTTGAAGAGAATCTAGTTTTTAAGGTGCAAACATGTATGTTAAGATGTTTACTAAATGAGGTCTTAGACTAGGTAGCTTGACAGTTCTTAGACAAGTTAGGATGTTTACTAAACGAGTTCTTAGTTTTTTGAATTTTGTTCCTGTATGGAATCTCTGAGAATGACACTCTTCTTTTGGCTTCCTTCATGATTTCTTTTTCAATTTTAATGAATAGCTTCCTTATATTGAAATTACAAACTCTATTGATGTGTTTATAATACTTGTATATATGGTTATTGATGCTATAGTTAATTTGGTTGCAACAACTATTTTTCATGAAAGCTAGTATAATTTTGTCCACGTATCAACAAGGTTAGTAATATTTAGACTAATTTGTAACTTGTGTGGAATAATTTTAGACTAATTTGTACTTGTCTTTTTTCTGTGCATCATGTACTGTGTAGAAGAGGCACTATGGATTTTAAATTGATCTTTGTTGGGTGGAGAAAATTTTCATCTTCCATGGGGTCCCTGTCCTTCAAACAAACAGGTAATTGTATTTAGAGCATTGTTATGTTAATGGCAATGTTATTAACCTTTCATTTTAGACAACTTATCTTATTAGCATATAAACTATAGAAGTTCATGTCAATTTGGTCATTGTTGTTTATGTGTGTGCAGAAAGTTCAGAAGGAAAGAAATGATTAAGCACAAGACCAATTCACACAGCCCTGTTAATGGTTAAACATTTAATTAATCAAGAAACAAATGATTGAAATATAGGAGTGTGTAGTGACATTATATTGTGGTTAAACTCTGATAAATAGCCTTATGCAAGGCTTGGCTAATTGTTTGTTTGAATTACTTGTCTCTATTTCTTTTTGGAGTATACTTTGCTTAGAGCTCTTATTTTTGTGCGAGAAACTTCAAAAGGAAAGAAGGATGATTGACAAGCAACAACTCCAATTGAAACGGTTAATATGTTGGCTTTTACAAGTGATGAGCATGTACTTAGTCTCTTCTTATGTTGATGGGATTATATTTAAGTAGCTTTTTCCTCAATATATTGTGAATATGTTGGTTGTTTGCACCAAAAATAAAGTAGGAATTTAGGGTGAGTAGGTTTCAATATGACATGTTATTGGTTTGTGTAATTTAACAATTTTTGTTTTAAATTTGAATGATATTACACTTAGTTTTGTTCTCTTGCATATGGATAAAATCTGGATGAAATGGACATCCACAAATTCATTAATTTTTTTATTTTTATTACTTATGGCAGCGGTTTTAAAGCGTGGTGTATGATATGAATAGGCAACGGTTTTGTCTTAGACATCGGTTCGTAATCCGTTGTCATTTATTGCAACGGTTTTGCCTTGTTCCCATAGAGTATTTCAAAAACCGTTGCCTTTGTGCCATCAAAGGCAACGGTTTGTGATGGCGTTGCCTTTCTTTCTTTGAAAAACCGTTGCACTGAAGAATAAGCAACGCTCGCGATTACAGCGGTTTCAAACCGTTGCCAAAGGCAAAGACAACGGTTTTTTGGGATTACGCAACAGTTTTTGAGCGTTGCCATAGGGTCAAAATGTTGTAGTGCATCTCTATTATGTATGTATTAAAAACATCAATAGGTGCAGCATCCATATCTGTAACAATAGGATTCAGTGTAAGAGCAGGAGCTGATGTCAAAGTAAGAGTTGGTGTCAAAGTAAGAGCTGTTGAAATAGTAGTAGTACGTAGCAGCTTCTGTAACAATAGGTGTGGGTGTTGGTTTCTTATGTAGTGGAGGAGTAGGGATTGTAGTAGCACTGTCAGCTTGAGTTCTCTTTTTGCTCTGTGATGGATTAGGTGTTGGACACGTTGACAAAGTAGGAGTGGAACCCGAATTGTGTGGGTTTGTAGGCGTTCCACTCCTACTTTGGGGAGTAGGGCGTTTACGAGATTGAGCAAAACATCCACTAGATGAACCTGGGGGGAGTCAAATTTGTCATCTACATGCTCCCAAAAGCACTTGTCTCGCATTGTTGAGTAATCAACTTTCCCTTTCTTATCTTTTTTTGGTGCTGCCTTTGTAATGATCGTATCCGGAGGTGGACACATGGAAGTCGTGTCTGGGAATGCCAATTCACGTGCTTTTGCCTTCATCATAACTCTACCGGCGTGATCAGAGGCCTCAAACCTTCTTTTGATAGCTTCAAGTTCAATGTCGAGACTCAACTCATCATCCACTACCTCTGTCTGTATTTTGAAATTCAACCTCTACCAATGTTGGTGAATCAGGCTCAACGGAATTGGAGTGCAGTTCATCATAACCCTACAAAATAAGCGACGTTGATATAGTAACAACCCATCAAAACAAGTCGAGTTAGTAGACATAATAACAAGATAAGTGTTCATCATACCTAGAAAGCTCACATGCACATGGTAGTCTGTGTGTGGTCCTGAGCGTGCATCGACATAATGATGGGTTAAGTGAAACGGACCCGGTCTGCTACATCTCCTCCAAAATATGGTCTATAGCATTAGATGAAAGTAAACCCTAATTTCATCAAAAAACTTCTTCTTCAAGTGTGGAACTTTCAGACTATGCTCAAAGTGCATTTTAATGTCAGAATGTTGTATCCTAAGCATGGTCTGCATTCCATCCCAGCACTTACACAAATCTCCCCTACAGTCTCGTAATATTTGCTTCAAGTGAGAGTGTGCAGACTCAACTCTGTTGGTGGTAGTGTTGCTAAGGTGCATATGTTTATTTATCCATGCATCAATAAATTTTTCCTTGAAGGGGTCTAGCCAGGTGGTCTTCACATCTCGTATGATGGCGGGATAAGGTCCTGCCAAGTCGTTAAACAGATCCAACTCATAATCATACTCTTCTGTAGTCTTCGCATGGACAACAGATTGAAATGCACCCATAATGTCATTAACAATAGTTTGGTCTTTCACAATGTCATTAAAAACACACTTAGAGTAAGTGTGCTCTTTCACATAAGTTGTATTTAAGATTATTGTATCTACAGGTATTAACTAGGAATAACCAAACTATTCAAGATTCTAACATGGTAAAAATCTCACAAACGCTTCCTAAATTGAGTTTGGATTCTCACAAGTACTTGTGAGACAATTTCGAAAAGAGAGTGACACAAACAAAAAAATAATGATATTTATTACATTTATTATTATATTGAGCTTGTCACCCTCTCTCCGAAATTGTCCCACAAATACTTGTGCGGATATGCACTCTTAAATCTTACTCGTAGTCAAAGTGACCCAATTAAGGCATATAACCAGACAATTCATAAATAACATGAACAACCAAACCAGATAAACAACCATTCATATTAAAACCACTCAATTCATCAAGTCCAAATATCCAACAAGTCACATTCAATTCATCAAAAAAACAATCGCAATTCATGATGTTATCATTCAATGAAATCAACTATACCAATATCAACATGAAAAATACAATTATTTTATGTCTCCTTGCTCCTACAAGGGTAATTAGCTATTCGTAACACATTCAAAATAGAAGTTTCTAATTCTCTTGCAATGATACTAATGAGACACCTCAATCATGTCACCGAAATCTGTAAGTATCCCTTTCTCATACGAATCAACAACCCTCTTCATACCTCGAAAATTAAAATTTACAATATCTATGAGAGTGAAGGAAATTCGCATACAAGGAAAAGTTCAAGTACCCAACAGACACTCGAAAATTTATGGGTCATACGGGAAGCGAAGAGCAATTGTAAAAAAATATAAAATCAATCTCAAATAATTTTTGAAAATTTTTATAGCTGAGAAGAAATAAAAAGGAAGCCAGAAAAATGATTGAAAAATGTCTTATCGAGAAATTTATATTTAAGAAGGAATTTCTATTTATCAATTTTAAAGGAGAAATTTGTTCCTTTTAATTTTTCATTTTGATGGTTTAAACTTTAAAGTTAAATTAATCACATATTTTTCATTTATAACTTTAATTATTTATCATTGAAAGAGAAATAAGTTTATTCCCAACCACCTTTTCTTGGTTGGGAATACAAGAGGATCGCCCCACTTGGAATTCCCTATCTAAGGCTTTGGAGGAGTTGAAATTGCGCTTCACTTTTAAGTTTGGGAATGGAGAAACTAATGTGTGGTCTCAACCATGAGTTCCTTAGTCTTTTGTAGAACTTGATTTGCAGCTTGAGTCCTAAGTTGGTTCCTAATATGCCTGATGTGTGGTCCTAGAATTCCTCTATGTGTGGTGTTTATTATACAAAATTCACTACAACAGATTTAAGGATGGACAACGCTTTTTTTTTTTTTATACATGGCGTGACTTTTGAAATACGCTAAACGTGACACTGTTGATTCCACTCTAACAATGGGCAGCGCTCCCTAAAAAGCGTCACCCATTGCCCAAACGCGTCCGCCGATAGCGGTAGATTCCTAAAAAGCGCCGCACATTGTCCAATGTGTCCTCCTATAAGCGAAGACTTCATTAAAAGCGATGCCAATTGCCCAAACTTGTCCACCTAAAGGCAGCACTTTCCTAAAAGCGCTGCCCATTGTTTAATTTTTTTAAATTTTTTCTTCTATTTTTGTGTATTTTCTTTTTTATATTTGCAATTTACCTAGTCATATACAACCAATAGCACTAGTGGAAAAAAAGCTTTTCATATCGGTTAAAAACGGCTTTTCATATCGGTTGTTGAACCGATATAGATAAAGGAGATATTAAAAAAAGGCACTTATGATATCAGTTGTCGAACCGATATGGAAAATATTTTTAATATCGGTTCAACATAGACCCGTTATGAAAAGTAAGTTTTTTAAGCCAATTTAAGTGTTTTTTTATATCAGTTTTTTAGTTCAACCGATATTAAAAATAACTTTTTATATCTGTTATCAGAACCGATATTAAAATTGGAGTTTTTTTAAAAAAAAATAAATAAATAAAACTGATCATCATATACAACTTCAAATTGTTTTTTACCAAAAAAACCTCAATTGTTTCCATAAAAATTACAATCTATATATTACAAAATCTTCAACACAATCTCAATTGTTTTTACATTTTCAAC
The DNA here is from genome assembly GCA_020916435.1 of Oxytropis ochrocephala. Taxonomy (NCBI): domain Eukaryota; kingdom Viridiplantae; phylum Streptophyta; class Magnoliopsida; order Fabales; family Fabaceae; genus Oxytropis; species Oxytropis ochrocephala. The sequence continues at coordinate 22,521,614 of CM037088.1, forward strand.
TAATATAGTAATTGTGAAAATCACAATGGACCATAATCCTCCACCTGATCCTGCCACGGAAACTGCATGCATGCGCCTCCCAATCCACTCATGTCAACAAACACTCTGACCATAACTAATTCGTGTGGTGACCTACATAAATAAACAGAACGAAATGTTATCAAGGAGATCTTATATTACAAGAAGTGAAAGTTCTGGAGCGAGAGAGCGGAGCTGGTTTTGTGAAGCTGGAGCGAGAGAGCGAAGCTGGTTTTGTGAATGAGAGAAACGAAGAAGGAGCGTTCTGTGAGTTCTCTAAACGCATGTTCTCTGAGTGAGAAACGAAGAGGCGCTCACGACTAATGAAATTCACTTTCAATATCGGGTTACACTAGAGCAGATATAAAAAATGCATATTAGCTGTCAAAACACATTTTCTATAACGGTTAAGATAACGACCAATATTAAAAATGTCATCAAAGTTTCAAAATTGCCACCGCCTCCCTTTTAATATCAGGTAGTTTTCTTAACCGATATGGATTCATGATGTAAAATGTGTTTTTTCCAAGTGTAGAATCCAATCAAATCCATATATGTATACTTAACCACACATATATAAACTAGCTAACAACAAATTACAATACATGCACCTAGATGAACCAAAACAAACTCTCTATATCCAAATGCACCAATATGTCAACATATGTATACCCAACAAGATGAACCAAAACAAACTATTACGTTATCTAATTCATATGTGTCCAAAACTAGCTAGGAACTTACAATATATGAACCAAAACTAGCTAGCTAACAACTTATATGTATCCAAATCAAACTCTAAAAAAGCGGAGACATAACCGCACCACTCTCCCCTAAACTCAGCAAGCTGCTCAACAGAGTATGTGTGTTAAAACCATTAAACTTAAACAAACATCTTCTGAGGGCGAAATCTTGGTGTGGTCTTTATTACTCTTCCTTCCTATTTAGGCTTGCTTTGTAGGTACTGGACTGGAATATCCACAAATTCATTCATCCAAGCATCCAAGCAAAACAATACATCTAATGCTAACATTAGGGATCTAAAAAAACTAAAAATCGCTCGGAAACATAAGAAAAGTAAACAAAGTAAAGCAGAAAAAGAACACGGTCAACACGGTCAGGTGTGAAAGCACCAGTATAGTTCTTAAAAGAGTGAACAATACACTTCCCTTCAATAGTATGAGCACTTTGAACATCAAAATGGTCGGACAAAAACAGTTCCTTTGCTCCATGAAACTGTCTCCGTCCTCCAATAGACTCTTCAGGCCTATAATACCATCTCACACGAGAGAAAGAGGGGAAAGTTTGGGTGAAGAGCCGAGAGAAGGAATGTCAGCTGCTGCTGCTGTTGTTCGAAGAACACCGAGAGAAAGAGGGGAGGGAAACAAGTGTGTTGAAGAAAAAAAATTGGGAAAAACAGCACTTTCTAAAAAGTGTTGGGCATTGCCATGTGCGTTTTAGGGAAAAACAACGCTTTTTAAAAAGCGTTGCGTGTTATACAATAAGTCGTATTTAATAAAAAGCGTTGGGCATTGCTTGTCCGTGTTATGCCAATACGCAGCGTTTCTAGTAAGAGTGCTGCTTATTGCCTCTCCGTTAGCAACCCATAATCAACGCTTGTGCAGATTTCTTGGCGAAACTTGGAGCTCATGGGAACTCTACTTTCTCGGTTTTGACAACTCCACCTAGGGACTTGGTTAATTTGATTGTTGTTGATGTTTTAAGGACGCAGTTCGTAAGGCTTTAGGCATTCTTTTTGTTTTTTTCTCTCTATTTTAACATTTGAAAGTATTAATATAATTTTATTTGTCAGCAGAAGTATGAATTTAAATAATAATAATAATAATAACCCTATGAAATAAATAATCTTAAAAGTACATTAATTAAAAGTCAGCTAGACGTATTAATTTAATTGAAAGTATTAATTAGGAAGAATGTGAGTTTGTTAATATTAGTTGAAAGCATTAATTATTTATTTCTCAATAGCGGTTTACTAACTTCTTATTATAGAGAGAAATAAGAGTGGTGAGTAATAGAGAATGAAATGTATCATAGTGAAAAGATTTATCATTTTATTAAAAATAAAAAATAATTTTTTTAATTTGTGTAAAACAACCTTTTTTGACAAATTGTGTAAAACAACCTTAACAACAAATAAAAAGAAGAAAGATAGTTTAATTTTGTAACTACTAAAAAAATTAATTTAGTGACCAAAATTAGCGACGGTAAAGTTGAAATTCATCGCTAATTATGGTGTCACAAAATTTATTATTAGAATTCAAGACAGATTTTGAATTTTAATCACTAATTTTCCTTCTCTAATTTCATTTTTAGTAGTATTTTTTAAAAAATTCTTTGTTTTTTAGGTTATTCTTTTTAACATGTTTTTGAGGTTGTTTTATACAAAGAAACGAAATCAATTAGTGCAGTAACTTTTAATAAAGTTATTAGTATTTTTTCCCCTATGATACCGATTATTGGTTATTGCTCATTACACATACTTTTCTCTATTTAATAAATAATAAACAATTAATTAATATAATTTTAAACTAGAAAAATGACAAATATGAAAAGACAAGTAAAGGAAAATTAAATAATAGATAATTAATAAATAATAATAATAACAATACTAATATTTGCATAAAAAAAAACGATACTAATATTAATGCCACTATTTAATTCCTTTAGAAAGAATATAAGAGTACATTAATTAAAAGTCGTTTTTTTGGTAATAAAAGAGGGAATCAATCGAAAACAACAAAATGAAATTAGCAAGTCCTAATGTTTCGAGCACTAGCGCCCCGAATATGCCATCAAAAATCTTAGGGCGGAGGCCCTCAGGGAGCTCCTCTAGGAAAACTATGTCTATGGTGTCCACACTGTAGTTCACCTGCCAATCTGCGCAACTGTTCCTTTCCTTTCAAGCATGCTTTATGTACATCTCCTAGTCACCAGCCAAGAGTCTCCGTATACGTTTAACAATGGTGGGAGTGTCCTTTGCATTTCTATCTTCCCTGAGTAACATGTCGACGAGAGTCTTAGAGTCGTTCCTAATCACCAACTTTGCAATGCCAATTTGTCGTGTCATCTCTATTCCAATCCACACCCCCCACAATTCCATTTGAAGGGCAGAACAAGTGTCAAGCCTTCTAACATATCCTCTGATCTACCTCATGTTGGCATATCTCAAAAGACCACCATACCGTGCTTGGTTATATCCACTGTTACAAGTCCCATCGAAATTCAGTTTGAACCAACCCTCAGAGCTTTGCCATATAACAAGCGCTATATCGCTACTATAAATAGCAAGATTAATGTGAGTGAAATTGATGATGTCTTCTACATACTTGAAGACCAAAGTCACATCATTAAATGGCCTCTAATACCAAGTCGTAACCATAAATGTTGTATGCCAAGGATGACCTTGAACTGAAGATGATCTAGATGAAAGATCGATGAATATCCAAGTGTTTCCAGCAGTTGCAAAGAACGTTTCAACCTCCTTAGATGGTAAAACGCTTAATCATATGCGAGTAGCATAGACATAGTCCTGAATGGCATGCATTTGGGTTTCCTCCAATTGATTACAATCTTGACATATTGGTGAGATAGAATCATTCCACTTACGTCTTCTAGCATGGTGGGCGACGAGCCAAATGAAGCTTTGAAGACGATGTGGCCCTTGCAATTTCCAAATAAGGTTCCAATCGCCATCTATAGGGGCTTGCTCATGGCAAAAGAAGGTGTAGGACCTCTTAGTAGTGAATTGGAGCTTTGAGGTGCCTCTCCACCCAATATGGTCTGGAATAACTCTTACTGATAGCTCTATTTTATATAGAGTTATTCATTCATTTAAATTTAGATTATTGTTTATTTTCAAGTACATTAATATATAAATATAGCTCATTTAGTAAGAAACAACATTTTAAGGATTCAAATAGATTAGGACAATAAAATAGGAAAAATGCATATATCTTGTTAGTTTTGATGTTTTTTTCAGTGCAGCTACTTCAGGTGTTCCCACACTGGTTACACTAGGAGCACCCACACTGCCTACACCTATTAAACCAGCACTTTGCACCAAAACATCCAAGGACCAATTTGATGCTTCCACACTTGATATGTGACGTCATGCCTAGTCATATGGAATAGAGCCACTTGCAAAATTCGGCGATCACGATCAAAAGCAAGTTGTAAAGCTCACTTATTAATCTCAAGGACATGTGGCACTTCCTTATTGGACCACCCCATGTGAACTTCATGCAAAGCAACAATTTGAGCCACTTGCTCAATGGGAAGTTTGCAACTAACCATGGTTAATTATCTCAGCTGATATTTCGCGCCAAAGGAAACCTTCCAAAGGAGGAAAACTCTCTTGCCTATAAATAGAAGCCATATCTTCACTTGCAAATCATCCTTCATCCAATTCTTCAAAGATCACTTAGTTTAGTTTATTTGTAGCTTAGTTTTAGTTTGTATTTACGTTTCTGAATAGAAGGAAGGAAAGGAGGTGCTTGACAACCACTCTCTTCACTTCTACTTGGAGGAAACTTCTGTAAGGATATCATTTCGTACTTCAACTTGGGAAACTCATGCAAAAGAGCTCCTATTTGTGTAATCTCTATCCTTTTGAGTTCTTTTGTTATGTTACTCATTTGATTATGCTCTTTGCAGATTCTCTCTATTATATTATGAGTAATATGAGCTAATTTCCCTTAGTTGAGATGTTGTAGCCTTGTAATGAACTTCTAAGTAAGTAATGGTTTATGTAGTGTATGCATTTTAACTCTTGTGTAATACTTCTTTCAAAACTTATTATGGAATTGATCACTTTAGAATAGTTAAACTTGTAGCAGCAGATATGGGTTACATTTAAGACATCAAGAGTTAATAAGAATGAGTGTTTATAACAATATATTTGTTAAACTAGCTTTAATAAGGAATTACTTGTTAAAACCGTGTTAAGTCCTAGACATAGGATAACATAGTTCTTAGGGTGATACAGTGGGAGCTTAAGAGATAGGAGTGAACCTATTTAGCATGCTTAGACATAGGAAGCTTGTAATGAAACTCTGAAGAAAGTGAGTGAAAGGCACACACTATTGCAAATGCATCCAAAGGTGTACCCACATCGCATACTCCACTAAAACACTTAGAAGTGATTTACTTGTTGGTGAAAACATCTCAACTACTTTATCTCACCGATTCCTTACACACATTTATTGTTTATATTGTTTTTATAAACTTTGAACACTCCAACCAACTGTGAATAGTGTAGACACACTAAGTGTACACTCTGAACTTTACAAAGCTTTACATAATCCCTGTGGATTCGACCTTTTCTTATCATTATATTACTTGTGTGACTATGTATACTTGCATACTATTTTCCACACCACTTACCATGTTGACAATTGAAGTAGGAAAGAAGTTCGCAAGAGTGTTGACGTCCCAATGTCCATTACCATCAGTCAAGTCAGCCAAAGTAGGTGTATCCAAAACCTGATCAGAATCATTGTGATTCATAATACTTAGGCTCTCTCTCGATAGCCACTTGTCTAGCCAAAAATTCATATTTCTTCCATTCCCCCACCTTCAAGGTCACATTTTGCATCAACTTGTTCCAACTGGAGTGTATAGCCTTCCACAGAGGAGATTCAATAGGCTTATGGTCCTTATGCTCGAACAACAATTCCTGCCATATTTGCTTATTAAAACTTGGCACTATAAGTCTTGTGGGTTATTGAGAAGTCCCCACAAAAACTTCATCAGGAACACTTCATTCATTTGTTTTGGTTGCTTAATCCCCAAGTCGCCTTCATTTCTAGGTAGCTCTAAGTATTAATTTAATTAAAAGTGTTAATTAGGAAGAAGGCGAGTTTGTTCTTATGTTAATACTCTCTTTTTTCTATTTGTTGGTTTTTAAGAAGAAATTTGTTCATTGTCGTTTTAATAATTTATGATATTTTTGTCTCAAGTAAGTAGTGTCGGGGTGGGGGATAACAAGGGGAAAAGTGGGCGTACCAAATTCGAACATGAAGCGTCCATAGCGTGTTTTACCACCAGACCCTACTTACCAAGATTCTGTTTTTTTTTTGTTACATAAGTTTTAGGGTGAGGGGGTTCAATGCGGAGAAAACCTACAATTTGTTTGATCAATTATGAATGAAATTACATTTCCCTCACCCCAAAGGGGCTAGTGAGGATTTGAACCCGGGACCTCCCGAATACAATTTCTGTCATGCTCCACTAGACTAGCCCATTGGTTACTTCTGAGGTTTCGATAGTTTAAGATTACATTTTTTAACAAAAGAAATGATTATGGAGTCTCGTTAAAATCTTCTGATGCAAAATTCTCCTTAGGGAAAAAATATCAAAAAGGAAATAGTACTCCCCTACCATTTATTGATAAAAAATGGAAAAGATACAAAAGACATGAGGGACTATGTCAATACCCATTATTAACAAAAAAAAAAATACAATCAAAGGGAAAAAATAACAATCCAATTAAAAGGAATCTAGTCCAAAACAAATTAAAATTAACATCACTAACAATCTTTGCAGCACACCAAAAATAGAATGCCAGAAAGTGACATGATTCTCATTAAATGATGTGGCGCCCAACGTAGGCACGACAACATGTGGCTGACACGTTAATTAATAAGCCACATGGCTGCCACATCATTATTTATTTAATGAAAAATTATAACTAAAACAAATTAAAAAACAAAAATTAAGAGCATTGTTTTCCAGCAACAACAACATTCCAGAAGCATCAGAATCCCCTTCAATCTCACTTCTTCTCCCACTCTCTTCTCTCATCTGCATCCTAGTCCCCTTTCCAACAACAACAATAATTTCTGTGCAGAACTACAGAAACGCTACTGCTTCTTCTCTTAGATTATGTTCATCATCTTCGAATCTTGAACTAACTTCATTTTTGAATTCTCTACACTGTTGATGCAATTGAATCCTATTTTCCATCTCTGATTCGATTTTGCTTTGATTTCAGAAGAGAGATGGAGGAACAAGAATGATAGAAGAGAGATGGAGAACTTGGATTGTGAAATTGGGATTAGGGTTCTATCTTGTTGCTTATATTGGAATAGTGACAGAGGTGAGAGAGAGAGAGAGAACAACGATGGTGAGAGAGTGAGAGAGAACAACGATGATGTGAGTGAGAGAGAACAACAACTTGGAAGGTCCAGAACGATGGTGAATTGAAGCTATTTGAACCTGTTTAAAGCTATTGTTGATTTCATTATGGATTTGAGCATTGAGGATTTAAACCTTCGCGGTTTTGTTCAGCTTTTTTGTTGTTGTTGTTGTTGTAAGAAGAACACAAGGGAACGACGTCCGGGAAGGGTAGCTCATTTGGTCCGGGAATTAAATATCAGTCAAATTAGTTTCTAAAGAGTACTAAAATATTCTTAAATTTTATTTTAAAATAATTAATTTGACCGATATTTGATGACTAAATTGATACTTTTCATTTTTTACAGACTAAATAGGTGTTAATTTTTGTATCTATATGGGTATATACTCTTTTTTATCGTGAAAACATGTTTTTTTTAAATATTTACAATATTTTTTTAAGAAGATATATCAAATTATTTTTTCGCTTCACCACTAAAAATTTCTGATCCGCCATTGTCTATACTCATTGTTTTACTACTCATCGCACAAATTTTTCTTCTGAAATTTAGAGTATAATTGAGAAACAACATAAATAATCTTAATCTATAAATATGATAAACAAAGATCGTTTTAGTAAAAAAAAATAAACCAAGATTGTTTGCCCAATGACATAAGCTACTCTGAGGAACAGGAGTCGACTCGATGCTCCCGAGTTTGATTCGCTAATTGCACAAACTCGCTGTTGATCGGTGTGAAATTTTGCTCCTAAATACGAACGAAGATTTGTTTTTCGTTGAAAGCATTGGACACTCCGTGAGTATGAGTAGTTAACATTGGTCCGAATAAAAAACTATAAAAATGACAAATAAGAAAAGAAAAATAAAGAAATGGGCGTGCAATGATGTTAAATCTATTGAGGGAGAGCTTTGCGCGCCTTGTCGCCTTACCTGGCTCGAGGGATTAATCTCTAGAATTGCGCGTAGAGTATACATAGTTTATACCAAAATAGGCGGTAATTTGTGATAAACGTGTTATATAAATAAACTCCATTCTTTAATTTCCTTAAAAATGATATAAAAGTACATTAATTAAAAGTAAGGTTTATGGACTAGTCGAAAAAATTTGGTTTGGAACAATACAAGGGAGACAACGACGTCAATTTTCCTTCGAGGCAACCAATTCCTTGCGGATCGGTGGTGTCGCTTCGCGAAATTCATAGCAGCGCAATTTGCTACATCTCAATTCCAAAGAAGTAGCAATAAAGACAACATACAAAGCAGCAGCAGATCTTGGCGTAAACCCTCTTTGGGTTTTGTTAAATGTAATGTTGACGCCGCATTTGATGACGCATTTGTGAATCGGGTTGGCTTTGGTTTGTGTATCCGAGATGTTCATGGCTCTTTATTCTTCGCTAAGAATCACTCCTTTGTGCCGGTAGTTGAGGTCTACAGGCGAAGTGCTTGGCTTATTAGATGCCATGGAGTGGATGCGTGAACTTAATTATAAGGACGTCGTTTTTGAACTTGATGCTAAAGTTGTTGTGGATGATTTCAACAAGCAATCCTCTTTTCTCTCGGATTATGGTTCTATTTTACAATCTTGTAGGGAGTTGTTTAGTTGTTTTAATGTAAACTCTCATGTAGAGTTCTCTAGGAGAGAAACTAACAAGGTGGCTCACACTCTGCTGCAGAAGTAGTAGCCTTGTTGTCAGTTTCTTCTCATACTTTTTTGACATACCGATATGTATCTCTTATCTTATTATGAATGAAATGAACTAGTTACCTTTGGTCAAAAAAAAGTAAGGTGTTAATTTAATGTAACCAAAAAATTATTAACATAAGTAAAAGTATTATTTTTTGACCAAAATTTTATTAAAAGTATTAACTAGGAAGAAAATAGTAAAAAAAACTAGGAAGAAGATGAATTTGTTTTTATAAATAAAATTTGACTCTTTTAATGCCATTTAATGATAGTATACAAAAAATGTTATTAATTTAATGTTGAGTATTTAAAAGTAAGGTATTAATTTAATGTAGCCAAAAAATTATTAATATAAAGTAAAAGTATTATTTTTTGACCAAAATTTAATTAAAAGTATTAACTAGGAAGAAAATAGTCAAAAAAACTAGGAAGAAGATAAACTTGTTTTTATAAATAAATTTTGACTCTTTTGATGCCATTTAATGTTAGTATACAAAAAATGTTATTAATTTAATATTGAGTATTTAAAAGTAAGGTATTAATTTAATGTAACCAAAAAATTATTAATATAAAGTAAAAGTATTATTTTTTGACAAAAATTTAATTAAAAGTATTAACTAGGAAGAAAATAGTCAAAAAAACTAGGAAGAAAATGAATTTGTTTTTATAAATAAAATTTGACTCTTTTAATGCCATTTAATGATAGTATACAAAAAATGTTATTAATTTAATGTTGAGTATTTAAAAGTAAGGTATTAATTTAATGTAACCAAAAAATTATTAATATAAAGTAAAAGTATTATTTTTTGACCAAAATTTAATTAAAAGTATTAACTAGGAAGAAAATAGTCAAAAAAACTAGGAAGAAAATGAATTTGTTTTTATAAATAAAATTTGACTCTTTTAATGCCATTTAATGATAGTATACAAAAATGTTATTAATTTAATGTTGAGTATTTAAAAGTAAGGTATTAATTTAATGTAGCCAAAAATTATTAATATAAAGTAAAAGTATTATTTTTGACCAAAATTTAATTAAAAGTATTAACTAGGAAGAAAATAGGCAAAAACTAGGAAGAAGATGAACTTGTTTTTATAAATAAATTTTGACTCTTTTGATGCCATTTAATGTTAGTATACAAAAAATGTTATTAATTTAATATTGAGTATTTAAAAGTAAGGTATTAATTTAATGTAACCAAAAAATTATTAATATAAAGTAAAAGTATTATTTTTTGACAAAAATTTAATTAAAAGTATTAACTAGGAAGAAAATAGTCAAAAAAACTAGGAAGAAAATGAATTTGTTTTTATAAATAAAATTTGACTCTTTTAATGCCATTTAATGATAGTATACAAAAAATGTTATTAATTTAATGTTGAGTATTTAAAAGTAAGGTATTAATTTAATGTAACCAAAAAATTATTAATATAAAGTAAAAGTATTATTTTTTGACCAAAATTTAATTAAAAGTATTAACTAGGAAGAAAATAGTCAAAAAAACTAGGAAGAAAATGAATTTGTTTTTATAAATAAAATTTGACTCTTTTAATGCCATTTAATGATAGTATACAAAAAATGTTATTAATTTAATGTTGAGTATTTAAAAGTAAGGTATTAATTTAATGTTACCAAAAAATTATTAATATAAAGTAAAAGTATTATTTTTTGACCAAAATTTAATTACAAGTATTAACTAGGAAGAAAATAGTCAAAAAAACTAGGAAGAAAATGAATTTGTTTTTATAAATAAAATTTGACTCTTTTAATGCCATTTAATGATTGTTACAAAAAATGTTATTAATTTAATGTTGAGTATTTAAAAGTAAGGTATTAATTTAATGTAACCAAAAAATTATTAATATAAAGTAAAAGTATTATTTTTTGACCAAATTTAATTAAAAGTATTAACTAGGAAGAAAATAGTCAAAAAAACTAGGAAGAAGATGAATTTGTTTTTATAAATAAAATTTGACTCTTTTAATGCCATTTAATGATAGTATACAAAACGCCAACCTTGGTTTGTTGGAAACTATTACTTGGTTGCGAGACTTAAGCACTCCCCGCGCCACCATTGAGCTTGACTGTAAAACGGTAGTAGATGAAATACGGGGCTCGCTCAGTCCTAACACTGAATATGACTCTATTTTAAATACTTGTCGCAATCTTTTGTCTAACCTAGAAAACTACTGTGTTAGTTTTGTTCGGAGGAAAGCCAACCTTGTTGCTCACACTCTTGCTAGAGCGACAATGAATTTTGCTAGCATCCAAGTCTTTGATCGTATTCCTTCATAATCATGTATTGCTACTTTGATTTTGAATGAGATTCCATAAGTTTTCTTTTGTAAAAAAAATGATACTAGTATACAAAAAATGTTATTAATTTAATGTTGAGTATTTAATGCTTAAGATAAAAAGTTAGTGATTCTTTTTAGACAATTAAATTAGTATGTAATTTATGTAATAACGTTAAATTTTAAATGAGATTTGCAAAAACATATGTAAATAATGAGTTACGTTATTTCAAAATACTTGTTGTGTCAAGTATGAGACAGAGTGACACATACAATAAAAAGTACTTCAATTTTTCAAAAAAAATAAGAAGTACCTAAGAAATATTATCCCCTAAATAAACAACTACTCTTTTTAATAGTGTACATTTAATTAGATTGACTTATATTTTGTGTATCATAAGAAAATAATTACTAATATTTTTACTAAAAACACAAAAGTATTTTGTTTTTGTTGAATTTTTGTAGTAAAACAACTTTAGATTGATTCATAATGAGAATTAAATGAGTAATAAATCGCTATGAAATAAATAAACTGTTGTTGGTATAACTGTTGAATACTTGATTGAATGGAGTAATCAAAGGCAGGTACACTTTTGGTTTCTCGGTCTTATAAATTCTACTTCAAGTCACTCTTTCCCAGACTTTTCCGTTCTCCTCTCTCTCTCTCTCTCTCTCTCTCTCTCTGTCACTCACAAGCGTCGCACACTGCAACAACTCTCATCATCATCGCATCAATCAGTCCTCGTCATCCCTTTCCCGATCGAACCAACAACTCGCATTCCACCAATGGATTCTCGTTCTGCGCCACCGCCAACAATGATGATGGGACCCGCCTCTTACGCTCCTCCGACCAACTCATCTTCCATGATCAGCCCTAATTCTTCAACCAACAACATCATGGCCCCCGCCACCGCCGCTCGATTCCCTTTTCCGACGCATTCGCAGCCGCCCTCTGAGCCTTTCACTGTCACGCACGACGGATCCTCGTCGCCGTCTGGTATCGCCAAGAAGAAGCGAGGCCGGCCAAGGAAATACTCCCCCGACGGCAACATTGCCCTCGGTTTGGCCCCCACTCATGTTTCCCCTTCCCCCTCATCCGCCGCTACCCCTGCCGGCGATTCTGGCTCCACCGAGGCTACTCTGAAAAAGCACAGGGGTAGGCCTCCAGGCTCCGGGAAGAAGCAGTTGGATGCGCTTGGTACTTGTTATTGTTGCTTTTATTGTCTCGTTATTATTTTTATGCGCTTATTTGAATGTGACTGATTGTGCGTTTTGTTTTGTTGTTGTTGTGATGTGAAGGTGCTGGTGGGGTTGGATTCACTCCTCATGTAATCTTGGTGGATGCTGGCGAGGTAATACTTTCTCTTGTTGTTGAGCTTGTGAGATTGTTGGCTAGTATCTATTCCAATTGCTTGGTTATATAATAATTTATATGTCTTCTGCATTTTTGTTAGTGAATTTTGTGACTGAGTATTTGAAATTAACACTTTTTGATGAGCAAACATTAATTCACTTTTTGCACAGGACAATTACATCACACATCTTGAGTCATTTGTTTGTAGACCATCGCTGTTTCCCATACAAAATCCTCAGGAGCCACCATGTTGTGATATTTCCTTTGTTGTTTCCTCCTTAGAAAGGACAATAAAACCTCAGTTTTCAAATTGTTTTAAGTTTTAGACTTCATGAATTGCACTGTTAGTGTTATGTAGATTCACCGTGATTTGAACTGTGACATGGAGTTATGCTCTTGGTTGTGATTTATAAAAACATTCTTGTAATTATTTCTGTGTTGTCATTTATTTAAATATATTTTATTTTCTTTGGGACTGATTTCAATGCTATGCTCTGTGACTAATTGAATTGCCCAATTTTTTAATCTGCAAACCAATAATCCTTAAATAAATTGATTGATAGATCAGACCTTCAGACCTTCATTTGAAAAGGAATATGATTTGTGTCTTTAATGTTAATGCTGTTTCTTTTGATGTTCTATAATAGAGCATCTACTCTTATTAAGTGCCAGAAGGGTAAATCCGTCATTTGGGGACTTATGAAAGGAGAAATAAGAAGAATAAATAATATAATAATATTTAGGAAGTAGTTATTGGTAGTTATTGGTGTGTTAGTTTGAATTTGAATTGTTAGTTATTTGGTTTGGGTGTGGCTTTGATATAAATAGGTTGTTTGTCTTTTAGATTGTTATGTTGGATAGTTATTGGAAGTTTATGGCCAGAAGTAGTTACTTCTGAGAAGAGCATTGCTCTTGGGTAGTTTGGATGTAATCCTTACTACAATTACTAATATAATTCACAATTTCCCTTCTTTATTCTCTCCATTTTAATTCTGTTCTTATTTGGTTACTCTTCATTGTATTGGTTTGTATCATTCTATAACGGTATAACTTGAAAAGCTTGCCGTTGTTGCATGTAAAATTGCTATCAATTGCTTGGTCGATGCTTTTGAACTCTAGCCTACAAACTTAAACAAGCTATTCATCTTTGAGTTCATGATTTTTTTACTATATTTGTTTCTGTGAAGTGTGAATGTATTTTGGGTATCTCATTTAATCTATTTGTAAACTTTTACGATGTGTATTTATTTTTCATGGTTTCTGGTTTGAGTACGGTGTGTTTGAGACTATTAATTGTTGCATTGAATTGAACCCAGAAAGGAAAAAAGTGATTTATAGTATTAGTATTAATCTACGATTTTTTTGGGTCAAGCAACCTGGTTGTTGGTTTTTATTTGGTTTTCAGAACAAGACAGGAAGATAATGGGTTTCTTTACCTAGTCACTATTTTGATACAAAACCATTTTGTTAGCTGCATTTGATTTTACATATACTTGTTTATTTATTGTTTTAAAACTATTCTTATATGCTCCTTTTGGCAGAGTTGTGTATGTTACTATTGTTAGTTTGTTACAAATCCTTCTAACCAGTATGCTTCTGTTGTTTGTAGGACATTGCAGAAAAAGTTATGGCCTTTTCTCAGCAAGGGCCTCGTACAGTTTGTATTCTTTCGGCCACTGGTGCGGTTGGCAATGTAGCCATTCGACAGCCAGCATCTGGTGTTATTGCAAGATACGAGGTACTTTTGCTATCCATTTAGAATTCCTGTGGCAAGGATTAACTTTTGTTGAGTTGGTTTACCTTCTTGACCATATGATCAAGAATTCAATTTTTGTTGTCACTAATATTCTAAATTACAGTTGAATTTCAACTCAAAAAATTGGCCAGGGCGTTGTCTATACTTGATGTCTTCTGTGAGAGACATGTTAAGGGATGTTATGAAATCATGCATTTGCCATCCCTAAATAGCTTGAGGTCTAGGAGGGTTAGTTCTTAACAGTAAAGACAGGATTAGTGCTTTAATAGTTGTGTTGTCTTATAAATTATAAGTCGTAAGAATTACCATTATATTTAGATATTCCTTAATCGTAGCCGTTGCCCTTCATTGAACCTAAAGTTGGAGTTTGGAGCACCAAAGAATTGAGTTTACAGTAGTAGTCTGATTCCCTTTCTGGTCCACCCTAGGGTCTTCCTTAAAAGTTCATTTCATTTAACCATTCATATTTTGTGGTTTACCTATGTTTTAAGTACATGGTGTGTGTAACCTACACTTTTTTCCACACCCTTTCCGAAGCTGGCAAGTTACAGTTGTTTAATGAAGATATTTAAAAGTTACTAAGATTGTTTATTTAAAAAGGAATGAAGTTAAAGTTTTTTTCCCTATGATATTAGTGAAATTAAAATGTAGATACTCTTGTCTGAGTGTATAATTAAATATCAATTCCTTTAGATTCATTTCTCTTAACGAAATATTATTTTACATTGCAGGGCCTATTTGAGATTATATCATTATCAGGTGCTTTGCAGCCATCTGAAAATAATGGTGAACGTACCAGAACGGGGGGTTTGTGGGTTTCTCTTGCTGGGTCTGATGGGCGAGTTGTAGGTGGTGGAGTTGCTGGAATGCTAACTGCTGCATCACCTGTACAGGTAATGCTCTCAAATAGTATGATATTTTGTTTCAATTGTTAACAATTGACTTCTGATGAAATTTACCGATATATATTTTCTACAATTTGTTGTATATATAAGATCTTGGATAGTATTACTATTAGTGTGTCTTTTATGCATGTAGGATTGACCAAATTGTGACATTTTTCAATCATTAATAGGTCATTGTAGGAAGCTTTATCGTGGATGCGAAAAAGTCGAGCTCAAGTGTCCTGAATTCCGGGCCTTCTTCGGCACCAACATCCCAAATGTTGACCTTTGGTGCACCTGCAACCCCAACTAGTCCTACCTCTCAAGGGCCTTCAACCGAGTCCTCGGAGGAGAATGAGCAGATTCCTTTTGGTGGTAGGGGACCTGGACTCTACAATAATGCTAATCAGCCTGTTCATAACATGCAGATGTACCACCATTCATTATGGGCTGGCCAAACTCATCAGTGAAGATGTGACTTTGGGTTTGCAGTGCAGAATCAGGGTATTTTGCTGGGTGATGGTCCAAAGTGTAGTGGCTAGAGGTCAATTCTAAAATGCTAACATGCATTATTGAGGTCTGACTTTAGAACAGTCTATCTTAAGTTATAATCGTTCAGCTAAATAGGATATTTTTGTCTTTTAATCATTATTGTAGCGATTCTAATGATGCTAGCCAAGGATATGCTACCCATTACCCGAATTCTGTCATTTTGGAGATTGTTGTCTGCAGGTGGCATAGAGAAATCTTATCTGTGCTCTCACTCATTCAACATGCTTAATTTTTTATTTAATTCGGCTAGTTTACTACAAAATTGGGGTCTGTATGGGTAAACAATTTAATTGCTTATAGAAGAATTAGTTTACCAAACGTTTTATAAGATATTTTCATAAATTATTTTAAAGAGCTTATTGAAATAAGTTGGCATCGGCTTATAAAAATGCATAAGCTGGTCTTAAGTTCTTTTAAACATTCTATTAGAAATATAAATTCTATTAGAAAATGATTAGGAAGTAATTAGTTTGTTAGGAAATTGTTAGTTAGTTAGTCTTTCCTAGGATTAACAAAAAAAAAGTTAGTCTTTCCTAGAGCTCTATATATAGAGCACATTGTAGTCACTTTTACTATATTTTTTCAATATGATTTCTTATGAAGAACTTTTACCTCTTTTACCCCATGAGTATGCCTATGCTCTTTACCTATCCAATGAGTCTGATCTATGTTTATATGATCCTATGATTCTTAACATGGTATCAGAGCGATACCCTAGAGATGAAGATTATGCTTCCGACTTTGATTCGGTGACACATGAAGATTATCAATCAGATGAAGATTTCAATGATGCAGAAGATTGTGTTCCCCCATGGTTGTTTTGAGTTCTTGGAGACAAAGATGCGTCGCTCATCTAGCAAGAAAACGATCCTCTCGAAATCGTTTTCGACGTTTTAGCAAGAATTCTAATCTTGACATGACTTCTATGATTTAGATGATTAGAATCATACCAGAAATTGAAAGATTCTCGGTCAAAATTGGAGAAATCACCTACTACCTTACTATCGACAAACAGACCAATGGCCATCAAACGCTGATTTCAACTCAGAACCTCAAATCAACCAAAGTTTCAGATGTTGAGCTCCCCTAAAGATAAATGCATTGGAGACTGAGGTAGCAACGATGAGTTTTACTCAAATCCTTTACCTCAATCCTCTGTGACGTAATTCAAAACCCCATCAATTATTCAATTTCCAAATTGACCTTCGGTAGTGAAGGTCTAGTCACAATTTTGAGGCATTTAGTTTATGCTCCAACCCTCTCTAATAAGCTTGACGGGATTGTTCTCTTCAAGGATGACCTTGTTGTTGATTCAATTCCTAAGGCTGTTGAGGAACAAATGGAAAAGATATAGGATTATTCTGAAATTTTTCTTCATTGTTCTGAAATTCTTCTTCCTCGTCGATGGAACACTTTTATCATTTCTTGTTCGCAACTGTGTTGCAATTATGGCTCCCTCGAATCAAATGTCGCATGCGCCCTTCACATTACAAGATCGTGTCGGTTCAATTGGTAACAATGGTGCCATTGCCATCACCAAGGTTCTACCGCCCCGTCAAGCCACCTGATATGATCGCAGCTCTGACGCCGTCTCTTATTCTGTCTTCATCACATTCTTTGATCAACTTTTATTCAAAATGTTGCTACTCCACTTATGCATGCCAGGTGCTTGATGAAATGCCAGAACAAGATGTTGTCTCACAGGATGCATTAATTCAAGGGTTTATCAGTTTATGGCTCAAGGTAGGCATCCTGAAATTCCTTGCATTGTCTTCCTTTTTAATGTTGGTAACAGTAAGGTTTGGTAGAGGTGGTCAAGTGTTGGACTCATCCAATTGAATTTTCATCAACAAAAGAGGTTCCTAATAATGCAAGAAAGGATGGATATACTCTGGGAGCATTTAATTTGCATAATTTGGGAGGAGATGAACTGTTGTTTCTGCTGCTGCCGATGATTTTGTTTGAGCTAAATCGTTTCTCGATATTTTGGTTCTTGAAGAAATGGTGAAGGAAATGGAAGAAGACATTGCATCGCTAGAACCTCCATGGGATCTCCTTAGCCATGGCCTTCAACAACATGACCTCGGTGATGTTCGAGAAGCTTCCTATTTGATTACGTGGCTCGCGTTTAGCGTTCAACTGTGTGCTCTTTGCTCCCGCTTTGGGCCAGAACTTTGGGGTAGTCCATTTGAGACCTGGCCCATGCTTCGTACAACCCCCTAGCTACTCACTAGAACCCCCTTTTTGGTGTGAAAAGACCAAAAACCCTTATTGAAATTTGTTTTTTTACAGATTATGGACGATTTGGCGCACGGTTGATCGACCATGGTCGAATCTCACAACAATAAACACGTCAATCATTTGTCCGACACCCCAAATTGACTCAAATTCAAATTTGACGATTTTCGATCTAGTGAGGTCGCGACCATGGTCGATCAACCGCGGCGCCGAAAGCGCCCCCACCGCCCGATTTGGCGCCTAAAATTCAATTTTTTTGGAAATTGTGTCCAACGGTTATAATTTTAACGGTTCTGATCGTTTTAAATCAACGGTTCACGTTCGGTCACACCGATTATAAATAGACTTTCACTCTTTACTAATTTTCACACTTTGATTTTTCACACTTCACCGATTCTCACTCTCCTCTTTGTTGATTTTCACCGAAATGGAAGATCTAAATGAATGATGATTGTGCCCAACCCGTAGATCGCGGACAAATTTCTAACTCACTTCATCGCCTTGGAACTACGAGAACAAGGCCGATGATGTTTATTTTAAGTCTCGCGACAATCGCTTCAGAGGGTGGAAAAAATATTACATTCGGCCGGTTGAAGGAGAAGGTGGAGAGGAAGATTTGCAAAAAAAGGAGAGTGGCGCAAAGACATCTCGTATAATGCTATCGTAAGTGCGTATGTCTAGAAGACGACACTCGCCGCTATGAAGCTTTGGATATCCGTAGCGACGACGATCTTCGCGCAATGATGGAACATCATTGTAACACCCCATTGGGATGTCATCTCATTGAGTTGTTTGTCGTAAACGAGACGCACTTTGGAAGAGGTGATCTATATTATGGAGAGCACACTCCCCCAAAAATTAGCGAACTCTCTATCAGTAGTTTCGTTTATTTTTTTATGTCGTGTCGTTTATTTTGATGTATGGCTACGCTCTTTAAATAATAAAATTTGATGTTATGTCGTGTCCTTTTGTTATGTTCACAATGAAAAATAAAACGAATAAAAATCACAATGGACAACAAATTAAAATTTCATTCATTAATAATACAAGAGACATAAAATACAAATCCGGGATGGTCATATATCATCATCGGACTCCGCGGCATCGTCGGAGTCTCTGGACTCACGGTCAGAAGATTTACCATCATCAGACTCACGGTGAGAAGACTCACCATCATCAGACTCACGGTGAGAAGACTCACCATCATCAGACTCACGGTGAGAAGACTCACCGTCATCAGACTCAGTGGCATCGTCTGCTTGTTGCCGAGCCCGTTTGTGAACCCCGTACTCATCATCTGTAGAGTCCGAGTCGGGATCACTGTTTGACCTCTCTGACTCAGAGGTCATGTCAGACTCGGGGGCTTCAGAAACATCAAACCACCCCCCACCGATGTGGGTAATCTCCGAGAGATCACATCGGGCGCCCTGCCGTAGCGCGAACGAACTCGCAGTGTCAACTTCGATCCCGCCCAGTACCATCGCGGAGCCATAAGCGACCCCTCCAATATCAATCAAAAACGAACATGAATCGGGCAGCTGCTCAAAGTCGTCGGGGAAGCAAATCTCCCCTGTGTACCTATCAACGGTGATGTAGAGTGTAGACATCCCTGAAAAAACAAGTAAAAAACACAGAATCGGACCCATTCGGCCTTTCCAGATCGAACACCGACGGCGCGACGCCCGATCGAAGTAGATGGCAAGACGCTCGATCAATCTGTTGTCAGAAACAGATCTAACACAGAGCAACGCATCGATCGTTTCGGCGCACGCGCCGTCGTTTCGTGGTCGACTCTGCGGTAGCGAACAATACCGCAAAACAGTGAAAAAAATTGGGAAAGTGGAAGATAGAGAAGGAGAAATTGAAGCTTACCAATAGGAGGAGGAGGAGGCCGGTGGGAGCTTGAGGACGCCGGTGGGAGGAGGATGAATGAGAGGGGTGTTTTGGGGGGGGGGGGGGGGTTCTAGTGTGGAGGAGGAAGAATGGGGGTTCTAGTGTGGTGAAGGGGTTTTAAAAGGAAAAAGACAAAAATATCTTGGGGGCATTTTGGGGATATTTGGACGGTAGGGGGTTTACTGAGTTGGAGGGGGGTTGTACGAAGCATGAGCCTTGAGACCTTGCTTATTTGGTTTGGGGTGAAGTCTTTGTTAGCTTTGGTTCGGGTTGCATGCAACTGTGTTTTACCTATTAATTTTTTCCAATTCCTTTTTTTTTTTGTTAATTTTTCCTTTATTCTAGTGTTTGGAATAATTTTTGTTTTTTCCGGTTCCTAAATTCTATCTTTATTCTAGTGATCTCACTGTCAGCTTGAGGGAGGCTATTAGAAATATAAATTCTATTAGAAAATTATTAGGAAGTAATTAGTTTGTTAGGAAATTGTTAGGGATGTTTTTTTGGTACCCCCTCCTTATCTCTCCCACCCCCCATTTTTCACTTTTGGACTAAAAAACCCTTCAACTATAAAACATAACACACAAACACACCGAACTTGCCTCTTTATTTCTTAAATCCATAAAACTAACCCCCTACTATCCGAACTTATCTCAGTTTTTTTTAAATCCGAGTCACAAATTTGTTTTGTTTTGAAAAGGCAATTTTTTTTTTCCGAATTTACACCTAAATCCGGTTCACAAATTGTGAACTGGATTTACCTAAATTATTGGTAAATCCGGGAATCCCCAAAACACCCCCAAATTTACCAAAATAAGAAATTGGATTCTCGGATTTACCTCATAGGTAGGTGTTCCCAGTCGACCGTCTAGGAAGGCTCGGATGCACATCGCTTCCTAACCGACTCGACTGGGCCTAGAAGATGAAGACTAACACATGAAGACCACCTCTCGCCCCAAGAGCCGAGGGACTCGTCGGCCACGCTAGGCGAGGGACTTCCCTTCGCCCAAAGGACCGACGCCTCCCATAGGCTCGGCCATAAGCGAGGACCTAGCTAGATATATTAGAAAAGCCCGAGAATCCCGCGGTATTTATGTACAATACTTATGAGCATTAATTACGCCTTGTAATATAAATATAAGCCCTAGAGGCCAATAGAAAGGATCTGGAATTCATTCTGACTATTATTACTTACTTCTTACTCTATTATTCATCGTGTTCTAGCTAAATCCTACTCAAGGAAGTAGTTGAGAACAGTAGGTAAATCTGATTCGTATTTTACGAACCGGGTTTACCTACCTATGAGGTAAACCCGGGAATCCCCAACGTTTTTTTTTAAAAATACGAACCGGAAATACCATTTTGTGAGGTATTTCCAGAAAAAATTTTAAAAAGTTTTTTTTGAAAAACATTGGGGGTAATTCTGGAATAAAATGGGTTATGGGGGTTGGAGAGAGGTAGTGGGGGGTCCCAAAAAAAATCAAATTGTTAGTTAGTTAGTCTTTCTTAGAGCTCTATATATAGAGCATATTGTAATCACTTTTACCATCTTTTTTCAATATTATTCCTTACGAAGAGCTTTTACATTTTTTACCTCATGAGTATGCCATGCTCTTTACCTCTCCAATGGGTTTGATCTATGCCTATACGATCCTATGAGCACATTGTAATCATATTTACTATCTTTTTTCAATATGATTACTTATGAAGACCTTTTACCTCTTTTACCTCACGAGTACGCCTATGCCCCCGCCTCTCCAATGGGTTTGATTTTTTCATAAGCCAATCCAAATTTGCCACAATGATGTCACTTGCATTCATTAGTGTTGTGTCCCTCTCACAATAGCTTGCAAATTCTTTCTCTTGAATCAATGAAGGATGAAATATCTTCATGTCATCTTGAACAATTGTTCAAATAACCCTCATGAGTTTTGTTAAATTTAGAAAGTTTTTTGAAATTTTTTTACGCCTTCTTAAGATATTAAGTACATACTTTTTTTATTTATTATTAGGCATTTTTTAATTATATATTTTATCTGCCTATCTCACTTTGAGCTTTTCCATCTCATTTTAAGAGACGTTCCTGAGCTGATAATGTTAGGATTCATCTTCCTGATAACGTACAATACATCGAATCATCATTAGTTTTTAACCTCTCAAAGGGAATTAAGTAATATTAATCATTTAATGGTGTGGAATCGTTCTATCAAGTTTTTTTTCCCTGACCAACATGATATAAAAAGAACTGAACTTTGTTTAAGGGATGAATTAGGCAACTTTATAGGTGCCAAAACAAATTTTGAATGCTAAAATGAGAGAAGCTCACAGATTATTAATGAGTGCGTAAACTTGATATTCAGGGATAATAAAATGAGCCAATAAACCCACATGTAAACCATGGCTAGAAAGTCCTCACTTTGTTGGTTGTTTTAGCAATTCAAAGACATGGGACGCGTCGACACTTGGATTCGAATCTAGGTGTAAGTAGTTGTAGTGTGTGTCGTGGTGTTTATTTATCATTTCATCTAAGTAGGAAAAAAACCATTACTAGAAAACGGTTAGGAAGTTAGCGCTTAGATTGTTAGTTCTCTGAGTTTGTTAATTTTGTAATCGGATTATGTTAGCTGAAATCCAACATGGACAGAAGTTTCACAACGTATAAATTCTTCAAGATGTACTTTATGTGAATCAATGAAAATTGAAAAGACAATTCAGATTCATCACTTTGCTTAATCTCTCTGCAATGAATTCCATTATGGTATCATTCGTAGCCTTCGCTTCACCTTCTTTGCACATCTAATCTTTTCTAATGAGCATCTTCCATGACGGCGGAATCCACCACTGATATTCCTTTTACTCCATTTGATAATTCTTCCATTTTTCAAACTTGCGGAATCAAAAACTCATTCTCCAACCTCATCGTCAGTCACTCCTAAACTCTCAGTAAATCAAAATGTTTCCAGATCTTTCCAACCTCATTGTCGCTCCTAAACTCTCGAATGTAGCAAATCTTTCCAGATGTCTTGCTTAAATTAAAATGTTTCTTAAGTACTCTCCTTATACTTCCAATTTTTAGAAAGTTTTATCAATTGTGCTGTCAGAGGAAATATTGTAAGTGAAACTCTTTTAACCTACTCCTAATTCAATTAAAATAGTAATTGCAGTAAAGCACATTTTATACTATAAGGAAATGCTAATTAACTTAAGTAGATTTATCACACAATCTAGTTTTAGAAAGTTTACAATATGACCTATTGTAGTTCAACGAACTCCACGAAAAGCCTCTTGAAAAATCCTATTCTTATCTTATATAAGGGAGAAGCAGATCCCAAGGCGTTCCTCAAATCAAAAGTTTGCTTAAGTACTCGCCTCAGTTTCTATTTTTAGAAAGATTTGCCAATTTTCATCGTTAGAGGAAGTATTTTTTGTAAAACTCTTTAGCCTACTTCTTTCGCTTTCTATTTTTAGTTTTTGTTGCCAATTCTGACTGTTGGAGAAAATATTCTAAACTATTCCTTTCAAATAGTATAAAATTGGATGAAAGTTTTGCCACACTTTATACTTTAAGGAAATGTCTTCTCTTGAGTAGATTTATCACACTTTCTGTGTTTGGAAAGTTTACAATATGACAATCCTATGGTGGAACGACCTCCTTGACGTGTTTCTTGAAAAATTCTTAATATATTACATAAAGGGAGAAACAATTCCAAAGGTCTTGCTCAAATCAAATTTTTTTTAAGTACTCTCCTTTTTTTTGTGTACTTTTAAGTACTCTCCTTATACTTTATATTATAGAAAATTCTATCACTTGGGACCCTCTGAGAAAAAATATCATAAGTGAAGCTCTTTTAGCCTACTCCTGGTCATTTAAAACTGTATTGCATTGGAGTAAATCACATCTTATACTATTTGGAAATGCTATCTTAAGTATATTTTATTTCTATTTTAGGAAAATTTACAATTTATGACCGATTATAGTTCAACGACCTCCACGAAAAGCCTCGGGAAAAATCCTATTCCTATATGATATAAGTGAGAAGCAGTTCACAAGGTGTTGCTCAAATCAAAAGTTTCTTAAGTACTCGTCTCATAATTTCTATTTGTAGAAAGTTTTGTCAACTGTGACCATTGGTGGAAGTATCTTTTGCGAATCTCTTTAGCCCACTTCTTTGACTTTCTATTTTTAATTTTTTTTGCCAATTCTGACCGTCACGGGAAATGTTTTACCTGAAATTCTTCTACCTATTCCTTTCAAACTGTGTAGAACTGGATGAAAGTTTTGCCACACTTTCTAGTTTAAGGGAATGCCTTCTTAAGTAGATTTTTCAAAAATTTACAATATGACACCTCTATGGTTCAAATAACCTCAATGACATGCCTCTTGAAAAATTATTAATATATGACATGAAGCGAGAAGCAATTTCAAAGGTCATGCTCACATCAATATGTTGCTAAACTACTTTCCTCAAACTCTCTATTATTAGAGAATTTTGTTAATTGTGACTGTCGGGGGAATTTATTAATTAAAACTCTTTTAGGCTACTTCTCATACATTCAAGACAAGATTTTCCAAATGCCTCTCTATAGCACTGAGTAAAAGTTTTGCCACATTTTCTTTTATAAGGGAATCCCTTCTTAAGTAAATTTTATCCCACTTTTCATTTTTGGAAATTTTACAATATCATACCTTATGGTGGAATGACATCCATGACACGCGTATTGACAAATTTTCTTAATTTATAACATAGGGAAGAGGAAATTCCAAAGGTGTTGGTCAAATAAATATATTTCTTAAGTACTGTCTGTATACTTTCTATTTTTAGAAAGTCTTATCAATTGTGACTGTCTTAGAAAATATCATAAGTGAAACTCTTTTAGATTACTCTTAATCATATTAAACTGTATCGCCTTTTAGTAAATCACATGTTATACTATAAGGAAATGCTATTTTAAGTAGATTTAGTACAATTTCTATTTTAGGAAAGTTTACATTATGACCCATTATAATTAAACGACCTCCACGAAAAGCCTATTGAAAAATCCTATTCTTATATAATATAAGGGAGAAGCAGTTCCCAAGGTATTCCTTCAATCGAAAGTTTGCCTAAGTACTTGCCTCATAGTCTCTATTTTTAGAAAGATTTGCCAAAGTTTACCGTTGGAGGAAGTATTTCTTATGAAACTCTTTAGCCTACTTCTTTTGCTTTCTATTTTTAAATGTTTTTCCCAATTATGACCGTCAGAGGAAATATCTTACGTGAAATTCTTCTAACCTATTCGTTTCAAATAGTATAAATTGGACGAAAGTATTGCCACAATTGCTGCTTTAAGGAAATGTCTTCTTAAGTAGATTCATCACACTTTCTGTTTTTCGAAAGTTTACAATATGACACACCAAATGGCGGATCCAGAAAGTTTCATTCGTGGGGACAAGTAAATAAATTATCTATAATATTTCATAGAATAAAAATAAAATGAGGTTTTACAAAATGTGACAAAAGAACACCAAAAAAGATATTCAACTACTTCCACAAATTACAACGGTCTTTCCACAAATTATAATTGTCCTCTATGTATTTTCATAATCTGAAAATGTTGTATGATAATTTCCTTGTCAATACCATCAAAAATATCACTCCTAATATATGCCATTCATCTCTGATACGATTGTGCAGTCCATTCTTCACATAACTCATTGCGGAGAAAGATCTTTCAACTGTTGCAGTTGCCACTAGCAAAATTAAAGCTAGAAAATTCTATCAATTGTGCTGTAAGAGGCATGTGGCAAAACGTTAACCCAGTGCTATAGAGAGGCATGTGGCAAATCTTGTCTCGAATGTAAGAGAAGTAGCCTAAAAGAGTTTTAATTAATAAATTCCCCGATAGTCACAATTAACAAAACTTTCTAATAATAGAGAGTTTGAGGAAAGTAGTTAAGCAACATATTGATTTGAGAATGACCTTTGAAATTTCTTCTCCCTTCATGTTTGATATAAAGAATTTTTCAAGAGGCATGTCATCGAGGTCAATTGAACCATAGAGGTGTCATATTATAAACTTTTGAAGAATCTACTTAAGAAGGCATTCCCTTAAAGTAGAAAGTGTGGCAAAATTTTCGTCCAGTTCTACACTGTGTGAAAGGAATGGGTAGAAGAATTTCAGGTAAAACATTTCCTCCGACGGTCAGAATTGGCAAAAAAATTTAAAAATAGAAAGTCAAAGAAGTGGGCTAAAGAGATTCACAAAAGATATATACTTCCACCAACGGTCACCGTTGGCAAAACTTTCTACAAATAGAAATTATGAGACGAGTACCTAAGAAAACTTTTGATTTGAGCAACACCTTTTGAACTGCTTCTCCCTTATATCATATAGGAATAGGATTTTTCCTGAGGCTTTTCGTGGAGGTCGTTGAACTATAATCGGTCATATTGTAAATTTTCCTAAAATAGAAATGTAATAAATCTACTTAAGATAGCATTTCCAAATAGTATAAGATGTGATTTAATCCAATGCGATACAATTTTAAATGATCAGGAGTAGGCTAAACGAGCTTCACTTATGATATTTTTTCTCAGAGGGTCCCAAGTGATAGAATTTTCTATAATATAAAGTATAAGGAGAGTACTTTAAAATACACAAAAAAAGGAGAGTACTTAAAAAATATTTTGATTTGAGCAAGACCTTTGGAATTTTTTCTCCCTTTATGTAATATATTAAACTAGAAAGTGTGACAAACTTTCTTCCAGTTCTACAATATTTGAAAGGAATAGGTAGAAGAATTTCCAAAAATAGAAAGTGTGATAAATTTACTTAAGAAGGGATAGAAGAAAATGTGGCAAAACGTTAACCCAGTGCTATAGAGAGTCATGTGGCAAATCTTGTCTCGAATGTAAGAGAAGTAGCCTAAAAGAGTTTTAATTAATAAATTCACCCAATAGTCACAATTAACAAAACTATCTAATAATAGAGAGTTTGAGGAAAGTAGTTAAGCAACATATTGATTTTAGAATGACCTTTGAAATCGCTTCTCCCTTCATGTTAGATATTAAGAATTTTTCAAGAGGAATGTCATCAAGGTCATTTGAACCATAGAGGTGTCATATTATAAACTTTTGAAAAATCTACTTAAGAAGGCATTCCCTTAAACTAGAAAGTGTTGCAAAACTTTCGTCCAGTTCTACATTATTTGAAAGGAATAGGTAGAAGAATTTCACATAAGACATTTCCTCCGACAGTCAGACTTCTCAAAAAAATTTAAAAATAGGAAGCGAAAGAAGTAGGCAAAGTTTCCTAAATGGGCCATATTGTAAACTTAAGTAGATTTATGAGGCGAGTACTTAAGCAGAGAGAGTTTGAGGTAGTAGTTGAGCAACATATTGATTTGAGAAATAGAAAGTTTCCTTATAATTTACTTATAGAAAGTGTATTTATAGAAATAGATTTATTACCTCTTTCTTAAGTGTGCTTTCCTTATAGTATACTAATTGGAAAGTTTCCTTATAGAAAGTCTAATAAATCTACCTCAAAAGTTTGCTTAAGTACTCACTCTTCACTTGGGAAATCATCTCTCAAAATTCAAATCTCTTCTCACTTCGTTTCATATCTTGTATTTCAATTCCATATAGTAGTTTAGGTTAGTTAGTTTTGTTTTCTCTTGTAAGGAGGCAAGGAAGGAATTGACGACTTCTTCCTTTACTTCAACAACAACCACGTGAAGTTAGTGCACTTACATCACTTGGCAATTTCATGCAAAGGGAACTCCAACCGTGTAACTCTTATCTTATTGTTTCCTTTTGTTATTTCAATTATATGAATATGATTTGTTATATTTATATAAGCCTTGTGTGTCTAGCATAAACTAAACTCTTTTGGTTGAAATGTTCTAACCTTATAATGATCTTTTAAGTAAGTTATTGTGTTCATATGTGATGTTTAATTGCATTTTAGTTCTTGAATGATAAGTCTTTCATATTCATCTTTAGAATTGGCCAACTAAAAGTGAATGCAAATCATAAATACAGACATTGTTTATGATTAGAGCTCAAGAACTAATAATAGGGATAAGTGTTTAGTAAAGGAAACTTTGTTAATTCCATGCTAAAACCTAGACATAGGATAGCATAGTCCTTAGAATGATACAAATACAAGAGTGAACTTATTTAGCATCTTAGACAAGAATTGTAAGAATGAGAGAAAGGAATTGACAACTTATCTTTTTACTTCAAGACAAGGTTTTAAGAGCTTGTAATTGAAACTCTGAAGAAAGTGACTGAAAAGCACATACTGATGCAGCAGCACCATATAAAAACACAAAACTCTTGAAAGTGACTTATTTGGTGAAGACATCTCAACTATCACTCTCCACTAATTTCATACATCTTTTACTTGCTTGTTTAATTTCTGTTTGTTTATATTCTTGCACTCTCACCATATATTATTTATTGGTTACCTTTCACTAGTAAACTATTTAATTTAAACTTGTAAATTAATTCAATCCCTATGGGAACAATACTCTACTTTCACTTTATTACTTGTTACGATTGTGTATACTTGCACATTTGTGTGTATATCAAGCGCACCAATGACATGCCTCTTTAAAAATTCTTAATATATAACATGAAGGAAGAAGCGATTTCAAAGGTCGTGCTCAAATCAATATGTTGCTTAAGTACTTTCCTCAAACCCTCTATTATTAGGAATTAGAAAGTTTTGTTTATTGTGACTGTCGAGAGGAATTGATTAATTAAAACTCTTTTAGGCTACTTCTCTTACATTCGAGACAAGATTTGCCACATTCCTCTCCATAGCATTGGGTTAAAATTTTTCCTCATTTTCTTCTTTAAGAAAATCCCGTTTAAGTAAGATCACACCTATTGAAAAATGTTATTCCTATTAAATTTATTGTAAGGTCGACAACTCTTTTGATACTCATTAAATTTAAATACTATATTAATTTTGTCTACAAGATATCATACCCAACAAAACTAAATGTATATCGTAGAATTCTCCTATTTGTACGTAAACTTTCCAAATAATGAGAAATCAATAGTTAATAAATCTCAAAAAAAAGAAATCAATAGTTAATATTATATTTTTGACAACCATGGTTAATTAATATTACGTGTATATTCATTACAAATGCTAGATTACTTATTTTGATCTTTAATCACTTTAGTTTAGAGGGGCCAAAATCCTATTTACTTACTTGTACATCTTAATAATTGGCATTTGTTTCATCCTTATCTAGTCTAGGTGTACTATTAAGTACTTGTACAAGCAAAAGGAACTCATTTTCTCCCAATAACCAATGCATAGACTACAAGTTAAAAATGTTGAAGATGCTAGCTAAAGGCTGATTAATGATGTTAACTAAGCAGACATCATCACATGCTAATTTTAGGATTCCAAGAACTAACGAAGGGTTTGGCATCAAATTCATCATAAAAATGGCCACACACACACACTCAAAGGTAAATCGAGGGGTTTTATATCCATAGTGCTAACTCCGGAGATCTACATATTAGAGGTATACTCTCTCTGTTACAAAATAAGCAAAAACTGATCAACAAAAGTTGATGTATCTAACTCAGAATTTGTACCAAATATATCAACTTTTGTTGACAAGTTTTTGCTTATACTCTGTTACAAAAGTGATTGCCCTTTTTTTCTTAACAGATGGAGCATATAAGAAAAAAAATGATTGCCCTTTTGTTTGTCTCCTTCCATGTCTACCTAAAGAAAATATATAGTAGTAACACTTAAAAATAAAATTTCTCTTTCAAACTAGCATTAATTCTTGGTTGCTTTACAACATTCAGAAGTGCAGTGTGTATATGCATATAGCTATGGATTTGTGTCTAATTGTCTTAATTAAAGCTAAGAGGTCTACAAAAACTAATGCAATTCTAGGAAGATAATAAAGTGCGATTACAACTTGTTAATCAAGTCTGGTGCACTTTCACTACTGTGGGAAAGGCAAGCACTTGAAAAAAAACTCGAGGCACTTTGCATAGATAAAATGATAATTAATCAAGTGGAGAATATTTAAAGGATTAATAAAAGTCAGTGACATTACATCGTCGAAATATTTAAATCCTGGCCGCGCCGGATACCTAAGCTACCTCTATATAATCGAACCTACACTTATTTTATCATTTGCTCCACAGATGAATGAATATAAATATAATTATGTCGTGTGTGTAATTAACCCCACAAGCAACTGGTAAATGAGGTCGTGACTTGGAACACCAATGGTATTCTAGACTAATAAAAAAAGGTTTGGTTCATTTAATTAAATCCACATTATATATGTAGCAAGTAAACTAACTTCCTACTACTCCCTCCAATCTCATATTATATAACATAAGCAACACAAAAATGTATACTTAGTCCTCATTTTGGCTTCGGAGGTAGCTTTTTACTTAGCGATGTTGCTTATGGATACTATAACACAATGCTAGCTCAGGAGAAATTTTTCCAGTAATCGAAACAACTATCGATCGCCCTTTCTTTTTATGTATGGGTTGGAGTACCTCTTATACCGTATGTTTATTTACTAATTTTTTGTTTTAAAAAATAAAAAACTAGCTCTTAAAGTGATATTAGCTACAACTAATTATATCCATTATTCAAACATGCCTTCATACAATCCGGGAGTCCAGCACATATATATACATTAATTCATGATTGCTTTGCTTGCCTCCAGCACATATGTTAATATTTCTTTTTGGGTGGTTATGTTAATTAATATATAGTACATGAAGTTCATCCTAAAGAGATCGATGTTATTGAAAGAAAAACTTTTGGATATGATTTTGAACATCACTAAGTATTCTAAATACCTTGTTTTTTCACCTGAACCTAGTTTTCTTTTACTATGTATATGCATATATTTTATGTGGGCATTACTTTGAAATAACTAACACAGCCGCTAATCATTTATTTATAGAACTAATTTGCAACTCAATCCAGCAAGGTGGCTTGGTGCTTTTATCGCTCATCATCTTCCTCTCCATTACTTTCTTTTTCTCTTTTTTTCATTACATATTCCGTCATCGTTTGTATTCAACGAGTTTTTTTTTCCTTTTCATCCAGCTACATAGGTGTAAATGTGATGAATCCTACACTCATCGTTGTACTCAAAATAGATAAACAAAGCAAAAGATATTAGAAGGCTCGGAAATAAATGGTTACTCCATCAAGTTGCGACGACTTGCTAGTTATTATTGTTTCATGTTTAAAGACAACCACCACCTTGAAACATGTACTCAGAACAAAATAACCATTCAAGAAAAACTAGTGCAAACTAAGACTAGCTAAACTGAGATGAAATGGTATCACCAACTTATAATACAACTACTTAAAAGTCAACAAAACTTCAACAACTGAGTTTTAGATGATGTCTTATAACTATAAGTACTTATGGGATGCTCAATTAGCTTGTAGACAGTAGAACTTACCTTCAAAACTAAATCCTCAAAATCTTGTTTCAATCTCAGAAGGAGAGAAATAAATAACCAAGAGTTCCATTCCATTCCATTCCATATATATGATAATGAACAAGGAAAGCAATTAATTAAATTAAAATCCCAATTAAAGATGAAATAAAATAAAAAACCAATGAGACACTAATTAAGTAATTAAAAGAAGTACATGAGTGAAATTGACTAATCATCATCATCATCATCCATTAATTAACAACAGACAACAGAAAAGAAAAAGAAGCAGAAGCAGAAGAAGAAAGAAGCATATGATATGATGTGATATGATATATATATATATATATATATCCATGAATTAGCTGACCTTCAAAACAATATCTCACTAGCAAATCCATCATCATCAACAATGAGCAACACACACACACGTAATCAACCCCTCAAAAAGGTGGACGTGAAGCTGAGTTTCCCGCCCAACCATCAACAGGTAACTGAACATTCTGCTGCATATTCAACGGCAAATTGAAAAACGGTAAACCAGAAGAAGGATCAGGAAAAGGGTTATTAATATTATTCCCCAAACCACCACCACCATCCGAACTCTGAGAACCTCCCGTAACTTGCTGCATCTGAACTTGCTCTTCTTCCTCCAACGGCAGCCTCTCATAAGCCACGTTAGTAAACGAAGCTGCAATCACTATCACCGGTCCCGCCGCTGTAAGTTCACCAACCACGTTTCCTCCTACCACCTGTCCTTGCCCTCCAGCTAGATATATAGTAAGACTCGTCGCTCCCGGAGGTGCCGGCGGTGGTAGAAAAGATCCAGAAAGAGATAAAATCTCAAACCTTCCATGAAGTGTAACAACTGATCCCGCCGCTGCTGGTTGTCGGAGACTAACATTAGTAACAGTGCCACTACCACTTAGAACACAGATCCCTCGCTGACGACGGCGAGCGTAGGTAGTTACACATTCAAACACATCGGAGCCACTTGCTACTTCGAGAATATGAGCTCTCAGTGTGTTAGCGCTCTCTCTTGTGATGATCACCGGTGGTTTTGCTTTGTTTTTGGATCCTGGTGGTCGTCCACGTGGACGACGGCCGACTACATCGCCGGGACCTGCTGAGCCTAGTTCTAGACCTTGGCTTCTTTCATCGTCGTCGTTTGAAAACGGTGGTGCACCACCGCGATTTGATTCTTGTTGGTCTGAGGAATCTGGTGGTGGATGCTGTAGGTGTAAGTCTGGTCTGTGAAAGTTTTGAACATAGCGTGAAGCACTTCCTAAATCCAAACCAGCCATAGACATATCAAAGAAAAAAGAGAGAGAGAAAGATTATAAAAAAAAATTGGTTATATTATAAAGAAGAAAACAGAAAACAAGAAAAATGATTTTATTATAAATATAAATATATATAAATAAATAAAATTTGGTGCTAGATCACTGTTTGTTCATTGTGCTTTTGTTTAAGCGAAGTGGCGTCTATGGATATAGTGTAGGAAATAAAAAAGAAATTAAGTGAGAGAGAGAAACGAAAAGGAAATTGTTTGTGATTAGATTAGATGAAGATGAAGCTGAAGCTTGTGTGTAATAGAAAAACAGATTTCAGAGGAGCGATGGAGTGCAAAGAAAGAAAAGGGAACAAGAA
Source organism: Oxytropis ochrocephala (assembly GCA_020916435.1). NCBI lineage: Eukaryota > Viridiplantae > Streptophyta > Magnoliopsida > Fabales > Fabaceae > Oxytropis > Oxytropis ochrocephala. The sequence continues at coordinate 22,554,527 of CM037088.1, forward strand.
GTAGAAGAAGCACAAGAGAGAGAGAGAGAGATGGGGATGAAGGAGACAAAAGACTCAAAGCCAAGTCATTTGTTTGGGCAACCAAAAGTTTTAAATAATAATTAGTTGGAGAAATCTTTAATACGCTTTCTTACTCCAATTCAATGTCTTCCTCACTCCTATTCTATGAGCGTGATAACAACGCGTCCTTAGATTTTAATACTACCAACTAACATTTTAACTTTTCTATGGGCAGTATTTTTTTGACTCGGACTATGGGGGCATTTTATGGGAGCGGCGATATATTCCCCTTCTTTTTATAATTAGTATGTATCGCACGGGTATATATCATCTTTTATTTTAAAAAAATTGAATTTTTAAAAATATATATATATATATTTTAGAATTTATGAGAGACTGCTTAATGTTTTAATTATATTCAGAAAATATAGAATTTTTAAATAGATTCATATTGAATACAAATTTTTTGGACACATATATTGAATACGTATAATTAGTGGCATTGTATATTAGTAGTTTAGAATTAGCGTAAAAAAAGTAGTTTAGAATTTAGTATTGAGTTTAATTGAATTAAAATAATATTTAGAAACTTCGAGATTTAAATTATTTTAATCGGCGTGTAAAATTAATTATCAATGATTTGAGTAGCTTTTTGAAAGTGAGCTTGATATCTTATTTTGAATGAAGCTTTTGATAATCATAATAGCTTATGAACTAAAAGTGGTACAAATATCAATGTCACTACCCGCCGCGTTGGTAAAATTGTCCCCATGTTTTTGTGGGTACCCATGGATACAGACGGGTATCTATTAAGTTACTTGAGCCCCTAGTGCTCCACCAATGAATCATTGTTTATAAAAGAAATTAGAATTAGAGCTATATAATTAAATGCAAATTAATTTCCTTTTGTGTATGTGTTTTGCAGATTTTTCATTCACTTTCACAAATGTTTAGATTACTCATCATTAACGCATTTTATATCGTACCTAGTAGTGTTTTACTTCTCCAAGCGTAGTAGTGTTTGAAGTATTAGACAAATTCAAAATTTCACAATTCTCTATAATAGCTAACGACTTCTAATACCATTAATTTAGATGGAATTAAAACACACATCAACAATCTACAAAAGAGTAAAATCATTACTAAAATTTCCCCAATCACCATTATAATTATATAGTATGTTTTCGGATCCAAAGGTAGATAATAGCGAAAAATAAATAAAGTATATAGAATGTCAAATAGACCTACAACTATACAAAGAAATGAATACACAATATCTACCATTAATACCAATTGCATCATCTAGCCTCTTTGTTTTTTGAGATATCACCTTTTTCTATTCTTTGGGTGATCTTCCAAGATTTCGGCCCCATATCCAACCTTGCTTTATCCATAATTTTTTGTTGACATAAATTGAAGAAGATACAATTTGGAAGTTTTATATTGAACTGTTAAATTGCTAATGTTTGAAAATTCTAGCTATATCTAGTCTTGTTGATTCAATTTGTCCATTTTGTAGTTGTGACTTGCACACAATAGAGTTAATTATATTCTTAAATTTCCTGTTCCAACAAATAAGTAAAAATTGAGCATTGAAAACAGTTATGGTTAATTATAAAAACAATAAAGTCAACTATAAGAAAAAATCAAACCAAAACTCTAGAAAAAATTAAACAAATAGGTAGCAATAGGATTGAGAAAGAAACACTCAATTGCAATTGGATTCTTGCTTCCAAAAACAAAACCAAACTAAATTATAAAATCCAGAAATTTACCTAGTTTTTATCCCGACTTTACTTGCTTACCTCCACAGGAATTTGATGCAAGAGAACCAAATATGAACCTAAAAAAACAATATAACAAAATAAAACGGTAAAAATAAGAAAAACAACTAAAAATGGAGTGAGAAAAAGAATTTGATTTAGTAGTATTCAACTGGAAAAATGGTGACAATGGGGTTCAACTTGTGAGTTTTTAGTTGTTTTCCGACAGCGATAGAAAATGTCATAAAACCCCCAAAGCGAGAAAAAAAAGGCGAGGGAGTCGCGAACTTGGATGTTTACCTCTGTTGTGAGCCATCTTCATTGAACTGATCTTGAAGTCATGGGAGCTGAGGGTTAGGGTTCCACAACTATCCAAAATATTGAAGATGAGAGAATTTTTTTTTGAAAAGATGAGAGTTAGTGTTCTTCGGTGTTGAAGATTGATGTTCAGGAATGAAGAGGAGAGATGGGAGAAAAGGAAGATGAGAGTTAGGGTTCTATTGTGTTTTATTTAATCACAATAAAAGTAATATGAAAAATTTGATAGTTTCTATAATAATAAAGAAGAACATTGAACAAATAGGCAACTATTCTTGTCAAAAACAAATATCAAACTATTTGACTTAAATAAAACCACAATTGTTCAACAAATGACAAATATTAGTTAGCCTTTTTCGATCTTCACATCTTTGGGAACAAACTCGTCAGAATTTTCATACCTGCCAAATAGATCTAGTCTTTTCAATAAGAGACTTTCTCCTGTATTGTTATTTATATCTATTGTCAAAAAAAATCTATTAAATTCTCTCTTTGGTGGCTGTGGAATCTTCAAGCAGTTAATGGCTTATATGAATATCTAAGAGTGTTTATCATTTAAAAAGAGTAGGATTAGAAACCAAGTGCATCAAACAAAATTATTCTACCTTTGCATTCATCTTAAACACATTCCAAAGTAAAATCTATATATGACCATGAAAATGACTTTTATACTTAAATATATGTGATCTATTTATGACCATATATAACAATAATAAAGTAAAAGGTGAATTGTATTACTCATAGTCATAGGTCACAATTGAATTCCAAACCTAAAATTGAATTATCTTGAGTTTCAGCTTCAAACATCATAACGCAAAGATGCTAAACTTGTTTTATCAATATTTCTTCCATGGAGATGGTATATAGAGACTGAAAGAACAAATAAGTAAAACTGAACACAGTTTATATAGAAAATATCATTACTTCCAAAATTTTCAATTTTCAAATTTGAAAAATCAAATAATTAATTTTGTGTACGCAAATCTTGCAATTGTGAAAGAAAAACAGGTATAATTAATGGGGTGTATTTATGTTATGGTATATTGCTGAGTCAACACCCATTATGAATTTGATTTAAAAAATAATCGATACATGATTTGGGTTATATAATTATTGCTGAGAAAAAATAATATAATTTGTGATGGAAATAACTATTTTATCAAATTGTTATATAATTATTTTTGAAATGAATTGTTTAAATGTCAATTAATGTTGGTTCGATGGCACATTAAATTGTAATGGAAATAATGATGTTGTTGTGCTGGCATTGAGATGAGTACATGTGGGATTAGTTAATCCAAGTGGACCAATTGGGTTTTGTTTAAAGGCTTAGTCAGCAAATAGTATATTCATGAATGTATTATATATAGATATAGATATAGATATAGATATAGATATAGATATAGATTAATAATCATGTATTTGTATGGTATACAACTTTTTTTAATGCTTCCTCCATCTCAATTTAACGGTCGTTTAAAATTTTGCATGAAATTTAAGAAAAAATTAGATTAAGGTCAAAAAAAATATGATATGACTAAAATATCTTTATATTATTAGGAGGAGTGAGAAATTGAAAAGTTGGAAATACAAATAATAAATGAAGGTATTTTTGGAAACAAATAATAAATATTGCATTGGTATTGACAAATAATAGACAAAGAAAAATGATAAACAAGACACGTATTGGATGTCACTCTATGTTAAGAGGAAATAGACTTTTTTTTTTGAGATTAGAGGAAATAGACTTTAACTAAATACGAGTTTGGTTGGAACGTAAGTAAAGTGCAATTTTAAGTAGTTTTATCGTTGAAAATGAATTTGCATATGAACTCGGATACTAATAGCTAATGTTTAGAACTATAATATAACACTTTAGTTATCATCAGAAATGATAACTTTAATTTCAATTATATTACAACCAACACCATTGGCCTAATTGCTTAATCTACCCTGAGACACGAGAAATCGATCTGGTGCTCTTGGGTTCGATTCCCGCGGTGCACAAATTTAGTGTTGGCCAATGCGAAATTTGATCCTGAGCACGAGCAAATATTAATCTTTCATTGAAAGCGTTGGGACGTAGATAGCCCGCAATGGTCCAAAAAAATATAATAATTAGAAGTAAAGATAAAGCTAACAGTTCAAATTACGATGTACATTAAATATAAATCTCAAGTCATCTTTAATTAAAAAGGAAATAATCACGTTTATAATTATTGACATAATCTAAACCATCCATTTTAATAAAACACTGATAATTAAATGTTCTTGTATTTTTTGTCCAAAAAAAATGTTCTCGTATCTCACGATAATCAGGGGAGGACTCTCGGTGAGAACACTTGGTTATTGTGAGAGCATTAAATCATAACTGTCCGATTAAAATAAACGGTTCAAATTATGACATTAATTACAATATCTCTCGTAATCTTTATTTAAAAAGGAAACAATCATACGAAATCTTATAATTAATGATTAATGACGTAATCAAAATCATTAATGTTAATCTAACGGTTATCATTTAATGTTCTCATGTTCTCACAATAACCAACTGTTCTCGGCCGATTCGTCCTGTGTGTGTAATACGTAACTTTGTATTTTGGAGGAACACAAACAAATTTGTACATTAATTCCTTCTCAATTAAGAAGATAGCCTACACAGTTGCACCAGAAGCAAAACATTAAAACTATCCAAAGACATGCATTCGATCCACGCCCAAGAAAATCAGTAGAGTCGTAGAACATATTACTCCTAACCCTATAAATGCATTCAAAGGCGCCACATGAAACCACTCATAGATCCAGACTCAAGTTGGTTGCAATGGTCACTACTATTATTGGAGCTGTTTCGAGGAGAGTCTGATCTTCGACCACGGGATTCACCTCAACATGGTGTTAGACGTTTCCCCAACCTCCGTCGTCAGTGGCTTGGATGCTCGATCTAGCAGGTTCCGCAGTTGATCCCCATAGCTGGTGGCTTGCTCCATCTCATCTTGACCCTTTTCCAAGTCATGGTCAAAGCTTAGTTTTTGGGACAGCTTACTCCAAGAGTAACTCTTGTAAAGTTACTCCACTTATTATCTCTTTGTAGACATCAAATTTTACCGATCCAACCGTTGAATAGTTTTATATTATCATGATGATCATGCATACTAAAAACTAATGAAATTGAATATCCGTAGCTATAGAATCATAATATACGTTGAATTGAACTTATTTGATCAAAGTATCAATTTTTTTTATAATTTTATAAGAATTTGCGTATTTGATCTACTCAATTAGAACTATGAACTTAACGATTGGATTGACAAAATATAAAATATGTTAAGAGATATTAAGTGGAGTAACTCTTACAAGAGTTACTCTTGTAGTAAGTTGATCCCCACTATATATATATATATATATATATATATATATATATATATATATATATATATATATATATATTGGTTTGGACTATATTGATGACCACTCACATAGTATAATGGTTACAACAAAATACTAATATCCACTTGTGCTTAGGAGCAAATTTCGCATTGACGAACACCGAGTTTGTCCACTGTGGGAATTGAATTCAGGAGTACGAGTAGACTCCCGTGTCTTAGGGTGGCTTATGTCGCCGTGCCAACTGTGTTGGCTTGTAAAATATGTAGTCTAACAACTGTGAATAAAAATTAAATTATAATTATAAAATTAAATAAGAATATTATAAAATTAAAAAGGAATATTACAAATACATTGAAATTGAACATCCATAGCTAATAAGAATAAGAAGTCTAACGAATTTTAATAACATAATTCATATTCATCAAATGTAAATATAAAAACTTAATACATAATTAGAAAGAAAAGAAGACAACACAATTAGAAAGTGAAACACGCGGGTATCATGCAGGTTGGATGAAAACCACCAATAAAATAGAAGCATCTATACAAAGTTGAAAGAAGATGATAGGGGGTTCCATTGTAATAAATGTGGCTTAAGTTCCCGCGGGAGTAAATGGCGCAACATGGTACTCGAATATATAAGAAAGATAAAAATATAAAAAGACAACACAAATAGAAATTAAAACACTTGGTATCATACAGGGTTGAATGAAAACCACCATAAATTAGAAATACCTATACAAAGTTGAAAGAATATAATAAGTTTTCTATTGTAAATGTGGTTGGAGTTACCGCGAGAGAAATGATGCGAGTATAAAGAAAAAGAAGTCTCCGCAGCGAAGAACTCCAGCGCGGTAGTGGTGAGTACTAGCTATATATTGAAATGTAATTAGAAGGAAAAGAAGTATAAAAATAAATTGATTTTTTAACGTGGTGAGATGCATTTTACACAGTTTGACACGAAATTACATTTTTTTTACCCGAATCGATTATCGAGGAACGAACTTCACGTATGTGAACTGCTAAAACTTTGTTCGAACACTAAAGTACCGCAAAACACATTGTTTAGCATCGCACTTTATGTACTTTGTCACAAAAACATCTTTTTTTGTTACAAACCGGTTATTGAGAAACAAACTTCACATATTTGAACATTCAAAATTTTATCGGACTCTAAACTATTCCAAAACACATTCCTTAGCATCACAATTTAAATATTTTATCAGAGAGTTATCATTTTTTCACCAAACTGGTTATTGTGAAACAAACTTAGCGTATTTGAACATCTAGATACTTTCTGGACTCTAAAGTATCCAAAACACGGTGCTTTGCATCACACTTTACGTATTTAGTCACAATTTTTTTTTCTTTTCATCAAACTGGTTATTCAGGAGAGAACTTCGCGTACTTGAATAGTTGAAAATTTTGTTGGACTTTAAAGTACCCACAAAACACACTGTTTAACATCGCACTTTACGATTTTATTACGAAGTTATTTTTTCTTTTCACCAATTTGGTTATTTAGGAACGTACTTCGAGTATTTGAACCGTTAAACTTTTTTCCTTGACTCTAAAGTACCCCAAAGCACACAGGTTAAATTTTTTTGGACTCTAATTTTTTTTTTCTGGACTCTCCAACGAGTTGTATTCGAAGCAGAAAATCTTGACCTCATCAATGCTTGTAGAGGAGATAAGATCATTAGAGAAATTCAAAGCATTTTGCATGACATTCAATTCTTCAAATCAAGTTTTATGTTATGTGGTTTTACCTAGGTGGGGAGAAAGGGAACATGGTGGCTCATGAGATTGTAGCGCTATGCAGGGACAGAGCCATGATCGAATTGCTGCGGGGGCGAGTTAACAGAATATTATCCGATATATATATATATATATATATATATATATATATATATATGACAAAAATCCAATATATATTTATATATAGGAAACATTCACGATAAATATCAAATTTATCTAATTCAAAAAATATATAATTACATTAATAATCTATTAAAATACAACTCCAATTCTTTGGTGCTTGCATCTTTTACAAGAGTTTGAATATATGTAAAAGAGTTTAAAATACAACTCCAATTACATTAATAACTATTTCCCACAATTTATTGGAATAGTTTCACTGTTTGACTCAAATTTAATTGATTTTGTCAATATTCCTAATTGTGGAAGTGATGAATGTTGCTTTGCATTAGTTATTTTACTGAGTTGAGTAAAACAACAATGGGTGGTAAAGCTCTCCTCAAGAGATTTAACACTATTGCATTCTCAAGGCTGAATTCGAACCTAAGATCTTAGGTAAGTCAGAAGAGACCCAAATCATCTCATCTAAGTGCTCATCGGTAACCCCCTTTTAGATGTTTCCAATTGATTGTTGATTTTGTTTTAATAAAATCAATTGTTGATTATTTCATATATTTATCAATTGCTTTAAAAAAATATTTATCACTTGAAAAGTTTTTTGAATAAAAAAATGATTTTTTTTAAGCAAGTAAAAAAAAAATTGAAAAATTGTTTTTGCTACTTTCTCTATTCATTTAACATGACTAAATGTTCCCAAGTATAGAACTAATTTATTCCTAATTTTTTTTATTAAGTCAAGAATTGAAAGCTTAAAAAGCACTGAAGAAATATTATTACTGCACTGCCACCAACCTACCTATAATCATGACATGTTACTTATCATACCTTTCTGTTAAGTATTCTGTTAGCATTTGCTGACGTGGCTAACAGAGCTCATTGACATATTTGATTTTTAAAAAAGCCCCTGTAAAATAACTTTTTTTCAAAGATACCCTTTTGTTATTTTCTTTTATTTTTTTATAGTTATTTTCAAAAATACCATTTTCAAAAATACATTTTTGTTATTTTCTTTTATTTTAAATTGCTAACTTGGATATATTTTCCGATTCATCACCCTCTCTTCCTCCCTATTTATCCCTTTCCTCCCTCTCTACTTGAAAATATAGTTTTGTTTCCCGTGCAAATTATTGAAAAGTGAAAACATAATTAAAACAAAAAGTTGTTTTGTTGTTTATTTAGAGTGGAAACAGAAAATGTCAATATAGTTTTGCAGATTCAAGAGGATGAAATACTAATGAAGAAAGTTACAACCTAGATGGATTTAAAGGAACAAAAGATCACAAAAGTAATCTATTATGCTTCTTTTTGCTATTGAATAGAGTAAATTTTCCAACCTTTGGAGTACCATAAAGTATAAAACTCAAAAGTAAATAACGTTTTTTAGGCTAAGAATTACTTGCATTTTGTAAACCGTAACATAAAAACTCAAATGGTACTTACTATCACAATTAGCACGGTCTCTAATAGGTAGAAATATCAACAACCAATTAGCTTTTACCAAACACAAACCTCACTTAATGTCAATACATTTATCTATTTAAAAAATTTGTAAGAATGAAACCAATGGGAACATTAAAATACAAGGAATTAATCAAAAGAAAGATATGTTAAGAGTCTCACATCAGATGTGATATGGACTGAAAAAGATCATAAGTGGATGACAACCCTCACCTTATAAGCCGGTTTTGTGGGGTTGAGTTAGGCCTTAACCACATTTATCACTTGAAAAGTTTTTTGAATAAAAAAATGATTTTTTTTAAGCAAGTAAAAAAAAATTGAAAAATTGTTTTTGCTACTTTCTCTATTCATTTAACATGACTAAATGTTCCCAAGTATAGAACTAATTTATTCCTAATTTTTTTTATTAAGTCAAGAATTTAAAGCTTAAAATTTAAAAAGCACTGAAGAAATATTATTACTGCACTGCCACCAACCTACCTATAATCATGACATGTTACTTATCATACCCTTCTGTTAAGTATTTTGTTAGCATTTGCTGACGTGGCTAACAGAGCTCATTGACATATTTGATTTTTAAAAAAGCCCCTGTAAAATAACTTTTTTTCAAAGATACCCTTTTGTTATTTTCTTTTATTTTTTTATAGTTATTTTCAAAAATACCATTTTCAAAAATACCTTTTTGTTATTTTCTTTTATTTTAAATTGCTAACTTGGATATATTTTCCGATTTTACCATCACCCTCTCTTCCTCCCTATTTATCCCTTTCCTCCCTCTCTACTTGAAAATATAGTTTTGTTTCCCGTGCAAATTATTGAAAAGTGAAAACATAATTAAAACAAAAAGCTGTTTTGTTGTTTATTTAGAGTGGAAACAGAAAATGTCAATATAGTTTTGCAGTTCAAGAGGATGAAATACTAACAGTAAAGTTACAACCTAGATGGACGAAAGGAACAAAAGATCACAAAAGTAATCTATTATGCTTCTTTTTGCTATTGAATAGAGTAAATTTCCCAACCTTTGGAGTACCATAAAGTATAAAACTCAAAAGTAAATAACGTTTTTTAGGCTAAGAATTACTTGCATTTTGTAAACCGTAACATAAAAACTCAAATGGTACTTACTATCACAATTAGCACGGTCTCTAATAGGTAGAAATTTCAACAACCAATTAGCTTTTACCAAACACAAACCTCACTTAATGTCAATACATTTATCTATTTAAAAAATTTGTAACAATGAAACCAATGGGAACATTAAAATACAAGGAATTAATCAAAAGAAAGATATGTTAAGAGTCTCACATCAGATGTGATATGGACTGAAAAAGATCATAAGTGGATGACAACCCTCACCTTATAAGCCGGTTTTGTGGGGATGAGTTAGGCCTTAACCACATTCTAAGATGATCAGAGTCTATCCAATATCTGTTTCCACCCTGTTGTTGGGTCGCTTGATGAGATCCTAAGTGCCCTAAGCATGTGGAAGGAATCCTACAAACAAAAGCAAAAATATTCAGATCCTAATCATGGGATAATCGATATTTTCTATTTTATTTTTAATTTTTGTATTTTATTTTAATAAAATAATTATAGGTGTCTTTTGGTCTTTCCTAAGTTAGTTTTTGGGTTTTAACTAGCAGTATACCCGTGCATACACACGGGTACCGCCGTGTCCTTTATATGCATAAAAAATAAAAATATAAAAGTATAATTTTCCATAAGAACAATATATAATGTCTCCTTTCGATAGAAAATATATTCTTATTAGAATAGAAAAATAGAATAATTATTTATAAAATTAGTGTGTATATATGTGTTGCAAAAAGTTAAAAAAATCGGTATCTTCTTATAATCTTAATAATGGAGTAAAAATCTGGAAAAAGGAAAATGGGATTTAATATAAGATATGCACTCCCGTTTGTCTCTCCCGTTAGCGCTCTCATTGTTGCTTCTATTGTCTCTCTCGTTGTTGCTCCCGTTGCCGATCTCACTGTCAGTCTCTCGTTGCCGCTCCCGTTGCCTCTCCCATTGACACTCCTGTATTGCGGCACACGTTGTCATCCAATGACAGTCTCTCGTTGGCACTCCCGTTGCCGCTCTCCTGACGCCTCTCCCGTTGCCGCTCCCATTATCAGTCTCTCATTATCGCTCCCGTTGCCAATCCTTTTGACATTTGTTAGTGGTTAAATTGATTGATTTTAGTAGTTTTAATAGACAGATTATAGTAAATAGTAAATTTTAAATAATTTTAATTTAAGGATTTTAATTAAACCAATATTAATTTAATCTTTTTTGTCATATAATTTTTTAAATAGTTATCAGTACTTTGAAAAGTCATTAAGTCATCTGATTTTTTCTAAGAGACTAAAATGTACTTTTTATCAATGAGATATATTTTTCTTGAGCAAATAAGTGAGATATATTTGTAAAGTGTTTTTTTATAAAATATTTATATGTAGTCTGAATAGATATTAGGCCTTGTTGTTGTTTTTTCTAAGATATCCAAAATTATTTTGGAATTTTCTAGTACTTAAATTGTTTAGTTTTAGTAGATTAGTAGATGATAGTAGAGAGGGATAATGTAGAAATTTTGGTAGTGAGTTGTTTTATTATGTTGATAGTAGAGATAAGTGGAAAGAGTAGATAAGTGGAAAGAGTGAGAGAGGAAAAAGAAAAGTAGGTTTTAAAGTGAAATAAAAAATTAAAAGATGATGTAAGAGTGGGACCCACTAATGATAAAAGTGAGTGAGAGGAAAAAAAAGTTATAGAAAATATTTTGAAATGACATTTTTAACCCTATGATGTAGATAAAAGTGAAGGATAATTTGGTATTTTTGGTAGTGGGTTGATTGTATAGAGTTATAGTTGAAGTCTTGTTAAGTCATTATGATGGCTAGTGGAGTTTTGATGAGGACATGGAGTCAACAAACTTGCTCATCAAGAAAGACAATCAAAAGAAAAAGGAATTACAAGATCCAAGTCATTTATGGTGCATTCAATGTCAATTAGTTTATTTCTATTAAAATTATGATTTTTATATTTATTAGTATATTTTAATTTCTAGAGTTTTATTGAGTCAATTGGACCTGAGGTTCTTTTGGGTCAATTGGACCTAAGGTTCTCTATATATATTGTAATTTATTTGATGAAATAAAAAAGTTGAATTTTGAGTTAAAATTTAGATACGTGTCTCTATGGTTCTCTGAGCCGTTCTTAGAGCTTATCGGCGTGCCATGACACTCGATCCTGACTTATTAACCAGAACCTCCATAGACGGTTGTGGCGTCTTCCCGACTTATCGATCGGTCTTCCATCCCCGATCGTGGTGTCTCCATCACTACCACCTTCATGACTCCCAAAATAGTCACCGACGGCTCCGAGGTTGCCATCATCTGGAATCAAAGCTTAGGTTCTATCAAGATGTTATCTATCCTTTTCAATTTTAGTCTCTAAATTTTAGTTCATCTCATTTTATTTTATTTTCGGAAAAAAAAAATCAAAAAAAATTTTGAAAATTCAAAAAAGAAGAAGAAGAAGAATAAAGAAGAAATGAGTGAAAAAAAGAAGAACAGGAAAAAAAAGCAAAAAAAAGGTACTTTTTTTTCCTTTTTTTAATCATCATTTTTTGTTATTTGTTTCAATGTTATTAAAATCGACCCAGTGATCGACTCGGTCAAGTCACTAGGTCAATGGGCGGACCGAGGGGTCACTTGTTAGCCCGCATGACCCGTAACACTACTAAAAATTGATTAAATTAGGCATAATGTGTAGAAATTCGCACATCACAGAACTATGATTTTTTTTCATACCTTAAAAATGCCTAAAAAAATGTTTTTAATCTTATTTGTTATAAAACTATAGTAAAAGAAGAAACAAAGAATGATAAGAGAAGAAGAGAATATGGTAGTCTTTGTATTTCTCTTTTCAAGTACATCTCTATACATAAGGTGAACCCTATTTATAGGGTGATAATTGGTAAGCAATTGGTCACTAATGAAAACCCACTACTACAAGCGAGTAATGAGAAGATGGGAGAAGAATGGACATCCACAAATAATAATATTCATAATACACCCCCTTGGATGTCCATCGAGGATATGCCTCATTAAAACCTTACTAGAAAAAACCATGTGGGATAAAAATCTAGTGAAGGAAAAAAGAGTACAATATCCTATCAGTGGGAACTGCCTCGTTAAAAACCTTTCCAGGAAAACCCAGTGGGACAAAACCATGGCAAAGGAAAAAAGAGTGCAGCTTTTCTCCCCCTGAATGAAGCGTCACTTCAGAATATGAATTTAAACTTCTGGAGTTTCTCCCTGAATGCATATGGAGCAATCTACTTTGTTCTGTCACTTGTGATATATCCTCTTTTAATGGAGCTTTGCGGTCAGTATTATCTTCAAGATATCTTCCTTGAATTGTTGGCATTTGAGCTTGAAATGAAGAAGAAAGAACCATAGATTGTTTCATATATCATAAGGATATTTCAATGTCACCAAACATAGATAATAGCTGACTTGTAACTTGACTTGATCTAGATCAGAAAAATACTTTATATCAGCACGGTTAATTTGTGTAATATGCATAAAATGATTTATTCATTACAATAGCTAATCATAAATATGCATCTTACCACTCTTTTTCTGATGAATTTTAGTTTGTATAATGAACAATATTGCTACTAATTATCACATAATATTGTCATATCAAGTGATATAGCATTTGGTAATATACATGCTTTCATAGTCTTCAAGACCGAGATAATATGTACTCAATATAAATAATTTATGCAGATTAATATGAGACTTTGTTTTTCAAAAGAATCTATTTGAAAATATTTTTATTTTGAATCCTTCTGGGATTTTCCATGTAGAGATCAACTACAAGTTCAACCTCAAAATCTATCAGTATAATTTGAGATCATTCATCTAGAACTCTTTTTTTTGAAAAGTCTATAGTTTTTGGAAGCTCTTCAGGAGTTCCGATAATATTCTTGTCATCAACACATAGACATCAATTATAGCAAATGCTTTTCCAAATATTTTCATAAAACTATACAGAAGTGATGTCATTTTTATATCCCTCCTTTAGAATATAAATTGAGACGATTGTGCCATATGTGTTCAAATTATATTACTTATGGGGGTACTGATTCAACTTCAGTAATCATCTCGCGCGAGAATCCGAAAAGTTCGTATTGGATTATCAAATCATTCATGGATCTCCAAAATATTATGACTACCAAATGTGTCGTACAAATACGTTGTAGCAACATTTATCTTGTGCAGATTGAGCTCTTCATGTGCTACAAGGCTAATTAAATACTGAAAAGTACTTGCATCCATCCTTGAGCAACATGTCGTGCTTTCAATCTCACAATTTCTCCATCCTCATTTAACATCTGGTTTCACACCTTTAGGTGTTTGGACTACAGGTCTAAAAATTTATGTAAAATGAGCTTAATTCTGCTTCAATTTCATCTTTCAATTTTGGCCACATCTCACTTTGTCTATAATTTTTAATAGACTTTGGTTCATGATCCTCACTATCATTTATCACATTTAGCGCTATATTATTTGTAAAAATATCGTCAACGTTGACTTTCTTTCGGTTCCATTGTATTTCATCCTTGACATAATTCATTGAGATCTCTTTAATTTCAGAATTTTTCAGGTACCTGATTAGTTTTTCTGGAACTGAAATGTTAATTATGTCTGAACACTCTTTTAGAGTTTCTATCTCCTCGCTTGGAGCATTAGCAGCTGATATCTATAATTTGGTCACTCCTTTGGATTAATGAATGCATTTGCAAATGAATTATCTTTTGAACTTCTAGTTCACATTGTTTACTTTGAGGATCAAGATGAGACAATGATAATTCATTCCTATTGATCTCTTTTTCCAACTGCTTATTCTCTCCCCTTAATGTTGAGAAATTAAATTCACCAAATGATAATCATAAAATTAAACTATAAACAAATCTCCAATTGGCTTAAAATACTTTATTATACATGGAGATTTATATCCAATGTATATTCCCAAAATTCTTTGAGGATCTATCATAGTGCATTGTGATCCGAGAATTTGGATCATACACTGCACATCCATAAATTTTAAGTCCGTGACCAAAAACCAAATTCAAAGGGGAAAAGTTGTGATAACTTGTTGGCTTGATGCAAATCAAAGTTACAACATGCAAAATATGTTTCCAAGTAGAAATTGGAAGTTCTCATCTCACAAGTATTAGACATATAATTAACTTTAGACGTCTAAAGAATGGTTCTTCAAGACCATTTTATGAGTGAACGTATACTAAGTGATGTCCAACATCATACAACACTTATCAGATGCTTGTAGGGTGATTCACATAATGACCTCTTACACAAATTAGTTGAGCAAACAATCTCACAAACTTCCGGTTGTGAGACGATATATATATATATATATATATATATATATATATATATATATATATATATATATATATATATATATATATATATATATATATATATATATATATATATATATATATATATATATATGTGGCCATATATTTTATGCATCAATTAATATCACAAATATCTAAATGGTCCACGTGATTAGTGTATTCGTTTTGAAATATCACCTTATATAATTTCTAGAATTACGAGAAACTTATTCTCTCAAATTACCAATTTCTTTTGGGAACTAGTGAACACAAAAATTAGTATATTGAAGAAACTACTGGCTTTTCAATAAAAGTTCACATTAAAAAAATTTAACAATTTTGTTTTGCATCATTATATACTCGGGATGGTCCAACCGATCTTGCCAACAAAAAATTATTATGATATGTAAACTTCTGGTTCACAATAACATGTGTTTCAATTGCACATACATAAGTGTAGTACAAATCAGAGGAAAAAGCAGACAACTTTTCCACTACACTTATTTCATTTATTGTTACAATATGATATCCATTTGGGCTGATATCCTTAAAACTTAATAAATTTTTATGAGACTTTAGATATTATAATATGGCACGATGTGTAAAAAATTGGTTCTCTAGGTAATTAGCTATACACTTAGCTCTCTCGGAGCTTTGAATTACATTTTGCAAACTTCTGGTTGCAAGTTGATAAGAAGAACACATGCTACTATATATATGACTTCTGGTGATAGCTAGATAATGTACACAATCTAATATAAAGTACACATATTTAAGTTTATATATTCTAAAAATTTAGAATAGCTATCAAACTTAAATCTATTTTAAGCTTGCTAATCAATAGCATTATAGTTAAAAGGCATTGAGAGAAAATGACAGATAAAACTTTAATATAATTGAAGAATATTTTACTCCTTCAAAATGTCAATATGGGATGTCATTGCTAAATGTATAAAACTATGCCGACTACTAACCATTAGGTTTGAAACAACACTTTATTTTGCATACGTGCATATCAAACTTCTTGGTTCACATAGCATAATCTTAACCGCGCTCATATTTATTTAAGCAAAAATAATGTATTAAACTTGGCCATTCAAAAAAGAAATTATAAAACTACTAAGTACGTGTATAACAAAAATTACCATATATATACAGAAAAATTTGGGACACGCAATTTTCTTCAAGAAACAAAACTGTATAAACCACCATACTAGTTTAACAAAAAATATCATTTATAGATAAAGGATTTTGACACACACAATTTGAAATGTCATTTCACATGTGCTATAACATTATGGTGACATGAAATTACAAGATAATAAAAGGGTAGAATGAAAAATATGAACATATGAATGTCTAGTTTTGTAGGATCTAGTCATAAAATCAATTCTTCTTATTCCCTTTTTTTATGCAACATTTTTATTTGGAATTCTAAGCATAAGAAAGAAGAAAAATTACATATTTTTCATAAGATACTATACCATTATTTGGAATAACAAATGTCACAATAACAAATGATACATATGTCACTAAAATAGGATAACGATAATTTAACACATCAATGGTCATCACCACAACTTTTCTTGTACTGAAATTATAAAGTGAATCATTCACTTCTGAGAATGAAATTTAATTTATTGAGTGGTTTGTCAGTATAACCATATCACATTATATATATATATATATGTATGAAAATATTTTCTCATTTTGCTATTTCATGAGAATATTTGAGACATAAATTATATGCCCTTTCTCTTGATTTCCTTTGCTTCAAAACACACTAAGGTCAAATAGATCTTATAGATTACAATCATCGTGTAAAAGTCGAGTTCTCCAGGAACTCGATCACACATCTTTCCTATATGATGATCAAAGAAAAATATATTTTCTAATCAGCTGTTCTTCAAGAACTATACCACAAATTTTAAACATTGACGAAAAAAGAATAATGCTTAGAGCAATTCTGCAGGGATGCTTTAATATTAAATTATTCTTCTTTGAGTTCTTCAAGAACTCCAATGATAAAGAAAACAATTCTTTATACAGTCCTACAATGATACAATATTACCAAATCATTAGTTCTTCAGGAACTATAACACAATACTTCTTCAATGATATATAATCAAGAAAAATCATACTATGAGCAATCTTTCAAGGATGCTTGGATATTAAATATTTCTAAGTTCTTCAGGAACTATATCATAAACAATGATACATAGAAACAATTATTTGTGCAATCCTTCAAGGAAGCATGGATAATCGATTTAGTGGTGTGCAATCCTTCAGAGAAAGATAGACCGAAAACAACTTTTGGAAGATCCAATAGAAAACATTATAATCTAATCAAATATATCACAAAATTGACTAGATAAAAATGAACCAAAATCCAATATATATTCACAGAAAAAGAAAAGGAAAAAGGGGACTTTAAGAGATTGTTAATAAACCACAACAAATAATTCAATGAATAAATCACAACAATTTATGTACATCCATTATCTATCCCAACAATTGAAACGTCAAAAGAAATTTAGAAGCTTATGACATTCAAAATTATAGGATTATAGAATGGAGCCAATGGACGTATGTAACTTATGGAAAAGAGAATTTAATCCAAGCAGTCAAATAAAAAGTTTACAAAAAAATAATCCTACGCTAACATTCTAATGATCTAATGAATTAAGTTATTTACACACTATCCAACTATCATATGGATTTATTTAAAATTAGTGCACAAATGTCTTAAGATTATTAACTCTAAAAGAAGGCATCACACACTACACAGGTGGTATCAAATCAATGAATCAAACAAGAACCAATATTACGTACCTTAGGTTGGTAGAACTTAGACCGTAAGAGCTTCGTGCTGTGTTATAAAACTATAGTAAAAGAAGAAACAAAGAATGATAAGAGAAGACGAGAATATGATAGTCTTTGTATTTCTCTTTTCAAGTACATCTCTATACATAAGGTGAACCCTATTTATAGGGTGAGAATTGGTAAGTAAGTGGTCACTAATGAAAATCCACTACTACAAGCGAGTAATGAGAAGATGGGAGAAGAATGGACATCCACAAATAATAATATTCATAACATTATTATTGATTTCATAGTCTTTTTTTAATTTATTTCATAGTCTAAGATACACAATTAGACATTTTAATAACACATATTAAGAATTACAAATATATTTTTTAAAATTTTAGAAAACAATTTTGTTTAAAAATATATTTTTTAAGATTTTTGTGTAAACATTTATGTTACAATATCATTAACTCATTAAATAAATGCTTTTTAACCAAAGAAAAAATGTTATATACATTGTACAATTGCATTGGATTTCAACAATTTGGCAGTGGCTTAGTGGTAAACTTATTGGTTGTGCATGGTATATGTCTTGGGTTCGATTCCCATAGGCTTTCTTTTTAAATATATACGACATTTCCTTGAGTTGCTGGTTTGGTGCACAACCCGTTACGGGTCGGTTAATCTACTGGGTCACCGGGCCAACGTGTAACCCGACCGGGTCATTCCGGGTTACACAGGGCCTACTGCATGTGCGATCTAATAAGCAGCCCGAACCGAGGTTGGTGTCGGGTCCCGGTCCGACTGACCGGGACGGGCCGGGTTTAATAACACTGGTTTGTTTGCAAGCTTTTTTTTTGTGTGGTTCATGATGGAGGAAAGGCAAAGGAATTATGAAATATACATCAGAGAAAAGAAATTGAGAGAAAAAAGGATAGATGAGAAAATAGAAAAAATGATGGTTGATATTTCTGAAATATTATGTGAGCATCTCCGTAAAGCACAAGAAGACTTGGAGTGTGCTTCTGAAAAGAAAAAGGAAAGCAATGGTAAAGAAGTGGAGGAGAAGAAGAACATTGAGAGAAAAGAAAAGGCAAGGAAAAACAATGGGAGCATTGTTGAGAAAAATGAGGATTCTAAGATGAAAGTGAATGAGATATCTAAATTTCAAAAAGAAAGAAGAGAGAAAAAAGAGAGTTTTTTCTCGATAACCCATTAATTTATTTTGCAGATTCAGATTTGAGGACAAATCTTCTTGAAGAAATGGAGAATGATGAGATCTTAAGTTCCCTAAGCATGTGGAAGGAATCCTACAAATAAAAGCAAAAATATTCAGATCCTAATCATGGGATAATCAATATTTTCTATTTTATTTTTAATTTTCGTATTTTATTTTAATAAAATAATTATAAGTGTCTTTTGGTCTTTCCTAAATTAAATTAGTTTTTGGGTTTTAAAGTCTTGTTAAGTCATTATGATAGCTAGTGGAGTTTTGATGAGGAAATCGAGTCAACAAACTTGCTCATCAAGAAAGACAATCAAAGGAAAAAGGAATTACAAGATCCAAGTCATTTATGGTGCATTCAATGTCAATTAGTTTATTTCTATTAAAATTAAGATTTTATATTTATTAGTATATTTTAATTTCTAGGGTTTTATTGAGTCAATTGAGTCTGAGGTTCTTTTGGGTCAATTGGACCTAAGGTTCTCCATATATATCGTAATTTATTTGATGAAATAAAAAAGTTGAATTTTGAGTTAAAATTTAGAGACGTGTCTCTATGGTTCTCTGAGCCGTTCTTAGAGCTTATCGGCGTGTCGTGGTGCTCGATCTCGACTTATCAACCAGAACCTCCATAGACGGTTGTGGCGTCTTCCCGACTTATTGATCGGTCTTCCATTCCCGATTGTGGTGTCTCCATCACTACCACCTTAATGACTCCCGAAATAGTCACCGACGGCTCCGTGGTTGCCATCACCGCTCGGGTCGTGCTCCAGATGTCTTTTCCTGGGCCCTTCGGGTCACGCTCCAGATGTCTGTTCCTGGGCATGAGGGGTGTGTGTTAAGAGTCCCACATCGGATGTGATATGACCTGAAAAAGAGTCTATAAGTGGATGACAACCCTCACCTTACAAAAGCTGGTTTTGTGGGGTTGAGTTAGGCGTTAACCACATTCTAACAAGATACATATCACTAGCAGCCATATTTCAAAACAAATTAAAGTCTAGGACCATCCAAAAAGAGCTCAAGTTATGCTAGAAAACTACTTTGCTTTGTATCTGTGTAAGGTGGGTACCTTATTGATGCATCACCCATAAAACCTCTGTAAAGAACCGCCTTTCCATGGTTAAAAGCATCAAATGATAATTTTTCATGGTATCCACCCATTTCACTCTAAATTGCAAAATTGCTTTTGTTTTCATTCTGTTTTCACTTTTCAATGATTTGCACGTGGAAACAAAAAAATAGTTTCAAGTAGGGAGGAAGGAGAGGGACAAATAGGGAGGAAGAGGAGGTGAGGGTAAAATAGGAAAATAGATCCAAGTTACAAAGACTTTTTTTAAAATACGACACGACAGAACACATACAAATGCATAGGTATTCGACTAGTATACTTTAAAACTAGTAGAATACCCGTGCATACGCACGGGGTGCTGTCGTATTCTTTTTATGAATGAACTTAGACGGTACTAAAATAGTATGAACATTACCCGTGAAAATAAAGACAAATTTAAAGTAGATAAAAATGAGTTTCAAAATATATATATATATATATATATATATATATATATATATATATATATATATATATATATATATCATTAAACTATCTGCTATCCCCAGTATTTTGTTATATATCAATGCAGTTATTAAGTGTTTTTATGTATCGATCTGATTTATCTCATAATTTCAATTGATTATTTGAGTTGATTAGTAGATTATAGTAGATAGTAAAAGATAGATAGTAGATTATCAATAAAAAATACGTATCCCGTGTTTTCTTATATATCAGTGACAACTATTTGTCCTATTTTAAGTATTAGTGAGAAATATTTGTCGCGTGTGTCTTAAATATTAAACTGTTTAAATAAACCTTCTTGTATTTTAGGTAGTAGGTTTATAGTAGTCTTTAAAAATTTAAATTACCAATGACAAATATTAATCCATGCAGTTATCCCGTGTTTTTTATATATCGATGCGATTATCATGATTTCAATTGATTATCAATAAGAAATATTTGTTTTAAATATTAATCGGTAGTTTAAATAATCATTAAGTCTTCTTGTTTTTTATATAGTAGGTTTATAGTAGTCTTCAAAAAATTTGATTATCAATGACAAATATTAATTCTGTATTTTTTGATATATCAGTGCAATTATCCCGTGTTTTTTTATATATCAGTGCAGTTATCTCGTAGTTTCAATTGATTATCAATAAGAAATTTTTGTTTTAAATATTAATCAGTAGTTTACATAATCATTAAGCCTTCTTGTTTTTTAAATAGTAGGTTTATAGTAGTCTTCAAATTTTTTGATTATCAATGACAAATATTAATTCTGTGTTTTTTTATATATCAGTGCAATTATCCCGTGTTTTTTAATATACCATTGCAGTTATCTCGTAATTTCAATTGATTATTTTGGTTGATTAGTAGATTATAGTAGATAGTAAAAGATAGATATTAGATTATCAATAACTTTTTCCAATAAGGTGATGATAGATTTTTTTCTTTTGTTTTTTAGTGTGACTCATTTATATTTTTATAGGTAATTTTAGTAGAGTAGTATTTGAATAAATATAGTGTAGATTAAAAAAAACTAAAGTGAAGTGATAAGAGAAAGAAAAGAATTGTTTATGGAAAAAGTAGAAGTAAAGTAAAAAAGGATGAAAGAGAATGTAAGAGAAAAGTGAAAAAGGAAGAAAGAGATTGTAAGAGAAAAGTGAAAAAGATGATAGAAAGAGAGGGAAATGTAAGTGAAACAATTAAAAGACAAATTTGACCCTAAGAAATTGAGGTGTCAAGGTTACCAAGTGTCCTTAATGGTATTATCATATGTGGTTAAATTGTATCAATATAGTGTAGACAACGTCTCTCTTCCTTTCACTATCCTCTCTAAAAATCAACGTCTTGCTCATAAAAAAAAAATAACGTTCTCCTCATCGTTATAATAAGGTTATATAACTAGTCTACTTAACATCATTCAAATAAAAAAGAAAAGCGAGAAAGTTATATAAAAAAAAATAGACAAAATTACATTTAAGGTTTTTTAAGTTATTTATTTATAACAAGTTGGCCCTGTAAGTTTCTTTTGTAACAAATATGCCCTTTAAGTTACATAACATTGACACCGTAGGCCCTTTTAGTAAAATGTTATATCGTTGATTACATCAAAATACACCAAAGTATGTTTGGTTGCGTCAAAATACATAAGTTAAAGTAATCACAATATATAAAGTAGCATTACATCAAAATATATAAGCTAGAGTAACCACTAAAAGGGACTATTTGTTACCAAAAAAAATTTAAAGGACCAACTTATTACAAATAAATATCTTAAAAGTCTTCTGGTGTAATTTTGCCAATAAAATAAAGATGAGGAGAAAAACAAACTTAACATCACTGATGTAGCTTTGCTTTAAAAAAAAACATCACTGATGTAGCTGGGAGATCTGTGTATTGATTGTAATCTTTTTATGTATTTATTTATTTACTGGGTTTTACAAATAGTTTAGTATATGTCCTCAAAAGTGAATTTAATTAAAAGAATATAATTGGTTTTTTATTAAAGAACTAGTATATCCAAGTACTTGGTTAAGCTAAATTAATATATCAGGTGGATTTCGTAAACAACAAAAAATCTTTTAATTAAGGAATTTGTGCGCATGCATGGTGAACCATATATTAAAAGAAAACAACAAAACCAGGGTGAAAAAATATTAGAAAAATGTACTAACAAGTACTAGTAAATGATTTGTAAAAATTTATTTTGCTTGTTCTGCTGTCGGATGAGGAATAGAATAAAAAATGATTTTCATATATAGTTCTAGCCATATTGTAGTCTACATTATTATTTCATAGATTGTTAAGGAGTAAATCTGGATATATCAAAAATGGAAAATTTATCATTATTAAGATTTAGTTTAATCACTTCATATAAACGCAACCTTTTTTTCTTTTCAAAAAGAAAAAAGAAAAAGCACAACCTTTTTGAGGCAATCAAAGCTGGAATAAGGTAAGACGACGATTGAGGAATATTTAAGGCATGAATTGATATTACAAAAACACTGCTACAAGTACAACTATGTACAATATAAAGTTGGATTTAAATATTGCAAACAAAAAATGGATTGAATAATCAAGCGATGAAAAATTTAACATGATTTGTGAATTAAGAAAAGAATTGACATTAATATTTTATTTATGTGGTTTTAAGGAAGTTAGAGATAGAGATTGAGGATGGAAAAAGAGACACAGAGGCGCGTGGTAACACCTATATAAATCAAAAGATTGTGAATGTGTGGGTGGGGTTAGACGATGGAATATGGACAAAATATAGACAATGTAATGTATAAATATAATAATGTAATATGCTTTGGTTGTCTCGTGGGGGTTTGAAATTTTGGACATCTTCTTATGTTCTTGTGGGGTGACGACACTAACCATGGTTTAGGTAAGTTGATCAAGTTGAGTTTAGAGCTAGTTTTACCCCACATAATACAGTATTAGCTGGAAAAACTTGATTCGTGAGGAGCTGCAACCTATAGATATAATTATTTTAATTCTAACTAGTGGGGAGATGGTGCTGTGGCGGGTGGATCCCACTTTTGTCGTTTTCCTCTCCTGCCCTCCACTTAAAATAAAACAAACCAAAAAAAAATAAGGTATCAACATCATCAAGTACATCAAATTTTTGTCGAGAAAATAAAGGGTTTTTTTTTTCGCACCCCTCCTTCTCTATCTCACCTCTATAATTTCACACTTTCCCATTTTTACTCCTGGTTTTTTAAAAAAAAAATTAAAAATTTCGGAATTACATCTGAAAAAGGTAATTCCAGTTCAAAAAATAATGGAATTTCGGATTTACCTAGTAGTTAGAAAATATTTTAATTACCAAATGAGGTAATTAGAAAATTAATATATTTTTTTCAATTATTAATTTTTTTCGAATTATTAATATTTTTATTTGAACGAATAATTTAAGCTTAAAAATCGATTTTCAGACAACATACTACGATCGTAATGAAACCACAACCATTATATCAGAAAAAATCAAGAATCAAGACTCGTATGAAGAGACTTCTTACGGACTACTACCTCAAAATCCCAAATTCCATCGTTTATTATTTTTTACGATTTTTTTAATTTTTCATAGTCTCCAAAAAATCTAAAAAAATTTGTATAGCCTTATTTTGGTTTTGTTAGATTTTTAGTGGTGTTTTTATATTTTTTAAGAATAGTTTTGACTATTTTTAGTAGCCTTTTAGTAATAAAAATTAAAACAAATCGTATATATGTCATTTTGGACATATATACGATGCCTACTAACCGTGAGCAGGAATGTCATGATACAGCTCTGAGCCTCTGTAGAGTGTCCGGAGAAGGAGTACTAGTCTTCGCCTCCCAAACATGTTGTCGTCATTTGTGAGGTCTTTGCTCGGGAAGACTCTGCTCACGCTTACACCGTATCAGTCGTCTCTACTCGCCTTTGTTAAAAAAATAATGTAAATAAAAAATATTAATAATTGAAAAAAAATTTGTAATTTTCGGAATTACCTCAGAAATAGGTAATTCCGAAATTTTTAATTTTTTATGAACCGGAATTACCTTTTTTAGAGGTAATTCCGAAATTTTAATTTTTTTTGAACCGGAATTACCTTATTTAGAGGTAATTCCGAAAAATTTTAATTTTTTTTTAAAAGACAGGGGTAGTTTTGGGTTTTTTTTTTGAATTATGGGGGTGAGATAGGGAAGGAGGGGGGTGCGGAAAAAAAAACCCGAAAATAAAAGGCATAAGGGTGTAATTATTATGTAATGTAACTATAGTTTTTCTTTCCTCTCATAAATCCTTCTAGATTCGTTCTTGTTACCAGCATATATCTCAGCTTTGGCCAGCAGTTGCTAATAATATAAATTTGGGCACGATTTTAGCTCTATGGAAATTAGTAGCTTCTTTTTGAATTTTTATTTTTGGTTGGAGATTGTTTTCAATACTCTTCCAACTCGTGAACACTTTGTTGGCTCGCCATGTCATCAATTCTATTGAGGTTGATGCTTGCTTGATTTGTGGTGAGGAAATCGAAGCCCATCAACACCTGTTCTTTATTTGTGATCTGGTTGTGATCGAGTTGCAGTGTCCTATTGCATCTAATGCTGATGATCATTTTCAGGTTTTTGGTGAAGCGTTCTTTGGAAAGAAAACTAACAAGGCAAAGTACATCATTTGGTTAGCTACTTGTTGGAGTGTATCTGGGTTGTTAGGAATAATTTAATTTTTAAGGGGGAAGAACCAGTCTTAGACTCCATTGTATCTTATATTAAATGTATTTCCTTGTGTTGGTTTATTTGCGGAGTAGGTAGACATTCTAATTATACTGTTACTTCTTGGTGGCATAATGTCAAGTTGTTTACTAGTTGTATACCCGTGCATACGCACATGTGTGTTGTGTTATTTTTAATAATTGACTTAGACATAATTTAATTTGTCCAAACACTACCTCGTGAAAATCAAGACTATAAATTAAAGTATATAAACAAAAAGTTTCAAATTGTAATTGAGTTGATCCAATCATTGCCCCGTGAACATTTACTAGCAATATGTAATATTTCCCATAGAGATTAAAAAATAAAATTGTATTAAAGTTTCAAAATTTTCAAATTGTAGTAATATTTCCCGTAGAGACTAGATAAAACTTATTGATAGAGAAAAACAAAATATCAAAAATGAAGGAGACATGTAAATGAAATTAATGAAGATATATTGTGAAAATAGAAAAATGAGATAGAGTTAGAGGAAGAAAGAGGGGGAAAGAGTGAAAAAGTGTGTGAGAAAGATTGAAAAAGTTTGAAAAAAATATATGAGAGAGAGTGATAATTAATATTTCCCGTAGAGATTAAAAAATAAAATTGTATTAAAGTTTCAAATTTTCCAAAATGTAATATTTCTCGTAGATACTAAATAAAACTTATTGATAGAGAAAAATTGAATATTAAAAATGAAGCAATCATGTAGATGAAATTAAAGTAGATATATTGTGAAAAATAGAAAAATGAGAAAGAGTTAAAGGAAGAAAGGGGAGGAGAGAGTGAAAAAATGTGTGAGAAAGATTGAAAAAGTTTGAAAAAATATATGAGAGAGAGTGATAAGTAATATTTTCTGTAGATATTAGCAAACAAATTGTAGTAAAGTTTCAAATTTTACAAATTGTAATATTTCCCATAGAGACTTAATAAAACTTATTGACAAAGAAAAAATAGAATATTTTAAAAAAAATGAAGGAGACATGTAGATGAAATTAAAGTAGATATATTGTGAAAAATAGGAAAATGAGATAGAGTTGGGGAAGAGATAGGAGGAGAGAGTGAAAAAATGTGTGAGAAAGAGTAAAAAAGTTTGAAAAAGTATATGACAGAGAGTGGAAAAGTTTGAAAAAAGTGTGAAAAAGAGTGAAAAAGTTTGAAAAATGAAAAAGTTAAATTACATAAATATCCTAAAATTGTTTAGTTGAGAAAAAGGTAAGATTGATATTTTGGTAGTAGATTAATGGTATAGACTAAATAAAACTTATTGACAAAGAAAAAATAGAATATTAAAAAAATGAAAGAGACATGTAGATAAAATAAAGTAGATATATTGTGAAAAATAGAAAAATGAGATAGAGTTAGAGGAAAAAAGAGGAGGAGAGAGAGGAAAAATGTGTGAGAAATAGTGAAAAAGTTCATAACTAAAATTCACAAGATCAAAATATAATTTTATCAAAAATTCAAAATAACATCAACACAACAATAATATAATATAATATATATATATATATATATATATATATATATAAAGAGAGATGTACCTAGAATTAAAGTGAAACCCTTTGTTTTTTTTAAAGACTTGCTTAGGGTAGTCCAGGGGAGCATCGGGAGCAACAACGAGCTAATGACTTGGACCCGAAAGAGACCTGGACGCCACATCTCAACCCAAAACCTTAAGGCGACAAGTATATGACTCCCCTCTCTTTTCTATCCTAACCGATGGGGACTAACCACTCACACTTGAATTCCCAACAATCTCCTCCTCAAGTGTGAGTCACCCACATCGCTAGCCTTGATCACAAGTAGGGATGTAAATGGGGCGGGGCGGGCACGGGTACTAGCTACCCGCTACCCGCCCCGTTTAATATAAACGCTACCCGTACCCGCCCCATACCCATGCGAGTACCCGCGTAACGGGTTTTTCACGGGTATTATCTCCTCACGGGTACTCGCGGGTACCCACGGATACTTTTAGTATTAATTGAAATATATATTTTTTGAAAATAAAATTTGAAATACCAAACAAAATTAACCTTTTGAACACTATTTTCTCTTCATTCATATAAAAAAAATTAGGCTTTTCATTATAGATACATACTATATTAATTGAAATATTTTTATGAAAATAAAATTCAAAATACCAAACAAAACTAACCTTTTGAACACAATTTTTTTTATCTTCATTCATATAAAAAGATGAGGCATTTCATTATATATTTATTTTATCATTTATTTGTTAGCTTATAGTAGTTAATGAAATAAGATAAATAACACTAAAATTAATAATAATAAGAAAATTTCCAACTAAGTATATTTATTACGGGTATGGGTACCCGTGGGTACGGGTACCTCAATACCCGGCCCCGCCCCATTTATTAACGGGTAGTTTAATTATCCATTTATGAAACTCGCGGGTACCCGTTAAGCTACCCGCCCCGTACCCGTCACGGGTAATACCCGTGGGTGCGGGTTTTTTTGCCATCCCTAATCCAAAGTAAGATCCCGCTCACCGCTCCCCCCACTGAGCCGAACCCGGACTCTGATACCACTTAGTTGGGGAGTCTGGGGGAGCACCGAGAATAACAACGAGCTTGCCAATGAATCAGACCACCAAGAGACTTTGATGCCACTTTTTCACCCAAAACCTTAAGGCATTAGGTGTATGGGTCTCTTCTCTTATATATCCTTCATATAGCTCATTTCTAGTCGATGTGGGACTAATCAGTCACACTTGAAATCTCAACATTCTCCCCCCAAGTGCGAGTGACTCACATTGCTAGCCTTGACCCAAACCAAGATCCCGATACTACTCCACCACTGAACCGAACTTGGGCTCTGGTACCACTTGTTGGGGAGTGCAGGGAGAAACAACGAGCTAGCCAATGAACCGGACCACCAAGAGACTTGGACGCCACATCTTCACCCAAAATCTTAAGGAATTGGGTGTATGGGTCCTCTCTCTTATATATCCTCCATGGCGTGACATTGACACACAAAAGCGTGCACTCGAGGGAGTAGTAAGATTCAAGCGCATTGTTGTAATTTGAACCTAGTTAGTATAAATACCTATTGTAACACTGAAACCCTAAGACAAGTCTTGTAATCCTAATTTCACTTAAGCAATAAGACAGAACTACAACTGCTTTGTAGTCACAGACATAGACAAAGATTGGTCGAATTGCGTGACCAATATCGTGTCTTCTATTTCAGATTCTCGTTTCTATTATTATTTCTTCGTTTACTGTTGTTGTTACAACAATTGATACCAGAGCAAGATCTTTAATAATTGAATTAGAGCTAAAATATTCAACAAATTATTTTTCATTTACAAACCATCATATTATTAAAAAGAAATTCATCCTCTATCTTATTAGGTAACCTTGTCTTGATTATCCTCCAGCTTTCATTTTTATTACAACTCAGTGCCACAATACAACTTATATTGTAAAAATAGTGGAATTAGTTTTTAAATTAGTGTGGGCAGTGTGGAATCAAGACCAATTTTAAATCAATTTTATTGTCTACTGACCATGTGTTTTGTGTGCAAAAGGAGCAAAATTGAATCACTATTTTATACTCATTCATCGTAATCTTTGAGTTGGACAGCAATGGAAAGAAACCGACTCACAATTACAAACAAATGTTTCATCACTGAGTGTGGTACCTTCTGATATGATTTTTCGCTAAAGAATGTTTGCATCAAAAAGTTTTAATAAGGCTCTTATATTAATAAAATAAAATTATTGAGTGTGCAGTATTTACCTTACCTCAAAAACGGAGGAAAATGCAGAGAGGCACAATACGAGTACAACACAAGAGGGAGAGAAGAGTGGTGTCCAATGGCGACAACAATGGCTATGTTGCATATGCTTGGAGTCGGAGGAATTGTGCGGACCAGAGCCAATGTCTTTGCTTCTACTGCGGATACAGTGGTGGAGCTAGCCAATTTTGTATGCGATGGTCAAATAATAGAGTAATTTTTTCAAAGGTAAAATAAACTTCAATAAAAGAGAATAAAAACTACTACTCTCTCGGTAATAAAATATAAGAAAAAAAATTATATTTGATTTAAATTTAGACAAAAAACATAGACTTTTTGGCTAACTTTTGTTACAAAGTGAGTACGAATTGAGATACAATCAATAGTTAAGAAAAATTTCACCGAACACTACTTTTAAACTTGTTACAAAGTGAAAAAACAAATAAGTATAACCTAAAATTAAACATAACCAAATTAATATACTAATAAAAAACACAATCAAATTATTATAAAGTTAAATTTATGAGATGGAACACTCTTTTACCAACAAGGGTTGGTTCGAGTGGTAAATGACTCGGACCCCACCTTAAGGTCTTCGGATTCGAATCTCGAGTGTGGTAAAAAACTCTATTGGGAGAGCAGAACTATATGGGCCGGCAAAGCTGGGTATTCGTGGGTATCTAGGTTCTTCGGTGTAGATTAGTCATCGATAAAGCTGGTAGAAATTGCGCACCAATGACATGGTAAAAAAAAGTCTCTTTTAATGAACAATTGTGATATAAAAGAGATTAAAAAAAACTATATAATAATAATAATAATAATAATAATAATAATAATAATAGGACATCAAACTTTATTGGGTAGCAATATTTTTTTATTAGACCTAATTACCTATTTACTTTTATTTTTGGGGTAGCAAGGACTACCCATAGCAAGCCTAGGAGCCGCCCCTGAGCGGATAGATGGTGCAGACTGCGGAACATTTGCATTTCACGCTTCTTACTGTGTGGGTTTCAATAGAAAGGGTTAAAAATAACCCTCAAAGCAACACAGTTTTGGGTAGTAGTATAGTGAAAAATGTTCTTTTCTTCTCTGAGGGGGTACCACAGTACCCTCCACTCTCACTATGCTCCGCCTCTTGTCTCAGTGTACAGCTTGGTGTTCATGTCACAGCAGATCGATAGGCACCACAGCAGCCACTTCATCAGTGATCGTGCAATGCACATTAGTATTAGGCGCCAACGGTTGATCAACTCCATTGGGTGCATGCGCTTGTGCTTTATCATTGGGCGCCAATTTCCCACTGTCTTCATATTTCATCAAGTCGGTTAAAGTATCTTTTAAGTTGGTTATTTGGCCAATCCCACCATGCATTTTAAATCACGTAGGCTAGCTGGTCTGATGGTTCTAATCCATTTTGTCATCTACGGGTATCCGAGTCAAGATCTTCTCCATTATTTCCAGAGGAGTTAAAATTGAACCAATCTAATAGAAAACCGCAAACCGAATCAACCCAAATCAAAAATCGCAAAAAACCGCAAAATCTATTCAGATTTTTTTTCCAATCAACTGTGCGATTTGGTTCGATCCGCGGTTTTTGTTCCATTAACCAAACCAAACCAAACAAAACTGCAAGTAACACTAAGGTTTATTGACTTAACAACCTTCCTTACTAACATATTAGCTCAAAACCAACTAAAACCCAACTCTCACTCACTTACTAGCTCAAATCCAATTGATTCCTTAACTCACTTACAAACAATTCATATAGTTATGATATATTTGAAAATTACAATAAAACATTTGATTCAAATTCTTTTAAACATGATTGTAGCTATCTTAAAAGAATTAAAGTGAGAGTAATTTATATACTACATATATTTGGCGGATTTTTTCTTAAAGATTTATGTTAGCCATTTTTTATTTTAATTAATTTTAACTCTAATTTAAATTATGTTTTGTCTTGGAAAAAACCGAACCAACCAACCAATCCAAACATCGGCCAAGCCGCTCACAATTGTAACTTCTTGGACCTTTACCCATGTAATTCCATACAAAATTAGATGACAAACGACCCTAGCCAACAGATGAGGTCAAAGAAGTAATCATCGGCAAAATGCTGAGCCACAATACATAGATAGGGACAACTTGGCAGAGGATGTCAAATTGGCTTTAATTTGCTAAATTTCTTAAAGGACAATACCGATGTATTCGCTTGGTTCCCAAAAGACATGAAGGGGATTGACCTGAATTTCATATGCCACAAGTTGGCCATCAATTCGAAAATCAGGCCTGTGGCTCAATGGAAAAGGAGATTAGGAGAAGATAAAAGGGAAGCGCTGAAGGAAGAGGCAGACAAGCTTTTCAAAGTTGGGTTTATTAGAGTAGTTTAATACCCCCACATGGTTGCAACCCGATGCTTGTCAAAAAGGCAAATGGACACTAGCGAATGTGTGTCGATTACACAGACCTGAAGGACCCCTACCCACTCCCCAACGTTGACCGATTCGTCGACAAAGCATTAGGATTTGGCTTGTTGAGTTTCAGGGATACTTACCCAAGATACAACCAAATACGAATGAGGCCAGAGGACGAAGAAAAAACAACGTCCATTGCCGACAGGTCAAATTTTTTCTGCAAGGTAATGCCATTCAGACTTAAGAACGTCGAGAAACTTACCAACGTCAAATGGATTGGCGACATCACTAGAGAAATGAGAGACATGTATGTGGATGACTTGGTATTGAAGTCTTCAAGCAACTTCGGAAACGCATCCTAAAACTTAACCCTGACAAATACAGTTTTAGGGTACTTTCGAGAAAATTCTTGGGATTCATACTAACCAATAAGGGAATAGAGAATCAACAAGACAAGTGTCAGTTCATGATTGACATGTCAAACCCTTCTTGCACAAAAGAGTTGCAAATATTGGCGATGTGTATTTGTTATCTCGATTATTGTCAAGATCAATAGATAAAAGCCTCCCTTTTACCAATATTTACTTTGAAAAACAACAGCTTCAATTGGACCAAGGAGTGCATGGAGGCTTTCAAGGAACTCAAAGAATACATCGCCACCCCGCTAGTCTTGGTCTCCCGCATTCAAGGGAAACCTTTAATCCTCTACCTAGAAATCTTAGAAACGCATGTAGTTCAGTCCTTGTGCAGCAAAAAGAGAGAGAATAATGGCCCATCTACTTTGTCAGTCAAGCCTTGAAGGACATAAAAATTTGATACTAGAGAACTGAGAAGGTTGCATTCGCTGTACTCACCATGGGCAGAAGGTTACACCCTATTTTCCAGAGCCACTCTGTGATCGTCAAAACCAACTTACCCATAAGGTAAATCCTCCAAAAGCCTGACCTTGCAAGACGAATGATGGGTTGGCCTAGAGTTCGACAAGCATCGGTCTACCACTGCAAGGGACTTCCGTACCGCCGGCGCCACCATACATGCCAAGACGCGCCCGACTAGAAGACAAAAGAGGGGACGTGACAAGCAGTCATTGGCTCGTAGTGGAACTAGTGGCCACCACACTAGTTCAGTGGTAGAGGAGAGGCGCTGCTACCATATACTCCCTTTGGACCTATTTATAAGGGGAAAAAAATACTTTTTAGGTTCACTGAATAAATGATGTATCCGATCCATATTATTGACCAGATACATCATTTATTCAATGAACCTAAAAAGTGTTTTTTAGCTTATAAATAGGTCTGGAGGGAGTAGAATAGAATACCCTGGAGACCATTAGTTAGTATAAATAGTACATGCTACTATTGTATTAGAGATCTCATTCAACATACTTAAGATGTCTACTTTAAAAAGGTTATCACTTTAAACTCTCACTTTGTACGGGATGACAACAAATAAAGTTACAAGTGGATTTGGGAGATATTGTCCACGAAAAGTCGATGGTTTTCGGGTTTGGATCCTACACTCTCTCAATCTCTCTTTAGACTCTTTATCTTTCTCGTAATATATATATATATATATATATATATATATATATATATATATATAAAGGGAGAAAAAGTAAGAGAAGTGATAAGAATATATCAAAGAGATCAATTGTGTACAAGGAGATTGAGAGAATGTAGAAAGAGACAATCCAAATTCGTGATTTCCAGCGATAAAAATTCAAAACACATGCAGATGGAAAAAGATGAGTAAAGAAATGGCAGCCTTTCAGAGAGTCTTATATACTACTCTCTGTCTCATTTTAAGTGTCTTGTTTGCCGTCTCAAATTATCTGTCACTTTAGAATATCAATACAACATTTATTATTACTTTCCAACAATACATTCACTTTAGAATATTAATAACCGTGCATTTGCTTCAATCAAGAAAAATATAAAGGTATTTTAGTCCTACAACATTTTTTTACCATCAAATTTAGTATAGCTAATCATTTTCTTAATACGTGTGCATTACTTTAAACAACACAAAAAAACGAGGAGGGAGTAATAAATACACACGCTCTCACTCGGCCATTGTCTGACTCGTCAAAGACAGTGGTGGCCTGGAGCATGGGCGAGAGGGGCAACCGCCCATAGGCCCACTTTTCAAGGGACACCAAATTTTGATCTTTTACTATCATATACATAGATATTAGGATAAAAAAATATACATTTAAAAGTAAATAATAATTTTCTAATTAAAGTTTTAGAAGCATTAACATATTGATTAAACCCATTATTTATAAGATTAGAGCACCATTTTTTGGTTTTGCCCGAAACTTCAAAAAATCTTAGGACCGGCATCGTCAAAGATATCAAAGATAGTAAAAACAAGAGGTTTTATGAGTTGAGGAGAGGGTGGGGTGGGTGTTCAGAGCTCTCACTCTTAGACTGACATTTTAACAGAGTTGGGACTCTCAGGTCAGGTCAGAAGATGCAGGTGCGACCGTCATAATTGTTACAAATACAAATCGTACGTTAGTAAAAGACAGATTCACGAGTGCTGACCTATTTTCAGAATAATCTTTTGTCTGAATCCAATCCAAGTACGAATATCTTCAAATTCAAACCATATCTATTTCGTTTATTTTCTTTTGATTTAAAATATTTGACATTGTTACACCAAAAGATATTTGACATTGTACTACTTTTTAGACAAACCGTATCCAACCGACAACTTTAGCCTAAGTTTGATATTTCAGTTTAAATTTTACAAGTAAATAAGCTTTTATTTCTTTTTTTTTGACCAATAAACTTTTATTTCTTAAACACTACAAATAAACTTATTTTAAAATTAATTGAAAACATACCAACAAGAGTCGGTCTAAGTGGTAACTAGATTAATCTCAAAAAAAAAAAGTGCTAACTAGATTTGGATCTCATCTCAAGATTTTGGGTTTGAATCTTGGGTCTAACAAAAATTCTATTGGGAGGGGAGAACCACACGGGTTGATAAAGCCGGTACTCATGGCCAGTCAGGTTCCCCAGTGGCGGATCTAGAAAACTTCATCAATGGGGGCAAAAAAAATTATCTATAGTATTTCTCGAAAGGAAAATATTAAAAGTTTTTAGAAAATACACGATCTAGTACGTGAAGAAAACTCTCCAAAAAAAAAAACTAAATTCCTACTAATTACACCAGTTATCTAGGCATTTTCTTTTTTTAAAAATGTTGTAGGATATTTTTATTATCAATACTATAAAAAAATATCTCTTTTATTCTATGTAACCAAAAAATAATTACTCAATAAAGATAAACATGTTCCAACCGTTGTAATTGCTAGAAATAAAGTCTATCTTTTAGTTGAGATTATGTATTAAAGTGAGTTAGACTTGTGTGTTTGGGTAACTAGGTATTAGTGGGGGCAAAGATAATTTTTTAATGGGGTCAAATATAAAATTATAATGTGTTTGTATACTAATTATTTATTATTTATTGTTGGTGGGGGCAAATGCCCCCATACTTCACACCTTGTATCCGCCATTGGATTCTCCAGCGTAGATTAGTCATCGGCAAAACCGATGGAAACTGCGCACCTAAAAACATGGTAAAAAAATA
The DNA here is from genome assembly GCA_020916435.1 of Oxytropis ochrocephala. NCBI lineage: Eukaryota > Viridiplantae > Streptophyta > Magnoliopsida > Fabales > Fabaceae > Oxytropis > Oxytropis ochrocephala. Next base: position 22,589,869 of record CM037088.1, read on the forward strand.
AAATAATTGAAAACATTTTTTAAATAATGGAGGATTTTACATTAATAATACGAGGATTTTTATATAATTAAAACGAAGGATTTTACATTAATAATCATTAAAATGAATACTAAGATTATTGTTGATATTTGGGTAAATAGTCATTTTGGTCCCTGAAAGTGTAACTAGCTGTCAATTTGGTCCCTGAATCGAGTGAAAATGCAAAATGGTCTCTGAAAGTGTAATCCGTCTGTCACGTTAGTCCCTCCCGTTAATGCGCGTTGTTAACTCAGTTAATCCATCCGTTACTGTCAGTTTAGTCCTTGAAAGATGTCACTTACTGTCAGTTTGGTCCCTGAAACATATACGTGAATTCATTTTAAACCCTCGAATCTTAAGTTACTTCAGCAAAATTTTAAACCAGAATTTACTAGCATTGGCTCAATTTGTGCCTTGGCTTTGCTAGGCTAGTTAACACCTTGCAGCTGTATCATATTCTCTTTTACTTTGATTTGTTACCATCATTAATCATTAGGAGTGTTTATTGATTCAATCCGAATCAAATCACTTCATATTTTGAATATCGTAAAATCAATTTCTAAAATCAAAGTCCATCACTAATTTGTCAAAATTAAATATGATGTGGAGTTCTATTAACTTATGTGGCAAGCTACATTGTAATGCCACATAGTTTTTATATTTAAAAAAAATTATTTTAATGTATGAAATACATAAAATAAAATTCATTGTAAACAAAGAGAAATTAAAATTAATAATCGTAATTTATTAAGTTCTGCAGCAGTGGTTGCTTTCGAATTAACATCAAAAATTACAATTGCTATTTAATTTAAATATAGATCAATGATTATACAAAGTTATGTTGATTGATTTTCTTAGAGCAAATAAGGTCACCATTAACCATCGATTTTCCAAGTACAATAGATCTGTGCAGTCCATGAGTCTGTTGGCGTCCTTAATCAGCCATTTTTAAATTTTGATGAAGTAACTTAATATTCGAGGGACTAAAACGAATTCACGTATATGTTTCAGGGACCAAACTGACAGTAAGTGACATCTTTTAGGGACTAAACTGACAGTAACAGATGGATTAACGGAGTTAACAACACACATTGACGGGAGGGACTAACGTGACAGACGTATTACACTTTCAGGGACCATTTTGCATTTTTGCTTAATTCAGAGACCAAATTAACAGCGAGTTACACTTTTAGGGACCAAAACGACTATGTACCCTTGATATTTTGATAAGAAGACACTTGACAGCATTTTTGTACCTAAAAAACGACATATGGGTTGATCTTATTTTTCAAATCCCCTCTTTATTAAGAGAGGGTAGCATATTATATGTGATTTGGGGGGAAAAAAAATTTCTCCCCCATTTACCAATATATCCCTCATTTTGTACCCACTGTTTACCAATATACCCCCACTCTATATTTTTGGACCGACATACTCCCACTCTATATTTTGTGCTCCACCATTTACCAATATACCCCTCATTTTGTACCCCACTGTTTACCAATATACTCCCACTATATATTTTTGGACCGACATACCTCTGACAAATTTTTTATTTGTCCAACACTATTTTTTTTCCCACGTTTGGTGGGAAAATTTTATTCCCACCATTTTACCAATATACCCTTCATTTTGTACCTCACTCCAATATACCTCCACTCTATATTTTTGGACCGACATACCCCTGACAAATTTTTTTTAGTCCAACACTTTTTTTTATCCGCTTTTGGTGGGAAAATTTTATTCCCACTATTTACCAATATACCCCTCATTTGTACCCCACTGTTTACCAATATACCCCCACTCTATATTTTTGGAACGACATACCCCCACTCTATATTTTGTACCCCACCATTTACCAATATACCCCTCATTTTGTACCTCACTATTTACCAATATACTCTCACTCTATATTTTTGGACCGACATACCACGACAAATTTTTTTTTTTGTCCAACACTTTTTTTATTATCAAAATGTATCCTCATTTTGTATCCCATTGTTACCAATATACCCCCACTCTATATTTTTGGACCGACATTGTTGCCTCATCCCACCAAGGGCTATTGTTGCCTCTTCGTCTTATATATATGTGTTGCGTATTTTTATACCCCCTTATAAAATGTTGATATTTTTTTGAAACTACATCTGTAGGCCTGTTAATCACCTCCTCGTGTATAGCACGGGCATGTGTCCTAGTTAAAAGAATCACAAGCCTTGTCAACTATATTTTTATTGTTTTAAAACATGATTATTTAAGTTGGTAAAAAAACATGATTATTTAATAAAAATTGATTTATTTATTAAAAACATGTTATACTTAATACTCCCTCCGTCGTCAACTATATTTTTAATGTCGTTTTTAGAATTTTTCTCAGTCCAAATTATCTGTCACTTTAGAATCTCAATATTAGTATTTATTATTATTTTTTAACAATACTCTTACTTTATAATATCAATAATTGTGTCTTTGATTCAATCGAGAAAAGTGTAAGTATATTTTAGTACTACCGATCATTTTCTTAATACTCGTGCGTAACCTTAAACGACACTTTAATATGATACGGAGTGAGTACTGTGTATACACGGAAGAAAGAAAGAAACAAATTAAAGCGAATTGTGGTAAAAGGAATTAAGGACGAAAGGCAACAACAACTACTACGTTTGACCTTAGGATAATTGGACAGGTTTGGATCAGTCCTCGGAAGATCCACCACGCCACCACCTACTCTCTTTCTCTCTCATCCTCCATCTCATTCGTTGTCAACGTAACATCGCACGTCAAACCCATCTCTTTCTCTCTTTCATGTCCAAGTTGTCGATGAGATTTAAAACCCTCAACTTGGGTTAAGTTAAGTCTACTGCAGGTTCCTTAACCTCTAGCTATTTGACATGCAGACCTAGCTAGCTACTAGTACTCCCTCCGTCTCAAATTGTTTGCGGTTTAAAGTTGTTACACACCTATTAAGAAAAATTATTTGCAGTCTTAGTATTTCAGAGATTTCTTGACGCACTTTGGATCCGTATTTTACGGTTGGCAATGGCAGGAGTTGCCGTGCGCCACCCCACTCGCTCAGTCTCACGGGTATAGTATAGGCTCACAGCTAGAATTATAGGTTTACAAAAGTGTAGTAAAAAGTTATCCAATTTTATTTTTTTACCAAAACAAACTTATAACATTTCATTCATAATTAAAGAGTCAATACAAGTGTGAATATAATAAAAAACGTGGGAGCGAGCATAACAACTTGATGCTCTCGCAAGAGTGTGAGCAATAAGATTCGTTTGCCTCCTGGTAAAACTAACAAAGTAGTTTCTTAGAGAAGATAAAAGTAGCCGGCAGGAACGTAAAATAGCTCCATATTCGATAACAAGATTAGATGAGCCAAGAACACCATCTACAACCGCTTTGCAATCGCTCAATCGTCACATTCTAGACATTTGACTCTTGTAACCAAGTAAGTGCTTCTAGTAGACCCAATGCTTCAGCTTCGTGTGGTTGGGGCAATGAAACCAGACAATTTTTGCTTTCACAAAGTCACCACATCATTACGAATACACATACCGATCCAGTTATTTATTAGAATAATAGAAGAAAAAAATTAACTTATCTAGATTTTAGGATTCATTTTATCTTATCTTAGTGTATTTTGAATTATCAGTTTGTTTATCTAACTTAATTAGTTTTACTAAGTCAATAGTTTGTTATAGTTTGTTGGATCTAGGTTAAGATAAATTAATCTTTTTATGGCTGTTTTTTTTTTAAAAAGAAGGGTTTATGAAGTCTCGTTAAAACCATCTGATGGAAAACCCTCCTTAGAGAAAAACCATTAAGAAGGAAATAGTTATTTTCCTACCATTTATTAATAAAAAGTGAAAAATATACAAAAAAACATGGGGGACTAGGCTAATACCTATTATTAAAACAACATTACAACCAAAAGGAAAAAATAAACAATTCTATTAAAAGGAAACCAATCCAAAGAAAAATAAAATCGGCACACAGGAATCTCATTATAATGACTCTCATCCCAACTAGGTTGACACAAAGTCACTAACAATCATTTGCAGCACACAAAAAACAAAAGGCTAGAACGAGACAGAAGCCATATCAAACAGAAAATTAGCAAAACCTATAGCTAGGCAAACCTAAGCTATTTCTGCATAAATCTTCAGCAATGAAACTAGGAGGAAGGTTCCACCAGACAAAACCAGAAATGTTAGTACCATGCCCGACAAGCTTATCAGCACAAGTGTTACCTTCTTTATAAATGTGAGTGCAAATGAATTTCATTTGTCTCGTCAAATATATGCAATTATTCCAACAATTTCTAAGCTTCCAAGGAACAATTGTGTAATTCTTGAAGGCGGAGACCACTAGCTGAGAATCGCACTCCAACCAAAGACTCTTCCAACCCTTCTCAAAAGCAATCTAAATAGCCAACATAGCCCCAACCAAGAATAATAACACTTTTGTCTCTAAAAATACCACCACAGGCGGCAGGACCCGAACAACCCTTAGCAGCACCATCGGTATTGCACTTAATCATGTAGGGCACAGGGGTCCAACAAACCTCTTTGATGTTAGCAGAACTTCTATAATTACTAGTGATATTGAGGGTCTTGATAATTGCGAACTCAGCAACAGAGGAAGACATGGATGATTTAGTGGCATTCCCAGCTAAAGCAACATTTTAAAGGATTACATTGATATTCGAGTGTAAGGGGATACCATGATTATTAAATCTAACCTGGTACCTACAATACCAAATGACCCATAAAATCTTAACAATAAAAGCAGGGACAATATCATGCAATTGATGGCTCTAGCCATGAGAAGTCGAGGCTAAAAGATGTTTGGAAAAGAAGTTGTATCAATTTGGAAACTTAGGATACCTCCAAGCCAACTCCAAATATGCTGGGTGAAAGGGCAATCAAGAAAGAGATCTTGAGAAGTCTCAGAAGCATTACCACATAGGCTACAAACAGAAACAACAGTGCATCCTCGAAGCCAAAGTTGATCATCAGATGGCATCTTATCAAGAAGAGTCCTCCACAGAATAACAGATTTAGAAGGAGGTATAAAAGGCTTCTAGATAATCTTAGTCCAAGGGATCATCTGTCCTGGAGGGTTATTAAAAAGAAAAGACTCTTTGAAGGTCAGATCCCCAGAGACAGAGTGATTCAACATCAACTGATCCTCAAACCAAACCAAAGGAATAATTATCTCTTGAATTTCAGAGACCAGCTGGGGGAAGTGATAAATAAGGTCCACATGGATGGACCAATTGTCGTTGACTATAAAATCACTAATACTTGCTTTTAAATTCTTGTGGAGATTAGACGGGATACCAATAATATCCACAATAGGCCTGGAAAGCCAAGTATCAGTCCAATTTTTTTTCTAACACCATTCCCAAGCTTCCAAGTCTAGTGCTCTATGATATCAGAAAGGTGTGATTTAAACCAAGCCATATAGAAGAAGAAACATGATAGCTAACCAGCTTGTTATTTTTAAAGACTTTGGCTTTCAAAAGAAGACCCCACTGCAGATTAGTAGAAAAGAAGTTCCAACTAAGCTTAAGCATGCCATCATTATTTATAGCTTTGATAGACCGAAGACCCAAGTCGCCTTCCTGAAAAGGCTTGCACACCTTACTCCAAGCCATATTAAAATTTTTTCTAGTATTGATGTGACCAGACCACACAAAATTTATAATCCAGGTATCCACCATATTGAGAAGATTAGCAGGCCAAGCATAAATGCGGAAGCTGTAAACCATCATGCTAAGAAAAAGAGAATTAACAAGTTGAACTCTCCCCATGATAGATAAAAGAGAGCCTTTCCAGGAGGACAGTCTAGCCTTTATTCTATCAGCAATATAGGTAATAAGTGAATTCTATGAGGCTTGCCTTTGAAAAGCGGAACACCAATATATTCCCTGCATTTCCATTTTATACTGGCAACATTTTATACTAGCCGTGATGCAAGGAATGGAAATGTTGCCAGTATAAAATTTAGATTTCTCCTTACTAATCACCTGACCAGATACTTGCTCATAAGAGGAGAAAATATCCAATAAACTAGTAACGCACTTTTTGGTAGCCCGACAAAAAATCATATCATCAGCATATAAAACATGACTTGGCATACTAAAACCTCTGGGACCAACCATAAGTCGAAGCTAAACATCTTCAACCAGCTTGGATATTCCTCTACTAAGAACATCTTGAGCCAAGCAAAACAGGAGAGAGGACAAGGGATCACCTTGTCTAACGCCCCTCTTACACCCCAAGAAACCAACAGCAGACCCATTAATAGAGAAAGATAGTTTGGCGAATGCAGGATAACATTTATCTATGAGCAAAAAAATTTATTGGAACCAAAAGCCGCCTGAACTTGAAGAAAAAATTCCAATATATTGTGTCAAAAACTTTTTTAATGTCTCAAGTCTCAAAGGTATATTGTTAACTTTGGCCCAACAAATAATTTAAACCTAAAGAATTTTGTCTTTAGTTAAAAGGCGTGTTGTCGAATAAAGAGGCATGAGTGTTTATGAATTATCTCTGGTCTTCATTCTCAATCAATGTTGGATTATTTAATATATTAGTACAAATTAACAAAATACATGTGCATGCATATAGGTAGCGTAGCTAGCATCGTGTTGTTTTCACAAATTAGTCTATTGATTTGTAACATAGTTATCAACTTTTAAATTGTAGATTATATTTATTTTGTAAATTAATCACTTATTATTCAAACTATAATATTTAATAATATAATTATTAGATAACTAACTAAACATGTGTTATAAGTAGAAAATAATTTTTTTGAAGCAAAGAAAATAAATTTTATGGTACCAAATTAATATTTTAAAAATAAACTTGAATAGTAAAACTTATTTGTGCGCTCTTAATCAAATATCTTTAGAGTATTTTTAAATAAAATCAAAGATTTTACAAATTTTATCAGTAATGAAATTATACCGACAATAATGTTTCCCAATTGTAACTCAAAAGCATAATATAAAATATAAGTATTATAAAATTATTCAATGTTTTCTGATCATGACTCAAAAAATAATCATATGTGAAAATTAAAGACATTCATGAAGACAAAATTATTCATAAACTATTATCGACTTGATTTCTAAATGTGAGGCTTTTTGGGGTACCGAAACATAAACAAACCCTATAAAATATCAAAGTTGCTTTAAGATAATAATGAGTTCATTATCGAGGTTATAAAATATACATCTCTTAATATAACGCTACAAAAAAAATGCTGATTAGCAAGGGATATTTCTGTCGTAAACAGCCTATATTCCATCGCTAATTGGTGTTTGCGAGGGATTTAGCGAGGGACAATTTCAGTCGCTAAAAACCTCTTGCTACAGACTTAGCAAAGAAAATTTGAACTTGTCGCTAATTTGCGTGGGACGGTTCCCTCGCTAATTAGCGAGAGATTCAAATTTCCCTTGCTAAATTTGGGTGCCACGCGTCCCAATTTTGACGGCCACACGTCCCAGTTTCCTCTAAGTCCCTCTAGATCCCTCGCTAATTCCCAACTAATTACAATTTTTTTTGATAAACTTTCTTTTAAAGCTGCTTATTTTATTATTAAATAATAAAACTTAAAATAGCTAAAAAAAATTAGAATAAACATTCTGAGAATATTTGAAAATAAAATACGAATCAACATAACTTAGTCTAAAATGTTAGAACAAAATACTAGAATGTCAAACTAATAATACAACAAGTCCTAATAGGCGCTATCAGACTCCTCATAATCCTCAGCTTGCTGCATATTCTGAAAACATTTAAACATCAGCTCCTGCTTATGGGTCATCCTCGCGAAGTCATCCTGCATCTTTTTTCATAGCCTGACTAGAGGCGTTGATAGTATGCGACTGAGTCTGCAGCTCCTATCGAGTATTTTGCAGCTTTTGTCGTGTAGTCTGCAGCTCCTACTGCTGAGCTTGCAACATCTCTGCCTGAGCCTGCACCAGCTGCCTGAGCTCTCTCCGCAGTCAAAGGAGTAGGAGCTGGTCGTCTGCTAACATCTGCTACTGCAGACCCCAATCTGGTCCATACATGGAGCCAATGACCCCATACCATATAGGAGACCCTGCTTCCAACCTACCGTCTTCTCTTAGTTGCGGTTCGCCAGAACTGTCATCTTAGACGTAAGTGGACCAAGTGATTCAGGGTTCCAGCTCCCTTTAGTCGTCAGTCATCAACTCACTATGTGTCTCCTATTTTGCATAACCACAAAACATAACATAATTAGTGCTCCATTTTAACAAAGCAACATTATATAATACAAACCAAGTTGTATATTTACCTGACTCATCCTCGAGCGCTCATCAACATACTCCTTAGTTCCCTTCCTCACATGGGTGACCCTGTGCAGCTCAAGAGCAGTGACATGGTGTTCCACCTTCTTAATTACTCTGTAAAATGAAACACATTTTGAACGATTCCTAACTAATTAAATAATATAAAAGAACACACATATTTTTAAAATAATTTACCAATCAAACAACATGCTGAGCTTGGTTGATGGATCCGCAACAGTGAAGCGAGACACCCTTTTCTGAATTTCTATTATTCTTGGTTTTTTCAGTATCTCTCTTGAACTTCTCTGTAGCCTAATGTGCCTTGTAAGCATTCAAAACTTCATCACTCATGTAATTCGGCTTCTTATCTCTACGCCTCAACTTATAGAGCAAATCTGACAATTGAGAGGCCATCCTAGAGAGAAAAAGTTTCCGCACCATTGCATCATCTTCTGAGTCCCATGTCACTTTGGTCTGTATTAAGCAAAATGAAAATTCGTATTAGTAATTATATTAAACATTAAGTTAAAACTAATAATATAGGTAAAGACATAATGGACACTTATCTTAAAGAAGTTCAAAAATTCTTCCTTGTACTCTGCACTGACTTTATTCCACTTTTTATGGAAATTTTGAGAATACATTTTACGAATGACATATATGATGTTTGGTGAAGCTGTCTTTGCAGAGGAAGAAACTGCATAGATAAATATATATATATATATATATATATATATATATATATATATATATATATATATATATATATATATATATATATATATATATATATATATATATATATATATATATATATATATATAATCTTGAGTACAAGGAAGCACACTGGATATTGGATTCATTATTCTGTTTGTTTTCTTTTCCACCTCAACAGGCAGATATGAGAGACATCACTATAATGCACCTCCTGAGATGCCAATGTTGATGTCAACTTGGTAAGTGATCAGTCTATCTGACCAATTATAAGGCAATGGATAACTATATATGATTCAGTAACAGACTGTTATTTCAGAAGTTTTAGACTACTACAACTACTATTTTCTTATAACTATTAGATTTTCAGAATGAGTCAATGCTTAAGAAGGAAAAATGCATTGTTAGTGAAGGATTAATACTTGACTAAGTGGGTTTATTGTCTTACCCATATAACCCATTCTCTACAACCATGTGAAAAGCTTTTTGGTTTGTCATTTTTAGTTTTAGATCTAAATAAACACAATCACTACAAGAAAACCTTGTTTTAGCCACCAGCAGTTGCCACGGAGCTTATTCCGTCAGTAATTTGCCACGGATTTGCGACGGCAAGTGCAAAATATGTGAGCGCGAAATTTCCATTGGTGTTTGCCACGGGTTTGCCACGGACATGTGAAAGGACAAACATTTGCGACGGACATGCCGTGGCAAGTCCGTGGCAATCCAACGAAGAAAATAAAACATCCACGATCCAATCCCTTTCATAACACGTTCTCCTTACGTTCTCCTTCTCTTCTTCTCCTCACCCTCTCCCTCTCGCTCTCCTCACCTACCTGCCTCCCTCACTCTCAATCACCACCACCTCACCTCCACCCACACTCCCCACCGTCTTGCTCGCTGCTCCATCCTCGAAACCCTAACCTCACCTTTGTCTAATCCCTAAATCAAATCCAGCCTCCATTGTTCGAGTTGAATCTTAAGGTGTGGATTGCCTTAATCTTATTTCCTAACCCATTTCACTTCCATTTCCTCACTCGCTTCAGGTTCATCAGTCTTCTTTTTTCTACTACCATTTATTTATGTTATACGCTTCTTTGGTAATCTTTAATGGCTATAGTCTGATGGTTGTTGTTTTGTTCTCGAATAAACGAATTACGATTTGTAGATCCGAATTTTTATGTTTTTGCTTCTTGGATTGTTCTGTTTCATTGTTTATTGTTCGGTTGGTTCTGTGATTACGAATGTTTTTTGCTTCTTGGATTGTTCCGTTTCATTGCCTTAATCTTATTTCCTTGGGCTTTTGTACTCTGAGATCTGGTCTTTTGATTTGTTGAGTCAATTTGTGATAGTAGCTTTAAACTCTCTCCTTCAACTTAGGTTGTTCTATTTCTTTTGACTGTTGAGTCAATTTGTGATAGTAGCTTTACTCTAATGCAGAAGGTCCATCCATGATCTCTACTCTAATCTCCAATACATTGGGAATCAATTGTTCTCTGTCTTGATGGGGGCCAACATAGCAAATGAGATTGCATTGGAGAATTTTAGTGAGGCTCTGATTGGATATAGTCAAAATAAAGAAGTCATTTGCTATGAGATGGGCTCGGTTGTTCAACACTCCCTATTTTAATGTCACAAATTTGTGAGTCAAGTATATAACATTTCCTCCCGATTAACAATGAACAATTAACAAATAATCACTTTATGTTTATAATTTTTGTAGGTCCGTGATGTTGAAGGAGTTGAAATGTGTGGAACTTTAAAAATATTGTGGCAAAGATGCTTGTGAGTTTGTTTGTAGAACTAGAACAGTAGTAGTATCTGCACTTTGTTTTCTTATATCTTTTGTGAATGAATGAATGAATGATGATGAAATGACACATGCAGATGGATTGTTGTCCTATAAAACAACTTCCAACTTGATCGACTCTTCAAGTTGTTGCTTTTCAGATTGGGATATTGATTCTCATTTACTGGGATTGTTGAGAAGATATTTCAAGGTTGTAGTTTTCTTCCATCACTTTACCTTCACCATTCCCTAAAACAATCAGAGGCTTCTTGATCGGGAGTACTTACTACTGGCAGAGTAGAGCTGTTTTTATATCTTAATCGATATTATTGTGTCTTCATGCGCGATTTGTATCGAGATCATGATATACCCCATTTACCATAAATCCTTATCGTTGTTCTCCCAAGTCGCTCTGTTTTTTTTTATACACAATAATGGCATGATTTCTTGTTCGATGGTCTAATTCTTTGCTTCTTATTCTTACGCATTCAGGATCTTCACCAAGAAATCTTACAATATTTCATTGATTCTTTGAGATTATTGAAGCCATTGTTACTGATTCCACATCATCATCTCGGGTTTCTGGATCTATGGATAATATATCGGTGATTGTCTCAAACTCAAAAGCGAGTTCTTAGTTTTTTGTACCAATGTGTTAGGATAAATGAGACAAAAATATATTGTATTGTTTGATAGGAATCTTCTTTGGATGTATCTTGCAAAACATTTTTATAAGTCATTGGGTAAAAATGAAATGTGTTGTTTGTATACAATATCACAATTACAATGTTGATTGCTTGTAAGTGGAGTAATATGGAGGTGTAAAAATTTAATTCGGAGGAATATTTACGCTTTAAATCTAAGCGATTTTCATTGATCTTGAATAGTGTTTTGTACAACTGATTTCAATATTTATAGAATGAGTTAGATTCTGTTACATAAACTCTAACTGAATTTAACTTCACACAAATTTGTACAACTAACAAATTTGTATACTAACAAATTGCAGGATTTTATTTATTTTTTTAATTTTTTTTTTAATTTTGCGACGGATTTGCGACGGAAGATGTCAGATTTTGCCACGACTTTGCGACGAAAATTTGCGATGGATTTGCCACGGTTTTGCGACGGAAAAATTTGCCACGGAAAAGTCCGTGGCAAACGATTTGCGACGAGCGTTTTTGCCACCATTTTTGGTCCGTGGCAAATCCGTGGCAAATGTTGTTTTGCCACGGAAATTTGTACATTTGCCACGGAAATGTCCGTGGCAAATCAACGATTTTCTTGTAGTGAATTCCAATCAATTTTTGCATGCCTTTCAAGCTATACATGTTATATATATTTTTTCCTCTAAAGCTATAACATGTTTTTTTATGTATCTAATATTTATATATCTATGCCTTTAAAAAGCTATTTTTTATCGCTGTAGGTACAAAGTGGAGTTGAAAGACTACCATAAAAATGAGAGTGAAAACTTCCTATTTTGGGATACAATATGAGTATCTTATAGAGAACACAACATTGGAGCTTCAAACCAGAATGATTGAGGAATTTTTCTCTATCATATTTCGTTCCAATTATAACTAATTGATATGCTGTTTGGAACATATTTAACCCTTATCTTTGACTTCTTTGATCTCTTTTTAAAAGGAGACTAAAAGATTCAATTGAGTATACAGAGGAGGCTGACCCCAAAGCTCACCCAAAGAGGCTTCACTGGATGCTATTGTCTTAATTAAGAAAATTAAGTTGCACATTAACTTGGATTTTAATTCATGTTTTTTCTATAAGTAGGTATTTTTGTGGTTCACGTTTTGCAAAATATTAGGTTGTCACTTTGGATTTAGCTAATTTTACCTTGGTCATTCCCTTCCAATTTGAAGACAAATTTGGAATGAACAAAATTTAAGTGGACCAATACATTTTGTTCTCAAACACGTTGATGAAAACATATTATAGACATTTAAAGTCACGCTTCGGTGAAGTGATTAAAGGTTGGTTTTAGGTTTTAAGTCACGTTATCTCAAATTGAAAATTTTAACATTTAAGACAAAAGAGATTTTTCAAAGTGTGGAGTATCTCATCGTCTCTCTCGCTGGTTTCTTCCAAAGTATCTCATCGTCTCTCTCTCGCTCTCGCCTTCGCTCTCTCGCGTGGATTACCAATGACCAGCTTCAACCGCGGCGATCTCGGCGTTCGACGATCGAGTTTCAAGCAATCACGTGATTACAAAAAGAAGGTTTTCAAAAGGGTTTTATTTTTATTCTGTTTTATTCACGCCTATTGTTAATGTAGTTGTTGAATAAATCTATTACTTAGTGTTAGTGTAAATTAGTCTATTGAATTATTCATTCACCTAATTAATTTGTTAAATATAGAAAATTATTAATTGTATTGTCCTTTTCGTGTTATTGTGAGAGATCAAGGTTTCAAGCTTTTGTAGAGAGATGTAGGAAACTCACCGGGAATGTAATTATATTGGCAAACATTTCACGATGGCAAAAAATTAGAGGTAAAATTGAATTGAGTCCTCAAGTCCAGTGCGTAACTCTTGACACAGAGTAAATTATTATTGATGTTTCTAATCTGATTCATTCATTCTGCGGGTAATGACTTGCAGAGGTGCCTAGGACAAATATTTTTATCAATCTTCCGACCGCTTCGCAAACTCGATAACATGCTTCTCATGAGTAACAAATCTTGTTCTTTCATGTCACGGTGGTATTTGCGGAGACATCATTTGATTGAATGATTGAGGTTTATATAGTTAAGACTTAATTTATATTTTCTTCATCACACAAGAAATATTAGAAGCGATTTCACAGTGCTGAGTTTTGGTATGTTGATCAAGGAATTGTAGCTTGAGATGCAGATGGTTCCGCCTCGTTCGCAAAGCAATTCAGCGGCAAGAAGAGAAATGGCGGCTCCTCCGGTACCCGTGTTCCTCCCGCAGTCTTAGTGAGAACTCAAGAAAGCGGTTGAATCATTCTCGAGAAAACGCATAGCGCAGATTCTCAAAGCACCATGTCTATCAACACGGTTTGTTGGCTAGTCATCTTTAAGGGTAGACACTGTTCGGAGTAATGTAATGTGAATTTCAAGTTTGGAGCGTAACATTGAAAGCTGTATATAATTGCGGTATTTTCTTGCGAGGGTCGCATATTTGAAGGTAAAGAACCACCACGCTTTGTTGACATCTATTCATAATAATAAAGCACCTGCAAGTTGATGCGAGATGTATCCCTTTAAATTATTCATCTTTTTCTACCATGGTTATTTGGCGATGGCTTCTTTCTTAACTAGTTAAGCAAAGTTACGCTATTGTTATTCAAAGTGGGGACATCATTGAATTCTCACGAGTGTTTTCTCCTGTGATGCAGCTCAACAGTTTTTACTTGGCATGGCAACCAATCTTCCTTTGAGCAAAGCGGCTTGCGCCTAAAGTTGCTGAATTTTTAAGGGTAACTTGCATGTTTTTTGGTGCTCTCTTTCCTTAATGCGTTGCAAATCAGTCATTTCCCCTTCATTAAAATTCCTCCCATTGCCTTGTGAGCCCAACAAGCAGAGGGTTATCTCCCCTCATCCATCTACTCCTTGACCAAGCAAAATGTTTTATTAAGTTCCTTTAGCATTATGTTTTATCAAGCGAGAGGTTGCAAATCGAGCATTTTATTGAACATTGATGAACTCTTTAGCATTATGTAGCAAATTATTTTATCACAAGACTCAATAGCATTGTTGGCTAACAATAGTGTAATTATTTTCTTGTGTTTTGCAGGTTGAATGTCCAAAGTATCTTGGGTTTTGTATAAGTCGACAGAAAACTGATCAGTTATAGTTTGTTATCACATTCTTAGGAAGGCTTATGCTTATGAATCCTTTGTCTCGTGACTTTTTGATTTTATTGTTTTATTTGTTTTGGTAATCATAGGATTCAGGAGTTTGTAAACCTATGCAAATATCATGAAATGAGGTATCAACATCATATCATATATCTTTAGTTGACAAGATATTAGTCAAATGAATGTTGAATTGCTAAAGTAATTTTTAGTTTGCTAATGATATTTTTTGAGCAAAATTTAATACATTTATTTTATATAGAATATGTATGTTGCTAGATTTAATGAATTTGATGTGGGGCCAAATTAGTATATGCACGAGGATCACCCAAAAGCTAAAAAGAATTAAAACTTAAATAAACACTTTTGAAGTCAAGCATTTAAAATGTATGTCTTAAAACATAACTTTTAAAGTCAAGCATTTAAAACGCTCGACTTAAAAACATAACTTTACTACAAAAGTTAAAAACATCTAAAGTTGGATTATTATGATAGGTTTGGTCTAGAGAGAATGAATTAAAGTCATTATGTTAAAACGACTTAGAAACAAACTTATGAAGTAGGCACTCGCGACTTTAAATCTCGACATATATAAGTCGTGTAATTTTGACTTTAAATGTGCGTGACTTTAAATCCCTTTTTTCGCACTAGTGTACAAAATCAACTATATATATATATGATATGCATATAATATATATATATATATATACATATATATATTTATATATATAGTTGAAGAGGTTTTATATATATATATATATATATATATATATATATATATATATATATATATATATATTACATTTGCGTGGTATATTTGGAAAGAACAATTGAAATTGTAACAGGGCAATTTGGTCACTATTAAGTGGTGTGAATGACATTTAATTTTATGTGTTTTGGGCAATAAAATTTGATATATATATATATATATATATATATATATATATATATATATATATATATATATATATATATATATATATATATATATATATATATAACATAATGAATGTATAAAAGGCGGTGTACAAAGGAGAATTTTCATTCGGGACATGTGTTGTTTCTCAAAATTTTGTTTGTCACGTGTAGTGGCTATGGTGCTCAAAATGAGTTATATGACTACCAAATCCATAGAACAAAGATTTGCAATTCTATTTGTAGAAATTTGTAGATGTGTTCAAATGAATGACTATAAAGTATTATACAATAGTAAAATAAAATTAAAAGCATTTAAATAGATTTTAAAATTGAAAAGAGAGATCAATAAAAATTAAAAAAAATATGTATCAAAATGAAATATTAAATATGCATAAAATAAAATAAAAAACTAATAATTAATGTTTAGTTGAATGGGCTTGAGACAGATGCAGGGAGGGTATCGACATCCCCAAATCCTCAGGCCAATACGAGTTTTCCCCATGAAACTCAAGTCGTGGTAGGAAACCATTTTAGGCTTTTAGATAGTCAAGAGATACCCCTCCCATTAGATTGTCAATGACTATTTTAGGCTTTTAGTTAATAAACTCAATGTCCTCATTTTTAATAGTTGTTTCTCCTAAATCGTTACTTCAATTTCTCCCGTTTATAGAATTTATCAGAACATACTAAATACCAACAAGGGTATTTTCGAGATTATGGAATATACATATTTTAATCAAAAATCAATGTATATAATTGACTAAAATAATTATATTTAATTCTATATATGCAAAGTATACAGGAGAAATATATTATATAACATAATGATTTTATAAATGACGGTGTACAAAGAAATACAACTGCATCATATCACATAATACACGAAAGCGTACAACTGTATTTTTTTTAAGTCTCAAACAACGAATTCAAATGTTATGTTAAAAGATAATGTATACCCTGTGCTGGCACGGGTGCTCATACTAGTTAAACATTAAACATTAAGTTAAAACTAACAATATAGGTAAAGACATAATTGACACTTATCTTAAAGAAGTTCAAAAATTCTTCCTTGTACTCTGCACTGACTTTATTCCACTTTTTATGGAAATTTTGAGAATACATTTTACGGGTGACATATATGATGTTTGGTGAAGCTGTCTTCGCAGGAAGAAGTCTGCATAGCGAAAGATATACCAAACAATCAAATATATTTAAGTCGTTGCATAATTAACTTAAATTAAAATAAAAGCCAAACAATGTAATACTTACGCTTCACCATAGGTATAAATGACTATGAGACTAACACCATCGATAACAACCGCCTACACTGGATGCATATCTATGAAAAAAAACAAAATGTGATACTAACAACATTAATGATATATATTTATAAATAAATTAAAGAAAGTAAATTAACAAGAACAATAATGATATATTGCCAAAAAAAAAGAACAATAATGATATATTAATAAAAAAAAATTAAGCAAAGTGACACTAATGACCATTTTACAACTGTCCTCGAGGAGATTTGAACTCAGCACCTTGAGAATATAAGGTTAGCTCTTACCACTGAGCTAGCACCTCAAGTGTAAAGACAACACAAGAACAATAATGATTCTAATACATTTAAAGACAACATAAGACTAATCTAATTATTCATTTTCTTCATCTTTATTCTCTTCTTCAGCTTCATTCACTTCTAGTACTGCTTCAACTTCTTCAACGTCGATCATCACATAAGGAGTCAGCGTTCGCCAATCGATATAGATTGAGTGTTACAAATTTGTCAAAATAACTTTTTAATAAGAAAATAAAAGGGATTTTTTTTCATGGAGTGCAACTGACTCGTGAATTGTCCATATATAGGTATGTCTCTATAGTTCATATTTTGTTTTTTGATAAGTTCTCTATAGTTCATATGATGTAGTCTCTTCGATCTTGAATATAATTACTAACAAACAATCCTAGTTTAGTAATCTAAAATATAAGTAAATTTTGACTAACTTTTTGTCGTATCTAGTGAAATTTGGCTGTTATTTTTCGTACCCCCTAATCATCTACCACACCCCCATAAGTACCAAAATGCCTAAAATGCCCCTGGCATTTAAAATAAAAACGAACCGGGCCTACATAAAAAAAAAATTTCCGGAATTAGCAAAAAAAAGAGGTATTTCCTAAATTTTGGAGGTGATATTTCCCGAATTAGCGCAGAAAATTGGTATTTCCGGTTCACAATTTTTGAACCGGAATTATCTCCAGAAAAGGTAATTCCGAAATTTTGTATTTTTAAATTAAATTATTTTCGGAAATACCTTTTTCAGAGGTAATTCCGGTTCACAAAATGTGAACCGGAAATACCTTTTAAAAAGGTATTTCGAATTTTTTTTTTTTTAACATTTTAATTTTTTTAAATAGATGGTTATTACGGATTTAACCTAGGTGCCTTTACTACATCCGAGATATTTCCCACTCGTGATGCAATGACACGTTGGGTTAGAGATACCGGGAAGCGAACGGAGTCATTGTGGTTATTGTTCGATCGAGACGACGGAGAATGGGAAAGGAAAAAGAACAAGGTTGTTTATGGTCGTGAGAGGCGGGCACATACAATCGAGTAGATGTTGGGTGTTCTATTTGGTAGACACAAGAGTTCGAAAAGATGTGGTTGTAGGTTTCGATTGAAAGCTAAACCAATGTTACCTCCTAATTCTGATTGGATGGTGAGAGTGGTGGATGGGATTCACAATCATAAGCCTCATAAGACTTTGTTTGGAGCAGCTATATTTGGTAAGTTTAGCAAGGACGAGCGATCAATTGTTGTGGAGCATCTGTCCTTGGGAGTGAAAGCATCCAAAAGTCTTGAAGCATTAAAGAACAAATTTAAGAACAACTTGAGCAACATTACTCAGTTGTATAGAACCCGCGCCAATATTCGGAAGGGAAAGAGAGGTAATATGACTGAGATGCAGCAGCTTATGACACTGATTCAGGCGAACCATTACTTGTGTTGGACGAGACGACTTAAAGGTAGTGATATTGTTGAGGTAGTGATATTTCACACACACACAACACTCTCATGGATACTCTGAATACACAATACTCTCGTGATTCTGCACTCACTGCCCTTCACCATCAGGGCACAATCACAAACAGAGAAAATGGTGTCTATTTCGAGAGTCCAAACCCCATTTTATGCGAGCAAGAGGGCGACATCACCTTTGAAGCTCGAAAGAAAAAATAACAACGAAGGTGCGGTTTGGAGGGTGACGAGCGAGAAGTCACCGGATCATTTATCATACCCGACTATGGGCGATAATAATCGTGTTCAGTGGTCCACCATGGATGTGAAGAACAACGATGACGTTCGAGTGATGATGGACACTTTTGACATATTTCAGATGCGGAGTCCTATTCAGCTGTATGTCGAAACCAGAAGGACCGTTGCTGAGATCCTTCGACGTCTCCAACCACCATCTCACTAGTTTGTACCGTGTTTTTATTTCGTTTGTTGTTGCGTTATGTTATTTTTTTCATCAATTTCATGTATTGTATCGTTTCGTGATCGAAAACGCGTCTTTAATTAATTTTAATTTGTTTTTAATTAAATATTTTTTTTTTCGGAAATACCTTCAAAACTAGGTAATTCCGGTAGAGTTAAAAAGATTTCCGGAATTACCAAAAATTGAGGTAATTCCGGTTCTAATTTTGAACCGGAATTACCTCAATTTTTGTAATTCCGAAATCCTTTTATCTCCTTAGGAATTACCAATTGATCGTGTAATTCGAAATTTTATATATTCCTAGGGGCATTTTTGTCCAAAACGTATATTATGGGGGTGTCATAGATGATTAGGGGGGTACGAAAAATAACAGCCGTGAAATTTTACCTAAATTAACCTTCAAAATAACTTAAATATAACTTTTCAATAACCCTTTTATTAAGTCCAGCATTTTTCTTAAAGGCTGGTATGAGATAATTTTTGGCCAAATTGCATTTTTGGACCTTATGCATCTTTGACCAAAATTTCAGTTTGGACTTTTATCTTTTTTTTTCTCACTTTTGTTCTTTATGTTTCAAATTTGTATCAAAATGATCATTTTTTAACATTAAAAGACCAAAGTGAAACGAAAAAAAGACTACTGGCCTAAAATTTGAAACATAAAAGATCAAAGTGAGAAAAAAATGACCATTTTTGACACATATTTGAAACAAAAAAAATACCAAAGTTAGAAAGAAAAAAAAGATAAATGACCACTTTGACACAAATTTAAAACATTAAAGATCAAAATAAAAAAAAAATTAATGACCAAACAAAAATTTTGGTCAAAAATAAAAGACAAATAAATTTGGCCATTTAGTATTTGTTACTAAAATATTTGTTTAGCGTGGCGTACGTCATGACATTCAACCAAGGTCCATCTTGCATCTTCTGTTCTAGGAACGACGAAGTAATCGAACATCTGTTTTTCTGCTGTAGCCTGTAGCACTTCATGACTGGTGTGGCAGCAGGTGTTGGAATGGAATGGATGGGGGTCGCACAGGTGGATTGTGAGACGCGTTTGTGAAGAAACTAAATAGAAAAAAGTGCAGCACTTAGTTTGGATAGCGGTTGTTTGGGTAATTTTGGTAACTAGGATTAACATAATCTTTAAGGGAGGGTTGGCGTATGTACAAAAATGGGTTAAGCAAATTAAGATTATATCTTGGGGATGGTTTGCTAATAGGGTGGGGATCAATTTATCTCTCACTTATGATAATTGGTTTTTTTTAGATAAGTCAAATACTTACGATAATTGGTGTAATGGTCCGGTTCATTGTATTTCATCGGTGAATCTTAGAATGTGGTTTGGGCTTAACTCAACCACACGTGTTTTTTTAATGGTAGGTGGCCCGATAGATCTAGAATAGGCTCTGATACTATCTTAGAATGTGGTTGGGTCTAACTCAACCCCACAAAACCGACTTGTAAGGTGAGGGTCGCATCTTCATTATAAACCCTCTAGAGACCTTATCACTAGTCAATGTGGGACTTGGGATTTTCTCCTAATAGTGAAATAGTTTGTAATCGGTTGAGGTATCCCTTGAACCCCAATTAATTAAATCTTTGACTTATAAAAAAAAAAATATAGTGAACATGCATCGACCAGATAATTTACTGCAGGCTTTGTAAAAAAAAAAAATACTTAATTTATTGCAAGCACACACATGTTGATGCTGCCGCAGGCAGCATAATTCATTGTGGTTAAGTTGATTAACCTTTTGATTGTGTGCAAAGAAGTACTACTACGTACTTGCAAGTTGCATCATGAAAAAGGGGTATTTCTGAACTCTGAAGAGGTGGCTTTTTGAGATTGTGAAATACTAGTAAAGTAATTACTGATACGGTGAAAGGTCACATAATATAGCAAGGTTTAAGCCTATGGTGAAAGGAAGGGATACCTAGCGTTTCTGAAGCAAAGTAAATGTGTCAATTTAATACCATTGTTAATTTGTTGACTTATATGGAAAATGCTATTCTCAAAATGCCGCTTAAGAAATACTAAAATTGAAGTACATTACTAGTAATACAAAAAAAAATTACATTACTGGTTTGTAAAAAAACATGACATTACTAGTTACTAGCTTAAGAAACTAATGTTCCTTGTTGCTTATAAGGATTGGATAATAATCTACACGAAGAGTGGTTCCATCAACTAGTTAAAGTTAAAGTGGGTAAAGGAAATTTAGTGAGGTTTTGGAAGGATGCTTGGCTAGGGAGGGATACATTGGAGAACTTATTTCCATCTTTATATAACGCCTGCAGGTATAAGGAGGAAACAATCGATAAATTTGGAGGGTG
The DNA here is from genome assembly GCA_020916435.1 of Oxytropis ochrocephala. Taxonomy (NCBI): domain Eukaryota; kingdom Viridiplantae; phylum Streptophyta; class Magnoliopsida; order Fabales; family Fabaceae; genus Oxytropis; species Oxytropis ochrocephala. Next base: position 22,611,322 of record CM037088.1, read on the forward strand.
GTCCGTCGACGGATGGTGCTGGAATTGTTTCCAAACCGATGAAATTTCTTCTTCATTTTCGCCCGATCGATCGGGCGATAGGCTAGTCGCCGCAGAAACACAATGAGCTTGCAGCAGCTTGTTCTTTGCCGTTGTTTTGTCCCAGCGCGCGGATAAATGGTCCTGGGTTCCAAATGATTCGGGAGGATTTACGGTGAGTAAATGCTATGATTGTCTGCTGAATTTTTCTGCAGGTAATGGAATTTTGCAGCAGCCCGAAACAGTCTCAGCCCGTAGAAAAATTTGGAAATGTGACGTTCCGTCCAAAGTCCAAATATTTGCTTGGAGGGTTTTGTTGCAGATGATTGCTACTAGAGTTGCATTGCATAGAAGGGGAATTATTCAGTCACAATTTGAGCTCAGTTGTGTGTTGTGCTTTAGAGAAGAGGAGACGGTGGATCATTTGTTTGTATCGTGTGGGGTGACTAAGTGCATTTGGAGAAATATTTTCAATTGGATGGGGTCTTCGGTTGATGAAGTAGCTAGTGTAGTTTATCATTTTGTAGAATTTGGGAGGTTGGTAAAAGGAAAAAAGCAGAAAGGGGTTAAACATCTTATCTGGATGGCGGTAATTTGGAGCATTTGGACGGCAAGGAATAAGGTAATATTCAATGGCGAGGTTGCTTCTACTTCTATAACATAGTGTTGGGGACTAAGGTCTTGGCTTGGAGCTGGTTCAAGGCAAGGAATGGAGGAAATGCAAGGTGTCTTGGGCGGAGTGGTATAACTGCTCAATTGGGTGTTTATCTATGTTATAATTCTATGTAAGGTTGGTGTAATAATTTTGACATTGTTTAGAAAGGGGAGAAGCAATGGGCTAGCCATTGTTGCACATCTTTTGTGTGAAGGCGACTTTTTCCTATCGGGTTCCTAAGGGGTTTTAGCGCAGGAGGTTTTGAGGAGACCCTCCCCTTACCGTTGTAACTCTTGGGCACGACTTGTGCTCGGTTTCAATATATCTCTTGCTTATCTAAAAAAAAAAGGCCTACACAAAATAAAGTTACATTACTAGTTGCAAATCCTGGCCCGGCATAGATTCTCTCATTGGTTTATATAGTAATTCAAAAATGAAAGTGCACTAGTACAAAACCAGAAAAGAATACCAATAGTGGACACGTGGTCATGATAATGACTCCATGCCTATTGTCGTTTTATTAGCATAATTACCAGTTAGAGTGGTCTTTATCGTCTCAACTTGCGGGTGTTCTTCCCATTCTGTTTCCACATGCATCAATATTTTTTATGTTTAATTCCTCGATCACTTTTTATTTGTTGTTTTTTCAGAATAAATTTGTTTATTTTGGTAATTTAAGGTTATATGAATTATTTATTTTTCATTTATGTCTTTAATCATTTATCATAGAGAAAAATATGTGTGATACGTAACAGGACCTAAAGTATTACTCTCTCTGTTCTTAAACTTTGGTCATTTTAGAGAGTTTCACACAAATTAAGAAATCATAAATTTGTAATATCTAAAGACTAAAGTACCTCTTTGTAGTATTAATACCCACTGACTTGGGAATCCAAATGAGTTCATATTGTGAATAGTGACAATTAATTGATAAAAGGTAAACTTGAAAAAATTAGGCAAATTGTACATTGGTATCTCAAAAGGACCAAAGCTTTGGAACAAAAAAGAGAAGCCAAAAGGACCAAAATTTAAGAACGGAGGGAGTATAAGTGTTGAAATCTAACTAGGTGTTGTTTCATCAATTTGCTGGAATGCAATAGTAAAAAGAAGCCCACTTGGCTAATCCAATATACAAAAGCTTTTGAACCCAGATACCAAAAAACCTAGTTACCAGAACTGAGTTCTTGCAGTACCCATCAGATCCCAATTATGGATACACAGACCCGGTAACGTAACCCAGAATATAAAAGCAAAAGAAACCCTAATGCGCCCTTTGATGACACACTCTTCACACACTTCTTCGTCTCTCTTTCTCTCTCAGCAACTCAGTAGCTCTGCTAGGGTTTGCTTTTCTTGTTGATTTTCTGGAGAAATCAACATGCTAAGTCTTCACGAAAACCCAAAGGTTCTAAACCAACAAGTATACCACAAAACCCCTTTACAATTTCTGTGAATTTACACTTTTATGGAAACCCTAACTTATCGGGTAATGATTTATTTTGTTTTGATGCTTTGCATGTGCTAGATTGTGAGTGAATTATGAACGAACACCCAAACAAGCAGCACCGAAGGTAAATATCACCTAACTTCCTCTGTTAGTTCGTATTGTTTGGTTTTTCAGAAACCCTAACTCTAGGTTTCAATGTTACAGGCTAGCAACGCAGTGGAATGAAGACTCAAACGAGGGTAAAACAACTGCTCTTGTGTTTTTCCTTCGTTTCTTTATGTTTTAGTGTACAAACCCTAATTTGTACGATTTCTGTCACTTGCATGAACTGGATTGTGTTCTCGATGAACACAAACACACAACATCACAATGGATCTTCTCCTCAAGATCAACTGCAAGGTAAACACCCTTCCTCTTCCACTCTTGTCCTAATTTCTCTATTTTAGTAAAAAAAACAGACTCTAACCCTTTCCTATCTTCTTTTGCGAGGTTCTTCACCCACTTGATGAAGAGAACTCACAACTCAGATGCGTGAATGGGAGAAGGAGCTTAATTACGTGAACACCAGAAAGGGAGTATTAGAAATAGGAGCAGTATATAAACAATAAAACTGTAAAAACTTGTAAATTTTTATTGAGTGTGTATTGGATTGTACATTGGACTTATATATCTCTATTATATATAACCATGGATCTTCCATGTCACCATCCACATAGTATGACACGTTACTAATTACATCATCAACGATTTTATTCCACATCAACTTCTCACTTACACTTGGATCTCCACCTAAGTTGGCTTGGTCAAACCCGCGTTGATTGGTCAAACCAGGTGTTGACTCAGTTTTGGCTCAAGTTAATTCGCTGAAATATATACCAAAAATGTCAAAGCAGGGAATCGAACTCATCCCCTTCTGACTTCAGTGCAATTCTTAACCAAGTCGGCTACCTAGGTCTGTTGTTTCATAAGCGTAACACATTATTGTTAAACCGTTCTTCATTGTTATTTTAAATAAAAACTTGGTACATTATTTTATATTTTTGAGAGTGTTATGACTTGAAAATTGTTCAAATCTTACCTACTTTTTCACGTGTTTAATGGTTGTTAGGTACCTATTTTATATTTAGGGATTTGATTTAAATTTGATGAGTAATGCGTTTAGTTAAGTTATCATCAATAGACAAATTATGTATTACTATTTAGGTTTTTAGATATTAATCTTTATATAATCTTAAAGATTTTTATATAAAGATTACATCTATGAATAAGACTAGATTTTTCATATTTTAATAATCTCCTGAAGTGTTAGTTTGATTTTTCCCGTTTATAGTTTCTTTATAGGAATATACAAGATACCATAAGTGTTCTTTCGTAATATGGAATATTGATAACTCTATTTTATATAGAGTTATTTGTGCATTTAAACTTAGATAATTGCTTACTTTCAAGTATAATATGTGTTAAATATAGTAGTATGAATAAGATAACAACATTTATGATTTAAGATGAATAACATTAATGACTTAAGCATTTTGCATATATATTGGTATGTTTGATGTGTTTGTTCTGTGCAGTTGTAATAAAGTGCACCTACACCAGAATCAACATCTGGTGTACCTGCACCAGATTAACATAGTGTACCTACACTTGATGCTCCTGCACCTCCTGCACCAAGACAAATTGAGTGACATTAGAAGCACCTCAAATTTCACCAAAGCTTTATCACGTCTATGACATCATGCTTAGTCATGGATCACATGGAGAACATGCCCACTTGCAAAAGGAGGTGTCTACCATAGCCCACAATAGAAGACCACTTTTTATGGGACATGTGGCACTTCATTATTGGACCACACCATGTGATTTCATGTGACAATCAACTTGCTTGATGGGAGGTCTGAAAAGTAACTTTGGTTAGCTGATCTTGGTCAAGCTTTGTCTCCAAGCAAACCCTCTCATGAAGGAAAGCTCAAAGCCTATATAAAGACCCTCACTTCTCACTTGAAGAATCATCCCTCAAATCCAATTCACTTCTCAGTTCATATCATATATTGTATTTCAATTTCATAGAGTAGTTTAGATTAGCTAGTTTTATTTTCTCTTGTAAGGAGGTTGTAAGAAGGCAAGGAAGAAATTGACGACTTCCACCTTTACTTCAACAACAACCACGAGAAGTCAATGCACCCGCATCACTTGGCAACTTCATTGAAAGGAAACTCCAACCGTGTAACTTCTATCTTATTGTTTCCTTTTGTTATTTCAATTATATGAATATGACTTGTTCTATTTATATAAGCCTTGTGATGCCTAGCATGAACTAAACTCTTTTGGTTGAGATGTTCTAACCTTATAATGATCTTTTAAGTAAGTTATTGTGTTCATATGTGATGTTTGCATTTTAGTTCTTGTATGATAACTCTTTCATATTCATCTTTAGAATTGGCCAACTAAAGTGAATGCAAATCATAATACGGACATGGTTTATGATTAGAACTCAAGAATTAATAGGGATAAGTGTTTAATAAAGGAAACTTTGTTAATTTCATGCTAAAACCTAGACATAGGATAGCATAATCCTTAGGGCAATGCATTGAGATCTTAAGATAAAAGAGTGAACTTATTTAGCAAATTGGATCACTTATTAGGAGGCAAGAAAGGAATATACAACTTCTTTCTTTACTGCAAAAACAATGTCATAAGAGCTTGTAATGAAACTCTAAAGAAAAGTACCTGAAAAGCACATACTGATGCAGCTGCATCCAATGCACCTACACTGCCTGCATCACATAAAAACACAAAACTCTTGAAAGTGACTTATTTGGTGAAGACATCTCTCAACTATCATTTTCCACTGATTTTTTACATTTTTTTATTGCTTATATACATTCTGTTTATTTATCAACACCCCTATTTGTGAGTAGGATAGTGGTTACCTTTCACTAGTAAACAATTGATTCTAAACTTGTAAATTAATCCAATCCTCGTGGGAACGATACTCTACTTTCGCTTTATTACTTGATACGATTGTGTATACTTGCACATTTGAGTGTATATCAAACGCACCAAATATACATATATTAAATCGAAATTAACATTTAAATAGTCAAATAATATATAAAAAAATACTCACTATATTGACAAAAGTAAGATAATAATTTATAGAAAAAAATACTCACTATAAAAAAATTCTTTATGAACCCATATAAAAAAATTCTTTAGGACGAGATTATAAAAAAATACTCACAATAAAAAAATACTGACTATATATATATATAAATAAATAAATGTATAAACATATATATTATATATCATAATGAATGGATAAAAGACGGTGTACAAAGAAATCGACGTGTCATATGACACACGAAAACATACAACTGCATTTTTAAAGGTGCCAAAAAATAATTTAAAATTTTATGATAAAATGATATGTATACCCGTATTTCTTATAACAATAAAATCGAATTCTAGCGAAAACAAATTATGAAGGATATATTACAAAATAGATGAGACATTCTATTATCGTATATCATTTTCCTTTCGACATTAGTAATAGTAATGTGTTTTTCTATATACTCATTCAGAATACATTAGATGATAATCATATTTTCATCGGTTTCAATTTTCGTTTTAGTACTTTGTTTGAATACTTTTATATTAATTTTCCTTCATTTAATTATTACAAAACATTATATATAAGACAAGAAACAAAATCATTTCCTGGACAAAACCCTACATTCCATTTGAAATTATAATATATATAATATATATATATATATATATATATATATATATATATATATATATATATATATATCTAAATCTAAATTTAATTCCCTACTATTATATAAATATATAAAATGGTTGAAGTAATTACCTTACGATTGTCCAAACAAATTAATTTCGACCTACATCTACGACATATGTGTATGTTATACTAGTGTGTTTGTGTGTGTGTGTGTGTGTGTATATATATATATATATATATATATATTATAATTAGGAGTTTGTTATGAGTTTCTTATTTATAACAAACTTTAACAAAATAATTAATTAGTTTAATTGTAGTAACAAACTCTTTGAGCCCCAACGACTATTCTAACGGCTAGTTAGTGATAGCCTTTGATCAAAATTAAAACTAAGGTTGAGGATTAGTAAATTTAACAACAAGAACGACAAGTAATTTTTTTGCACAAGGCATATCCATCTATCTATCTAATCTAATCTCTATTTAATCTATTTAATAAAATACACAACTTACAAAATGACAATTATAGATATCTTCATTTTTTGACACATAATCACTTATTTATCATTTTTTAATTCTATTTTATCTTCATTTCCCACTCTCTCTCTTTCAATCTCACATTTCCCAATATTTCTCACACTCTTACTTTTTCTTTTTACACTCTCTTTCATCCTTTTTTTCTTTTTACTTTTATTTTTCTCATAAACAATTATTCTCTTTCTCCTATCACTCTATTTTTATTTTTTTAACTAACAATCTAAAAAATAAGAAAATTTAATTACTATTTAAACTATTGATTAATATTTAAAACAAATATTTCTTATTGATAATCTACTATCTCTATTTTACTATCTACTATAATAATCAAATAAAATAATCAATTGAAACTACGACATAACTGCACTGATATATAAAAACAAGGGATAACTATAGTGATATATAAAAATACACAGGATCAATATTTGTCATTGATAATTATAATTTTGAAGACTACTATAAATAAACCTACTATCTAAATAATTAAGATGGCTTAATGACTAATCTAAACTACTAATTAATATAAAACAAATGTTTCTTATTGGTAATTTACTATCTAACTTTTGTTATTTACTATAATCTACTAATCAACTAAAATAATCAATTGAAATTACAAGCTAACTGCACTGATATATAAAAAAACACGGGATAACTGCAGTGAAAGTTATAATTTTTGAAGACTACTATAAACCTACTATGTAAAAAAATAAGAAGGCTTAATGGCTATTTAAACTACTAATTAATATAAAACAAATATTTCTTATTGATAATTGACTATCTAATTTTACTATCTACTAATCAACTAAAATAATCAATTGAAACTACGAGATAACTGCATTGGGATATAAGAAAACACGGGGTAACTACAGTGATATATGAAAAAACACGAGATTAATATTTGTCATTGATAATCATAATTTTTTAAGGCTTAATGACTATTTAAACTGATTAATGTTTAAAACACATGTCACAAGTATTTGTCACTAATACCTAAAAAGGACAAATATATAATTGTCACTGATATATAAAAAACACGAAATAAATATTTCTTATGGATAATCTACTATCTATCTTTTACTATCTACTATAATTTACTAATCAACTCAAATAATCAATTGAAACAATGAGATGACTGCATTGATACATAAAACACAAACATGAGATAACTACACTGATATATAAGAAAACACGGGATAACTGCATTGATATATTAAAATACACGGGATTAATATTTGTCATTGATAATTATAATTTTTTATGGCTTAATGACTATTTAATCTGATTAATATTTAAAACACACGTGACAAATATTTGTCACTAATACCTAAAAAGCACAAATAGTTGTCACTGATATATAAAAAAACACGAAATAAATATTTCTCATTGATACTATCTATCTTTTACTATCTACTATAATCTATTAATCAACTCAAATAACCAGGTTGAAAACTATGAGATAATCAGACCGATACATAAAAACAAACACGGAATAATCATGACCGATATATAAAAATACGGGGATAACTACAACGATATATATAAAACATGGGATAGCTGCACTGATATATAAAAAATACAGGATAACAATAATGATATAAAAAAACACTATACTAACATATTAAAAACGTGGGATAAATGCAAAATTATTTTAAAATGATACTTTTACATTTCTAGATTTTAATACTTATCTATTTTTTTATTTGAAATTCCTTTTTTATCTACTTTAAATTTGTCTTTATTTTCACAGGATAATATTCATACTATTTAATACTTTCTAAGTTCATTCATAGAAAGAACATGATAGCACCTGTGCGTATGCACGGGTATCCTACTAGTAATTTTATTAAAAACAAAGAAAGACAATCAAAAGAGAACACATGTAGTATTTTTCCCTTTAAAAAGTAGAGTACGTATTTGCTAATGACCGATCATTCATAACCAATTCAAACGCGTTGGAGAGACGATGGGTTTGTAGTAAAGTGTTGCAAGATATTGATAGCTCGAATTCAAACTTGTAAAGTTCCACTTCCACCTTCTCATCCCTAACAATTTGTAATTAATAAGGAAAAAAAATCAATACAAACACTAAATTTGATGGGTACCGCGATAGATCCATATCGATCGACGAAACTCAAACGAGTGGGTAAATTTGATGTTACCGATGGTCTTTTTCGTAAAAAAATTGGGCTAAGCTATCATTATCATTAAATTACTGAAGGAAATAGATCATTTCTGACGGCCATATGCCCGTCGGTACGTAAAAATATTTTGACACTTGAGTTTCCAACAGGTTGTATGTCGTTATGTTATTTTCCTGTTTAACTTTCTGACGATCTTACCCCATCAGTAAAAACATGATTAGGTCTAATGTCGTCTTTCTTTCTTTAATTTCACTCGCTTCTCTACTCCTCCTTATCGTGGCACACTGCTACGCCGCACCAACTCGTGCTTCTCACTGCACTTGCCTGTTGCCTCTTCGTATCAGCCTGTGCCCTCCACTACCGTGCCCTCCACTATTTTCACTTCTTAATATTTTTACTTCAAGTAAGCCTTACTTCTCATTGCTGCTTCTTATTAGTTTTTGCATTTGTTTATAGTCACTACGCCTAAATTTTAAATAAAGAGCGCACCTAGTAGCGCGTCAGTGAAAGTGCTACTGGAAGCCTAAACACGGAACTACATCAGTAGCGCTTTCTCCCAAAGCGCTACTAAAAGCCAAAACACGAAACCACATAGTAGCACACAATAGGATTAGATTCCTTTTAATAGGATTATTACTTATTCCTTTTGGATGTAATGTTTTATGTATGTGTATTGGTCTAGTCCTCCTACGTCTTTTGTATTTTTTCCATTTTTTATCAATAAATTATAGAGGGGTACTCTTTAATTTTCTTCTTGATGTTTTTGCCCTAATGAGTACTGTTTTGCTTCAGAAAGTTTTAATCAGACTCTATAACCCTTTCTTTTGCTAAAAAATATTAATTGTTTTAATACCAGCTCATGTTAAATAAAATATTATGGAATAAATGTCAAAGTTTACATCAATATTGAAAATTCCAACCAAAATTGCAGCTGAACTAATTATAAAAAAATAGTTATACATGTATATATCAACCGAACATGTAGTAGGAGCAATCCACACTAACAACAACATCCACCTATTAATATTTGAATATCATTCTTCTTACATTTTTTTGTTGCAAAATCATTGATAATCTGTTCGTAATCAAGATTCTTTAAGAAATCATTTTGAATTAAAATCAAGGCAAGACCATTTAATCTACTTTGCGATATTGTAGAACGCAAATAAGATTTCAACAATTTAAGTATTGAAAAATTCCTCTTAGCAGATGCAACAATGACTAAAGTGGTGAATATTGTTGTATCAACTATTCATGCATAGGAAAACAACAAAATCACTTTAGAGAACTCAATATCATTGATTTTGATTCAATTGTTAAAACCTTTCTAAAAACTCTTAATTCTTCAAAGAAAACTTCGCCATCAATATCAAAAGAACTACCATGTTTCAAACAAATGTCAAGATTTATGCAAGATAATTTCATGTTCGCATAAGAGAATTACCTAAGTATTTCAATACTAAACATAAGCAGTGGCGGAGCTAACCTATTTAAAATGAAGGGGTTAAATATAAAAAGTAATATTGTTTTTCACTTTGTGATACTTCCTTGTTCCAATATTTTAGTGTCACATTTGTAAAAAAAATTGTCCTAGAATGAATGCCATTTTCAATTTTTAATGTAATATGTATTATTTTTTAATTGTTCTTTCTAATTAGTAACGTTTGTATCAATATCAAGTTTTTATCGTCCACTTTGCACTTAGCCAATGGTGAATATATCAATGTTTAATACATGTAATTTCATAATAGTGTAAGGTTGTGACATATACTTTAAAAAAAGGTAAAAGTGCTGATTTTAAAAGATGTTGCATGATATATTATTTTACTCTTTATCTTTTCACTCATATAAATTTATGGTCACATATTGAATGAATAAATTCTCACAATATAAAAAACATAAGTGGGAAAAATATATCTTTCTGTAAAATGCAATTTAATTGGGACAAATTGATTTTGCTAAAACAATAAACAATATAAGACAAAAGTAGTACTATTCTCTTTCAATTACAATATTTTCTAATTTGTGTGAAATGATTAAGTATGACACTTATTATGAGAAAAATGAAGTATTAAATATATCTAATTATATTTCATTCAAAAAAATATCTACTTATATCGTTTTATATTTTTGGGGTGGCAAAATGAAGTATATTTGGCTTTGTACTTTTTTTTGGTAGCATTGGCAGCCCCATATTACAAGCTGCCCCTGAACATAAGTCCAAATATATTCTTATATGTGCTATATTCTCAAATACATTCTACTAAGTGAGCCAATTGTTTGATCTACAATGTGTAAAAAAAAATGAATCCTAAAAGACTTCTTAGCAGATTTGGGGTTTAATTTTGTGCATTTAGATTAATTTTCTTCATAGTGTTTCTTTCTACATTTTTCATTTTTTGAACAAACACACATTCAATCTAGATTTCATTCGCAATTAATTCAGAACTAACAGTAGCTTTTGCAAATCTAGAGTCTCAATACTTTTCCAAGTGAGTAATCAAACCTTTTACTAATTTTAGAGTCACATCAATGCACATGTCTTTGTTTTTTAAATTTTTGCTAACTTCATTAACAACTTATAACAACTCAAACCAAATAACCATAGCTAGCAAAAACTCAAAGTTTCCAATTCCATGATTTGCTAAAGGTTCAACTTCACTTTTAATCTTTAAATCATTATCTTGTTCAACTAGTTGAAGGAAGACTTCTCTTACGTCTAAAGCTTGAGGTTTAATTGCACGCACACTATTTGTTCGATTTTAATCTATCTAAATCCAAAATACCCTCCAAACGGCTATTTCAGAAATAGAGTCGTTGGGAAATTTAATAACAGCTAGTTTTGTTTACAGTTCAGTTACAAACTTGTTAGTTAAAAGTTTGTTAAGTTGTTACAAAATTGGTAACAACCTAACTAACTCAAAACTAACTCGGCCTATTGTACAGTTCAATTACACTAGAAATAAAATCATACAATTTAGTTTTACAATCTATCTACTGCAATTCTAGTTTTCTATAGTCTATACTCTCTGTTCGTAAGCTCCTTAAGCATTCAAGGTCTTGAAGTGTTGAGTTTATCAATCAAGTAGATGGATACCTCGCAAAGGAAAGAAGAAGAAGAGTTAGTGTTAATTCAAGGTTTAATCAAACTAATAAGGCAAGAAGAGAGAATACAGTGAGTAGGAGAAGGAGAATCACCTTTCTGTATAAGTTCTTGGTGTTGTTCAGTGATTGAAAGCCCAATATTCAGTCCTAATTGCATTGAACTCATACAAACAGAAACAACAAGTGGTTAGGGTTTGTGTTGACGTTCAGAAGAATCAAATGTACGGAGAGTGAGTGGAGGAAGTCATAACCTTCATTCATTTGGTTCTGTGAGTGATTTTACAAAGTGAAATCATTGAGATACTCGAACAAGTTAAGGTGACAGTGCATGCAAACGAAAAATACATAAAGATTAGTGTCTTTGATTGAAACTAACAGCACAATAACAAATTGAAAGTAATAACAGTTGTTTTACCTTCGAATTGTGGTACGAGGTAAACCCTAGCATCACAAACCTGCAAACACAGAAATCAAATTAGGGTTTCTGTGTGAAACCTCAATCAAGCATAAAATAAATATAGGGTGAGAGGATTGAGCTCACCGAAGGTTCGTTGTGTAGTTTGAGTGATTCAAACACTCAATTCCAGAAAGCACAGTCATCAAAGAGTTCGAATGAGAGAAGATCTCAGTTCATCAGTTGAGTGATTCAGTACACAAACCAAAGGGGTTTTGTGTTTCACCATTATCTCAATCATCATCGATGAAGAAATGAAGGGAAACAAACCAAAGGGGTTTTGTGTTTCACCATTATCTCAATCATCATCGGCGAAGAAACGAAGGGAATCAAAGCTACAATCACAATGTTACTGTGAGAGCGACGAAACCCTAGGTTTCGCAGAGAGAGCGAAGAAGAAGAAGAAGAAGAATTAGGGTTCTTGGAAACCTTTTATACATTGGGCCATTCAAGATCCGCGTGTTTCTCAAGTGGAACAGGTCTTGGGTGCCGCAGGACCCGAGAAATTATTTTGTTTGGAGACTTGAGAGAGTGAAGTGGACTAGGTCAATATTGAATGGGATGTGTATTATTTACACCTCCATCATTCATATTGGCAACCTACAAGAAAAATTGAGCAACTTTAACACTATTTACATGACTTCTCAAAAATTTCAAATTTTTGTGTGTGTGTGTGTGTGTGTGTGTGTGTGTGTGTGTGTGTGTGTGTGTGTGTGTGTGTGTGTGTGTGTGTGTGTGTGTGTGTGTGTGTGTGTGTGTGTGTGTGTGTGTGTGTGTGTGTGTGTGTGTGTGTGTGTGTGTGTGTGTGTGTGTGTGTGTGTGTGTGTGTGTGTGTGTGTGTGTGTGTGTGTGTGTGTGTGTGTGTGTGTGTGTGTGTGTGTGTGTGTGTGTGTGTGTGTGTGTGTGTGTGTGTGTGTGTGTGTGTGTGTGTGTGTGTGTGTGTGTGTCCTTCAAATTGTGGGGCCACGTGCGATCACACCTCCATAGACCGTCAACACCCCACTATTAACTTGAGAATAGATTGTCTACCTTGAGGATTTGAGAAATATGTGATAAGTTAAGAAAAGATAGAGAGAAACACATTAAGGTACGATCAAGATTGAGATAAACAATCAGTCCTCATTAACTTGTGCTCTATCCAAATGTAGTGGATAGAATACTTGTCCTTGTCGCTTCTTTCGTGAATGTTTTGGTTTTGGTCAACTTTTGTGAATGCTTGGAAGGAAGTAAATGTTTTGCGTCTCATCAACTGGGTCATAAAAACTTCTTTCAGTCGGGCCCATCTACCTCAGCAGTTTAACATATGGGCTTTGTGCCCATGCTTGACGTTGACCAAAAATGTCTATTTTTTTGATAAGTCAAAATAAAATCAAATAAAATGTCTATGTCTATCTGATGACATGCAGAACAGCATGTGGGTGCCAAATTTTGACCAAATGAATTTAGTAGTAGTAGTATAAAGTTAGCCACGTGATAAATAAAAAAAAGGTGGTAAAATTGGATATTCATGGCCAGTGAGGTGAAGGGGATTCTTTTGAGGACAAATTACCAACAAAGACTTTTTAATGTTGGGTCAGTAAGCAAACAGAGGAAACATGTAATAATTTATACTAGAAAAAAGAAAAGAAATGATCATATAAATTTAGAGAAAAAAATAATAATTTTTTTTTTCTAATCATGTCTCAAAATATTAACAACGTTAAATATAGAGGCCATATCTTATCTCTTAAGTTCCAAAAGTGAATTATATAGTCTTTTTTATAACTAGAATTATATGTCTTTTTATGCATATATTTTTGTCATGGTGTTACTAGTGTGCAGTATTTATTAACTTTGTCGATGATTAATATACATCGGAGAACCTCACTGGCCATGAATATCCAATTTTACCAACTTATGTGGTTCTCTCCTCCCAACAGAGTTTTATGCAGCTTTTGTAATAACATTTTATTACATATGTAAATTGAAAAAAGAGTTAGAGTTTTATAATATTAATTACAATTATAATTATCTACATCTATCTATATAATCTATACAATAAATATAAACAATTCATATGCTAGCGAAATATGAAAAATAGCACACTTGTGAGCATGCCATGTGTCTAAATCGAACCTTGACATGAGAATTTTAGGGAAGAAGTGGGGGGATGTTTCAGATGATGAGTCTGTTCCTGCTATCTCCGAACAAGTTGCTACATCGAACTCAGTAGTTGAATCTGACATGAATATTTTAAGAAAGCTCTGGGATGGGTCTTCAGATAGTGTTGGTGATCCTGTGACTTCTGACTCGCATGGAATAGTTGCGTCTGTACCAGTTGGTCGTTAAATTTGTCGACCAAGTCTCAAATGAAGAAATTCAGACAACAACGGCACCAGTTGGTTGTTGGTTACAATACTCGCTCAAGAGCTAATTCTGTCTCTGAATTCTTTTGATCTAGCTTGTGTCTAGCTTGTATAGTTAGCTTGAGTATCTTCTTTCTTCTGTTCATTAGATTGGTTATAATCTAACCTGTTGGCTAGAGTGTTTTGGGGCCATATTAGGGTCTTTCTACTAATGTTTTATTTTCTTTGATGGCAATGGTTTAGGTCTAGTCGCCCCTTCGCCTTCTCTGTCTTTCTTTTTTCTTTTTTTAATAAATTCGGGCAATTTGTCAGTTTGTCAAAAAAAACGTGTCTAAATATTGGGGCGAAAAGGTAAATTACCAACTAAAAGACAAAAATGTTTCGGCCTTTTACATTTTCACTTTTTCTTTCCATTTCTCTATCATCGCTGACAACAAAAATAAGGAAAGAAAATTATCTTACTTTTTCTTTCTCTATCTTTCTCTCTCGCTTTTTTTCTTTGACGTCTCTCTCTCTATCTACGTCTTTCCGTTTCTTTTTCTTTTTTTGAGGTCTCTTTGTCTATTTCATTTTCAGTAGTGCTACTTGGTACGAAGGAAAAGTGTACGAATGGCAAGAATAACACAACACCACAGCTCCCGCATTATTTTATGGTTATTTGTATTTGAAAAAGGAATATTGTTTCTTCACTTTCTGACAAAAAATTCCGTACAATCCATCATTATTCTTTCATTTTTGACGCGTTTCTCTCTTTTTCTATTACTTTTTTTGACGTGTTTCTGTTTCTCTTTCCGCAACTTAAAATTTTGTGGGTGTGGTGGCGGCAATGGGCTGGTGAGGCAACAGAGGTGACATCACAGTAGTTGCAACGTGGCTAGATTCACGTTAACTGTCTCTTCTTCCTTCATTGTTCTCGAATTTGCATTGTTTTCCTTGAAACCTTTTTTATAGTTCAACTTCTACACTCAACATAAGTTCAACGCAATTGGTTTGATGCAAATTGATTGAGAAATAAACATATAATAGCCAAAACACATTTTATAAATGCGAATTGCTTTTTCACAGTGTTTGCGTTTTAAGCAATTTTCTAAACAAAATACTTGACATATTCTCACTGTTTGTTGAGTTTTGAGCATTTTCACTACAAGAAATTTGGGGAATACCGGCGGGCAAAATCCGCCGGAAATTGGCCATTATCGGCGAATTCTTTCCGCCGGTAGTCCGTCGGTAAAACGGCCGCGGGTAATGGTTACCGTCGGATTTTCCACAGGAAACGGGCTTTACCGGCGGATTTGGTTTTTAAAAAATTTTAAACAACCGCCGGAAACGTACCTTACCGGTGGATTTTTCCCGTTAGTAATTTCTTTCGGATTTCTACCGTTACCGGTAGATTTTTGCCATTACCGACAGATTTTTGTCATTACCGACGGATTTTTTGCCATTTTCGACGAAATTTTTTCATTGCCAGCGGATTTTTGCCATTATCGGCGGATTTTTGCCATTACTGGCGGATTTTTCAATATTATTATTATTTTTTTTAAAAAGTTGAATTAATTTTTTAAATTTTTTTCGAGTTAATTTTATTAATTTTTTATTCGAATTATTTATTTAATAAGAAGTGAGTAAAAAAAAAGTGTAGTAAAATATGAACATAAATAATATGCTTATAAAAAAAAATGAACATAAATAATATAGGAGAGAGTGAGAATGAAGAAGTAGGAAGGAATAAGAATGAAAGAGAGTACGGGAAACAATTATATAGGAGAAAATAATAATTGAGAATGAATAAGAATGAAGGGGAGTATGAGAAGTAATAATATAGGAGAGAATGAGAATGAAAATGAAGAAGTAAAGAAGAAATATGAATGAATGAGAAGGAAGAAAAAAGAGGAAATGTAGAAGAGAGATATGTAGGGAAATTTATGAAGATTGAAGAGTATGAGAAAGAAAGATAAGATATAGATAATGTAGATGAGAATGAGAAGGAATTAAAGAATGAAATGAGAGAATGAGAAGACTGTAGGAGAAAATTTTATTTATAAACATTTTTGAACCGTTCCGGCGGATTTTTTCCATCCGTGTTTTTACCGGCGGATTTTTGAACACTTTTGAAATCTGTCGGTAATGTTCAAAAATCCGCCGGTAAAATTTCTGACGGATTTTTGAAAATTATCGGCGGATTTTGAAAAAATAATTATTTTATTTTTTCAAATTCGGTAATGTTCAAAATCTGCCAGAAATTTTACCAGCGAAAAAAAATCCGCCGGAAATACTATTTTTTCCGTCGAAATTTACCGACGGAAAAACCCGTTGAAATCTACCGACGGAAAAATCCGCGATAATACGCAAATTTCTTGTAGTGTTTAGACTCAAGAATCGTCAATTTGGTATTCTATAGCAAAATCACCATTGTAGACATTGAAGGTTTTTTGAACTTTAAATTTAACATTTCGGTTCTAGAAGCAATTTTGTGCACAAACACTTTTCAGAGCTTAATTTTGATTCTATTAAGTTTCTTGCAAAATTTTATTCAAGGTAGAGTCAAGTTTCATTTAATTTGGTCGCGTATTACATGCATTATTTAAGAAACAAGAAATCAAAGTGTTATTGGTGTTCTTGAACACATTCATAAGGTTCTTCACTTTTCTGTGTTTTTGTTTTAAAGGACCAAACGAAAATATATATGAAAGATAAAATACCAAAGTGAGAATAAAAAAATATAAAGAACCAAACTAATACAAATATGAAATATAAATGACCAAACTAAATTTTTGGTAAAAAATAAATGAAAAAACTGCAATTTAGGGTAAAGAAATTTTTTGGACCCACCACTGATCCTACCGTAAAAAACAAAGATAAAATTTTATTTCAGGGACTTTGATTTTCCACAAAAGATTCCAATCTCTTTCCACCCAAAGGTGAGTGCTATCAATTATTTCTCCCATGAGTACTATATACCCTAGGGGAATGCTATTGATGGCTTTTCCATGGTGGGGATTTTTATGAACACATATGAAACAGAACAATTAGCAATGCTCACATATTACCGGTTTGAATGGCCATTGAAGGTTTGCAATGCTCACATTGCCCGGGGCCAACATGTTTTTGCTGCTAGGACATTCATTTTGCTGTTATTGGGGATGATAATATTTTGTAGCAAAACAAGAACGAGAGTGGAGGCTAAGTGGTTGCTGCTACTTGAGGACATCAATCAAATTGGTACATGGGCGTGGGGTGTAGCTGCCTTTGCATTTTTATATGAGCAGCTAAATCATGCAGCTTTATGGGGTAGCCGCCAATTATGGGTCAGGTAAGTTATTATTTTATAGTTGAGTGTTGTAAATTTGTTTATTAAGTTGTTGAATGTTTTGGCTTATTGTGTCTTTTCTGAATGCAGGTGCGGCCGGATTTACAGCCAATCCCACATGGACCTGTTACGACAGTGTTTCATGTGCAGATTAGGGACACTTTGATGCGGCTTGTGGTTGGTTTCCTTGGTTGGGCTTGGCTTCCCATTTCTCCAAAGTGGGCCAACGCATTCATAGGCGTTGGCGGCCGGATACATCATCATTCCACCTTCCGTGGTGAGATGAGCATCACCCTTGATGATGTATCCCACCGCCGCACATCCCCATTATCGGCGGTTTCTATGACATGCCGGATCGAACTCATGGCGGGGAGAGCATTTCTTTGGTTGACTATTTGGGTGCCACACCGAGGATGCAACCGCCCGGACTTCGGGCCGTGGGGTCATCTGTTGTGCTTGTATGGGTCGAGGATGTGGTCTACCACCCAAAGCAGATATGTCATAGGGGATATTTGTCATAGGGCGCAACACCCAAAGTAGGATATGTCATAGGGGATATTTGTTTAGTTTTTCGAATAATTTAACTACTTTGTTTCATTTGGTTTTTAATTTGAAATTCCTTTTACTTTGGCGCAAATTTATTGTCATTACAAAGAATAATTATTACGGTAAAATAAAAAAGTTGAACAGATTTAATATTGGATAAGAATGTAAATTAAAAACACAAATTGCAAAAATAAAGGATAGGAAATTTAAAACGAAACGAGGGAAAACAAAATACAATCTAGTTCTACTTAGAACTACTACTACTACCTCTAATTCTACGGCGGAGTTCTTCGTGATTCTCGTGTTTCGGACGAACAATTCGAGATAAGGTTCAATGAAACCTTGGAAGTCTTCATGTTTCTCAAACATTTGTGAACGTCTTTGTCATTCTTGATAGGCTTAAGGCACTTACGAATACGACACGTGGGTTCCAAATTTACGACGTAGGGGATTCACATTCGATTTTTTTAATTTCTTCTTTGAACACCATCTAGTTTCACATTTTTATCGCTTTTTCTTTCAATTCGCGAATGTGATGTTGTTCTTAAGCTCGAAATTTTTAGTTTCACGACCATGAACCAACCCACTGTGTATGGAGTCGCACAAAGATAGTCATCTCATAGTCAACTTTACGGTGTGCGTAAGTATGGGTTGTTGTGGTGCGGGTGGTGGTGGTTGAAGAAGATGCATGACCTCTTCTCGCAGTTCGTATTGTGTCCACGCACAACTCTAAGATCCGTCGCCCCATCGGAACGTTAGCTAGATGTTCCATCATTGCCTTGGGACGTCGTCGTCATTTCGGATCTCCATGACTGAATACTGGACAGTCCCATCATCTCTACAATTGAACTTTTTGAAACGTATACGCTCCACGTCTTTACGCCACGCTCCCTCTGGACGAATCTTCCTCTCAGCCTTTTCCTTCAGTTGGGCGAAGGTGATGTCCTTACTCATCCTGCAGAAGACATGGTTAGGACAACGAAACACAAAGCACCATGTTCGTCGGTGGTAGTGTGATCCCCATGTGGTGAAGAAAGCGGTGTTAGGAATTTGTCGTTTGAGTACTGGGTTGAGCACAATTGCCATTCCATTTCAGCTGGGTTGGGAAGAAGGAGAGAAGGTTTTGGTGAAGAAGCAGCTGGGTTGGGAAGAAGCAAATTAGGGTTTGGTGAAGAAGGTTTGAGGATGTGAACCCCTTTTATAATAGGCGTGGTGAAATGTCAGCCGTTGATTTCATTTTTAGATCACAAATCTGAGTCGTTTAAATTCTATCCGTTCAGGCACAATTTCCAAAGGGATTGACATCCACTCCTTTATCGACACATTTGGTGATTGTAAACCGTTGATTAAAAGCGCCGGTGGAATCGAGGCGCCCAATACCGCTATCTTTGCAGAATTTCGCAACATTTGTTCGATCAAGCAATGACATTCGAACATGTTCGCATTACCACAATCGAACCTGTTCGTATGACCCTATTCGAACAGGTGAAAAAACGCCCAAGGGGTGTCTGTCCATATTTAACACACTCGAACGGTCTCGTTCGAACCTGTTTGAAGCCCCGTGTTCGAACAGGTGAAAATTTCTGAAAAAAATAGGTCTTTTGGTCTTTTCACACCCTTATGGGGTGTGTTTAGAGTAGGAGGGGGTGTGGGAAAAGCAAGAGCCGATAACCACACTCACACGACTAGTTTCACCACAAGGATTACCAACCACTCTTAGCCAATGCTCCCTCCAAAGGTTAATATTTGGGTTTTGCTTTTCCCACTCCCCCTCCTACTCTTTCACACCCCTTAACAAATTTTATTCCAAAACCTCGCGTGAAACGCTGTGAAGACGTGTTTAACGACTGTTCGAACGACCTTGTTCGAACACGTTCGAATGACCTCGTTCGAACAGGTGAAATTACGCACAAGAGGGTGTGAAGTCAATATTTAACTCACGCGAACGATGTCGTTCGAACGGGTTCGAACAAGGTCATGCGAACAGGTTCGAGCGACCTCATTCGAACAGGTGAAATTACACACAAGAGGGTGTGAAGTCAAAATTTAACATACTCGAACGATGTCATTCGAACCTGTTCGAACACGTGAAATTTCTTGAAAACAAGACGTTTTGGCTGGCCTTTTGGTCTTTTCACACCCTTATGGGGTGTGTTTTGAGTAGGAGGGGGTGTGGGAAAAGCAAAGTCCTAATATTTTTACCATCACCAATACACCAACAAAGGCCTCTCCTTATCAAATACATAGTTAGGATTGTGACCCAATTTTGGCCCTTAGAAAATCTCCATCAGAAAAATATCTGGCTTTGAAAACTTTAGTCATAATAGCATATTGGTTGGTAAGCAATTTCGAAGATTGTTTCCCTAGCATGACTATAGTGAAACTATGTAAGTGTCCAAACCCCATTCCACCATTGGCCTTCCTTACTAGAAACTTCTCCCATCTCATCCAATACATCCCTCTATTTTGATTATTACTCGAACTCCGTCAAAATAAGTTCATTACCCATTCAAGCTCAAAGGTGATGCATGGCAGAGTCAGTCCTGATATTTGGGGTGCCCTGGGCCAATTAATGAAATGATGCCCTTGTAATTATTTGAGTATCAGTTTACTTGCATGTTTGTTGAACATCAATTAATGATTCGTTCATAATCAAAGTTCTTTAAAGAATTATTTTCAATAGAATTCAAAGTGAAACAATTTTATCTATTTTGCAACATCATAGATTGCAAATAAGATTTTAACAATTTCAATGCAGAGTTATTTTTTAAGTAACAAAAATAGTTAATTTATTCTTTATGTCGGCATAGATTAGGAAAGTAATTAATTATCTTCAAAGAGTTCAATATATCTTTATTTTAATTCGGTTGTAAAAACATCTCTCTAATGACTTTTAATTCTTCAATAAGAACTTCACCCTAGTTAAAGATCATAAGAATTATCATGCTCTATGTAAGCTTAAGTATGCAATATGAATTCTAGATTCCAAATCATTACCGGGGGAATGATCTAAATTTATGTATGTGTGTGTATATATCTAAAATTATAATTATAATAACATTTTTTCCAAACATATGTATATGCTTTGAAAAAAATTGGTGACCCTCATCAAATGGGCCCTTGGGCTGCTCAGGACCACCACTCACTGATGCATGGTAATAAGAAAATGGGCCGTGTTTTCTATACCCCCACCCAATCCCCATATACCCCTACCCAATTTTAAATCCCCAAAATGCCCTTTGCAAATTAATTTTTTTAAAAAAATAAAAATAAATCGTATATACCCCTTTGAGTACGTATATACGATGGCTATTTTATGTCCAATCGTATATACGTACTGAAAGGGGTATATACGATGGGTTTTTTTTGTTTTTTTTAATAATTTGTTTTAATTTTTATTACTAAAAGGCTACTAAAAATTTGTTAAATAGTCAAAACTACTCTAAAAAATTATAAAAACACCACTAAAAATCTAACAAAACCAAAATAAGGCTATACAATTTTTATAGATTTTTTGCAGACTATGAAAAATTAAAAAATCGTAAAAAATAGTGCTTGATGAAATTTGGGATTTTGAGGTTGTAGTCCTTAAGAAGTCTCTTTTAGAGGAGTCTTGATTCTTGATTTTTTCGGATTTAATGGCTGTGGTTTCATTACGATCGGAGTATGTTGCCCGAAAACCGATTTTTTAGCCTAAATTATTCGTTCGACGTATAACATTGTCACGTTTTAACGAACTACACACACAACCTATTTTCAGGACTTAATTAATTTTTATTTGACTTAAAATTAAAAATTAATATATGGATCGATATATACACCCGGGGGGATATATATATACGACCCTATTTTTTGCCCATCGTATATACACCCCCAAGGTGTATATACGATTATGGTGGGGGTGTGCCAATCGTATATATGCCTTGGGGGGTGTATATACGATGGGCAAAAAATAGGGTCGTATATACACCCCCCAGGTGTATATACGATTGGCCAAATTTTTTTAAAAAAAATTACGTTTTCAGAAGGGCATTTTGGGGTTTTCAGTTTGGGTGGGGGTATATGAGGATTGGGTGGGGGTAAAAAAAAACCCTAAAAAAATAGTACTGATATACAATACAAATTACTTTTTGAAGAAATGTCAGAACACTGCAAATTGGTAACACCTCACGTGAGGTACAAATGTAAAAGTAACTATGATAACTCACATTTGGTCCAGAGATACTGCCACGTATTATTTCTGACATTTCGTACTACAACAGTGTTGTACCAAAAATCATTTTCCATAAGAAAATGCTCATATAGTAAACTGGAATTGCTTGAGCTACTGATTTCACTAAACCCTATTTTCCTGCTTTGGAGAGATGTTTAGCTGACCAAATGTGCAGCTTCTTCCAAAGGCAATCTCGCAGATTGTTCAAAAGAGCTTTCTTCTTTCTCGTTATCATAGAAGACAATCCCAAAGTTTCTATTCCATTGTTATGATATTTTATGATGGAACAAAACAAAGTTTTTATTCTATTATTAGGGAGTTGTACTTAATAAATTCTAGATCATTTTATATTAATTTAATCATTTTAATTAAATTATTTAATTATTAAAGAAAGTTATTTTGAAATTGTTGATTGTGATTAAATGTTTTTAACAAGTGGTTAAATTGATTTGTTTTAGTAGATTATAGTGAGTAGTTTGTTTTTTTTTTCTTTCTTTTTTCCCTATCAAATAACCTTTTTTTTGACGCGCGTCAATCACCTTTTTTTATGCGTTAATTTTTTTTTGCGTCTGTCACTTGTTTTTTTCATTTGTCACTTTTTTTTCCAGCATCAGTCACCTTTTCTGCCCCTAGTGATCTGCGCATCAGTCTTGGTAGGTGGAAAGGTGTCTCTATTTTGTCAGTTAGTTGCAAAAAGACTTATTTGTCCATAAAAATGGTCACATGTCATATTAGTAAGATGACTAAAATTGTCATTTTGCTGACACTTATCTTTGTTGTAGTAGATTGTCTTTAAAAATGGACACGTGTCATATTAATTAGACTAAAATTGTCATTTTGATGTCACTAATGGAAGTAGATAATAATAATAATAACTTTATTTTTTCATTTGAATCCTTTATTAAAAGTAATACTATTACGTAGAGACTTCACAATAATAGGAATCATAATAATGTGGTATTTAACAATTAAGCGGATTTTTCAAAAAAAATAAATAAAAAAGGTTAAAATCCACTTTTGATCCTTTAAGTTATTTATTTTTTTAGCTTTGGTGCTTTACGTTTTTTTTGAAGTTTGACCTCAAGTCCCAAAATCGTTTCACTTAAGTCCTTTCCGCCCATTTGAGTTAACGGTTGATAATGTGGCACCTACTGACGTGGAATATATTTAATTATGTGGAATTTTTTATTATTTTTTAATTTTTTCCGCCAAAAAATAAACAAATAAAAAATGATGTGGCAATTATTATTTTTTCGTTTCGGTTTGGCCCCCTGAGTTTGTAATTAGTTTCAAATTGGTCCCTAAGGTTTTAAGTTAGTTTCAAATAGGTCCTCTGAGTTTGTCTAAATATTTAAAATAGATTCTCTACTTTTAGTCGTTTCATTTTGGATGTAAAGCTAATTACATGATCTCATTTACTTAATTCAAATGATGATTTATTGCTTTTGGAATTTTTTGGATTGACTTCAGTTAATAACACCACACAAAGCACCAAAATAAAACTTGATGGAATACTTAAAGAACCAATTTGAAACTAGAGGACATACATAAAGGATCTAATTGAAATTGTAACATAAACACAAAATGACCTAATTTAACTAAAACATAAGTCACACAAGTGTTCATAAACATGCATATCCTGCCAAAACATGCCCAAAACAGATTGGGGGATCCAAAACATGGACAAAACATATTTGTTTCAAATTACAAACTTTAAAAATGATCCTAGATATTAAGTTTTGACTTCTTTCCTTCGAGTTGGCATTTAATTATGCCTGAAAATTCTAGCCTCCAGTGAACTTCACCAGTTAAAGTGGATGTCCCTCCTACAATGGAGTTGGATTTTTTTGCTCTCGACAAACCAATGTTTTTGGCCGAGTAGCTTTTGGTTGTGATGCAGATTTGAGTTAGGGTCCAACTTTGTTTTTTGGTGCAAGTTTGGGTTTGGGTTGTGATAGTTTGAGTGGTGGTAGTTTGGGTGGTGGTTGTTTGTGTTGTGGTAGTTTGAGAAATTGAGTGGATCAAATAATGTACAACTCCATTTAATTTTGCATAGCTCCATTGTCATTTTTCAGCTTCTTCATGACATTACCAATTCGATACTACATGCTATCTATTTTAAGATAGCCCGAAGTCTTTGATTATGTCAACAACTTCAAAATAGGACCACCTCAAAACATCACATTCCCAGGTGGCAGCTTCACTCGTATAGTCTGAGAATCCATTCACAAAATTTCCCCCGTGGTGAAATTCCATGTCAAACTTATCCTTATCCATTCCCTATACATTTAAATCAAAACAGAAATTAAACAAATCAGTACCACAAACATTAAACAAAGAAGAACCACTAACATTAAGCAATAAACATTAATTTCTTTGTTCTTTTTGAATAAAACAACAAACACATGCCCCTAAACCCTAGATAAACAAATAAACTTAAATACCAAAGCTAAAAAATACCAAAAATAGTAGAGACAAACAATGAAAAACAAAAGAATGATTTGTTTATAGAAGAAAAACAACAAAGAACAAAAGAAGAAGAACAAAATCAATAGCAACAACAACACATTCAATCAAAAAAACGCAAAAATAGTACCTTTCCTTTGCCGTCGTTCCTCCGCCGTTGAAACTCGTTCCCTCAATCTCTCATTCGTTTTCTCTTTTCCTTTCAACCCTAATGTACGCTGTGTGTTTCTCTGTTTCTCTTTCTTATCTTGTTTCTTCTTGAATTCCCTCTTTTCTTGTCTTATTTCCTTTTTTTACCAAATTGTTTTTTATTTCTATTTCAACTGTTTCTTTAATTTCTTTAATTTGTTATTTAATTGGTCCAATTATGATATCTGTCACGTTTCAATTTGGTCCTTTAATTATGTCATTTAGTTTCATGTAGGTCTTTTGTGTGGTGTTATTGAGTGAACACAAAAAAAAATAGGGACCAATTTGAAATTAACTTAAAACTTAAGGGACCAATTTGAAACTAATTACAAAGAGGACCAAACCGAAACAAAAAATAATTGCCACGTCATTTTTGATTTTTATTTTTTGGTAATATTTTTTAAAAGAATTAAAAAATTCACGTCATTAAATATATTTCACGTCAATAGGTGCCACGTCATCAGTTAACTGACACGTCACATGCCGTTAATTCAGATGGACGCAAAGGACTTAAGTGAAATGATTTTGGGACTTCAAAGACCAAACTGAGAAAAAAACTTAAAGGATCAAAGCGAAACAAATAAATAACGTAAAGGTCCTAAAGGATGAAAATTGCATTTTAGGAAAAAAAAAACAATTAAGTGGTTGTATTTTATCTTAGAGTGCACCCAAGATTGGAGGAAAGAAAAATATGAGAAAGAGTCCGAATTGCGATGAAATGAATTTCGATACCAGCAATTTCATTCATCTTCATCTTCATCTTCATATTCAGGGGGAAAATCGGCAAATGGAAGCATCAAAGCGTAGTACCAACAACTTCTAGAAGTGGAACTTCTGGTGCCGCTACCATTCTGCGAATCTCCACCGTTAGATGGAATTCGCCTTCCACATCTATGGCGAATCTCGGCGTAGTAAGTGCGGTGGGGATCATGAGTATAAGGAAGGAGTTCTGCAACTCTTCCTTCCACTTATTTCTTCTGTTCATCTTTTACGACTTCGAAGGATCTCTATCAATATACTCGCCAGGCACGAACCTTTCTTTTTCTACATTTTTTAATTTCTGAATTTCATTCCTTTTTTGGGTTATTTTAAAGGCCCTGAAAGAAAAAGGGAATCAAATGGAAAATAGTAAGAAGGCCTTAGAAAAATTTAGGATAAGCCATTAAATCAGACCTTGATCAAAATTGATTTTTAGCTTTTGAAAGAGCCCAATGGCAATATTTGATGTATATGACTGAACACATCTAGGGTAGATGACTTGATTATAGTTGTATACTGTTAATGTTTCATTGGATTTAGTTGGGCTTAAGGAGTACCGAAAATCAGGTTTTTGATGGCCTTCTACCTAAGTATGTCTAGCAAATAAGTATTTGTAGCTATTTTTGATGTGATAGTAGCAGGGTTTTAGCAGTCAATTATGCAGAGTTTCAATTTTTTTTTAGTTATTGAAATCTCTTTACTTAAGAGTATTTTGTAGTGGTAGTTTTTGCTGTAAGAAGTATTTTGTAGCTTGTTTTGATGTAAGAAGTTCCTGTATTATGATAGTAGTAGGGTTTAGGGAATAGGGAGTCAATTATGCAAGTTTATGTGTTTTTTTACTTATTGAAATTTCTTTACTTAAAAGTATTTTGTCTTGTTAGTTTTTGCGGGTTGGGAAGTGATGAGTGGGAAGGGAAATCTTCAGCCCCTTTAGACTAGAAACAGCTAATTGATCTTGAAGGACATTGCATTGTTTTTACATATTCTCTAGTTTTTCAGAGTTTTGTTTTCCTAGCCGTTGGTGTTGATTATACTTATTTCATTGAAACTTTCCTGCTTTCTTGGTTTTAGGCGAAGTTGTGGAACAAGATAATATATGCTATATTATGTGAAACTCACATTTGTGCGTGTGTATGGTGACACCGTGAAGCGTGACACATGCTAATTTTGTCGGTACAATCTTGTATGGAGGGTCAAGATTGTTTTGCTGAAATCTAAGTAATGCTGACCATCTATTATGATTGCAAGGTATTAATCTCTCATTCGTGAGTGTTCTTACTTAATGCACTTCCTATGTATGTATATATATGTTATATGTTATGTGTCTATCTATTATGCTTGTAAGGTATCGATTCTCTCATTCAAGTGTGTTCTCACCTGGTGCATTTCCTAGGTATGTATGTATACGTATGTTTAAATGTATGTATATGTATATCTTAGTTCGCTTGATTTTTTCTGTAGAAAAATTTGGCCTACTACGTAAAAGAGTATCCCATTCCCCTCTCGTATACTTTCTCCTTTTAAAGAACATATTAGCTTGAGTTCTACGAGATAAAGTGTCCATATCCATTTCTCAACTTTTAAGGTTCTTTAGTATGCATTTTCCATGAGAATTTGGATAGGAGTTTTGAAAAGTTATTATATGCTGGCATTTTTAAGTAATTAAAACATTGCACTGTTATTATGTTAATATGATCTTGAACCCACATTGAATGCTGAGTTTTTGGCATCAATTTATAGTTAGGAAGCATAGCACACAGGAGAATTGATTTACAAATTCCAAGCAACAATTTTGATTTTTGAAGTCCAAATGGTTTTACTTGCTTTCTTTTAAATTGCCCATGATTAGGTGATTGACTTCCGTAGATTTTTGAAGTGGGTTCTTATTGATGTAAAATTATTTCATTTATGGCTTCTAGGATCTTTTTCTTTTTGGTAATTTCCCTGATTTGTTTTTATTTTAATTACTAGGTTGCAGGTTCCCTTTTTAGCCTTTTAAATTTAAAATTAAAATGGAAGAAAAATCCAGATCACGTGTTATATACGACACATGGTTCTCATTGTGCGGGCGTTTTGAACGAGTGACAGCAACAGTGACTGTGTGGAATAGTAATTGGCGGAAGAGAACCAATTGGTGCTATTTTAAAGACAGCGTTTTATTATCACTTTAAAGACAGCATTTTATTATCTCATTTGAGTACTGCATACGACTTCAGGCAGCACACAAGCAACAAGAAAAAAACGTGTCTCCGAGGCGTAACCTATTCTCTAAGAATGCAGAAAATCAAGATACTTTCAGGGACTCAGATTCTTGCAATGACATCCGATCGTTTATCAATGTGAGCAGCGACCAAATCTTGCAGAAGATCTGGCGACACTTCCAAAGGTTTGGCCAATTTTAATGATCATTTATTTTCAAATCAGCTTAAGAAGCATAAAAAAACTAGAAATCTGTGGTGATAACATCTCATGCATCAGCAGATCAGAGATCGCAAATTTGATATCGGTATCAAAACAGCGGTCTTGATTTGAAGAATGTACTTTGTAGATTGGCTGCAGATTATAGCTTTCCTGTGGTTGAAAAAGGATGTGAATGAGATACTTTTATTTTTTTTATTTTTACCTTTTTGTTGTCGATACTCGTTTTGGTGAAGCTAATTGAGACCATCTTGTTATAAGTGATTACACATGTATATGCTTGAAACTTTACCAATAAACCTAAAAGTTCAGATCAGTCAGATGTTTTTCATTTAAAGATTTCTATGATTTGTGCATAATTATATATTTTTTAACTATGTCCTGATCTCCTGTGTGAAATTGTCAAACATTCAAGTTAATCCCCTTTATTTGTTTCAGGCCCTCATCGTGCTCAAGCAAACAAAGGGAGTCATCATTAGCAATAACAGAACAATCTAGTTTAGGTTGTTAGACAGATGATGTTTACAGCTGTGCTACATTTTGTGGCTGCTATTAGTAATCAGAGTTATTCCCATTAATACGAATCTGAAGCACACTATTCTCAAAGTATTTTTCCAACATTTCAACTATAAGATACCCCCAGGGGTTTCTTTCTTTCAAGATTTGCAGAAAATTTCATGGGAAAGTAGACTTGGGATGCTGACATTCTCATGCAAGCATTAACTTCCACTCCTGCATCCGTTTGTCACTTTTTTTATCTCATATTCTATTTTTTTAACTATGCAGATTATAAACACATGTATTTTATATCAAATTCTGGCCAATCATATTTTTGAATTTACCTGGGAATAACATTCCTAATTGTTGCGATCGTTGAGTTTATAGGGTATTAAACACAAAAGAAGAAGAAAAGCGAATGAAATTGTGTTGGAGGTGATCTGCATTCTAATTGCGTTGTAACTGAAAGTTGTTCAAACTTCAAGAAGCATCTACAGAAGTCTGTTGCTGTGGTTGAGAAAAACAGTATTCAAAGAGTTGTCAGACTTAGCAAGCAAATTCTAGGATTGTCTCAGACTTGATGGATGACGTGGTTGAGGTATGTAGTAATTCCTTTTAACACATTTCAAGCTATCCACTAATCCACTAATGGTTGTAAATTTTGTGGACTAAGCTTATCTATATCCTGTTTGTCATCCAGGCCATAGTATTTTTGCTAATCAAAATCATAAAACATAACAGTTAAAGGATTGGGTATATTCTAATTATTAAAATGTTACTTAAAGGATTGGGTATATATTCTAATTATCAATTAAAATGTTGAAATGAAAAAGTTCGCTGACTAAAACATAAAATCACATTACTCTGTCTGCCTTATCACTTTAGTGTACGGTGATTTCCATATCTGTCATAGTGCTGTCTGATATGTGGTGTAGTGACCAAGACTATAGGTAGATGTCTATCTTGCAGTTGGGATGTTTGGTTTCTGTTTTCATTTTGAGATTGTCTTCACTTAATACCAAACTGTCACCTTGCATAATTTTTGGCTTCCACTTGATAACAGGTTACGGTTTGCGATATCTGTGGGGATGCAGGACGGCAAAGGGACAACTTCCTTGCTATTTGTTGCAAGTGTCCCAACGGGGCAGAACATACGTACATATTTTAATATCTTACATCATTATGTTTTGGTTTTAGTGATCTGCATATCTTTATCTTACATAGTTTCTTCTTTTATGGGGAAGTTAAATGAATTTGTTCTCTTTCTCCTTCATCAACCAGTTACTGTATGCGCGTAATGCTGAAAACACTTCCCGAAGGTGACTGGATGTGTGAAGAGTGTAAAATGAGGTCAGATTTCCAAGAATCTGGAAGTCCAGTAAATCTCAACTCTTTGGAAAGAAAAACAGAAGATATAAGTATAAGCTCTACATCTCATTTATCAGCTGAGAGAAATGGAGTCTCTTCAGAAGCTCAACCTGTGAAAAAAGAGAAAGAGAGGGTAATCAGAACAAGTGGTGAATTCTCCAGGTCATCCAAACCAAGCAACCGAGCTCTGCGAAGTATGGACCCTCCATTCAAAAAGTTGGGGAAGGAGAAAGTAGAGGCTTCCATTCCTGTGTGTTCTTTGAAACAATCTTCCTATGGTTCTCGAGGAACACCAAAGTTACCTGCTCGATTAGGTGAAGAATCGCAACAGCTTGACTCTCAAACTGAGATAGCACCACAATGTATGACATGTGACACCGCGCAGAATCTTTTCTATTTAGGTTATTTAATTGAGATAAATATGTTAAGCTGAGGTTTTTATGCAGGGGATCCGTTGAAGTTATTATCACCCAAAATTGCAGACGTAAAATTTAAAGGACAGCTGGCAGAGGGTGGTTGTTTGCAAAAGCACAATTTTGAAAGAAATCAAGCTTTCCATGGTATTGGAAAGGGAAAAAACATTGGGTTGGTATCCAAATCTGAATCATTTAATAGTGCAGAGAAATCAAATACTATTTGTTCTGAAGTTATCCTAGCAAATGCTTCTTTCCCTCCGGTCTTCAAGAATTTGAACTCTACGAAAGCGAAGACAGCTAAAGGGAATTGTGTATCTGAGTTGGGTAATCCTGCAATGCGCGCACTAGTTACAGAGGCTGGTGTTACTGCAGGAAAAAGCAATGACAAAACTGTTTCTTGTGATGAAACTTTGTTTTCAGGATCCAACTGTTTTCGACTTGATGCTGTTCAAAGTTGTGGACAATTGGATTGTATATTACAATCAAGTGCTCATAAAGGCCCATGCTGCCCAAATGAAGAAAAGGGAAATAAGAGCTGGCAAGCTGAGCGACCCACTCAAGCTTCCTCAGATTGTATAACCACCATCGCACGTGTAAAGAATTTTATCATTCCAAGGCCTGATTACATATGGCTGTATGACACCTTTCATTTTATTTGTGTAACTGCTTTGCTTGTATCACTTTTAGGGTCTGCCAATTTTAGATTTATCATGTGTCATTATGTTGTGTGGTTATTCATGCAGAGGCAAATTTCAGATTAACATAAGTGAGAGCATTGAACTTATTTGTGATGGGATACAAGCACACTTATCAACTCATGCATCGCAAAAAGCTAGTGAAGTAGTGGATAAACTCCCTGATGTTATTGTGGTGGAGGAACTACCGCGCTTGATGTGGCCAGCTCAATTTGTGGAAAGTGGGGCAACAGAAGAAAATATTGCTCTCTATTTTTTTGCGAAAGATCTATATAGGTATGTTCAGGGCCATTTTTTTTGTGCAACTAATAAACTCAGTTTTATAATGTCTACTCATACATTTTCCTGTTCAAAAGCTATGGAGCATATTATAAAGGATTGATAGAACGCATGACCAAGAAGGATTTGGCACTCAGAGGAAATTTGAACGGGTTTGAACTTTTAATCTTTCCGTCAAATATTCTTCGGAGAAATCCCAGCGTAAGAAATGATTCTTTGACTTTGACCTATCTATGTTTACAACTTCAGATTTTAAATAAAGTGGGATTTCAGTTAACATTCATCTCTCTATTTCTATTCTTTGGTGTTTCTTTGCATTTGGCAGTTTGGAATAATTTGCTGTTCTTATGGGGTATATTTAAAGGACACAAGATTAGCAACTCAGCGAACACACCACTGTCAGAGTCTCAGAAGGTATTGGCATGCATGAAATATGAATATCTCCCCTCTTTGTATTTGATTCATAAAGATATGATAAATGATTAGTATTTTTCTTTTCCATCACTTGGAATATTGTTTACAACTTTAAATTATCTGAAAATTCTACATCATTTTAGTTTTCTACCACTTCAATTGATTCAGATGCTGAATGGTGATGACAGTAGTATCTTATAATCTCTCCACTAAATCAACTCATTGACTATATTCTAAAGGAAAATATAATTGATATCGTTGACTCATTGCAAATCAATCAATTTATCATAGTATGAGTGAAGAGCTTTCAACAGTTGTCCACTTTAGGAATGACAATGACTTAACAAGCTGTTGCTGAAACTTTGATGTGCACGCACGAGTGCATGAGATATGCTAATTCAGTTACCAGTGCTAATGCGTTCTTACTTTCTTGCAGCAAGAAAATAGGGATACTGTGAGAATTTGGGAATTTGATCTCAATGTTTATCCCGAAGACGAAGACGACATGGCCAAAGTTCATGAAATTGGTGAATTAGGGTCTTCAAGAGACAGAATTTTCCCCAATGGAGCTAGTTATAATTCTGGTCGCTCTGATTCAGTCAAACCACTTGATGTACAGGAAAGAATATCAGAGCCAGTTCCAGATTCTGATCTTTCACTGAGGCCTGAAAGTGCAATTGGGAATGTGGGTGATAAGTCTAACAAAGATGTGAAAGGCAAAACACCAAAGCAAGAGAATGATGATGCTGAAGATGTTGAGCTGCTGCATTGGAAAGCTGCGGAAACTTTGTTTCTTCTCTCCAATGGATTGACTGAGATTTAGCCTTTGAATGATGCCTTGTCATGTGAGTAGCTCTTATAGACATCCCTTGTTTGTATACATTTGTTTCAGTGATATTATTATAATTTCCAGTAGACCATAGAACCTTGTATTATTGAACGCAATGGCGTCATGACTTGTTTTCGTTTCGTGCTTATGGTTGTTGTCTTGTTCCAATTACATGTGTGTTTTTACGATAGATAATATATGTACCTTGAAAGAGTTTTAATTAGCCTAGTTCCAATCATATTAATTGCTGATTAATTTTTTGATTTTCTAGAGAAGATCGTTAGTTAGACTTGTAGTTTTAGCCCAGGTAATAACAGTTGTGTTTATTCATCTAGTATATTATTAACATTTTGTATATTTGATTTAGTATGTTTTGGTATTGTAAATTTTATTTTGGTTAAGACTAAGTTAAAATGACTTGTGTTTAAATTTTTTCTGAAAATCCAGTTTCTATGAAATTTATTGTACAATTTTAAGTGGTCTAACACCACTCAATTTACTTCCGAGTCTTGGTTACCAAGAAACCAATTTTATTAAGTAGTCTAAAATCAATAATATGGTGAAACTCGGTTTACCAAGAAAAAAAAAGGGTGTCAAAAAAAAAAGGATATTCAACACCATATTATTTTTTTTTTGACGCATCACCATATTATTGATTTTAGCACATTGAAACATTGTTCAAAATCTTTACCTCATCTTTTATTATTGGTAAAATTGCGTTTGAGGTTCTTCAAGTTTATTTAAAATTTTGTATTTATCCCTCAAGTTTTTTTTTCTTATTTAAGTGCTTTATATTTCAAATTTGTCCTTCATGTCTTCGTTTATGTTTCAAATTAGTCTTTTATGTTTCTGCGTGTTTTAAATTGGAAACATAAGCGCAACACATATGCGGAAACGTGGACGACCAATTTAAAATATAAACATAAACAGGAACATAAACAACTTAAGCGAATTTAAACCTAGGGGGCGTATTCCATGGACGACAAGAAGAATGGTGTATCTATTGTCGTGATACCACAACAGTTAGATTATCACTTCTTGGATCAAATGTCTAGATTTAATAATAGTAAAAAAAAAAAATCTACTCTCTACCACTCCTTTCCCCCACCTCCTCCCTGCCCACTCCTTTCTCAAATCACTCTCTCCGCCACGTCATGAAGTTTCTGGTGAACTCACTTTACTTGGTGAGAAAGTGGTAGAGAAGAACGAACAAGGAAGCTCACCACCCTCTAAGCCATCGATCCCTTTTTCTTGCTGTCGATCCTAACATCAAGGTCATTTGTAGATCCAAGCAAATCCAACTACATGCTCACCCTCATGTGCTTCTCCCAGTGAATCAAGGTTTCTGCATTTGGGATTTTTCATTCCGTTTGGAATTTGTTCGCTTTTGCTATTGTTGTTGTTGAAGTTGATTGGAATTGAGTGTCTTGAAGAAGTCCCACATTGTTTAATTTTGTGAAAAGAAGAGGAGACCAATGTTATATATATGGGCTCAAGTTCTTCTCCACAAAAAACATCGGTCAAAAACACCTTAAGTTTGTATTTGACTATTGACCAAAAAAAAGTTTGTATTTGACTTCTCTCTTTCTCTTATACTATTATTCTTTTGAAGCAGTCAAGGATTCTACAAATTGATGTCAGTGACCAATTTTGGGGTGCAGTCTTGATAGAAGAAATTAATGGAGTCATACATTATTGTGGTCATGCTAGTGGGCAATTCAAAGTAGCTGAAATGCATTATCACACTACTTACGAGGAGGCTCTTACTGTTGAATTTGGTATTCAAAAATTTGATCTCCATCTTAGAGGCTATCATTTTGAAGTTCAAATGGATAATTCCTCTTTTCCCAGGATCTTTGAATTTAAAAATAGAATGCCACCAGATCCCCGAACTCTCCGGCTCAAAGATTGGTTTTTTAGATATGATTTTTTTGTAAAACATAGCAAAGGAAATAAAAATCAGATCCCTGATTTGCTTTCCAGACCAACAAAACCTATTCAGATCATTACTAAAACCCACACATTTCCTCTAATCCTTATGGTTAAACCACACCCAACTTATGCCTCCACAATTAAGAGTTTACCTCTGGGAGTTGACTCTTCTTTTTCACCAACCCAACTCAAAAAAAATTGGCAGAAATAATCTTTTTTATTTTATGGCTAAAATTATAAAAAAGACAATAAATTTCCAGATCACTTCCCTTTCCTTCCAGACACCCCTTTGTATTTACCATTTAAGATAGATCCATATTCTAAATTTACTGAAGATCATTTGTGGTATATCTTGTGTGCAACATGTTTATATATTATGCCCGTCTTTGTCCCAACTGAAGCCATGTACAAGCATCTCATGGATCCAAAGAATCACAAATCTTTGATTTGGACAACACTTGAATGGTATTCCCCATTAGAATGGTGGAGAAACCAGCTGAAGCCAATTTTAAATGAAGTTAAAGAAAGGACCTTAGCACTGGAAACCATTGGCAAACTTAAGACGGTCTTCATGTTACACAGGCCATATCAGATAAATCCCAAAACTAAGTTTCTTATTTGTAAAAGTTATGCAGATTTATGGAAAACTATTGATGCTTACCCTCCAAGCTTAAGAGTAACCAATGAATTGATGGACTACGTTAGTTTTATTAATCTCCATGATCAATGAAGGACTCAAGATGATATTACCTGCATAAATCATGGAAATCTTTTATCCCAATGGCAGCCAGTTAATTCACAAGAAACTGGAAAAGGTTCAAAAATGTCTTGTATGGGTCAAGGTATTCTTAATGAATCCCAATGGCAAATAGTTGACCTATAGGAGGTTGGGGAAAGTTCTAGCCAAGCGGCTCAACCAGAACAAGATTCCCAGATGGATATTGAACAACAAGATGGAGAGAGAGAGAGAGAGGGAGGGAGAGAGAGAGAGAGTATTTTCCTTGAAGAAAATAATTTTACAATTTTTTTTTAAAGAATATTTTTAGCAAGAGAGAAATTTCAAATTCTTCACTTTTAGGTGGTATTTCAAATTCCATAAACTTAGTCTTACTAAAATACCTCATAAAATCCAATCATTTTGAAAATTCTCCATTTTTATTATCCAAACAAGTTAATTTGGTTTTAAGCATTTGAATTACACCATTAAATTACATTACCCTAAAAAATTCCCTCATCCAAACACACTTTAAGGGAAATGCTAGAAGACATTTGGCAGTATGAGTCACACCAGTCTCCAAGCTATTTTTCAGAAGAATATCTGTCTGATCAGAATTAGCCTCCAAGTCACGAGCCTATCTTCAAAGACTGATGACATGTTAGTGGTATCTCTGCAAGAGTCCAATAAGTCACCGATAATGTGACATGTGAGTCAAAAGACTGAGACAATCTAATCAAAAAGGCTAGTTTAGACTCCTGAGTCATAAGTGTGGTGTGGTTGAGTCATGTTGTGAATAGTGCTAAAGTTGTATTATTATGTAGACATAAATTTGTTGGTGTAGTGCATTATTGCACAAGATGCCAAAAGAAAATAAGCATGTGAGTAAAATGTGTTATTACTCACTATTAATAAGATAAGAATAATGTGGTGTCGTACATTATGACACACTAGGACAAAAGGTCATAAAGTTTGTATGTGAAAGTTATTTGTCCTCTAGCGCACCTTCTTGGCTATAAAAAGAGAAACCATGTATTGTATTCGACACAACAAACTTAATAAAACTCAGTGTGTTTAGTAAAAATATGTACTTCTAAATTTTCTCTCTTCTTCATAAAAACATTTCGTTTTTAAGCATTGAAATATTAATTTTAGGATCGAAATTGCTATATTGAAAAATTATAGAAAATTAATCTAAACAATTGAAACTGAGTGATTAACTTAATCCTAAATATTATTGGTGTACATTCGTAATATGTCATCTTAAATATTTAGTTTATTTTATATGTTGTTTTATAAGTTTAAAATGTTAAATGCTAGCTAGTTTATTTGGTAGAAAGCACCGGAAAGTGAGTGTTATTTTTCGTACCCCCCTCCTTCCCTACCACACCCCCATAATTTCCCAATTGGACAAAAATACCCCGGAAAATTTACAAAAATCACATTTCACATTTCACATTTCACAATTTCGGAAAAAGTAAGTAAATTCGAATGGGTTTTGAATTACTAGGTAATTAGAAAAGAATTTTGAAATACCTCGAAGTGAGGTAATTAGGTTCAGAATATGAACCGGAATTACCTCACTTCGAGGTATTCGAAATTTTTCTAATTACCTAGTAATTCAAAAACCAATTTTTTTTTTTTTCAATTTTTAATATTTTCTAATTACATTTTTTTAATGATGGCGAGTAGACGATCGGACAACGTAGAGCGAGCGAGTCTTGGAGAAGACACCCGCGGACGAGCGGCGAGCGCGATGATTCAGGGGAGGCGTAGTAGCAGTACTCTTCTCCGGACACTTTCTGAGGCTCGTGAGCTGCTGGGCATGCTTACGAGCGTCGAGCGAGAGAGAGAGCGTGCGAGTGGTAGAGATGGTTGAGCACGAGCCTCGGCCTCGGCGACCTCAACCCCGGTATGAGCGGCGGATAGAAGACCACCACGATTATGAGTACCATATGCGGCACCAACAGGAGCACCCGGAGATGTATCATGACGGTTGGGAGGCTTTGGAGGAGGTTCGGGAGGAGGTTGAGGAGGAGGAGGAGGTTGAGGAGGAGGATGTTCGGGGAGGAGGTTCGGGGAGGGGAGGTTCGGGAGGAGGTTGAGGAGGAGGAGGTTCACTGCCCCGGTGTGGAGCACACACCCTTATATTTACACTTTGGGATACGCCGCTGCGGCGTCTTGGATAGATAGGCGAGGTAATATTTTAATTTTTATTTTAATTTTACTTAACAACAATTAATTACTTATTTTTAATAACGTTTGGTTTAATTTGAATTTTTCAAACCTCGGAAACTAAAGGTTGTATCTCACGGCCGTAAGTTTTCTAAAATTAGACCTCACGACCACCACCCACGGGTAGAGAGCAATCGGTTGCGTCGGCTAAGCTTTACGAGTTGGACATCACACACGGGAATCAACCATGAGTTGATATATCGCTTTTGTGGAGAGGTGGCATCCCGAGACTGTTCATTCCACATGCCCTTTGGGGAGATGGCGAGTCACCTTGGATGATGTGGCCGTCTTTGCTCCACGCTGCGTGGAAGGCACCCCATTGGACCACAAGCGATTTTGATTACGTTGAGGCTTTTCACATGGTCGTGGATCGTTTGGGCATGGATCGAGCTCTTGTCATCCGAGGAGCTTAAGGATAACAGGGGCGATATCGAGGATCTCTGTGTAGAGGACGCCACAAGGCGAACATGGCACGGGGTGCTTATGAGCGGTGCCGCGGTGCTACATGCTCTTACGATAGGCACCACCATTACGGGTGACAAGAGTCACACATTAGTGCCGGTGAGGTGGATGTATACGCCGAGGATCTTCAAAGGTGTGGCGAGTGGTCTTGGGGTATAGCTGCTCTTAGTTACCTCTACACCCAGCTGACGAAAGCGGTCTTTTATACGACCAAGCAGTTCGGCGGATACTCGACACTGCTCCAGTTTATTTTTTTAATTTAAAACTTTTAATTAAATTTAACATATATTAATAAGCGATTATTTTTAATTTAACTATTTGATCTTTGGATCTACGAGCACTTTCCCACGATCGTTGGTCGGAAAGTGTTAGCTAGGACGATCGACCACGTGCCACCGGTGGGGAACAAAAAGTGGATAAAGTAAAGTTGGTGGACTTTAGGGCGCGGATAGATGCTCTGCAGCTTGGGGATGTCATCCTCACCCCTTATGATGACCACAGGCAGTATGTTCCTTTGTCGAACATATCTCATGTTGCGAGGTTGGTTGCTTTGGGCGATGACGCTGTTCCCTACATGCCGCATGCGCAGTGCATTGGCGATTCGAGCGGCTCTGAGAGGATCCACAGAGCACCCATTTCGGGTAATGCTCCTCTCTGCGAGACGAGATCATCTGAGGGTTGCGATGTATCGATTGAGCGCGAACATTTTGGCGGAGCTAGTAGAGTGGCGGGCTACCACGGCGAAGTGCGATCGATTACCTTCCTTGAGTACGATCGGAGTAACGAGTGCGTCTTGCTCGGTGCTGCACTCCCAGCGAGCGAGCGAGCCCGCGGCCGAGAGCGGCTCGGGATCCACCATATCATCGAGAGCCTGTTGTCCCGAGAGACATATGAGGAGAGGGTGCAGAGCATTTGCATTGACCGGGATGCCTTAGATGTCGCCGTTCACCCACTTCACGTGCTTATTTTTGATCATTGTTAAACATTTTGGACCCATAGTAGTTGTATTTGTACATTATATTTTTTATGTTGCTCATTTTATATATTTTGACATATTGCTATTTAAATCATAAACCGTTCAGTATCATATTTCCAAAATAAAACAGCGTTTAAATATTAATTTAATATAAAAACAAAAAAAAAAATACAATTTTGAATTACCATTTTTAGAGGTAATTAGAATTTTTAAAAATTATGAACCAGAATTACCTCTAAAAATGGTAATTCCGAAAATTTAATTGTTTTTTGAACCGGAATTACCTTATTTTGAGGTAATTCCGAAAATTTTAAATTTTTTTTTTTTTAAAAACACAAGGGTATTATTGGCATTTATGGAAAAATGGGGGTGTGGTAGGTAATGAGGGGGGTACGAAAAATAGGGGTCCCGGAAAGTCCATCACTTCACTTTCTACTTTCTAGTACATGCTACAGTCCCATGAGAAAAGGAACCATATGTTGGTCTCCATGATTAGCAATTTAGCAGTGATGAAGGACAACACTCATTGTTGGCAACATTGCAATTGACCTTTTTTTCCAACTTTCATAAAACACAATAGAAAATCATGTTTTGGAAAATATCTGAAAAAGGATGTGTTGGGGAGAAAAAGTGTCACCTAAAAGAAGTTTCTTTTAATTGTTTTCTATATGATTCATTTAAAAAGTATGAATTATTGGGTTTGGTTTTGTAGTGTGGGTACTCCACTTGTCCGGTAATGATGTTACCACTCTTAGGAGTGTGATAATCCGACTGATCGGTTTAATCGGTTGAACTGACAATCGGCCAGTTTGGCAGACGATTCAATTATTTCAATGGAATCGGAGTTGGATTATACTACCTAGAATCAAATTAAATGGAATCAAACAGCATTAAATCGCCAATACTAAATCTTTTTTAAATTTTTATTTACCTTTTCTCTAAAATTTAATATATTTTTATTTATTAATTATTTGATTCAACGATCGAATTGAATGAACCAATTGTCTAGAAGCATTATATGTTACCTTGCAAAATATTGATCATATTTTTGAAATTTGGAAAGCTCCATGTGGGTCTGCAACTTCAACATCTTTAGGATTCTCTTGCCATTCTTGGTCAATATATGTGATAATGCTTCTTATCGTGATTTTTTTCTCCCGTTTTTATACATGATCTGTAGTGATTAACTTTTTAAAATATATATATATATATATATATATATATATATATTATATAAATTATATTATACTCGCAAGATGATCTGTAGTGATCTGTAGACTTGTGCTCATTCTAATTACAGTTTACACACATTTATGAAATATATTGTATTTAAAAAAAGTCATATTTTGACATCGTGACTAGCATATGTAATTAACTTTTGAGTTAAATATATATTTTTGATTTTTATAAAATTCATGAATTTTGTTTTTAGTCCTCAGAAATTTTTTACTCAATTTTAGTCCCAATATTTTTCTCCATATTAATACCTCATGAATTTTAATAGCGTTGAGTGAGAAAAAAATGTGTGTACTAAAAGTGAGAGAAATTTACTATAGGGATTGAAAACAAAATTCACAAATTTTATAGAGACCAAATAATAGTTTAAAAAAGGGGAAATTACACTCACCTCCTTTAAGTTTTGGTCAAATGTCACACACCTCCCCTCTAGTTTAAATTGAACAATGACCTCCCTTAAATTTTGGTCAAATTTCACACATCTCCCCTCTAATTTTAAATTGAACACTCACCTCCCTTAAGTTTTGGTCAAATATAGTTTTCTAATTGTATTTGAAGATATAATCATGTGTTCTTGACTTGTGCTATACTTGCATATCCATTTTCCTTTTTTTTTCTTGATTGGCCAAGGGCGCTAAATCTTATAGGTCATTCATTTCAAATGAGAGTCCTTCCCCTTTTGTACCCCTTT
This sequence comes from Oxytropis ochrocephala, assembly GCA_020916435.1. Taxonomy (NCBI): domain Eukaryota; kingdom Viridiplantae; phylum Streptophyta; class Magnoliopsida; order Fabales; family Fabaceae; genus Oxytropis; species Oxytropis ochrocephala. The sequence goes on from CM037088.1 coordinate 22,652,416, forward strand.
GTGTTGTGCACTAGCTACTTTTTCTACTTAATTTTGACTTCCCAACACTTTGCAAAAAGCCATCGATAAGTTTGCACTAGTTTCATCTCCCTTCTTCCTCTGTGAACCTACTATAAATCTTTGTGATGATATGTTGATTTTAGGAATGAATTCTTATTTAAAATTAGAAATTGTGAAGAGAAAGATGAAGAAAACTACACCGGAGTAAAAGAAGTCTTTGTAATGGTGTATTAAATTTTAGGGATTAGAAATAATCCAATAATTTGAGGGGAGGTTATTGTCAAGAGGAAACTAGAGGGGAGGTGTGTGGCATTTAACTAGAATTCAGGGGAGGCGAGTGTAATTTCCCCTTAAAAAATAATAGTTAAGGGTATTTTTGACAAAAAGTTAGTTAATATTGTATAGACTTTGAAAACGACAAGTAAAATAAAACAAAGTTTGTACCGGTCAAGAGCAAGTCGCCTACACACTCAGCATGAGTAAGTCGCCCTCCTACCCACTAGACATGATCAATTGTCGCCCATGGTAGGAATAACAGTCTAGATACATCAAACTCAGCACTATGGACTAATGTGGATGAAAGACGCCCATAATACAGACTTGGAAGTCTCCCATATTGTTGGGCTCAACATGTCGCCCTTATGGGCCAAGACCTAGTACGCTGACACAACTAGCCCGATCCGCTTGAGATTCAACTCTTCTTAGAAAATGAGAACTAACCCTAGGCGGCGTGAAGAGACATGGAGGAGTCTATGTGATGAAGAATAATATGGAAGTTTCAAGAAATCGAGAATATTATAGAATCTTCTAGAAAGAGTCTAGTTTATGTCACTATATACTATGTTTAGTGACTATTACTAAAGGGCAAAAAGGTAAGATCCATCATGATAATTAGGAAAAAAATTAATTAGCAAATCCCCTATTTTCCTTCCATAATTATAGGCCTTAATTATTAGTAATTAAAATTGAAAACTGAAAAGAAAGAGAAAGAAAAAAACCTTCTTCCTCTTCCTTCAACCTCAGAAACGCAGGCTTCAAGAACAGCTTCAAGGTGGGTTTTGCGTTTTTGTTTTTTTCTTCTAACCATAAACCATTCGAGGTGGGTTATTGCGTTTTTATTTTTTTTTCGTTTTTCTATTTTACTTGTGTTTTTGTTTTCCATCTTCCACCTTGAACAAAAAGGAATGATTTTTGAAAGATTTACCAAAAGAAAAAAAATGACTCTTGAAAGTAGCTAAAAGTTGTTCACTATTGTGGTTAGTGCATAAATTAACCAACGTTGTTCACTATTGTGGTTAGTGATTGAATAGTGATTGATTAACCAACGTTGTTCACTTATGTGGTTAGTGATTGATTAACCAGATTACCGTATTCATGTGGTTAGAAACGCAAGAGGAAAGGAACAAACAAGAGAGGAAATGAAGGATATTCTAAACGTATGATGAATGAACGAAGGAGGGAGCAAGGAAGGAGTTGGAGAAAAAAAAAGGAAAAAAGAGAAATAATAGGAACAACAATTAAAGTCATTTAATTGTGAATTAAAACTGTCTCCTATAAAAATAGGAATTAGTGTATTTTCTAATTAAATTTAATAAATATAAGATATATTTGAGAGTACCATAATACCCTTATTGAGCAATAACCATTGGATACATTTTAATTAAAATAGTGATCATCCAATGGTTAGAATTCATTTAGTGATCATCACTAAACCAAAGGTTTAGTGATGTAATCCATAGCCTTCTAGAAACACCAATAAATTAAGGTATAATAACTAGGTAAACTTTAAGGTCTCTAGATTCTTCTAGTCATAAGAACTAGAGTATTCATAATTCTAGATTTTCTTGTAATATTAAATGCTTCTAAATATTTCTATTTCGTAATGTAAATCCATACAATAGCAGTATAAATAGAGTTCATTACTAAGTATTTGTCATTCAAGCAATAATAACTTTTCTTGGGTATTTAGGGTCCGTTTGATTTGCAAAGAGGACAATATTGAAATTTGGACTAGACAGAGATGGACAACTTTTTGTCGAAGACATTGTTTGATGAATCATGGACAGCACAAGAAAAAAATGTAAATTTTACTATAATTCTTTTTCTAATGTTTTTAATGATTTTATATAACATATATTATAATGTAATTAAAAAATTATAAAGAAAAACATACCAAGAAGAATATGGAAGAGAGAAAGAGAGATGAGGGAGAGATGTCATGAGATGAGAAGATACAAGAGTGATAAGAGGTGGAGAGGGGGGAGAGAAAGGGAGATGAAAGAGATAGGTAATGAGATGAGAAAGTATTAGAGAGGTAGAGAAAATGATAGAGAAGAATTGGATATGTGAGAGAGAGAGAGAGAGAGAGAAGAATGAGATAGGAGAGAGAGGGAGAATAGAGGAAAGAGAAAAAAAATTATTGAATAGAAAATAAAAATAATATTTTGGTATTTTTTTGAGTGATCAAGAAGTTATATTGTGGGACAAAAAGTTGTATTGTAGTTTTGTGAGTGATGAGGAATACAGGTATTTGTCGGTTCATTGCTTCTCATTTACCCCAGATCTTGTGAGCAGTTTTCAAATCAAAAGCAGATAACCTGAGTTGTCAGGTCAGGTCTCTTCAACACTTGAATCAAACACACCTTTAGAGAGTTATCTTTTTATCTACCATTCCTTTGTTATTGAACCACTATCACTCAGAGGCAAGCCTCCTACTTGTTTGAGGTCTACCCTTACTTAAGTGACTCTCAGACACGTCACACGGGAGGACGTACTTCACTCATACACATGTATACTTTAAACCCTTCTAATATACTAAAGGGACACCTTACTTAGATATCGGAGTGACTTTGCAAGTACCCCGATCGACAACACTCCACCTTCAATCGATAGAGTCATTTCCATTAACGCTCGATCGATGTATGTCCCAAGAGTTCCAAACCGGTGTGTATTGTAAAATGTAGTAACATTTGGATGGAAAAAATGAAATGATTCAACAAGGCGCGCGTTTGACGGAAAAAATGTACAGCAGAATCAATGTCATCACTACTATTTCAACATCCAATCTCATGACTATCACAAACAAACAAAACACGAGAGATCCTTTTGCTGTTGATAAAGTAAAATATGCCTCAAACAAAAACAACACTGGCGCCACGTTTTTGTTATGACATAAATTTCAATGTTGCTGTGCGTATCTTCTTCACAAGTTCCTCAATTGTCAAGCTGTAGCCTTCACCCATCTGTAACATAATAATAATAATACAATTAATAAACATCGTGCCATAGAAAAAAAAAAGACCAATCATAACAAAACAAAACACATTAAAATATATATAAATCTGATCACGAGTTGTGCCATATAGTAAAAAAAAGAGTAATATTATTTAGTTAAAATATTTTTAGCCAATAATAATCAAAAACCACTTTACAACATCAATTAACTAAATTTTCTAAAGACATTAACCAAGTAACTAATTAATCAAGTTTTTAGTCAATGACCTAGAAAACTGTAAAAAGACAAGTTGGTTAATGACCTAAAATATTTAGTTAATTGGTGTTGTACATTAGTTTTTGGCTAAATAATATTACTCTAAAAAACTGTTTAAAATAATACGGTGTGTGAAATATTAAGGTGTCATTTACCTGAGCAATGATGGTGATGTCTAGGATAGAACTTCCAAAGGGTAAGACACTGCTATTAACAACAAATAGATGCAAACTTTGAATCTCAGACATCATTTTAACGAGAAGTCCCTTGTATTTCTGGCATTGGATTCGAATCATAATCTCTTGCTCTAACACCCTTGCTTCCACTTGAAACACTGATTCATTGATAGTGACACCATTACCACCTTCAATGCTCTCATCACATGTGGTGGAGGAATCCTCATCGCTACAAATCAGTTCTGGTTTTGTTTTCTTACTCTCCTCTTCCAAAACTCCCAAACGATCTTTCAGCTCTTTCACGTATTTGACAGCATCCTCTAATACAGAAGCCTTGTCCATCTAACACATTTTACACACAATACATAAATATTTATTATCGATCTAACAACTCAAGACAATTAAATTGATTTGAGAGCTATATTGCTCGGGTACAGGTACAATATACCGAGTGCAGATACTAGTATGTGATAAGTGATTTTTCAAAAAACAAAATATGAGTATGTCATAGAAATTTGATATTAACATAACTAAAACATAGAAAATAAAATAAGTAAAATATATAATATAATACGGAAAGTGTCAATATCATAAAAAAAAACTAAAAATCAATTTTTTTTTACTATAAGATAAACAAATATTTATATATCGAACAATAAAGATAAGTATCACGAGTACCTAATGAATACTGATACTGGATACAAGTACGATACGATATGCATAGGTGTCTAATCTTGAAGTATCCATACTTCAGAGTATAAGACAGTTTATAGGGGCAATGAATTTAAATGTACCTTTTTAAGGCCAGGGACGAGAGCTGCAAGGGCAATGAAGCCCTGGTTGAGCTTCTCTCTCCGTTTCCTCTCGGCTATGATGTGATCCTGAGCATGTGCTGCAGACCTCCTAGTACCTTTTGAGGTTTTTGTTTCCAAGTTTTGATTTTTTGACGACCCTTTTGGGGATTCAGTTGATAAACGTGAGTTTCCCATTTTGGGTAAGACGATCTCGTTCTGTTTTGGGTCAAAGCCATGATGATATAACTGAGTGTTTTTGGGAGGAGATGAGTTTGGGTTGTCAAAAGAAAGAATATGAGAGTGAGAGGATGAGATAGTAGATGGTGGAAATTTTTCAGTGAAGTCAATTGTTTTCAACAACTTTTTTGGTCTCTCAAAGAAGTTAAAACTTGTTTCATCACTGAAAGAGTTGCTGAGAGTTGTGGAATTGCACTCTGAAGTAGTCAAAGATTGTTCCTGAAACACACTTGCTATGTCATCATGTGAAAGAAACTTTTCATCATCAACATCAAGTAACTTCAAGTGACATTCTTCAGGAAATAAATTGTATTCATCCATTCCCTGCAAAAATAAAATATAAATAAATAAATTAAGTGTTATAAAGAATTTATAATAATTATCAGAAGGTAGATTTTCCTTGAATTTCTTACCAAGTTAGATAACCAGATGCTTGATGCTGATGTGTTCATTTTCTATATCACTGGGGAACTAGTTAACTGTTGCTCTTTTGTAGTTGCTATTAATTTGCGTGAGAATATTAGTTCCCATTGTTCACTTCTTTATAGTGGTAGACAGTCTTCTGGTTTTTCAATTCCTCCACCCCTAGGCACGTTGCCCAGTTACCATGAACAAACGATAGATTTATTAATATTTTTATTTTTGAAATTAATTTTCAACACCTAAAGCTCAAAACCTTTTTGAACAGAGCCTCTTATGTAGTAAATTGTGGGGATTTGTCGTGCGTGGATAGGAACAGAGGAAATTGATTAAGAAGGCAAGTTGGTATTGGTAAATGAAATTGAAATATCCATAATAGCAACAAGGCCACCAACCTGTAGCTTGGGATGTGGAATACATGAATCATGTGATGTTAAATACATCGATGTCAACGATCAAAAAAAAAAAATAAATACATCGATGTCAATAAATTGATTAAATTACGACAATAAGGCCCGATTCCCTCAATAATTATGTCATTATTTATTTTACTCCTAATGTCCTATTCCATCCGTTTTACATTGATAGTCGCTTAATTTAGCCACACTATGACATTTCAAATTAAATGTCACTGTGTCATTCTAATGTATCACTTGAATCAATGAGCGGGAATAGGTCAAACAGGCTTACAAGCGTCTATGGCTCAGTTTACATCAGACTTAGGTTAGATTAGACTTTTTTTTAAAGATAGATAAGACCAATGCTTTTTAAAAGTCTATTTAACTAAAATGATCAGGTTAAAGGTCATAAAAAAAAACTTTTTAGACCTACCGGACAAGTTTATTTAAATAAATATAAATATTATTTTTGTTGTTGGCATTGTTGAAATAGAGCCACTACCATTGAAGGTTTCACTCACACTCAATATTTCTTGCACAAAATGGATCAGAGAGAGAATAGAGAGGAGGTAGAAGATGAGAGAAACAGTTACACACAATCAACTGAATCGTATTACAATTAACAGAACAAACTGAAGTAGTTATTAGGGATTTACTTTCCCTTTACATGACAAAATGACAATAATGCCCCTATGTACAAATGTAAAAGACTAAAACATCCCTGCAGCTTATTCTACTTATTCTATACATGACTTAAACTGTGAATTACATTTATCTACAACACTATCCCCTAATTCACAGTCTCACAGCAGAATTACATATAGAGACAATTTGAAGGAAAAACAAATTTACAACACATCAAGTTTTACAAATGAATTAAGCAACTTCAAATGACTCAACACCAATGTTGTTCCTGAGTTTCACAAAGTGTTCTGACTTCAATGCTTTTGTGAGTAGATCAGCCAACTGCACTTGTGTATTGCAGTAACATACTTCCAGTATTTTTCTTTCAACTTGGTCACGCAAGTAGTGGAATTTAGTCTCAATATGCTTGCTTCTCCCATGTGAAATTTCTTGGCAAGCATAATTGCAGACTTATTGTTTATTAATAGCTTGATTGGACCTTTGTCAATGATTTTTAGCTCTTCCATCATTGATCTCAACCACGCTGCTTGGCAGGCAGCAGTTGCTCCTGCTATGTATTCGGCTTCGCATGAGGAGAGTGCAACCACTGGTTGCTTCCTTGAGCACCATGAAATAGGTGCTCCATAGCACATAAAAATGTAGCCTGTAGTACTTCTGCGGTCTACCTTGTCTCCACACCAGTCGCTATCAGAATAACCATGAAGATTTCCGTGTTTCTGATCTGGTTTTCCAGGGAACAGAACACCATATTTTAGTGTTCCCTTTACATATCTTAGTATTCTTAGTGCTGCCATATAATGTGACATTCTAGGTTTTTCCATAAACCTGCTAACAATACCTACTGCATAGCAAATATCCGGCCTTGTATTGCATAGATACCTCAAGGATCCCACTAATTGTTTGTACAATGTTGGATCAATACATTCACCATCTGCATCAGTTTCAAGTTTTTGATTTGTTTCTTCAGGTGTTAGCACTGACTTGCAGTCTATCATACTAAATCTCTTCAATATTTCAGCAGCATACTTCTTTTGGTGTAGCACAACACCTCTAGTAGTGTAGAGAAACTCCATTCCTAGGAAGTAATTAACCCTTCCTAGATCACTCATTTCAAATTCAGTCATCAATTTTCTCTTCACAGTATCTATTTCATTCATGCTGTCACCTGTCAGCAGAATGTCATCAACATAAGGACAGACCAAAATCATGTTGCCTTTATTAGATGTCTTTAGATAGATTCCATACTCAACATAGCATTTCTTGAATCCACACTCATGGAAGAAGCCATCAATCTTCTTGTTCCAAGCTCTAGGAGCTTGTTTAAGACCATACAAAGCCTTGTTCAATTTGCACACCATCTCTTCTTTTCCCTTTACTTCAAAATAGGGAGGTTGTTCTACGTATACTTCTTCCTCCAATGGTCCATTCAAGAAAGCTGATTTTACATCTAGATGTAGTAGGGTCCATCCTTTGCTACATGCTAGAGCTATGATTAGCCTAATGGACTCATGTCTGGCCACTGGTGCATACACCTCAGTGTAGTCCAGACCCTTCTTCTGCAGAAACCCACGTGCAACAAGTCTGTCCTTGTGTCTTGCTACACTTCCATCTGGGTTCATCTTCACCTTGAAAACCCACTTAACTGTAATGGCCTTCTTGTTGGGAGGCAGTACAGTTAGCTTCCAACTCTTGTTCTTTTTAATAGCTTGCAATTCCTCTATCATTGCGACCTTCCACACTTCACTTTTCTTTGCCTCGGTATGACTTAAAGGCTCAACATCGACCCAATAATGCTAAGCTGGACGAGATCACCTTCACTATTAACTTGATTATCACTTATCAAGTCATAGTCTACAAGTCCGGGAGGAGGTTGTCTCTGCCTCTCGTGGTCTATTCAATACGTCTGTATTTCACCATCGATTCGATTCACTCTCGTTATCCACCGGGGGCTCTTGTTCTTCGTTCACAGGCAGATCAGGTGCATTTGTTTGGATTGGTTCATTCACATCTTCTTCTTCAATTATCACACTTTCAATTCTAGTAGGTGTTGCTCTACTAGAATCCTAATCCCACATCTCTAATTCTTTCACAATTACATCTCTGCTGAATTCTATTTTATTTGTCACAGGAAAATAAAGTTTGTATGCACCTGTAGAGTGATATCCCACCAGTATCATTGGGGAGCTTTTATCATCCAATTTCTTTCTCTTTGCATCTGGAATATGCTTATAACACAGTGTACCAAATACTCTCAAGTGTGCAATGCTTGGTTTCTTTCCACTCCATACTTCAATTGGCACCTTATCTTTCAATCTCTTAGTAGGACATCGGTTTAGGATGTATGCAACAGTTGATACAGCTTCTCCCCACAAGTTATTTGGCAAATGCATTTGTTTTAACATGCACCTTGCCATATCAAGAACCATTCTATTCCTCCTCTCAGCCACACCATTGTGTTGAGGTGTGTAAGGAGCTGTAACTTCATGTTCTATCCCCTGATCTTCACAAAACTTCTTGAATTCTATAGAACTATATTCCCCTCCCCCATCACTTCTCAAGACCTTCAGTTTGCTGCCACTTTGCTTCTCTACATACTGTTTAAATTTCTTGAATTGCTCAAACACATCACTTTTTTGTTTGATCAAGTAGATCCATAACATCCTTGAATATTCATCTACAAATGTTACAAAATATTTGTTTCCTCCTAGAGAAGGTGTTTCAAGTGGTCCACACACATCTGAATGGACTACATCTAATAGTTGTTTTGCTCTAGGAGGTAAATCTGCTGCAAAAGGCAGTCTAGCTAACTTGCTCCTCATGCACACTCCACATGCCTTATCACTCATACACACCTTTGGTATTCCAGTCACTAAGTCCTTCTTGGAATTCAATTTACCTAAACTTCTATAGTTCAGGTGGCCATATCTCTTATGCCATAAAGCACCATCTCCATCACTATCAGTTGCAATTAAGCACTTAGCATCACTTGCTTCAATTTTTACCTTAAATGTTCTGTTCTTCTCGAGTGGGGACCTAAATATCTTTCTTTTATTCTGATCATACAGTATCATTTCACCATCCTCCATGGTTACAGAGTACCCTTTCTCTAAGAATTGCCCCACACTCATAAGATTTCCCTTCATTGTTGGCACATACCACACCTCTTCTATCAATAAAGTCCTACCATCACTCATTTTAACCATAACATTCCCCATACCTTCTGCACTCAAGTAACTACCATCTGCCAATCTGATCTTAGTCCTTTTAGACCCATCAAAATCAATCAGCCACTGCCTATTTCCTGTCATATGGTTGGAGCATCCCGTATCCATATACCATATCTCTATTATTGTCCCATCATCAGTTGTAGTTACCATCAAAAGCACTGGTTCATCATCATCACTGTCTCCTTTGGCAATGTTTGCCTCTTCTTTCTTGTTTTCTTTATTGGACCAGCATTCATCAGCAAAGTGCCCAAATTTCTCACAATTAAAACACTGAACTCTCACTGTTACTACCACCTTTCTTGTTATTTTTCTCTAACCACGCTTGCTTCTTGGCCTTTCAGTTTGAATTATTATTACAATTCCCTTTCTTGACAACTTGAACCCTAAGTGCTTCTTCTGTCTCTTTTTCAACAGTTCTACTATCCACTAATATTTCATGAGCTTCTAAACTACCTTGTAGTGTGTCAATTTTCATTGTGCTAGTGTCCTTAGATTTCTCTGTAGCTACTCTAAGATGATCGAGTTAGCGATTAGAGAAGCAGTACCTTTCGACGCGATCATTTGTTACAAACCGATTCACCGCAGGTCTTCATTTGGTTCGTGATTTCCATTACCTTCACAACGTAGTCTGCCACCTTTTCTCCTTCTTTCATGTTTAGGTTCTCATACTTCTTCCTTAGCGCCTGTAGCTTCACTTTCTTGATCGAATCATCACCACCGTAGCATCGTTCTAAAATATCCCACGCAGCTTTTGCAGTTTTAGCCTCTGCAATCTTTTCAAACACCTTTACATCCACGCATTGATGGATGTAAAATAACGCCTTTTGGTCCCTTTTTCTTGTCTCACGTTGCGCGTTCCGTTGAGCCTCTGTAGCACCTTCCCCCACCGGAGTATAGCCATCATCCACTAGCTCCACCACGTCTTGCGCACCGAAAAGAACTCTCATTTGGATCGACCATCGGTTCCAATTTGTTCCATCGAACACCGGTAATTTGGTATTCAAGCCACCGCTACCTCCGTTCATCTCCGATCTCTGTGATTTCACTCAAATCTCACTCTTTCACTCGTGTTTCCCAACCCTAAGAATCAAGATTCTTGATTCTTTTCGATTTCGTATTCAATTCGATGTGAATCAAAACCGAAATCGTACATGCACACACCTCGCAAATCTCTCGTGTTTCCCTAAGATCGACTCGCTCTAGATACCATGTTGAAACAGAGCCACTACCATTGAAGGTTTCACTCACACTCAATATTTCTTGCACAAAATGGATCAGAGAGAGAATAGAGAGGAGGTAGAAGATGAGAGAAACAGTTACACACAATCAATGAATCAGTATTACAATTAATGCAGAACAAACTGAAGTAGTTATTAGGGATTTACTTTCCCTTTACATGACAAAATGACAATAATGCCCCTATGTACAAATGTAAAAGACTAAAACATCCCTGCAGCTTATTCTACTTATTCTATACATGACTTAAACTGTGAATTACATTTATCTACAACAGGCATTGTATTATCTTTAAACAACCATTCATTTTAAAGTCTTTGAACATACATCAAATTTACAAAAGCCATAATATTTGTAATTGATTAATTTGTTTTAAATCTTTAATATTTGTAATCATCTTTTTTATTTAAAAATTATTATTTTTATTCTTAGATCGTATGTTGAAACATTATATGTTATCACTGTCATTTTTTTTGTAAAAGTTGTCAGTGTAATTTTATTGTCGTAAAATTTTGCAAGTTTAGAAGATAAAATTATTATTTTAAATAATTAACTTCTTTTTAGTCCTTGCGAGGAAACAATTAAATACTTTAATTCCATCTATAAGTCTCCTTCATTTTTAATCTTTACTAATTAGAATTTTTTTTTAAAAAAATTGACAAAATTTTAATATTCAGTTTTTCTGTATCAACAAGCTTTTTTTTTCTTCCCTTCTTTGGAAAATCTGAAATTTTAATACAATTTTGTACTTTAGTCACTTTCTCATCAACTATCAAATATCAATCAACTATATATCTTTAATCAAAGCACTCACTATATTCTTGCTTATCTAAAAAAAAAAATCAAAGCACTCACTACCAAAAATACCAAACTATTCTTTAGTTAAACTTACTTTTTATTCTATCTCACTATTTTATTTTTGTAGGTTTCACTTTCTCATCAATTTATCTTTAATCAAAACAACCCATCAATCAAGTATATCTTTATAGTACGTATCTTTAATCAAAACACCCACTACCAAAAATATCAAACTACCATTTTCTTAAACTAAAGCTTTACATTGTCGATGGACTGTTATACATTGTCGAAATAATTGCTTTTATATTTTTCCTTCATGAATGCCTTTGATTTTTATAAGTGGTTATTTTTTTTTTGAGTCGAGATGAAAAAACATTAAATTTTTTCAAAATATTTATTTTTTATATTGTACTTTTGAATTACAATGGGAAACACTACAAGTTGTTGGTATAATTTCATTACTAATAAAATTTTATAAATATTTATTTTATTTAAAAATACTATAATGATATGACAAAAAGCATATAAATTAGCTTTAATATTCAAATTTATTTTTAGAATATTTTGTGGAATGTTAGACATTATCAGAATAATGATTTTATATTCTACTTTTGAGTTACAACGGGAAAATATTACATATTGTTGTTATAATTTCGTTACTTTTGATGTAAATTACTAATTTGACATTAAATTTTAGGCTTAAATATCATTTAGTCCCTGCAAATATCACCATAATCCATTTACCCACAGTAAAAATAAAAGTTTTAAATTTCCCCTTGCAAATATAAACCGTTTACGGTTACCCCCCATGCTGTCAGATTATATTGACAGCGTTAAGTACATAATGGGTATAAACCGTTTACGGTTACCCCCTGCAAAATATAAATCGTTTACGGTTACCCCCTGTAGGGGGGTAACTAGAAACACTTATTATTTGCAAGGGGCATTCTTAAACTTATATTTTTACAGGGGGTAAATGGATTATGGTGATATTTGTAGGGGGTAAATGATATTTAAGCCTAAATTTTATAATTTATCATTGTATATTTGTATGTGTGAACTAATTAAATTTAGTCTTATCTGTTGTTGGTATAACTTCTTTAATTATTATAAATGAACATTTTTCCTTTGAGCCGCACAAGAAAACACTTGATATTGTCAGAATAATTATTTCTATTTTTACGTTTCAACGAGTATACATTATATGTTGTTGTTATAATTTCATTACTCTTAATTCTCTATGGTGGAACGTTACACATTGTCGGAATAATTATTTAATATTCTACTTTTGAGTTACATCGGTAAAATGCTACATTTTGTTTGTATAATTTTATTACTGATAAAATATATTTTGTGTATTTATTCGCCATGACGACTACATTGTTACTACATGATTGATAATTACCTAACGATAAAAAATGTTAATTTAGAAAATATTTTAAAGTTGTGAAACTTCATTTCTTATCAACTTAAAAGATTTATTGTAACTGAATTCTATTTGAATCTATTTATACAAATAATACGATGTTACTTGTGTGTATGTACGGGTATACTGCTAGTACATTTAATCATAACAACTACTACAAAAGTTTCCAATCTATTCTTTTCTAGAACTCACTTTTGAGGATAAATATGTCATTTCTAATTATTTAATCTCACTTTTAATTTTTTGCGAGTCTCACTTTCTCACGTCATCATTTAAATTTTTTAATCTCACATTTAAGACTCACTTTTCTCTTTTCTCTGTCACTCTTATCTTTCTCAATTTTCTCTCTATCTCTCTCTCCTCTATATACTCTCTCTCTCTCCCTCCCTCTCTTCACATTTCTATTTTTGTAAACAATTCGTAATCTTTTTAATCAAAACACCCACTACTAAAATCTCTATTTTTCTATCATGTATTTATTCTTCAAAAAGTACTAGACGGGAAAACATATTTAATTTTATTTTTGCATATTCTATATTTTTTATAATTTTTTTATCTTTCTTTTGAGTTTTAACGTGTAAACATTACATGTTGGTATAATTTCATTACTTTTGATTTCTTATGGGGAAACATAACACGTTAACGGGTAAACATTAATGTTGTTGGTATGATTTCTTTATTTCATAAAATGAACATTTTGCCATGAAGTCGCAACAAAAAAAATACTAGATATTGTCAAATAAATTATTTTTTATACTTTATTTTTTTTAGTTTCGACGAGTAAATATTATACGTTGTTCCTATAATTTCATTACTATTAGTTATCTATGTTGGGACGTTACAGATTGTCAGAATAACTATTTTATGTTATGCTTTTGATTTACAAGGGGAAAACGTTACATATTGTTGGTATAATTCTATTACTGATAAAATACATTTTGTATATTTATTATTCACATGGAGAAATTACATTATTCTTACGTGATTGGTAGCTACCTAACGATAAAAAGTGTCAATTGAAGAAAATTATGAAACTTCATTTCTTATCAACTTGAAAGATTTATAGTAATTGAATTCTATCCGAGTTGATGCGCAATACAAGAGGAAGAAGTTCTCACTTCTCACTAGTACACTTTTATTTTGTTTTTACGATCTTCCCCCTCCACTTTCTTTTGTTATAACGAAAGGCATCGTGAAATGATGATAGTTGATGCTTAGACAACCGTTCATTTTGTTTATTAATCCAAAAATTCACGTGCTGCAAAATATTCTCTGCTAAATTCTAGTTGCAATTGAACTCAAAATTGTACTAGTATATATGCGATCTAGCTATATTCGATAGGTTCCGTTCATCATACGATGTGGCAGGCAAGTGCGGTTGTTTACCGGCTTCGGAGATGGCTGTCAACGGTCAACTATGCAAAGATTCCCAGATAGAATCATTTTTCTTTAATCTATGGTTGTGGGTAGTATATTAATATTAATATTAATATAATCATATCCATCTTGCAAGAATCAAGGGAGGGATATTGAAATATATCCTAAATTTGTGATGTCAAAAAAAAGTATATCCAAGATTTGTGGATCAGAAATATATTCATAAAAATAGATCATGAATCGTTTAATCATTATTATATATCTTAATGCGAATAAAAAAGAGCACGTAGCAGCTACTAGCTAACATTTCCTTTTAAAAAAAAAAAACTAATACATTGCTAACTGAAAAAATAATGCTTCGTCTTCGACGAACGTGCTTAGGAAACAAAGGAGAAACATAAAATATAAAGATTTGTTTTGAAATAAATCTAACAGAACTGTACTTTATTTTAATCTCAAAAAAAAAGAACTGTACTTTATTTAAAATTAAAATTAAACTTCGAACTTATGTTGAGATTCGACCCGTGTGGGTATATTTTATATATGTAAAATGTAAGTAATAGATAATGTCCTCTTTGTTTTCACGATGAAGATTGGAGATTAGGTATTGGTTCTACTATTATTGCACTTAAATATAAAGGAAAATGAGTAAATGATAACTTTGTTGGGGAGTCTAGGGAGTACCGAAAAAGCAATAATAAGCTAATGGTCAAGGCATGTAAGAAATTTGAGACACCACATCTTCATTCAAAACTTTTTTTGATACTATCATCCAAAACTTAAAGGTCATGTATATATGACTCACATTTTTATATATCTATCTTTCATTTAATTCATTCTTTAATTGATGTGAAATTAACTACTCACACTTAAATTAAACAAGGTCACACACATACACCTCTCCAACACAACACAGAGTAAGAAATAGACGAGAGAAATGGTAGATTTGGTGTGTGTGTGTGAGAGAGAGAGATGATTGTTAGATGAGTATTTAATAATAGGAGTCTTCAAATATTAATGTTCAATATAAAATTGTCGAAACTCTTTTTAAACGAGTTTCAAGAGGTGCATACATGAATAGTCTCTTGAGTGTCTTGCAATTAATGATTTGGATTAGGTGTCTTTGTTTATCCATATCTTTGGTGATTTTAGGCTATTTTTAGAGAGAAAAATGAGAAAAATGATAGAGAAAATAATAAATGAGAGCAAAAAGTAGGAAAAAACATGAGTACTTTTCTCGCCTTAAAGGTAGTGAATCTCTCCCACCACTACCTCGTTTGATTCATGAACCATATATATATATATATATATATATATATATATATATATATATATATATTCCTCTTTTTCAATAACATATTTGTTAAACATTTTTTTGTTTATAAAGCAAATTAAGTTCTTATTTATTAGTTGGTGGACTTTGTAGTTGTCTAATTTTTTTTTTTACTAAAGTGATCTAGATAGGTAAATAAGAAATGTTATAATTATATTTATATTTATATTTATATTTATATTTATATTTATATTTATATTTATATTTATATTTTTGATTAGTCAATTTTTAATCCAATAACTATTATTGCTAAGAAATGTTAGTGGTTAGTAATTTAGTTAGGGAAAGGGAAAATGTTAGTTTCCTAGAGTTAAGCCCTGGATATGCTTCTTTAAACTCATTTATGTCTCTTAGCTCTCAGCCGTCAACTACCTTATTAATATTCCTTTTTCAACTTATTTTAAGCAACTTTTTCCAATAATCCCCGTTAGGCCGACACTCCAACTAGCTACAAACAGGTTAGTCGTCAATGGAACCATATAATGACCACTACTCTCTTATCTCTTGGTGTTAAGATTTGACCCAAGTACTTAATGAGACTATTTTTTTTATATAAAAACATATAATTATATATCAATCCTAAATGAGACTCATAAGTACCCACAAGTACTTAATGAGTGCGGATACGAGTATGATCAGCATAACTTATAGAAGCAATGATTAAATGTATATTTTTAAGGCCAGGGACGAGAGCTGCAAGAGCAATGAAGCCCTGGTTGAGCTTCTCTCTTCGTTTTCTCTCAGCAATTATGCGATCCTCAACAAGACCTGGAGATCTCCTAGAACCTTTTGAGGTTTTTGTTTCCAAGTTTTGATTTTTTGACGACCCTTTTGGGGTTTCAGTTGATAAACGTGAGTTTGATTTGCTAGCTCTACTCATTAAGAGTTAGGTTTTAATAGATACCCTCGTTGTGGATAATAAAAAATGAGTACCTATTAAGAAGGAATTTTTAAAAAGGAAACTCTCTCTCCTATGACGCATGAGCCCACCGTCTTACTTTTAATTAAAAAACTAATAAAAACTTGTAGTATACATGAAAGTGAGACCAATTTAGTAAATTTTGTAGGGGTTTTGGATTAGAGAGATGAAATTCTTATTAAATATTACTATTAAAAAATTATAAAAGTGTGATTTGTACAAATGTGACCCATTTAAGTACTCAAATGAATGTTTCTCCATTATAAATACTCTAAGTTGCTTGTAACCACAAACAAAAACTAACTTGGAGTAGTTATCTACAATTAATAATTATTTTATCAAGTTACATTTATAGCCTAGCACGTCAGTAATAGTGAGATAGAGGACAGTGTTGCGCGGTGTGCAGGTGGCTACTTGAGTTGACAATATATTGGTAAATTAGTGTGCACACTACAGTAGAAATGACATTTAGCATCAGTTGTTTTGCATATTTAGCATCGGTTATCAGTCGAAGTTAAATCTCGTGGTCACATTTAGCACCGGGTTTTGAAAAAACTGATGCTAAATGGTGTTTTGTTTGCATTTTTAATGTTTGAAAATGGACATTTAACATCGGTTAACCTAATAACCGATACATAATGCCCCTCTTTTATGATATTTAGCATCAATTATTTAGACAGCCAGTGCAGAATGTCCTTTTTATGACATTTAGCATTGGTTAAACAATTGATGCTAAATGTCCATTCTTTGTGACATTTAGCAACGATTATTTAAAAACCGATGCTAAATGTCCATTCTTTGTGACATTTAACATCGGTTGTTTAGTCCATTCTTTGTGACATTTAACATCGGTTATTTAAACAACCGATGCTAAATGTCTATTCTTTGTGACATTTAACATCAGTTATTTAAACAACTGATGCTAAATGTTCATTCTTTGTGACATTTAGCATCGAATATTTAAACAACCGATCGATGCTAAATGTCTTGTTTTTTTTTTTTTTTTTTATTTTTAATCAAAGACTTGGTCAACAAATTTATAATAACATGTTATATAGATCATTCCGCATAAACAATGCATTATAAATTTATCAAAATACTTCGAATTCCATTAAAATTAATATCTTACATTTCGAGAGAAAAAGAGCAACAATGTTTGTTCAAAGTGTGGTATCCACCATAACACACTTTACGAGGATCTCTTTCCTACTTTACTAGTTTTGATTCAAAATCAGGGATGGGAAAAAACACCGCACAGTGGGTACCTGCGGGTATTACCCGTGAGGTGGACAATAATGCCTTCTCACTACAACATTTTGACCCTACGGCAAGCGGTCAAAAACCGTCTCCTAAAGCAAAAAACCGTTGCCAAAGCCTACGCAGCGGTTTTGAAACCGTTAGTACATGCGGCGTTGCCTAAACTAAAGGCAGCGGTTTTACAGACTTAAGACAACGTAAATGAAAAACCGTTGTCATTGGCGGATGGAAGGCAGCGGTTTTTGTTTCCACTCTATGGAAACGGTTGCAAACCGTAGTCCCTTTTGGCAACATTTAAAAACCGTTGCCACCTATGGCAACATGTTAAAACCGTTGTCGGATATGACAACGATGGATAACCGTTGCCGTATATTGAAACAAAAACCGTTGCCACTAATGGCAACACTCTTAAACCGTTGCCATAAGGCGAAAAACCGTTCCCTTAATTTTAATGTCAACAACAACGCTATAAAAGCTAACTTTGCTATTACGGACAACCACAAATAACTACCCTATTCGCATCTCATACTTAATCGAAGCGATTTGTTACTAAAATGAAACAATTTAAAAGACATAATGATCCTTATATTGCTACTTCAAGGACACAACAAAAGTAACAATTCATGTATCTTAAATGAAAATTGGTTACTACAAAAAAACACAAAGAAAGTAACAAGTCATCGCCCAAAACACACACGGCAAAAGTACAAAAGAAATAAAACTTGATCTTCAACATATGTCTTCAAACTCTTCATCATCCAAGCCATCAAGACCTTCATCTCCATCATTTTCCTACAAAAGTAACAAAATTCGATTAATGCAATATTTGGACTTTATTACTCTAGTATTTGGATTAATGTTAATCTCCTTCTAATTTCCTACAAGCTAGGAAACTAGAAATCTTTGCACCTAAGTAAATTTAAAACCAGCTTCTTTGAATCTCATGTGTTTACATAGAGTTATAAAACTCTAAGCTTAAAACTCTAGTATGTCTAATAACATTTTTGATCTTCCTAGTTTCACCAATCAAAAGTGGATTAATTATCACCTTGCATTCGAGAAATTAGATGGCAAGAAATGTTAAATTCAAAGAAATGCAAGACGGTAGTGAGAATCAAATCAAGAAAAGTAGAGTCTAGCATACCTCCAATTTGTCCTCGGTGGCCATGTGATTTATTGGAAGTTTGCGAAATTCCTCTGTCAAACGGAAGCACTCACCAACATTTTCAGGAGAGACAAAATCAAGTGCAACCTTGATGCAGGACTGCAAAAGGGTGACATAACATTGTCATTTACACAAACGTTTCAAGCATCATTTAAAAAGCAACCAAGACATAAAAAGTGAGTTAGTGATTAATGATAATCTTTATATATCATTTGAGGTAGTACAAGGATGAATATAGGCAGAGTCAGCAAGAAACCAGTCTGCTATAATTTAGGAAACTAAAATGCAACTACATAGAATAAGACGAATTGAATTCAGATCTTAATCATTCCAGCTGTTATTCCTCATTCCTAGCAAAATATCACAGAACTTAAACACTTTTACGCAAACATGGAAATGTTCACCATGTATGTAAATGTTACCTTCAGATTTCTGACTTGATGAGGACAACCAGCTGGAATGAAAACAGCATCTCCTAGCTTCTGAATAAAAGTCCAGGGCTCAATTCCTACAAGTCAATGTCAAACTGTCAACGAAAAAATTGATTCCAGATCAAACCAGCCCACTCCTCAAACATATACGAAAATTTATAAACATTACTACCAACCATACTCCTCCTTAAGCTTCTTATGCTCCATAGTCAGATAAAAGGTTTGATCAAATATAGGGTGAATAACCTATATGTCATTCAAGAGGATATATGCATAATGAGTGACCATCAACCAGTCACCTACATACAGCAGCCATATCCTGCCAAGTCAACTTCAAAATTGCAAAAATGGAAGATATAAAACATATTTAATCAATCAATGGCCTTTTGGACTGGTAACTACATCAATGCATTTCCCTTTTTTGGTCATTGAACAGAAGCATCTATTTTTATCTTAATGAAAGGTCCATAAATTAATAAATCAGTCAGATTATATATATGTTTCAACATTACAGATCACATCAACATAATTCCTTACTCATGACGGTGTATATAAATGATTAGACAGAAATTATGTATCTCCGTCTTCAAAGTTAACTACTCATAACTAGTATTTAGTATTTATTACCAGTTTCATTTTCGTCCAGTCCTTTGTGAAATGTATATTTGATAAAAAAAATTATCAGAACTCGGGAAGTAAAGTATAAATTTTATCATGGGGCAAACCACCAAAAATAACAAATATACAGATAGTCATAGAGTAAGTTACCCGTAGAAAAGCGTGAGTAAAGTAAAGGTCATTCGGATAGATAATAGAAAATCATCTTAACTAATTTTACCGCTTTATAGGACAGCGATGGATATGCCCGAACTCTCTGAAATGTTTCTTCAGATATTCTCGCAATTTAGGTACATCCTCTCGTAGAAAAATATCCTGCAGAGAGCA
This sequence comes from Oxytropis ochrocephala, assembly GCA_020916435.1. Taxonomy (NCBI): domain Eukaryota; kingdom Viridiplantae; phylum Streptophyta; class Magnoliopsida; order Fabales; family Fabaceae; genus Oxytropis; species Oxytropis ochrocephala. Next base: position 22,672,690 of record CM037088.1, read on the forward strand.
CCTTCTAAAGAATCATCACCAACCAACAAACTCTTTTCTTGTTTAATTGTCACTTTGTCAACCTCGGTGAGCTTTGACCCACAAGACAGAACATCATCGTTAGTGCCAGAGTGTTCATGAGATGGATCAACCATCTTCACATCACATAATCCGATTTCATCTTCCATGACTCGAACACTATTTAGCCTGTCTGGAGCAATGATGTTAGAAGCCAAGTTATCAAGCATCCCAACATTAATCCTTCCATCCTGACTATCACCAAGTAGCTCCCTCTTGTCTTGCTCAAGGTGCTTTGGCGTCAAATTCTTAATGGCAGCAATGTGCCCAGGATCTAATTTCACTTCAGCGATATGAGTCAACACATTTACCTTGAAAGCCAGATAATAAAAAACGAAATCATTTTTCTCCTCCTTAAAGAGTATGCACTCATTTCACTTCAGCAATGAGTCAACACATTTACTAGGAAGTATACATTGATTACAACTTTCTAATCCAATGGCAAAAAAATACAAAAAATCAAATAGAAAACAGAGTGCAGAACCACAAATATAATTCACCAGTTACAAAAATAAAAAATAAAAAATCACATCATTCATCACTTCAACATGAATGTTTAGCAGATTCACCATGAATGTTTTATGCAATAGAACGTTTGATAACAATTAGCCAAAAAGCAATCCAATAAAACAAAAGAGTCCAGAGACCCAAATATTACCTCTTATATCGTGACTTCTTCCTTGAGGAGATCTATTCTTCGGTGAGACCACAACTTTCAGCTCCAACAGAGTCACCTTATTCAATTAGTTCCTACATCCATGAGAACACAAATGTTTTGATTTAACCAAGACCCCCAAAAGAGAAAAACTTCACGTATAGGTCAACCAATAGCCCCAAACCCCAAAAAAACCCTAAATTGAAGATAAAGAAGATAGATGTCAAGAAAACCCTAAATCGAAGAAGAATATAGATATAGATGCGATGAAATCGAACCGGGAGAGGGACGAACAAGAGAGACAGGAAAGCGAACACAAGCTTGAAATCGTTGAACCGGGAGAGATATGAACAAGAGGAAGGAACCGATTTATGAGAGGGTTTGCGTTTACGAGTGTTTTGCGTTTGAGGTTTGCGTTTCGGAGAGGTTGAGCGATTAAGGGCTTGCGTTTGAGAGGTTGAGCGATTGAGGTTTGCGTTTCAATCGATTGAGTGTTTTGAGTGAGGAGGCGATTGAGGCGATTGAGGTTTACGAGGCGAAGTGTTTCAATCGAAGCGTTTACGAGAGTTTCAATCGGCGTTTACGAGTGTTTTGCGTTTGAGGTTGAGCGATTGAGGTTTCGAGACGATTGAGTGAGTGAGGAGGCGATTGGTGAGTGAGGGGGAGGCGTTTACGAAAGGCGAGTGAGTGAGTGAGGAGACGATTGCAATCCGAAAACGAGCGTTTATTTAGCACTCAATTTTTTTATTTTTAATACTTCTTCTACGACAACGCGTTTCGAGCCGCTGCCTAAAGCATAAACAAAACAACCGTTGCGATAGACTTTATGGGAGCGGTTTTGAGGCGTTGCCTAAAGCATAAACAAAAACCGTTGCCATAGACTTTATGGGAGCGGTTTTGAGCCGTTGTCATTGAAAAAATTAAAAAAAAATGAAAGAACAACGGCTTCAAAAAACCGTTGCCATTGTTGGCTAAGGCAACGGTTTTTTTGAAGTTGCAATTTTGGGCGTTGCCATAGGGTTCAAATGTTGTAGTGTCTCCAGAGTTATGAGAGAGAAGAAGAAGAACCTTTCGAGTCGTGACAAGCCATATGAGGTGTCTTGGGTAAGGGCAAAGGAAAGTTATTTGAAGGGTCTAAGCAGAGTGGGAGATGCCCCCGAGAAAGTTGTGTGCTACAAGTGCGGGAAGCTTGGACACAAAAGTTTTGAGTGCAAGCTGAGGTGAAAAGGTGTTTCCGATGTGGTAGAGAGGGCCACATAGCAACCGATTGTGGACCGTAAGGATGTGGTCTGTTTCAAGCGTGAAGAGGTGGGACACGTTAGTTCTAGGTGCCCGGCCGAAGAAGGAGAAGTCCGGTGGGAGAGTGTTTGTTTTGGCGGGTCTTTGAATCTACGGAGGAATGATGGTAGCGATTGAGGTGCGTTTAAATACGATGTTAAGCGTTAGGATTGTGATGTGTTGCCTGGTAAGTTTCTCTGTGTCCCCTGTCGGTTTTCGACCAGGATCGTTGTTGTGAATTTTGTTTGGTTGTCGTTGGGTGGGTTAGGTGTAACCTTAAGTATGAGTAGCCTAGAGCATAGACAAGTTCATGTGAGTTAAAATTTTCGAGGACGAAAATATTTTAAGTGGGGGAGAGTTATAACGCCCAAAAATAATTCAAAGCGTTTATTTAATTAATTAATTAAGTAGTGTTTGGTGGGTTGTTTTAAAATAATAATAGAGTAATTAACTTAAAGGAAGAGTGGTGAATAGTGAAGAAGTGAGTGGTAATTTAACTAGGAAAAAGGAGTAGCGTTAGTAATCAACCGGGTGGTGAGAAGGGCCCAAGTAGAACCCATGACTTAAGCTAGGGTTAGTTATTAGAAACTTGGAGAGAAAGAAAAGAAAAGAAGAAAGGAAGAGAGGGCGTGCGAGAGGAGAGAGGAGAGGCGGCTAGGAAAAAACAAAGAGAGAGAGAGAGAAGGAGGAGAAGGAGTTGGCGCAAAGGGAAGGGGGGAGAAAGAGAAGAGGAGATCGTCGTGTTGTTTGTAGTTACTGCGTCGGTGCTCTCATTCGTCTTCTCACGAGCTTACGTATTCGAGGTAAGGAGTCTCGCATTATAAGGGTTTATATAATGGTCAGATATATGGGAGGGTAGTCCTATGACACCTAGGCGGTATTAGTTATTATGTTTAATTATTTTGTTGAATTTTTGGTGTTGTTGTGAATTTAAGATGAGTTGTGATGCTTGTTGTCGAGGATTTATTGATGTTTCTTTGTTGATGATTCGTTAATGTTTGTTGTCTAATGAGTGGTTGAAGAATTGAATGATTTATGGATGAATTTTGATGTTGTAATATAAAATTGATGATTGTTGATGTTGCTGAGGAATTATTGAGATGATTGCTGAATTTTGATGTTTGTGATCTGAATTGATGACTTTGATGTTGTTGATAAAATGTTAATTGTTCTTGATGAACCCTTAGTGATAATGTGATGAGTGATTTGGTGGATAAAATGTGTTTTTGGTGGTGAAGATCTGAATTTTCTGCACAATTTGATGTTTCTGCTGCCCAATCGCGCCTCACTTGCGCTTAAGTTGCGCTCCAGGTGCAAGTGCGCTGCGTAGCAGCCTGATGTCCCTGCCCAATCGCGCCCCAGTCGCGCCTGACTCGCGCTCCGAGCGCGAGTCGCTGTTCCTCACTGTTTTCTTGCTGTACTGTTTTTGAAAAATCGATATCTTGCGAACCGGGAATCCGATTGAGGTGTTCTAAGATGCGTTGGAAAGCTTATTCAGAGGCCTAACTGAATATTCAATTTTTAAGGCAAAATAAACTGTTTTGTGTTGCCGTTTATACAAATTAAAATGCGATGTTTTCCAACTTTGAGAAATGTGATGTTCCTCTTTTTCCAATGTGGGTGTCTAAGCTTAAAGATGAAGTGTTTTTCCCGAATTGAAACGTGACGACTCTTAACAAAAAAAAATTGTGATACTACGTTTATATAAATGAGTCTCGGTGAAAGGTTATACTACTAGTGTGCTAATTGACTTTGGCTAGATTGTGGTTTACCACTAAGGTCGTAATTTCTTTATTTGGTGTATTTACAAGGGCATCACCGAGAGTCTTGCAAAGGTGGCCAATGCTCATTGTTGCAAGTAGTATCGATTGCACTGATTAAACCATAGTCAATCGGTTCACTATTTTATAACACACTAAGCTAAAAGACAAGCGAAAATATATCTATATATGCTCAATAATGATGAGAAAAAGTATGATCGTGATGATGTTGCTAGATGGTTTTGATTGAATATGACGAGTTCACTCTATGAGTGATTATGATGATGTGATATATATATATATATATATATATATATATATATATGATTTTGATGACTAGGACGAATACACTCTATGAGTGTTTTATGGTTGTGATGATAATGATGATGTTCATGATAATGATACAATTGCGACGATGGTGATGATGTTTATGAGGATGATATAAAAGCGATGATAATGACATTTTGGGGCGGGTATGGCCAAAAGCGACGTTGGGGAAAGTTGTGTGGTGATGTGTAATTGTTGATTTCTGTTGATTGATTTGATGAGTGATGCATAGGGTCTCATACATGCCATACTGCATTCGGCGACGATATGGGTCGCAAATAGGAGCTATGCTCAAAGCGACGATTGTATTTTTGCGACGATGGTACCTCATGCATATACCCGGCGACGTGGGTTGCATTTTCATATATGTGCATTTAAATGATGTAGTTGTTTGTGATGTGTTTTTGATGTTGGTTGCCGATGTTGTTCTGTGATGGTTGTAATGCGACGTTAAATGTGCTGTGGTAGTTATAGATATTGTCCTTTAATATATTGATTATTATTTATGCTCTTATCTTGTTTGAAGACTCACCCTTTCTCGCTTGGAATGTTGCTCTATTGTGGCAACGCTGCAGTGACCGCGATCAAGGTTCACGCCTTCTTTATTAGCTGTTGGGAGGGTTGTCGAGTCGCTCTCTGATACTGTAGCACCTAGGGGGCGTAGTCGAATTTGATAATGAATCAATTAACTGTATGAATTATTTATTTTGATGATTATGAGACGTGTTTGAGTGGACTAGTGAGTCATCGTTTATTTCCGCTGTGATAAGATTATTTTGAAATTTAAGTTTTGTGACGATTGCGTTGTTGCACAAACTTTGATGGTGCAGACGATGAGTTTTTACTTATGACGATGTGGCATTTCCTTTCTCTCAAATAAATTTATATTTTTGAAAATGAAATTACTCTGATAAATGACGTGTAAATTAAGGGGTAGAAAAGGGGTGTTACAAGATACCCGTACCCGTAATAAAAATGCTTATTTGGAAATTTTCCTATTATTATAAATTTTAATGTTATTTATCTTCTTTCATTAACTACTATAAACTAACAAATAAATGATAAAATAAATAAATATATAATGAAATGCCTCATTTTTTATATGAATGAAGATAAAAAAAATTGTGTTCAAAAGGTTAGTTTTGTTTGATATTTTTAATTTTATTTTCATAAAAAGTGTTTCAATTAATATTATATGTATCTATAATGAAATGCCTAATTTTTTTTATATGAATGAAGAGAAAATGGTGTTCAAAAGGTTAATTCTGTTTGGTATTATATTTCAATTAATATTAAAAGTATCTGTGGGTACCCGCGGTACCTGTGAGGAAATAATACCCGTGAAAAACTCATTCTGCGCGGTAAATGCACGGGTATGGGGGTAGTGCGGGTAGTGTTTTATATATATATATATATATATATATATATATATATATATATATATATATATATATATTTAGATAATCAAGGATTTCATTGAAGGGAGCACAAGGGGTACCCAACCCTTACAATGGAAAAAAGAAGGGAAGGGGAAGGGCCTCCTCAAAACTCTCTGAGCCAAAACCCATTGGAAAAAAGGCTCATATGGGAAAAAAGAGTACCTCGTGCAAACAAGCACAATGATGAGACAACAACAAGTTTAACCCACTGTTTCTCCCCCTAAAGATCCCAATAACAAAACATAGCATAGAATGGTAAATTACAATGTGGACATTACACTCAACGGACTATTGTACCACTCCGCCCACCCTGCTCCACAGCTCTTCCCTTTCCTAGCTTTGAACCAACACCATGCCGTGTCTTTAATTCCCAAGAGAAGTGAAGGAGTTGACAACACCTCACCCTTAAAGACAACTCTATTTCTCGCCATCCAAATATTCCATATAACCGCTAACCAAATGATATGCTTGACTCGTTTTTGCCTCTTACCTTTAACCATCCTTACAATTCCATAAAATGCAACATAACATCATCCTCATCACAATAAGCCTCCCCAACCAAGAAAAGACCAGCTGCCATATATTTTTAATAATATGACAGTTCAAAAAAAGATGAGGTACGTACCGTTTCATCTTCATTGAAACAAAAAACGCAGCACTTGTCATGTTGCGAATGAAGTATTCCTCTTCTAAACAAAGCCTCCCGCGTCGCAATCCTATTGTGTAAAACACGCCAAGCAAAGATAATAATTTTTGATGGGGCATCGTTCCTCCAAAGTTTCTTGGAAGCATTGATCAAACTATCCGGAAAGTTCTCGATATCACCTGCAAAAACACTGATAAACCAATCATAACAACGTTTCACCGTGAATCCCTTTGCCGGATCCAAAATCCAGCTCCACCCGTCGCTGCTGTCACGGTTTGGCGTGATTGACAACAACATTTCCAGCAGATATGCGAGCTATTCTTGCTCCTCCTGCTGCAGAACCGAATCCAAATGCACTTCCGACTGCCAGCCGTTCTCCGACCATGACCCCATCTCCTCCACCACTGCGTTTTGCTCACAACATCTGTCGTATAACGGAGGAAATAATGCTGCAATCGGATCCCTTCCCAACCAAGAATCTGTCCAAAACTTTACTAGATTCCCTCTTCCCAATTTTAATTTAATTAATCCATCAAACCATCCTTCCTCCAAATTACTACCCTCCCCCAAAATGCAAAGATCTCTCCACCAAATAGATAATTTCCCCCATCCTCTTGCATATTCCGATGCTCTTGGCCACCTACCACTTAGTCCGTATCTTTTCACTAATAACTTACGCCATAATTGACTACCTTCCTCCACCAAAAACCTCCATCTCCACTTAGTTAACAAAGCTAAGTTAAAAGCTTCTAAGTTTTTAATACCAAGTCCCCCATTTATCTTTCGGAGTGCATATAGTATTCCAATTCACCCAAGCCATCTTTTTAGTTTCCTCATCCCCTCCCCACAAGAATCTTCTTTGCAATTTTGTAATTTCTTCAATAATCTTCCTCGGAGCTTTGTAGAATGAGAAGAAATATAATGGAAGAAAGCACCAGAAAGTCCATAAAGATCTGAAAAAGGATGTGTAGGTCCCAAGAAAAAGGGAACCATATGTAGGTGTCCATGATTAGCAATTTAGCAGCGATGAAGGACACCACTCATTGTTTGTTGGCAACATTGCAATCACCTTTTTTTCAACTATCATAAAACGCAATAGAAAATCATGTTTTGGAAAAAGATCTGAAAAAGGATGTGTTTGGGAGAAAAAGTGTCACGTAAAAGAAGTTTTTTTTTTTAATTGTTTTCTATATGTTTCATTTAAAAAGTATGAATTATTTTTTTGACAATTAAAAAGTGTGAATTATTGGGTTTGGTTTTGTAGTGTGGGTACTCCACTTGTCATGTTACAATACAATGGTTTGGTTTTGTAGTTTGGCATATGATTCAATTTCAATGGAATTGGAATTCGATTATATTGCCTAGAATCAAATGGAATCAAATCGAACAACATTGAATCGCCAATAGAATTGGATTGAATTTTTCAATTTTTTTTTGAATTTTCTATTTACCTTTTTTTTTTCTTTTCAAAATTTAATATTTTTTTATTTATCTATTAATTTATTTATTTATTAATCATTTGATTCAACCATGGTTGAATTGAAAGAACCAATTGTCATCGGCTTGATTTCAAGTTGTTTTGAAAACATTAGATGTTAATTACCTTGGAAAGCTCCATGTTTTGAAGTCCATTGTATATTTGGAATTTGGAAAGCTTCACGTGCAACTCCAATAATATTGCTTCTTATCGTGATTTGTTTTCTCCGGCCAAAGCTTTTAACCTTTTGAAGTGGGGGAATCATTTTGCATATTATATTATGATAAGGAACATTCGAGGAATTAATATAAAGAAAAATATAGAGGCTCGATCGAGTTTGAATTCTTTAAGGAATATTAAAAATAACATCCAAGGAATATTTAATATATGCATCCTCTATTAAAATTCATATGTTATGCAGGGGGTTCATTTAGATGCACCAGCTGTAGAGTGTTAAGTTCCCTCCTAAGATCCAAAGATTTCATAGCTTGGTTCTATTTACACGCACTTTTTGAAATTTATTGTATTTATAAAATCATATTTTGACCTCATGACAAACATGTAATTAATATTTGAGTTAAAGATATTTTTGTTTCTTATAAATTTGTGAATATTGATTTTACTCTTTATAATAAATAATTCCACTCACTTTTAGTTCAATTTTTTTCTCTCTTAATGCTTTTAATAGCGCTTTTTTTGGGGTCTTTTGTAGCGCCTCTAAGCACTATGAAAAGCTATGAGGTGCTAAAAACATTGACAGAAGAAAATATGGGAAATAAAAGAGTGAATTTTTTTTTTATAGAGACTGAGAACAAATTTCACATATTTTGTACAGACCACAAATAATTAACCCTTAATTATTATTTAATTTTGTTACTTAATATGACTATTAAAAACTGAAATAACATTATTTAATTAACTTCAGTCGAATACTTACTAGTAGTACTTCCACAAGTCCAATATTAAGGTACACGACTTTCTTGTCCCTATTTTTCTCAGTATCATGCACAATTTTCAAATTAAATAGAATATAATTAGAGTCAATTAAAAAAAAAGAATATAATTAGAGTTGTCCCGTACAATCTTCTATTTTTTTTAACAAATTAAACATCCTAAAGCTCTATATTTGGTCCTTCCTAGGATGAGGTTTTTTCTGGCCTTAAAGCTTTAGGCATATATAGTCTTGTAATTGCATGAGGTTGGGAATGAGATATTAATATTATGAATTATTAATGGTTTAGTGGGGTTTCTATAGGAGATCTAACTTCTTAAATTGAACATTAATAGAGAATAGCAATTTGACCAAATTGCTCTTATTAAGCATTGGAGAAATCGCCACATCGAGAGGATGATAAGATCAAGGTAGAATTACCACAAGAGTAAGAGGCTCTTGATAAGACTCAAATTTGGTTCAAAAAAGAACCTCAGAGAAACACTCTCTAATCTCACAATTCTATTTCATTAAAGTTGTAAAATAAACTTACAAAAGTTGTTTAAATACCTAGGGTTGTGCCTAAGCTACACACCTTGCACACCATGGTGCCTAAGCCAAAGGTGCATACACACAAATTAATACCAAAGTACTCTAATGTCAACATAAAATAAAATATAATCCTAATTAAAGTATAATTATTACATCTTAAAATAAAAAGAAAGTTCAACTTCATTTTAATAAAATTTGATTTCCTTGACGCTCTTGCGGTCCGCATCACTTCATTACATAAATTATCCTTCATCTCACTTAATTGTTTCAAAGAGTCTCCATTTTTTCATGTTAGCAAATATATCCAGCATTAAATGAGGGGTATTAGTATACATTTTTTTATTAGTTCGGACTATTGCTGGCTACCCACGGAGTGACCTAATACTTTCAACAAAAGGCTAATGCTCGTGTTTAGGATCAAATTTCGCATTGGCCAACATAGAGTTTGTCCACTGCAGAAATCTATGAAGCCCGGATATGAGATACGATACGACACAACACGTGGATACGAGAAAATTTTGAAAATCAAGATACGATACGACATGGATACTTTAATAAAAAATTAAATTAAAATTTAAAAGTATAAAAACATAAATATACAAGTAATCAAACTAAGTAAGCATAGTAGCAACAATGGTTGGTTCGAGTGGTAACTAGACTCTGATCCCACCCCAAGGTTTCGAGTTCAAATCTTGGGTGTGACAAAAACTCTATTGGGAGGAACCACACGAGCCGGCAAAGCCGAGTACTCGTGAACAACCATCTTAGAATGTGGTTTAGGCCGAACTCAACCCCACAAAACCGGCTTGTAAGGTGAGGGATGTCTCCCACTTATAAACTTTTTTGAGACCATATCTCTAGTCAATGTGGGACTTGGGTTTTCTCCAATAAGTTTACTACCAAAGTTAGAATATAGCAAAAAACAACATCATAAGTCATATCCAAAAGACGTTTAGGCTCTATAGAATTGACTACTATTCACTACTTATTAGTAACTGTGTCATTCTCCTCTCATCCCTTTCCATCATAAAAAAATAGCATAACTTCCAACTCTGCTTCATCAAGAGATATCTCTGCTAATTAAATTCCAACACCATCATGTGGATCATGTGCATCTCCACTAATGTCTCACATATTTGTCTCTCATTTACCATATCTTTTCCTAGACAAAAGACGAAGATTAATATGCACATAAACCAAATCTTGTGCCCTTTTTGGATCCATTTTATTTCTCTTCAAAGAATGGATAAAAGAGTAAGTATCTGGTCGTTTTTTGATTTGCAAATAAATATAAATTCTAGGATACTCCCAAGATACTATCCGCTAAGTATCCGGTCTTTTTTTGATTTAAAAATAAACATAACTTCCAGGATACGTATCCGGAGGTATCCGACACGTATCGATATCAGATATGGGTACGTGTCCTATTTTGAAGTATTGGGTTTTCATATACAGTAATGGGTATTAGTATACTATCAATAAATAGAATGAAAATAATTGTTTTTCTTCTATTTTGTTATAGTTTATAGGTTCAAAATTTGCTTATATTTTTTTAAAAAATGTAATATTATGATTTGAAAGTGATGCATGTATACTAATTAAAGCGTAAAATTTAAAATGATAATAATTTATATTATATTGAAAATAACCTTCATTCAAGACATTTTTTTTACAAATGCAACACTTCTTACCTTAAAGGAACACTACAAGAAAATCGTTGATTTGCCACGGACATTTCCGTCGCAAAATGGCCAATTTCAGTGTAAGAAACATCATTCATTTCTTTGTTTTGCCATGACAAAAATTGGTGGCAAAAACGCTCGTCGCAAATCGTTTGCCACAGAATTTTCCGTGGCAAATGTTTCCGTCGCAAATCTGTCGCTAATCCGTCGCAAATATCCGTGGCAAAGTAGTCGCGAATTTCATCGCAAATCCGTGGCAAATCCGTCGCAAAAAAAAATTAAAAAAAAATTAATTAAAGTACTTCATATACAACTAGCAAGAGGAGAGGGACACATACACACACGTGTAATTAAAGTACTTCACTTCATACCAAAACTTAGTAGTATCACTTAATAGTAGTATTTCCAAAACTTAGCTTACATACAAGAAAATTTAAGAGAACATGAAAAAACAATAATACTTACCATTAACCAAATCACTACAGTATTCATATAGGCACAATATTATTGTCTGGCAGCCAACCATGAACATCAAAATTCATTTCAGCCCACATTTCCATCAATAGGCACAATATTAAGTAAATGTGATATTGAGATTAAAATACAAAGACAAAAAATGAAAGCATAAGCTCACTCATAATCATATAGCTTTTATCATCATCATCTAGTTTACTGCGACTCCTTCAAACGTACTGAGAACTAGATAACACGCTTCTTGAACTCATCAGCCAGCATCCTAGCAATTTCTCTGTAAAAACAAAGCTTCTTCAGACATGCAAACTAGATAACAGTGCCTATTTTCAAAGTAATATCAGAAGACACACACTAACTCACAACTAACCTTTTTCGTTGGAAGCGTAGCTTCTAGATCAATACCCTTTAACAATGTAGAACAAAGTTCATTGTGGGATGCACAGTCACTCTCACTGTAAAGCAATCCTAGTGATCTCATCCGGTCCTCTATGCAAATCACATCAGTCTCACCTTGGACCAAATCATCTGCACAGATTAGTAGAATCAACAGACTACGCAAAGCAGGAAAAAAGTGCATTCCATCTTCTGGTTCTACTGAGTACCAGGAATATGCAGAACGCAATGAAAAATTATACTAAAAGTCTAAAACTATATCTCATTTGATGGTCAAAATGCCAATCAACAAATTCCATTTGCAATGGCAAGAATCGCCAACTCATTTACTAGTGGTTGCAAAAAAGAACCGTAATTCACAAGCAACCCAATCATTTGATTTTCTTATTAAAAGGTCAAAACTATATCGTTAACCCTGAAATAATAAAATCATTCTCATAAGTTATAAGGCGTGTTATGGTTCAGTTGTTATAAAATTTCATTAACCAGGTTGAACACAACCTATAGGCACAAATTAGATCGCTGTTAAGCACCATAGGATAACATCAAATTGGCATTCATTAGATTGTCCTCATGAAAAAAAATTAAACATTATTAACAACAATAATATATAATATATGAAATAAAATGTTAGATACACAAAAATAAATTCCTAGAAAGGGATGAAAGCCTTTGATTTGCTGTTTAGCACACATTCAGTCATCATAATAACTAATGACTTATACAACTATAATGATCAACTAGAAAAATGAAATAAGTACCATTTGTCTCGAGAGAATCAAAAACTTTAGGAATCGGAAGCGATGAATCCTCAGCATTAGCACGGTCTAGTACAGTAACTATCAAAATATAGGAACGACAGTTAGCAACATAAAATGACTTAGCAAAACATTTACGATGCAACAATAGAGCATCTTATTTAAAGCAATAAATTCAAATTGGTTAATAGGATCAAATAACAAACAAACCAAGCACAATCAAACAAAAATGTAAGAAATATAAAACTATTTCTGGGTTTCAAGAACACCATCACGGGAGATTGACTCGTTGGAAGAAGAACACCATCACGGGAGACATTCAACTTTACATCTGTACCGGGATGTACTAGAATATTTTGAAATGATGGTTTTACAAGCAACACATGAACAAGAAAAACCTGACCAGAAGCTGGCTTCTGGAAGCCTTGTAATTTTGCAGCATATATAGCAGGGAGTGCTCCTTTGTAATTTGTGGAAGATATGGCCAAAACACATATGCCGGCCTCATCATGTTCACCGCTATCATTGCACTTGCTATCAAGAAACACGGCAGGGTGCTCCATTGCAAGCTTGGCTGACTGCTTTTTAGCACCATCTATCCTCCAAACAGCAACATATCTTTCCCCAACAGCAGACGAGAGGATATATTTGCCATCTTCAGTAAAGACCATACACCGGACAGATCCCTGTTCATTAAATTACAAACAATTGTTATACAAACAGAAGCATAAAAAAGAACAGAACAAACACAAGCTCTCTTTATTATTGTCTCTTTGATACAAAGAAAAAAACAACTATTAATTTACCTAGGTCTTTCTTTTCAAGAAGAATAGCATCAGGAAACTCAGGCTGATCAGAAGCTGATTCCAATTTCAAGCTCTCTACTCCAAGGAGAATCAAAGTTGTTCTGTTGTCTGCCTTATATTATGAGCAACCCAGTCATAATATTTCCCGTACAAAAAAGTTAGATGTGATAAACCAAATATTACACCACAATGATATCAAGTTAGATCCTTTGTAAATCATGCAATAATAATTTTATAACAGTTATACGAAATAATCTAACAAATGAGCATTGAAACTCATGAAACAAAACACACAAAATCAATATATATAAACAACAAAATAGGTGCAGGGTCAAAGATATACATACCAACATTAAAAGCTTAAAGTTTAAAAGTAGTTCAAATTCAGCCGAACTCAATCAACATTTCATTCGTTCACATTATACAAAAATCTCAATTGAATCAACTGAGTTCAGTGAACCATAAAAAACCTAAAATTTCATAAGAGCCAACAAGATGACGCAACTGTGAATGCAGCCATCAAGACAACAACAAGAAAGAATGAAAAAATAAAGACTCGAGGAAATAAAGACTTACATTACTTTGAGACTCATGCATCATCTTGACTTGATGCAAATGACATTAAACAGGACCAGATGTTCGATAAATGATGCACAAGACACTCATAGACACATACATACATAGTATGAAATTGGATCCAAACCAAACCTAAGAGCTTTTGAATTGAAAACTAGCATTACACCCACAAAAATTGGATCCAAACCAAACCTAAGATAACGCTATGGAACAACACACATTTAAGTTATTTCAAGTAACAATCCATTAACCAATCAAGCAAAACTCATGAATGCAAATACAACTATATATTGCACTGCACAATTGTGAATGAATAATGAACAAAAACACAAAGGGGAAAGCCAACCAATATGTACCTAACACAGAAGAAGAATCATGATCAAAAACACAAAGGGGAAAGCCAGCCAATGTACCTAACACCATCAGGACTTGTTTGATGACTTCCTTCTTCATCATCCAATGATGCTTCAAGTAACTGCCATACAATTGAAAAAACAAACTCAACGAGTACAGCTCCTGGTTCACACAACTTTTGGCCGTATACTTGGGAAAGCTGAAGAACATCGTCAATTGACTTCATAATCCTGTGATACGTTAAATTAGTAGTATTAGCAAATACTACTAGGAAAACAAACTTAAGGAATGGAAGGAAACCACTTGAGCAGGTTTATGTTCTCTTTACAATAAAATGTTTCTTCAGATTTAAAGTCTGTTCAGGTAGCCACAGGAACCGGATTAATAGCAAGTACTTGTCAACAAGTTAACAAGTAATAGTATAAATATAAAATATCTATTAGTAAATAAAATGTAGTTATGAGAGAGATATCAATCAATTAAATCTTTAGAAAATCCAAACCTACTTTGCCAACAATGTACTGGCTGCAATTTTTGAATATATAATATATCCTTGAGTTGTTGCCAATACATGTCCCTATGCAATGGATAAATCTCTAATTTGTATCCCGTTTCATGAAGTGAATGGTTAGAGTCTTTAAGGAACTAAAAGGATGATACCAAAGAGAACATAATAGACCTAAAGAGAAATTATACATTCTCCATTCATAACAAATAAACAAAAATGGATTCCTATCTATCAGAATTAGGACCAAAATAATTTCTTAGGTTCTTTGTGTCTCTCTTCTTTAAGGTGAAAACACAAAAATGGATTCCTATCTATCAGAATTAGGACCTCACATTTCATAGTTAGGAGAACTGATATGAGATTCAAGCTTAAAGCCAAATAGCTTGAGGAGTTCCAAGTAAAGTCTATAAGCAGCAGGGTACAGTTTCCTACTCGGAACAACCCTGCAGTCACAAAAATCAAAAAGAAAATAACAAAATCAGTGAATTACAATGCAATTGAACCAGCGAAGAAAACAAGAAAACCTAATTCGAACTACCTACAAAGTACACAGCATAGAACAACGATAACAAAAGCCAAAAACGAAAATGTAGAAGAACCTGGTAGAAATTAAGAAGAGCGAGGAGTAGTAACGGAGGGATAATGTTGAGGGAAGCTGCGGTGTGTAAAAGCTTCCAAGCGTTAGGAGAATGGTTATCCCAAAAGAAATGAGAAACGGCACCCAAACGACGCGGTGAAGGTGCTTGATTTCACCTTGAGAGGAACCGATCAATTTGGAAGCTAGGGTTTCGATTTGGAGGTTGAGAGTGAGAGTGGTGGTGCAGTGAAGGTTGAGGGAGGTGCGGTGGTGCAGTGGAGGTTGAGGGAGGGCGGAGGAGGCTGGACGAGGGTGGAGGGTGGAGGTCGGAGGAGGAGACTGAGGAGGAGAGAGCGTAGAGAGTGTTTTGTTGTTTTAGGGAGAGAGAGACGTTGATTTTAGGGATCAGACTCATTTTATTTTGATCAATGGGTTGCCACAGCCTTGCCACGACATCTCCGTCGCAAATTTAAATCACGTAATGACAAACCCGCAGAAACACTCGTGAAATTTTCGCTTTTTATTAATTACGCACGCCACGCAAATTCGTCAGTAAATTGCGACGGAATAATAAGCTCCGCGATTCTTTGGTGGTAAAGTAAGTTTTTCTTGTAGTGGAAGGAGCAATTCACTAACCATTAACATTTGGTTAGAAAAAATGAAGGTGAAGACTCCGATAATACGAAATCAAACACCCAATCACTCAATGACGAAAAAACATACAACAAAATCATTGACATCATTATTTCACCAAAAAAGGTGTCTGAGCGGTAATTGGACTTGAATCTCTCAACAAGGTTTCCGGTTCGAATTCAAATATTAGGTGTGACAAAAACCACTATTGAGAGTGGAGAACTACACGAAATGTCATCACTATTTCAAGATCTAATCTCTTTTATGGTCTTGTTAAGCCGTCTCAGATGAAAATATTTCCTACACCATCTCTACAAGCAAACAAAAACTCGATAGGATAAAATAAAATATGCCCCAAACAAAACAACAATGGAAACCACGTTTTTGTTATGATGACATAATAAACTTCAATCCTGAATTACGTAGCTTCTTGACAAGTTCCTCTATGGTCAAGCTATAGCCTTCACCCATCTGTAAAATAACAATAATGCAATTAATAAACATCCTGCCATAGAAAAAAATGACTATTCATAACAAAACAAATCACATTAAAATATAATGTTGTCATTTACCTGAGCAATGATAGTGATGTCTAGGGTAGAATTTTCAAAGGGTAAGACACTGCTATTAACAACAAATAGATGCAAACTTTGAATCTCAGACATCATTTTAACAAGAAGTCCCTTTTGTTTCCGGCAATGGATCCGAATCATAATATCTTGCTCTGACACTCTTGCTTCCACTTGGAACACTGATTCATTGACAGTGTTAGTACCACACCTTCAATGCTCTCATCACATGTGGAGGAATCCTCATCGCTACGGATCAGCTCTAGTTTTGTTTTCTTGCTCTCCACTTCCAAAACTCCCAAACGCTCATTGAGCTCTTTCACGTATTTGACAGCATCCTCTAATACAGAAGCCTTATCCATCTAACATATTTTACACAATACATTAATGTTGATACATTGTTATTTTAACAATTCTAGAAAGTCTATTTCTTTTGAGAAATAGAGAGGATTTCAACTATTATAGGGGCACTGAACTTAAATGTAATGTACCTTTTTAAGGCTAGGGACGAGAGCTGCAAGAGCAATGAAGCCCTGGTTGAGCTTCTCTCTTCGTTTTCTCTCCGCTATTATGTGATCCTGAGCATGTGCTAGAGACCTCCTAGTACTTTTTGAGGTTTTTGTTTCCAAGTTTTGATTTTTGACGACCCTTTTAGGGTTTCAGTTGATAAACGTGAGTTTCCCATTTTGGGTAAGATGATCTCGTTCTGTTTTGGGTCAAAGCCCTGATAAAACTGAGTGGTTTTGGGAGGAGATGAGTTTCGGTTGTCAAAAGAAAGAATCTGAGAGTTAGAGGATGAGAATCTAGTAGATGGTGAAATTTTTTCAGTGAAGTCAATTGTTTTCAGCAACTTTTTTGGTCTCTCAAAGAAGTTAAAACTTGTTTCATCACTTAAAGAATTGCTTAGAGTTGAGGAAGTGCACTCTGAAGTAGTCAAAGATTGTTCCTGAAACACACTTGCTATGTCATCATGTGAAAGAAACTTTTCATCATCAACATCAAGTAACTTCAACTGACATTCCTCTGGAAATAAATTGTATTCATTCATGCCCTGCAAAAGCTTCAAATGAAAAAGAAAAAAAATGTTAAAAGAATTTATAATAATTATCAAACCATTTGAAAGACATGAAAGGTAAATTTTCCTTGAACTTCTTACTAAGTTAGTTAACCAGCTGTTTGGTGCTGATGTGTCCATTTTCTCCATCCCTGAAAGTGAACTAGTGAACTGTTGCTCCTTGAAACAAGAAAGAATTATGAGACTTGCTGTTTTGTAGTGGTAGTGAGAATAGGAGCTCCCATTGTTGACTTCTTTATAGTGGTAGTGTTCTGGTTTTGCAATTCCTCCACTGCCCCTAGCCACGGTGCCCAATGACCATGAACAAGAGATTTATTAGTTGTTTATTTGAAAAAAAAAGCACGTGTAGACAACCTAGATTTTCTTATAGTAAATTGTGGGGATTTGTTGTGCATTGATAGGAACATAGGAAATTAATTACTATATCATTTAAAATATCCATAATAGCAACAAGGCCACCCTGTAGCTTGGGATGTGCAATTTTATATGAATCATGTGATGTTAAATACATCAATGTCAATAAATTGATTAAATTAAGACAATAAGGTCCGAGTCCCTCAATAATTATGCCATTATTTATTTTACTCCTAATGTGCTACCTACTCTCTTCATTTCAAATTACTAATAGTTGTTCTAGCCAAACTATGAAATTTCATATTAAATGTTGTTTTATCATTCTAATAAATGCATCATTACGCGGATCCGACCGAGAGATGATGAAGTGGTCCTCAATGTTGATGGTAGCATGTTTCAAAGCGCCGGGAAGACAAGTTTTGGTGGTCTAATCCCGAATAATAAGGGAGAATGCCTTGAAGCTTCCAATGGCTCAACGGGTCGTTTGGACATTATTTATGCAAAAATTATGACTTTATACTACGACTTGAATATGTGTTGGAGGTGGGGGTTTTGAAAAATCCATTGTGTTTCACATTCTTTTTTGAGAATGAATAATGTGCATAACATCATTACAGTAATGACCCTGTCTGATATTCATCAACTTCTGAGATGTGATTAGAAGTTTCAACTAACACACAATTTACATGAAGGGAATCAGTGTGCAGATTTTCTGGCCAACATGGGAGCAAACTCTAACTAGGATTTTGTGGAGCTTCAAGATTGTCCTGTGAATATGCTTGTGGATATTGGTAGATGCTAGTGGTGTAATTTTAGTTTTTAGTCTTGTATGTTTGCTTTGTTTAGTTCTCATGTGTAACAAAAAAAGTAAATATTTTCAATTTTGTTCTCATTAATTATTGTAACTTTTCACTAATCAATGAAATTACCAACATGCCTTTTATGAAAAATAATAACTACCTCTATTCCTTTTTATTTGTTTTTAAGGTTATTTTACATAACCTAATGAAACTAATAAATTTTTGTCTTTTATAATATTATATCAAAACAATCAAATGACACGTAGCTATGTATTATGCCTCAGAAGAGAATAAAACATCTATGATTTGTTACTTTGAGCACCAAGAGATTAATGCACCGAAAAATTCAAATACATATCTCATAGTGCTTCTTCTACCAACCTTGTCACTACACCAGTCTGAATCAGAGTAATCAGGTATTTTGGTGCTCAATGTTGTTTACACCTGGGAAACAAAATGGCATAGTCATATGTTCCTTTGAGATGTCTTAGTATACTCCCTTTGTTGCCACCATGTGAGATTGCTTGGGATTCTCCACGAATCTGCTCACCACTCCTACATTGAAAGAAACATCTAGCTAGTCTGCTATTACAGACATACGATCCCACCAATTGTTTGTACCGAGTAGCATCAATAGATTCCTGCGTATCACCTTCTAGTATTGCAAACACTGATGACTTTCCATTATTTGCTTGAGCCATCCAGACCCATTTTTCACTTTCATCAATAAACACATATTTGTTGATCATAACTTTGTTAATCTTAGGATTGTAGAGCCTGTATGATCATGTTGAGCGATATCCAACAAATATTATAGGTTCACTCTTATCTTTCAATTTTCTTCTCCTTTGATTGTGGAGTTCATGGTTGCATAGTAATCATGAAGTCCCCAATCATCTATCCATTATATATGTTGTGTAGTGTAAGATGTAGTGTCTTCATGTTGATTTCCTTCTTATTCACAAAAATTCTCAAATTCTTTAGAGGTATATTCTCCTCCGCCATCAGTTTTCAAAATCTTCAATTATCTTCTTTCTAGTTTCATTCTAAACAATCTTTTTAAATATATGAAAGATTATGAAAACTTTACTCCATATCTTGATGAGATAAATCCATATCATTCTACAAAATTCATCAACAAAATTAACAAAGTACTAATTCTACCAAGTAATGGCACTTCGGATGACCCACCACATTAGAGTGAACAATTTCCAAAATCTCTTTAGACTTCAATGGAATATACAAGCTAAAGGAATACCTAGGCATATTGCTTACTAGCAGAGCCGGAGGCAGGGGGACCTGGTGGGGCCACAGTCTCCCCCAAAATTTTTAAAAAAATTAATTTGATATAAAAATACTCAAGGGCCCCACCACTAACTCTAAAAAAAAAATAAACTACTAGTAATAAACCAGGTCACTGAATCTGAAACGACTTGTGAGCCGCTACCTGACATTACTTGTTAATTGAGACCATCTTATTTCATTGCACCTCCTTATTTCATTTAGCCTTCCTAACCGACAACACCTTGTTATCAAACTTATCAAATTAATTTTTATGCTTACAATTTTGGAGTGAATGACCAATGCATTGTTATATTTACTTTGATTTCATCTACAAGTATTCTTCATTTTTCCTCTTCTTTGAAAATTTTTACTTTAATATTCAGTTTTTCTCTATCAATAAGCTTTTTTGCATGTGTCAAAAAAATCTTTTTTCCCCTTCTTTGAAAATTTTTAAGTTTTAATACAATTTTGTATTTCAGTCTATACGAGATATATTACATGTTGCTGACATAGTATTATAGTCTTTAAACATGAATTAAGGTTTTTTCATAAATGGTTGTGTTGCAATTTATACCCGAAGGAGGAGAAATATTACATGGTTTTGATGTAATTTTATCGTCTCTGAATAGACACAAAAATTTACAAAAGTCTTTGATATTTATAAATGACTAAGTTGCTTTTTAGTCTTTAATATTTACAAATGTTTTTGTTTGTTTAAAAATTATTATTTTCATTCTTAGTTCCTATGCTGAAATATTACATGTTGTCACTTTCATTTTTTTGGTAGAAGTTGTTAGTGTAATTTTATTGTCGTAAAACTTCACAAGCTTATAAATAAAATCATGAATTTAAATGATTAATTTCTTTTTAGTCCTTGTGTGGGGAAACAATATACACCATTGTTATAGTTTGTCGAATTAAGAATTAGTTATATTTTTTTTTTTGAGTATCAACATAAAAGTTACATATTATTGGTATAATTTCATTATTTTACGATGGAACGTTACACATTGTTGGGATAATTATTTTTATTTTTTGTCTTTATGAGTGTCTTTAATTTTTATAAATGAATATTTTTTAAAATATTATAATCTGAAAGATATATACATGATAAATTTATAAATATCATTTACAATTAACAAGTTGGTAACTATATTACAATTTTAATTTGAGACTAACATTTGAAAATAATGCGATGCTACACGTGTGCATGCACGGGATGCTAGAACAAGAAGAAAGGCCGGTGGCTCTTATATAAGTAGAGTTTGAAGTGTTTGGCTTTTATCATACAGTAATGCTTGTGGGCTATTTGTAGTTGTCACCTAGCTTGATCTAACAAGTTGAACTGAGTTGAGTCGAGCAGAACCAAGTTCGACTCAGCTTGACGCATTTCCAGCCCCTTTCTCGAGACATGTGCTTGTAAATCTTGATAAGCAGACATTTCATTTCTTTCAATCACTTTCAATCCATGTGCCTCTAAAAGAGCCTTGAAGCTCCTTAATCTTAATATCTTCAATATTTTTTGGATTCTTCTATTGCTACAACAATATGATCAAACCGACTAGTTAATATACAGTTGACCTTCTCCATGTTGGTACTAGAAAAAAGGCTTTTTATATCGGTTAAAAAGAACTTTTCATATCGATTAAAAGAATGGAAATATAGATAAAGGGATATTAAAAGCAGTGAGCTTTTATATATCGGTAAAGAACCGATATGGAAAATGTTTTTTATATCGGTTTCCCGATAAAACAGATTATGGAAAGTCGGTTTTAAACCTATAAAACGCTTTTTTATATCGGTTTCTTAGTTGAGCCGATATTGAAAATCGGTTTTTATATCGAGTTATTTAAAGGCCGATATGAAAAAAGTTTTTTTTTAAAAAAATAAAAATTCCTCAATTGGATATACAGCAAACAACAAAATCACAACAAATACAATATTTATATAAAAATACAAAGATCTCAAATTATACTCAATATCCATATCCAAATACAAAAAACGAATCTAATACACACACTATCTAAGCCAATTACAATGACCCAAAAAGCAGCCCAAGCAGATTTTCCCTTATTCTATATTTGTACACAAGGTATGCCCCTCCAGCAGCTACAACTAAGCCAATTACAATGACCCAAAAAGCAGCCCAAGCAGATTTTCCCTCTTGACTGGCAGTTTTACCTGCATGATACTAAATAAGGGAATATGATTAAAAAAAGAAACATATTCAAATGTTTAAGTGAGAAAAATGATTATGTGTAACTCACTTATGCAGGCATCATGGTCCCTGATATACAGAAGATCCCCACTACAACTGCAGTTATAGCTTCCCCAGGTATTCTTGAAGCTGCATTCAGGGCCTTGACAAGCTTTCTTCTCTTTGCATTCATCAATGTCTGCAAGGATGAAGTAGAAAGAAGTTGACCCAAAGGATTAGAATGACTAGATAATTAAATAGACAGTGAGATGTAGTTAAAATATGGTTTATCCCAGTATAATTTTCATATCAATCAGTTCCAATAACATGAATAGAAAGCATTAAAAGTTGTCAAAGATCATCAAGTGGCAGCTGCCAGCTACAACTACACTACTAGTTCTGAAAAACAAAGAGGGCCTAGAATTACAGATTATGGTATTGCATTATAAGAAACTTATATTAATCTAATACGCCACAATAATCCTAAAAGATAGGAATTGGCATGACTATTTTTTCAGATATGAATACCTGAAGAAGAAACAAATGAGGGGGAAGAGAATGGTAAGCTCAACAAAAGGATACAACTTGATATTTTGGACTGATCATCCAAGTTTGGCACAATATTTGTGACAGAAGCATACATTGAAAGTAACATCCTGAAACAGAAGAGAAGAATACAATTATGTTCCAATTTGTATGGAAAATGTAAAAATCACTATCTGTCATCAGCTTATAACAATTAATTGACTTCATATTGTAACTGAGAAGGTATATTCAAATGAATGAGACTTTAATAAATAACATAACTTAATCTCTAAAGTCGGAAGTTATCAGTTATCACGTACCTCATTCATAACTGAAGGCATCTGATCAACAATGATGGTTGAGGCAGTAGCACGAACACAAAGTAATGAATGACTAGGATCATACAAAGTAAATCTATTTCATATTCTAATTTCAAAGTAAAAGCAGCAGAAGCGAGTTCAGGCGAAACCTGATGCATTTCTAGCAATTGAGTAAACAGGATTTGCTTCTACAACCGGCATCATCTGGCTGACTGCTGGACCCAACTGCAGGACATTACTGCAAAGTTTTAGATCACAATTGAGATGAACAACTTGTAAACATGTTTTATCATCTGAATGCAGTATGAAGATGAATAATATTACTATTAGTCCCTTAAAAGAACATCTTACTCCTTAAGGCCAGATGAAATTATGTCTGGATGGAAGCATGTTTATCTCAGTGGTTCTAGACATACTAAATTTATCTATGAATTTGCAGCAAGTTGATGATATGCTGGTAATGCTTATCCTAATTAAACTTAATTATATCTATAAATGGTACATTCCTTGAGTGAAAGGTTCCAACTGATACTAAGGGAACAAACAAAGTAAAAAAAGAATCAAGAAAGGACTATTATTGCATTTCCTGGTTTATAGTTCCAGCAAACCCAACGCATATTCGAGAGTGCTCTAATTCCCTCCTTACAAATGAGTTCTTCCTAAATACTTGATTAACATTCTCCTCCTAACTAATTATAGGCAACATGCCTTATTTTAATTACCACTAACTATTATGGGACTAATTACAAATTACCAGGCTTAACTACAAATACGCTTGAGATCACCTGAAAATGAAGGATATTTAAATGAAAATTCTGCAATTCAACTCAGAACATATCTTCTGGTTCTGTCAACTCAAGCAAATAGAAACCATGAATGATGCCATATTATCAATATCAACGCATGTGGCTTACCATAGAGAGAACCATTACTATCTGGCAATATTGCTAACAAAAGCTCCAACTCCTTTCCTTTAGTTTTGTTTGTTGATACATGGTAAACATGCTTCAAAGCTTTCTCCACTTGCTCAGGCTTGGCATTGTAGATTGGGATAACAGGCTCCAGATTAAATTCCTACAAGGAAAAAAATTTGATTGAATATCAGAATTTTTCTTTCTGCACTTCTGTCACAAAAACCAAATAATAATCAAGATAGAAAACTACCATGCCAGATACTTGACACATTTGGGCAAGGTCATTACAAAAAGTGCGAGCAACACTATCTTGCACACTCCATGAGAAATTTATGCACGCCCACCGGTTAACCGCCATTCCATTAATCATTTGCATCAATCAAGATTTAGGAGACATAGATATCAGTAATACAAGCTATGACAGAAAATCACTAGGAATAGCTGGCCAACAACAGATGAAATAATACCTTATTCATCATATTCCACTGACCAACATGGGGTAAACAGTTCTTTTCTTTCCCACTTTCATGATATTTAAGCTGCAGTGAGTAGAGATTTAAATCAATGAATAGTAGGAACAAGATAAATTTTAAAATTTCAGTATATAACAAAACAGATCTTAGATGGAGAAACACATTACCCAAGGGGCAGGAAGAATTCTTGCTTCAACAGAAGCTAGTTTTTCACTGATTTTAATTCCAAATTCCTTTGCATAAGGATCTTGGTCATAAGCATTTTGTTTAATGGTCTGCACCCCCACCATGCAAACAATAAAATCATTAAATACAAAGGTTCAACACTACCTTGTAGTTGCTAAAGGATACACACACAGCACAAAACATCATACCCGTAAAATATCATTTTCGCGATCGCGATTCGTGAAGACACGAACGGAGGGAGCTTCTGCGTGCGTCGCATTCACAGAGTGAACTTCTGCATGCTTCAAGCTCGCAAGGGAGAGAAATCTAAGAAGACCAAAACAAAATCAGAATCAATATCAATATCAAAATCTAAATCTAAACCCTAACCTTATATAAATCATAAGAAAAGCAAAAATTGAAGTTAGGGTTTTGATTCAAAAATGGAGGGGGTTTTGGTTGAATGCTGCAAAATTGGGGGTTAGGGTTTCCATTCAAGTAACAATGGAGGCAATTCCGTAAAATAGAAGAAGAGAAGAAGAAAAAACCCAAACCTTTTAAGAAGAAGAAGAGAGGACATCGATTGAGAAAAGATCTAGAGGCAACTTAGAAAGGAGAACCGTTGGTCATCGTGGTGGTGGAGCTTGGAGCAAGGTGGGATGTGAGGCGGAGGCGACTGAGGGTGGTGCTGGTTGAGAGAGAGGCGACTGAGGGTGGTGTTGGTTGAGAGAGAGGCGTAGCTGAGAGAGTGAGTGCCTTCTATTGTGTTTGTGTTGTGTTATGAGAGAGTTGAGCGAGAGATTTGGAATTTGTGTTTTCATATCGGTTAGTTTCTCAACCGATATGAAAAATGTAATCATAATTTCAAAAATGCCACCGCCTCCTTTTCCATATCTGTTAGTATTTGAACCGATATAAATTGCTGATATAAAATCCGTTTTTTCCACTAGTATGGTGACTATTTATCCACATCCTCTCATCAAGTTTGTTAGAGTCACGGCTAAAATAGATGGGAACCTTCTTCGTTGCCTCCATTTGCAGTAGCTCGTATTGTCTGTCTCCTTAAAGATTGCAGTTTCTCGTTCTTTGTTTTTTCTCTAATTCTCCTCAAAAGGGCACAAATTTAATTCTTTTAGACCCTTTATCATTTAAAAGTTGAAAATATATGAAAATTTTGAGTAAGTGCCTGTTTGTATAATATGTATAAATGGTTATTTGAGCAAGTGTTATTGAAAATATATGAAAATTTTGAGCAAGTGTTTTGTATAAGTGTCAGAGGAGGAATACTCTCCCTATAGCTATTTTCGACTTCAGGGATAAATATTTATTGTTGTACCTTAATAAACAAATGCAATTATGAGGTGTTGATGGGGCAAAAAAACCAAACAAGACAAAAAAAAATAATTATTTTCCTAAACAACCCACCTTTTAGATTAAATACCAAACTAAAGTCTTTTTTTTTTCGCTGGTGAACTTCCCTTCCACCCCTAGTTCACCAAAGAAATTTTGCAATTTTTTAAAATCCTTTGATGAACTCGCCCCACCCCTGCTAGTTCTCCACTACATGGTTTTTAATTTTTGATTTTCTTGTATTTAATTTAATTAAAATCTAAATTAATTTAATTTAATTACAATAATTAATTTAAATAATTAGAATAATTAATAAAATTATTTATAAAATAATTCTTTGTAAAAATACGGTAAATAATTAAGATATTAATAAGTGGAACATAATTTAATATTCGATAAGAATAAAAAGGAAAAACACAAATTGCAAAAATACAAGATAGGAAATTTAAAGCGAAACAACGAGGAAAACATAATACAACCTAGTTCTACTTAGAACTACTACTACTACCTCTAATACTACGGCGGATGTGTTCGATGATTCATCTGTTTCGACGAACAATTCGAGATAAGGTTCAATGAAACCATGGAATTCTTCATGTTTCTCAAACATTTGAATGAACGTCTTCGTCATTCTTGATAGGCTTAAGGCACTTACGAATACGATTACGGGTTCAAATTTCACGGCGTAGGGGATTCACATTCGATTTTTTAATTTCTTCTTTGAACACCATCTAGTTTCACATTTTTATTAGTTTTTCTTTCGATTTGCGAATGTGATGTTGTTCTTAAGCTCGAAATTTTTAGTTTCACGACCATGAACCAACCCACGGTATGGAGTGGCACGGCATAGTCATCTCATAGTCAACTTTACGGTGTGCGTAAGTATGGGTTGTTGTGGTGCGGGTGGTGGTGGTTGAAGAAGATGCATGATCTCTTACGAGTTCGTCTTGTGTTCACATCTGACTCTAAGATTTGTCGCCCCATCTAAGCGTTAGCTAGATGTTCCATCATTGCGCGGACGTCCTCTCGTCGCCGGATCTCCATGGTGAATCTTTGGGCGGTCCCATCATCTCTACAATATAACTTTTCAAGCGTATGCGATCGGCGTCTTTACGCCACGCTCCCTCAGGCGAATCTTCCTCTCGACCTTTCTCTCGAGTTGGGCGAATGTGATGTCCTTATTCATCCGCATAACACATGGTTAGGACAACGAAACACAACGCCATGTTCGTCGGTGGTAGTGAGTTCCATTGTGATAAAAGGCGGTTAGGAATTTGTCGTTTGAGTCTTGGGTTTGGCACTGTTGCCATTCCATTGTAGCGGGTGGGGCGATGGTTTTTGGGAAGAAGCGAGAGAAGAGAAGATGAGTCGGAAGGCAAAGGGTAGGTTGAGGGTATGGCGTGGTGGTGTTAATGTTAGTGTAATTTGAGAATGTATTTATAATAGGCGTGATCGTGTGTGAGCCGTTGATCTAGGGTGATCATGCTTAGAGTTAATTGTAGGGTTTAGTGTCGGCAAAATCTACGTAGTTAAATTGTGTCGGCAAAATCTTGGCCGTTTAATAATGTCGGCAAAATCTAGGGCGTTAAATAATGTCGGCAAAATCTAGGTCGTTTAATAAAAAAAGACCCCAACACTATGCACACTGCGCGCGCAATGCAAAGATGCACTCTGCACACTATGCACACTCTGCACAATGCAAAGACTCGCACAATGCGAACTCGCACAATGCACACTCGCACAATGCACACTCGCACAATGTACACTACGCACAACGCATTATTAAAGATTGAAGATAAAATATTTAATAAGTGATCCAACTTAATTAAATGTGACTTAACATTAAAACCTTAAATTTAATAATTGACAAAAATACCACTTGTTAATTTTGAAATACAACTTACGAAACTAATAATACATTAAACAACATTGACTAGTTTACATTGCGGTTAGAAGGCGATTATTTTTGTTGTGACCCTCATTTCTACAAATTCCGCATCTTTTAGTGCGGGTTCGTTCTCTTTGATCCATCTCTGCATGCGAATACGAGTAGATTGTGGCGAAAGCCCTTTTTATCTCTTCTTTTAGTTGGATCATGCTTTGTAGTTCAATCGTATTGAAATCGGGCCATGAGGTCTCGATGAGCAAGGGTGGGAACTCCTGAATAAGTATTGAAAACATGATGCATTGTGTAGGGTGGATCAACAAGCGCAAGTGGTAAAAGCGCATTTAGAGCATCTTTGCGATGACATGTGAACATGGGTAATGAAGGGCACTGGAATTCCCACACACCACGGAGTTTTGATCGAAGTCGACCACAAATGTGGTCGCGGGTCTACCACTTTGTGGTCGTTGTTCTTCCCGAACTCGGAACAATTGCACGCACGATCGTGAATTGCGGCGGTGTGCGTTTGTGACACTTTGATGTTTTCGGCAAGAATTTTTCATCAATGTTTGAGAGAACATTGTTCCGGATGCCATCATCGCTGTGCTTGTGTTCCCCGTTTCACAAAGATCTCGTTCATCCTAAAATATGTTGCATCTATTAATGAGCGGATCGGGAGATTCCGCACCCCTTAAGGACATTGTTGATGCACTCTGCAAGGTTTGTTGTCAAGTGCCCCCAAGCGGCAACCTCCATCTCGCGATATCAACAAGCATTGCAGGTTAATGTCTTCAACCCAATGCACGCCATCGGGACCTACTTCGCGTCGGCAATTTTATTTTTGTAGTGATTAGCCGATCTCTCCGTCATTGAGTATCTTTGAAGCAAGTAAAGTAAGATGTTGGTAATTATGGAATGCAAAATACATAATAAAAAATTAATAAAGTTTCAAAGATCTTGACCCATATTGTGAGATGTTTCTGGCAGGAGTGTTCTTAAAGTGTCTCATGAAGTTCGTGCTATGTGGCGGATCTGAGAATCGTGTTTCAGGTTGGTGTTTACACGCCTAACAGAACTTTTGATAGACTCGTGTCTATCGGAGATATCAAGCAGAGTCCCTCCTGTGGTGTCACAAATTGTCTTAAGCGAGATAGGAAGAAATACCAAGCCTCCATTTGTCACCTCGACAACCGCATACGCAATTGGGAAGGTTTCGTTTCTTAGTCTTGTGCGATTGCCAAAAGAAGGACCCATTTGTACCTACCATATAACCATGTTCCATCAACGAGACACCTGCGGTTTGCGCGAATTTAAACCCTTGTATGCGGCCAAAACTCAAAAGATGCGGTGGAAAACACCTTTGTTGGTGACTTGTTGTTCGTTCTCATAGAATGGTTTATCTTGCCGATCGATAAGCGTGCACAGTATATAGTGAGAGAAACCCACTAGGCATCTTGTTACCTCCTTGTAAGAGTCTTCCCAATTACCAGTATACTTTTTCGATTGCTTTTGTTTAGCAATCCAAGCCTTCTGTAGGAACTCGTGTACGTGAATCGCTCCTTGATGTGTGCGATCAACACACCACCGATATTGTTGGGTCCGCCTTACAAGTGGAAGGATATGAGAACATATGAAGGAAGGCGTCATCCGGAGGTGATCTTGGGAAATATTGGATGTTGTACATGTGTGTGGGTGAGTCAACCTGTGTAATCCCCACAAACAGATTTTGCTCAGAGCCTCACAACACACCTCCACAAACACGTATCGTGAACACAAGAAATCTCCCAAACTTTAGTAGTAGATCCATTGACTTGGTATGAAGCGAGAATTGTTTAGGTGATATGTTTGGATGAATTCCATGGCTATTTCTTTTGTGGGAAATTTCATTTTGAGTTTCGATTCGTTTGGGTCTTCATTTGATAAAAGTTGGTTAGGTCCATGGGATGGGCAAACTCTAAATCATAAGGTTACGGGCTATAATGTGTGACATTTTGAAAGTGTGGGACAGGCTCGCGGAATGCAACACCTATGTTGGGGTAGTTTGAATTGGTTTACGAGGCGTCTTCACGCTCAAGAATTTCATCTTCATCATCGCATTATAATCCCCAACGTCCTCATTATGGACACCAACAAACATAGTAAGCGGTGGAGTATTAGTTTGATTCTTTGGAGGGTTAGTTGTATTAAGGTCAATGGGGTTTTACGAGGATGATGGCGCAGAGTGATGGTGATGTGTAGAAGGACTATAATGCATGTTCGTTTGGGATGATGAAGGATTGAAGTGAGGGTAAACAGGTGGGATGAAATCAGTGTATGGTTGAAATGTTTGTTGAGAAAAAGGGATGGTGTGTGGTGGTGGAGATGGAATAGAGTGGGGTTCACTTACCTGAGTATAGTTTGAAGGAGCATCAACCAAATCTGCGTATATTTACGGTGTCTGAGATACCTTGACCTCTACATTGTTGGTAATGCTCCATCATCATTTCAAGTTGTTCATCGGATGTAATTTCGAAACCTGCATAAAAGTCACAACCAGCTGTGAGTGTTGTGGGGTACCGATATGTAATACTAGAAACCATTTGGGAACGGTCAGGAGATATTATTTTTTCAATGGCTTCTTTAACTTGAGGTAGTTTGAATTTAGAGTTGAGTTTGACATCTAAACAACAAAACCAGAGTATCTCGATTTTTCTACATAACCATTGTAAAACACGGTGATAAAAAGCGAAGCTGAGTTGGAGCCATTGATGAAGTTGGGGAGCGAGGAGGGTGTGTTTGAGTTTTAGTTGGTAGTAGGAGGATTTGTAAAGGTGTGGTTAGTGGTGAGAGATGTAGTGGGTATTTATTGAAATTTCGGCGGTGTAGATTGCCTTGAGGGGTTTTGGTTTTGAAGGCCGAGATTGCACCGTGACTTTTGGCGGCTACGATTGCACCGACAATTTTAATGGCGAGGATTCCACAAGCGTTTTGAATATTTCAATGTGCATTGTTCATAGAGGACCAACTTGCATTGTGCGAGTGAAGCGCGTGCATTGTTCGAGTCCAGCGTGCGGCGTGCATTGTTCGAGTGAAGCGTGCACCGTGCATGTGTATGGGACGACCATTATCGAACAATCATGACAACCACTAAGGCATCTTGACAAAGCCTAGTGGACAAACCCCGATGGCCCCCTTTGTCTCCCTTTATCGGAAGGTGAAATGCATGTGAATAATTATTGAAAGTCGAAGCGGTTTAGATTGCACCGACAATTTGAGCGGTTAGGATTCCACCGACCGTTTTGTTTCTTGCAATCCTACACCCATTATGGTCGTGGCAATGTAGGGTATATTTTGTGAAAATAATGCACATAAAAATTAGGGAAAAAAGGGGAAAAAGTAGGGCAAATAACCATGTTAATTTTAGGTGAAAAAAATGATTTTTAGCACACTTTCTAGTAAATAAATTACTCATTAAAACATTTTTAATTTTTTTTTTCCAACACAACACTTTAGTATTACACTTTCTCTACAAGGTATAATATTTAAAAAATTATAATACAAATTAAATTCGTAGCAAAAATGTTCCTAAAGTTATGTAAAAAACCGTTTTTTATACTTAGTGAAAAAAAAATTCAATCTTCAATTCCTTTCTTCTACACCTACAAAGTAATACAATAAATATTAAATCAATGAGATTTCATTGACCTCAGTACCTCTCCTATCATGTCATATAAAATTTTGAATTTTATTAAAATTTTTAACCTAACTTAAATTCATTTAACTTAGACAATACTATGACACTTCCTTATGGACAAATGCATGTGAATACTTGTCATAAACAATGTGAAAGACATATGAACAACCTAGAGACAAGCAACTTGACAAATGCATGTGAATTAGTGTCATAAAGGGTTATTAGGGTCATGTGAATAACTTAGACACAAGTATATAGTCAAAGACATGTGAACTACTTTAATAATGGTTGAACACAAAAATCAAAATCATCATTTACACCACTATACCCATTTTGGTCGTGGCAATATAGGGTATTTTTTATTAAATAATAAAAAAAATTAGGGGAAAAAATTAGGGCAAAAAACCATGTTAAGTTTAGGTGAAAAAAATGATTTTTAGCACACTTTCTAGTAAATAAATTACTCATGAAAACATTTTTAAATTTTTTTTTTCCAACACAACACTTTAGTATTACACTTTCTCTACAAGGTATAATATTTACAAAATTAAAATAGAAATTTAATTCGTGGGAAAAATGTTCCTAAACTTAGGTAAAAAAACCCTTTTTTATACTTAGTCAAAACCTACAAAGTAATACAATAACTATTAAATCAATGAGACCTCATTTACTTCAGGACCTCTCCTATTCCTGAAGAAGAAGATCACACAACTTGTTTCAAGAAAGAATTAATTTAAAAAATGTGGCTTGAATGGGAAAAAATTAGGGCAAAAAACCATGTTAAATTTAGATGAAAAAAATGATTTTTAACACACTTTTTTAATACAATAACTAAAAAACCCTTTTTTATGCTTACAGAAGTGCATAGTTAAAACTGTAGTACAATCTACACCGTTTAAACTGTCGGTGCAATCTGGGCCTTTAAAACTTTGGTGCAATCTACACCGTTTAAAGCGTATCGGTCTGTCTGAACCATCCATAAATATCGGTTTTCAAAAAAATTACTTTCGTGGGACAATCCCGGTGGCCCCTTTTGTCTCCCACTATCAGAAGGTGACATAATTGCATTTTGGAATCCAAGACCCATTATTGCGCTTTTGTCCCCACCAACCACTGAACAATCTTCAGAATTCATTGGAGTCCCCACAAAACCGTGTGCTCAAACAAAACCATGGGCTGAAACAAAACCATGGGCTGAAACCATCTTTCAATACCATTATATATTCAACCATATATTCATTGCTTTCATTCAGACAAAAATCAAACCATCATCTCTTGGTCTAACACGCAACCGACTTTACTTTCTTTATCACTCTCTTCATCTCCATCCAAAAATGTCTACCCTACTAAACCAAGCTAATCATATTTCCACCTATCTCAACAATGACCCCATGGATGTTCATCACAAATTCACACTTCCCACACCAGATGAATCTATACTACCTTTGATAGAAAAGAGCTGGGTTTGGTAAAATTCTTTCAATTGGCTCGTTCAAAATCCAACTTGACCTTGGTGGCAACAATGATCGAGCGGCTGGAGACCCGAAACACACACGTTTCATCTTCCGGTAGGGAGTGCACAATAACTCTCCAAGGCGTCCGGTTCGGTTGGGGCTTTACTGTTGACGGAGATGCCATTATCGGCAATATCTCAAAAACTTGGCTCGAACTATGCGAGCGATATTTGGGTAAAGTTGTCCCACCTAATGGAAAAGATGGCCTTTTCTCTCTGTTGAGTTAGCTACGTCGTGAATTTATGGAGGTTCCACGAGGGGCTTCCATGATGGTTCTTAAACAATATTGTAGGGCTTGGTTGTTGCTTTTGATCGGGGTACATACTCCCGGACAAAACATCAAACAGAGTCGACATGAAATACCTACTCCCCCTTGATAAATTTCGACAAAATATCCAAATTTAGTTGGGGTCGACATGTTTGACAAACTTATACCGGATGTTGTGTACGACATCTACAACGCATACGGAAAGGCTATGGGTGGATGTACTCTTTTATTCTGATCTTGGAGTGCAGTACCGCATGCCTTTCCTAGCACCATCTTGCACACTTTCATATGATTGGCCACTTTAGCAAAGAGGTAAAAATTTGACACTTTTTTAAAAATACTAACAATTACATTTGATCTTTATGTTAACCGTTCCTTTATTTACTAGATGGGCAACACCACCACTTAATCACACGGATGTCCAAGAGACCTTGTTTCGCATGCGAACAAGGATCGATCACATGACGGTGAGGATTTTAAGTGGTTGCCTTATGAGATTTCAACCTTCCACCGACGCATATGAGGGCTCGGCCATATGGACTACAAACACGGCTATGGTGTGTTTACATATGGTGGAATGGCACCACGCAGATAGGGTTAAATTGCAATACCGACTTACGCAAGAGATACCGGCCAACCACAGATTTGACTCGCTTTGCCGCACGGAATCACCATGCGAGAGGACTGACATGACACCGATTGGACTCGATATCACACTCATTTGGATCATTGTTGGAATGATAGAGAAAATCGGTGTGTTGTCGGTCGACCCCGCTATGGAACACCAAAGCGATCGATAGATACATGCATTTGGTTTTTCAAAAATTCTCGGCCATACATTTTTACGTCGACCAGCGGCTAAGGGATCCTCGTCGTCTTGCTTTGGTGTTGTGGGCGATGTGGAAGAATCGGATGAAGAACAACCACCACCTCTCCCAAGAACTCAAGCCGAACGTCGAGGCGTAAGCAGTGTCGTTATCGACGTCGACACAAATCGAAGGCGGAACCAAGCGGCGTGTGAGGCGAGGAAGAATATGTGCCCCACCGCCACTCTATCTCACACACACCAACATCTCGGACCTGCGATATGTTTGACTCTGTTTGGTTTCGCCGCGGTGATTGCTGAGATCTGCGATTTATGCTCGTGAACTTCAAGAGGGCGCGGTGCTAGTTCTTCATCGATTGCCACAATATTATCAATACCCACCTCCCACGAGCGTGGTGCTAGTTCTTCATCACGGCCCAATATTATCAATACCCACCTCCCCCGAGCGTGGTGCAAGTTTTTCATCGGTGCCCGAATATTATCAATACCAACATGCCCCGAGCCCCTGACCCCAATTATTTCCGGACCCACCTCCCGTCACACGGCGAGGAAGAACCCGAACAACCACACCTGGCGTCAGCGTCCACAACGTAATCCCGTCCTGAGGCGGTGTGGAAGCCTGGTCTCATCTTCTTCGTTAATACTTTAATGTATTATTAGTTTGACAAGTTGTATTTCATAGCAAAGAAGTTGTATTTTTATGACTTATTAAATTCAAGGTTTTAATTAATGGTCTACATCTTACCGATAATTGTTTAACGGCATAGATTTTGCCGCAATTTTTAATATCTTCATTTTTACCCCAATTATTTTATAAATAATTATTCTAATTATTTAAATTAATTATTGTAATTAAATTAAATTAATTTAGATTTTAATTAAATTAAATACAAGAAAATCAAAAATTAAAAAACCAGTGTGGAGAAGCCCAGGGGTGGGGCGAGTTCATCAAAGGATTTTAAAATAAATTGCAAAATTTCTTTGGTGAACTAGGGGGAGAAGTCATAAAAAGAAAAAAAAAAGTGGGCAGTTTGGTATTTAATCTAAAAGGTGGGTTGTTTAGGAAAATAATAATTTTTTTTGGTTTTGTTTGGTTTTTTTGCCTGTTGATGGACAACAAGGAGGAAGAAGTAAAACCATTTTGCGCCTTTCTATTCACTTACAACTTCTTTTACACTTTCTTTTTACCATCTTCCCCTCCAGTTTCTTATGTTAACGAAAGACATTGTGATTGATGATAGTTGATGCTTACTGCTTAGACAACCGTTCATTTTGTGAGCATTAATCCAATAAGTCACGTGCAGACAGCACAATCTTGTCTGCTAAATTAATTCTGGTTAATCCAACTCAACATTGTAACGATCTAAGCTATATATATTCGATAGGTTACGTTCATCATACGATGTAGCAGGCAGGCAGGGATGGATGGATGGATTAGAATCCTTGAACCTGCGAGGATAACACAATTTCCTAGGAATGAATACCACATCCACAGGTGCGGTTGTTTACCGGCTTCGGAGATGGCTGTCAATGGTCAACTATGCAAAGATTCCCATATAGAATCATTTTGCTTTAATTTATGCTTGTGGATATAGTAGTATATATTAAAATATAATCATAACCATTTTGCAAGAATCAAGGGATTTGAAATATATCCAAAATTTGTGATGTCAAAAAAAAGTATATTCAAGATTTGTGAATCAGGAGAATATTCATAAAAATAGATCAGGAATCGTTTAATTATTATTATATGTCTTAATGCGAATAAAAAAAAGAGCACGTTGCCTCAAAAAAAAAAAGACCACGTAGCAGCTAGCTAGCTAATACATTTCCGTTTAAAAAAAAAGCTAATATTGCTAACTGAAAAAATAATGCTTCAACGAACGTGCTTAGAAAACAAAGGAGAAACATATAACATAAATATTTGTTGTGAAATAAATCTAATAGTGTACTTTATTTAAAATTAGCTGTACTTTACCTAAAATTAAAATTAAACTTCGTACTTACGTTAAGATTCGATCCGTGTGGGTATATTTTATATATGTAAAATATATTAATGTCCTCTTTTCACGATGGAGATCAGGTAATGTTTCTACTATATTACATTGAAATATAAAAGGTAAAAATGAATAAATGATAGGTGTGTGTTGGAGAGTTCATGAAGTACCGAGAGTAACAACAAGCTAGTAACTAGAATTACCA
The DNA here is from genome assembly GCA_020916435.1 of Oxytropis ochrocephala. Lineage (NCBI taxonomy): Eukaryota > Viridiplantae > Streptophyta > Magnoliopsida > Fabales > Fabaceae > Oxytropis > Oxytropis ochrocephala. The sequence goes on from CM037088.1 coordinate 22,708,967, forward strand.
AAAAACTTGACATCACATCTCCCCCCTACACCCCCCCAAAAAAAATTATAAGGCCATGGGTATATTGGTCGCTCTATTGTATATCATTCACTTAGCTCATTTTTCATTTATGTGGACTGACCACTCATACCTGAATATCCTCTAACCAGGATCCACTTCTCATTTTCCCACCAAGTAGAACAATGGCTCGAGATACCACTTGTTGGGAGCTCATGGGACCACGAAGAGCAACAACGAGTTAATGATCGAGAATCGAGAGACTTGAACATCACATCTCCGCTCAAAATTAAGCTTAAGGCCATGAGTATATGGGTCACCTCTCTTATATATCCTTCATTTAGTTTATTCATTGTCTATATGAGACTAACCACTCACACTTAAATTCCCAACAAGGTCAACACTCATTCATGACCTCTCCAACATAATGTGAGAGTAAGAAATACAAGAGAGAAGTGTCAGATTTGATGTCAGAGTGGTATGAGAGAAAGCGGAGAGAGAGAGAGGGGGGGGGAGAAGGAGAGAGATATAAGGGTGTGTTTGGATTAGGAGAGAAAGAGAGAAGAGAGAGTGAGGGAAGAGAGAAAGAGGAGAGAAATAGGGAAGAGAGAGTTGTGTCTCATGGTTTGGTGAGGGTAAAATGGTAAATGTCACATTTAAGAGCAATTTCTTCTCACTTTCTTTCCACTTGTGGAGAAATTACAAAAACCACTAAATTAATCTTCCCCCTCTCTCTCTCTTTCCTATTTCTCTACTTAACCAAACATGCCAAAATAACTTTTTCTTTCCTTACTCTCTTTCCTCACTCTCTACTTAACCAAATGAGCTATATATGAACACGTTAAATAAAAAATTGAACTTGGGCTAGATAAAATTTACGTTGTTTGGTTCATGAACCAACTCTATATATATATTCATTTTTTTTTTCAATATTATATCTGCATTTTTCGTTTCTAGAGAAAAGTTATTTACTTATAAGTTGGTAGAATTTGTAGAGCACTATAGTTATATTATTATACAATTCTCAAATATTATATTATTGTGGTTGTAAACTTTTTTTATTAAAGTGATGAGATAGGTAAATAAAAATATTATAAGTATATTTATAATTATAATTATATTTTCGACTAGTCAATCTTTCTATCGAAAAACTACTATTGCTAATTTAAATATCAAAGATCTAGATTTTTTGTTTTTGTTTTTTTTTACAAAAAAGAGAGATTATTCTTACTTTTAATTTATCCATGTGAGTCGAGCTAACGAGTTGAATCGAGCTGCTTACAAGCTTGAGTTGAGTCGAGCTTGAGCCGAAAAAAAGTTCATTTTGAATTCGTGCCGGGCTATGAGTAGAGCCAATTCATATCGAGTTGAGCTGAACCCAACTCGACTGCAGTCGACTCATTTCCGCCCTACTTATGCAAAGACATCCACTTATTCATCTTACCAAAATATAAGCATGTTGAAACTATTTTTGGTTAATGTACCACACTTGGTTCAAGGCAAGGAAGGGGAGGAATTGTAAAGTGACTTGGGCGGATTGGTTTAATTGCCCAAGGGGCTGTTTTTATATGCTGTAATGCTGCATTGTAAGAATTGTAATTCTAAGAACTTTAAGGGGAGAAATAGTGGGCTGTTTTCTTCTCCCACTATGGCACAATTTAGTTTGTCATGGAGTACTCTTTTTCTCGCTAGAGTCTTTTTTTCCCCCGGGGGTTTTGGCTCTAGTAGGTTTTGAAGAGGCCCTCCCCCTTCTCTTTCTCTCATTGTAAGGGCTGGGCACCCCTTGTGCTCCCTTCAATGTTATCTCAATTATCTAAAAAAAAAAAAAATAGCTTCACTTTATCTTCTCCTCATGCAAGTAACTTTTGGTTTCCAAGCTTTCCTTTCCCATGTAAGGGAAAATTAGGAATCAAATTTCCTTTTTAAATTTTTTTGATAGGCAAATCTTAGTGTTTAGTAATTTAGTTAGGGAGAGGGGAAATGTTAGTTTCTTAGATTTGAACCGTAGATCTCCTTCTTCTCAAACACTTTCATGTCCCTTAGCTTGTCAACTGAACTACCTTCTTGGACTCATTTTTCAATTTATTTTAAGCAACTTTTTTTCCAAGCATCCCAGTTAGGCTGACACTCAAACTAACTACAGTTTTTATTAAAAATGGAAAAATGACAATATACAACTCAAGGGGGATATAAACCAAAAGAGTAATGATATATTGACAAGTATCTCCGGCCAAAAACCACTTTTTTTAGCAAACAGACAAACTGTCATAATTTATTAAAAAAAAGGAAGAGATAGAAGAGTGAAGGGAGGGACTAGACCAAGACCCTTGCCATTAGAAAATCACAAACCAAAACAATAATAGAGAGCCCCTAACAGAGCCCCTAAAACACTACAACCTAAAGGCTAATCAATAAGAACCTAAATAACCAAACTAACTAGCAAAAGAATCATGAGAACAAAAAAACCTAACCAAGCGCTGGTTAGAAACGGAAAAATAGAAGATCTTATAACCCTCAAGTCAGATTAGAAAGAAACAGAGACATAATTTGTCTTTGAGCGAGTGCTACACACTGTTGTTTTCTGGTCCAGTTTCTTTGTGTTTCTTCTTTTATCGAGATAGAACCATGGGTCATGTGGTCATTCTCATCATCAGACACATCACCCCAATGCTTCCCCGAAATCCTCCTGTCGGAAGCAAAACATCAGACTCTGAGGCAAAAAGCAAATCAAGCTTGGTGATGGGAGGTTGAGTGGAATCAGTACTAATTCGGCTAGCTTCAGAGATGCTAGGAACCTTCTGGATGACAGGAAACTCTTGCATCTGCGGGACCACTGAAAAATTAGTCATCAATGGATGAATTGCAACAGAATGACATCAATGGATGAATCGTGTGACTAATTGTGATGATATGGTAAAATTAGTCATATTGCAACATAAAATGTTTTCAAATTAACATATATTTATGGTTGAAGTTGAAGTTTTTGAAAACAAGTTATTCAAGACTACTAGTTGCTGTACTACTTGAAACTCTGCCAACATGACCCAACACTTGTTACAAAACACAACTTCTTGCAGTAGCTTCTACACTCTTTCGTTTGAAAAACCAAATACACAACCGCCAATAAAGAATACTGAACCAAGTAGCATTGCTAGGGAGAGCGACAACAAGAACGGTTCAAATTCAATGTCTGAATCTACTCATCACACACTACCAGATCGCATAATTGCTGAGAGAATGAGGAGAGAAAAGATTAGCCAGCAGTTCATAGCTCTTTCCACCCTTATTCCAGACCTCAAAAAGGTTCATTATTCTTAACTCATTTAAATACGCAAACGAGTATTATAAGATTTTATTATTCAGCCCTTGTTGTTTCGATTTACAGTTGGATAAGGTGTCAGTGTTAAGGGAGGCTATAAAGTATGTGAAGGAGTTGAAGGAGCAAGTGAAACTGATGGAGGAAGAGAGGAAAAGGAAAAGCGTTGAATCCGCGGTGTTTATGAAGAAACGTCGGGTCTCTGCCACTGAAACCGCAAACACAAATGTATCACTGCCAGAAGTTAAAGCAAGGGTGTCTGGGAAGAATGTGCTGATACGAATCCTCTGCGAGAAAGACAAGGCAATGCTGTCCGACATATTTAGAGAGATACAGAATCTTCATCTCTTGGTTATCAATTGCAGTTCCCTTTCTTTTGGTTCCTCCCTTCTCGCCATAACCATCATCGCCAAGGTAATTAAGTTTCTTTTTTTGGTTACAGCCAAGGTAAGTTTCTAATTAACTACTGCATGTATTACTGGTTTTTTTATCAAATATATTGATGTTTAAGGTTATTATTACATGTAGATTAAGGAATATTTAAATAAGGATATGCTTTGAGAGAGAAAAATTAATTAGACTTTGAATTTGTAAAAACATTACTAGATATGGGAAGAATGCTATAAACAAGAAATGGGATGAAGGAAATTATCTATTATATTAATTATAATTTTTATTACTACCTACCGTCCAATATAAAAGAAACATTTGAATAAAACCATCAACATTCAACACCAATTAGTATATTGGAGTGGGTTACTTTCAACTAATGATACTATAATTTTAATTATTTATGCTTGAATACTCTTTTGTGTTAAGTGACCCAAAGAAATAAATAAATAATTAAGGATAAGTTATCGTATTAAGCCATTTTTCTTTATTCGGATCATTGTTGGCTGTCCACGGAGTACGTCTCAACGCTTTTAACGAAAGAATAATCTCTGTTTGTGCGAAGATCAAATTCGCGATCGTGATCGATTTCAGCGTTTATCCACTTTGTAATAATCGAACTCGAGAGCACCGGGTGCGACCACCCGCGTGCCCGCGGTTCGATTCCCACAGTGGACAAACTCGGTGTTGGCCCGTGCAAAATTTGATCATAAGCACGAGCAGAGATTAATCTTCATTGAAAGCGTTTGGACACTCCGTTGAATAGCCGGCAATTATCCGGCTCAAAAGAAAAATCTACTCATTTTATTTGAATTTTAAGAATTGTGATATAGGAATAATGAGGTAAAATTAAATATTCAGAATTCATGAAAATGATTTTATAATTTCTTAATATGTCAATTATTACTTTTTCTCTCTCTTAGTAATTTAGTATTGAAAAAAGAAAAGGATACATTAATGCTAAAAGGATATAATAAAAAATAAATACTAATGTCCAATTTAAAATGAGTATCTATATGGGACAAATACATTTTGCTAAAAGTTCATACAAAATAGATCAAAGGAAATACATTGAAAATAACATTCATTTTTAGAATTTTTTTTACAAAGATGACATTGAGTGTGGGATTGAGAATTATTTTATATATTATCTTTTTTGATAATCGGTAAGAATGGACTATATAATTAGTTTTTAAAAAATGACAAACCAAATATAACTATCAACTTCCACTAATTAAGTAAAGTCACGGTGGAGTAGGTGTTTGACATAATTATCTTGGTTTTGGTGGCAGATGGAGGATGAGTTGAACGTGAGTGTGCAGATACTAGCCCAAAACTTGAAAGTTGGACTTATGCAATTGATGCACACACTAGTTATAGGAGCGGTGGTAAGATGATCTAGAAGTAGAAAGACGTGGGAAGGAGAAAGAGTGTACACGCATTACAGTGGACCAGTGGAGGGGGAGGCCATCGATGTGCATTAAAAGCAGTATGGTCTGTCTCTTCTAGTCTAGAAATAATGGAGGATATATATATATATCATTGACTACAAAATGCCGTAACAATTTGACACGAAAACTTTGTATCATCATGCATTTGCGTATTTTGTCTACGACGATAACTATCTCATGATTTTTATTTCATGTTTAGTTAAGATTTTTTGTTCTGCAATCTGAAAATTTTGCTTTCCAATGCATTTTTATTCGATGCTCGTCACATATTTCTTCAATTAAATAATACAGTTTGCGTGTAATAATTTTATAATAATCGGGCAACAGTGATATGGGACCACAAAACTCAACAAATAATAGGTCCATACACTATTCATTTAAAAGGCATTTTGTTAGACTTAGACCTTACTAGAAACCATTTCGATGAATAATACGACTTGATTGGAAAAAAAAAGTCTCACTTGTTTGAGATTAGGGAAAGTCTCATTTCAGGTTTCGATTAAGTAGGAATGACTGATTATGATTTGATAGTCTAAAGAATTGGGTGTCAAATCATAATCAGTCATTCCTACTTCGAGTAGGGATCGAATACGACAATGGAAGAATTGTTTACTTAAAGTTTCAAATATGAAATTTTGGGTTACTCATATTTTTAAAGAAGACAATTCCTATACTAGTGAATTTGCTAATTTTGGAACGTATATGACAAGCTTGCTTTAGTGGAAAAATATTCCAAATTCTATTGGGGAAATTAGTTTCGTGACAAGGTTTTGGTCTAGTCCTCCCTACATAGAAAAGATAACACTGACAATGATCTTATTCTTAGCAGCCTATGAAGAAGTATTGTTGTCATTAAATCGGGCACTGTTTCGGCAAGATCAAATGGTGCTTAAGGTAATAACAACACAAGTCTGCACAATATCTTGAAGCTGCAAATTCCATATTGCTTGTCACATATCTTCATTATAGCAAGAGGAGCAGAGGAATCAATTAATGTGATACTAGAGGATATCAGAGAGACAACTCTAAAACTAGTAGCAAAAACGCAATCGCAAAATAGGTGTAAGGAGCTTTCCATCTCCTCACGACAAAGTCACAACTAAACCATAAATGCATTTCCTGAGCATAAGATTATCATCTGTGGGAACTTTATTGTGCGACAACCTTCAAACATGAAAAGACCTCGGAGGAGGGATAGTTCTACTCCAAAGCAAATTAAAATGTGGAGTGTTAAATCTAGAAGGGTCATTAAAAGTAGGATTAAGTTGTGTTGTGGTCTTTATAAAATTTGGGTTTTTTATTTTAGTCCATAAAAAAAACTCACATACTTTTAGTCTCCCAAATTTTTACGTTTGAAGTTTTAGTCCATGTTGTTAAATATGTATGGTGCGAGTTGTTTAACAAAGATGACATGTCTCTACTTATAACGTTGAGTTATTTGATGTGTTGGCAATGACGTATCTCTACCACATCAAACTCTGATGTGCATTGGCACCGGCCACGTATTAAATAAGAAAATCTCAAAGCAGAAAAACCTAAATCCCAAAATCTGTCATTACTGGTGATCGAAAAGACTCCTCACAAAAGAATCGTCACTAACAAATAGGCATAAGTTGGATCACAAAAATGTATATAAGTTGGATCCCTTAAAATTGCAATAAACTAGAGCACCACTTGCAATATTCAAACAAAACACCGTATGTAAATAACTAAATATACACTAAAAGAATTTAAAAAAAAGTTGAAGTGAACATATATAATAGCCATCGGATTAAAAGCAAACTCAAATGTTAGAATGTAAAATTTATAAAAGTTGCTCTTGAAATAACTTAAACCCTTCATATATATATATATATATATATATATATATATATATATATATATATATATATATATATATATTTTAACAAACAGGTAAATTGCCCAAATTTATTAAAAAGGAAAAAAAAGCAGAAAAGCGAATGAAGGATTAGATGAAACCTTATATCATCGTAAAAGATCAAGCCATAACAATAATAGAAAGCCCTTTCTGAGAGCCCTAAAACACCTGCGCCATATAAATTTAGACTAAAATCCAAAACCAAACTAACTTACAAAATAGATAGATAAGCAGTCAAGACCACCAAATGCATTGGTTGGGAGATAAACAGAGGATCTAATAACCCTCAAATCAGATCAAAAGGAAACAGAGACCGAATTAGTCTTTGAACGGGTGTTATACACTGCTTCGTTTTTTTGATTGATTGCTTTTGTGTTTCTTCTTCCTGCGAAATGTGGATCCCACCTGACTGGACTTATCCTCTAGAGAAGAAGTCACAAGGTCACCTACATTGTCTGAAGACCCACCCAAGAGTTTTCTTAAAATATTCATGTCAGATTCAACAATCGGATTTGATGTAGCTACGTATGCTGAGGCAGCAAACACATCCTCGTCACTTGAGACATCCCCCCAATCATTCCCTATAATTAGCATGTCAGGTACATCCATCGTGCTAGAAGAGGTGGCATCTAGCCGAGTCGTGGGAGATTGAGTGGAAAAAGAGACTTCCTTCAAAGAGGAAGAGGGGACTGTAACACCCCCTTATATCTAATGCTAATTCAATTAATTAAAAATCAGAGTTTTTCAAAAACTTTCCACGCACCTCGAAGAGGGTGGTACTTTTCAAATAAAACATCATCAAAACATAATTAAAGTCCAAACGCATCAACGCGTATCATGCATACATAGTCAAGTGGGTTACAATCCTCAAAATAACTTTGTTTAACGTTTACATTAGTCCATTAATAGTTTCATAAAGACAATGGAAATAAAATTGAGTTCACATACTCAATACATAGGTTCAAAATAAGTTTAATACATAACCATAAATAATACTAAGACCCAACCCCGGTGTTACTATCGAGTGACTCAATAAAACCCCCAGAGCGCAGCACCACCACCACTCGGAATCACTGTTTGTCGCCACGAGAGCGAGCAACACAAGAAATGCTAGGGTGAGTCTCTTTACATAATTTATAACAAGTAAGATAAGCCATATAGTAAGAACTAGCTAACAAAATGAGATTCACGTAACAAGGCATTTATCATTCACATGAGATATCACGCAAGCAACCATAATGATTAATTGGACATTAACAAGCAATTAGGGAATGTATGATTATATGCATGTATGCAACATGCATGTGGATCCATATTCACCTCACCACCCCCGTCGGGTATTTCATCATCTCCACCCCGGCGGTATTCCATCACCTCCCCGGCGGTATTCCATCACTGTTGGCGAAGCCATGCATATGATTCATGCGACTTTATGACAATGCATCACTCCACACCAAGCACACCACCTCAATTATTAATTAGCACATCATTAATTATCAATACCACCTCACCGATTAATTAGCATCACCTCACCAAATATTTATTAATTCTCACCTAAGAACAAACACCACCCCATGTGGGGTTTTCTCCTCACTATGGGACCATTCGACACACCAATAATTAATTTAGAGAACTTAGGAATTCAACAAAGACAAGGTTTTGGAAGATCCCACCTGAGGCGCACACACCGCGCGCGCAGAGAGAGAAGCGCGAAGAAGCGCGCGGATAGGTCGCTCTAACTCTCAAAGTTTACGTCCTTCGTGAGAGGTGTGCGCGCGAGGTTACGTGAGGACCTTGCGCGCAAGATGGCGCGCTTGATCTTGATCAAGCCTTGCGCCTTCTTTGCGCGTAAGTTAAGTTATGCGCAAGATGGCGCGCAAAGACACCATTTCGGACCACAGCGCCAAGTTACCCAAAGAATGGCGCCCCCCCTGCCACACACACACACACACAGTTTCAGCAACCAGGCGCCAAAATGCTAGGCATTTGGCGCCCCCCCTTCCAACCCATACCCAACACACTTCAAAAACCTAATTTCTTCCAAACAAATTAATCCTCACATAACCACACCAACATAGCCAATGAATTATTAATGCTAATTATCATATTTACTTGTTCATGCTCATATGACCAAATCATCAAACATACACTATGCATATATCACAACTCATGCTTCCAAAACAACAATGAACATGCTATAACCAAATTCAAGCATTTAAACATCAATCATACAATCAACATACAATCAACATACAATCAACACAATCATTCCTAGAGCTATTCTCACTATAATACACATCCTACAAGCTATAAAAGATGTATGGAGAATCCACAACCTTGGGTGAGCTTGAAACCTCCAAACAATCACCAAAGTCACCAAACAAAACAAGCCCCTTCAAAGTGCGGTGAAGGCCGATTGTTTTTCTCTCTAGGGTGGAAATGGAGTTCAAAAATAACAAGTGTGAGCTTAAGGGACTCATGGAAGTGAAACAAGGAAAGGAAAATAAGGGTGTTTAGGACCAAAGCCTTCACTTACCAACACAAAACTTGAGGAAAGTCTCCTCCTTTTTCCCCTTCAATGCTGAAAACGTGACCCTCTTGCTTTGGGTAGCCATGGAAATTCAAAATGGGAAGGAATAAGCTCAAGGAATTAAGGAAATGGAATAAGGAAAGAAAAGGATGAAGATTAAGACCCAAAAATCACTCACCCCCAAGAATCAAAGAGAAAGTTCTCACCTTTTCCTTCCTCCTTTCCACGCCAAGCTGCTGACCTCCTTCCCCTCTCTATTTCCTTGAAAGTTCCTTTCAATTTGGGGTTATGTGACCTTGTGTAGGGTTTTGGGGTTTTAAGGTAATTGGGCTTGGGTCATTTAAGTGACTTGGGCCCTTTTATTTGCATCACCTATTTTACTTATTCACATACTCCCTGAAATTAAAATAAAATAACTCTAACTCAATTATTCCACTTAATAAACTAAGCCCCTTTTTGATAAAATAACTTTGACTATTTAATTTAACTTAATTAAATGTTGCAAGTTCCAAATAACTTAATCAATTAAATAATTAAATTATTTTGGGCGTTACAACTCTCCCCCACTTAGAATATTTTCGTCCTCGAAAATACTCACGAAGCAATACCCAACTTCTTCTCACCTCTACTCATACTCATCATAATCTATCGTACACTAAGGTAACAAACCACCCACTTTCTCTACACTCTTACCCTTAGCGAGATAATCTAACTTTGTAGGGTATCCAGATCCTACTCGACTACTCAAATACCATCTATTCCGATGCAGAGACACTATACTCTCAACTACGATTTGCGATTAGCTTACCCTATTTAAGTTTCCAATCTCAATCCGGTGCTCATCTCCGAACTCAACCTACTAACCTAATCCATCGCTTTCATCTAATTGACCTACTCGTCTTCATTACTAATAATTCCACACTGAGTTCCCTAACAACCGCACTCCCGGTGCTTATCAACAATCCTGAATCATGTTAACAACAAACGGCATCTGTACTTAGGTGTATGCACACTACTGCCAATTACCCTCCCTTGCTCCTCGGTTGCTCACCTTGGTTACACTACGCTTGAGCACAACACTCTTAAACGCAACATTTCATCCCGGTAGATATACAGTATACTTAAACACCCACTCCTTTACACTTAGTTTATATACATCCCACTATACTTCGACAACTTCGATATTTCGACACTTCCACTCTAACTTAGAGAAATATACTTAGACATTACTCATGTCGACAACTCAATACTTCAACTTACCTACGTTTCGACAAACACTAACTTCGACTTACACTTTACCTCAATATCTCCATAACTGTACCATACTAGATTTCGATATACTTAATTGCACATACCTAATACTAGATTTTCGGCAATATATATATACTTGATGACATACTCCTCACTTAGATATTTACACCTATTTCAATAACTCTGCTCTTCGACCATGCTTACATTTCGACTCATCCATACTTAGTTAACACCACACTTCGATACCTATACACTTCGACACTCACTCATCAATCACCTTTGTATTTATAAAGACAAAGCAATGAACCGCACCCTTTTTATCTATAAGGACGGCCGAAAATTCAACTCAAAAGCAAAGAACGCTAAGTTGCAAACCAACCAGACTTTTAGATAACAAAACAAGCAGTACAATTTAAATCACTACACATAACATTTTCTCAATTTCATTTACCTTCTAATCACACAATTCAATTACCACTTTGAACATATATCAAAATTCCTAACGAAAATTCGCAGAGTTTCCGAAATATGGACATTCCAAAAATATTTTTACTGTATAACCGATCCGGACATCAATTCTTGTTCAAAACTCATTAATGCTCGCACATATATAAAATTTACGGTTTTCCAAAAGATTTGTAAATTCAACTAACACAGACCATAATCGAAATCCATATTCAAGCATAACAATTAAACAATCAAATCTTTATGGTTTCGTCCTTAAGTTTCAAACAAACATAATTTCTCAAAATAGCGTTTTTGATTCGAAAATTCACGAAACTCCAATTTTGAAAACCGTTCAAACATAACATAAACAACATTTTAAAATTTCCTAAACGTGAGTAAAACTCACCTCTTTGTTTTCAAAAGATTTTACCTCGTCAAACCATGAAATTATTGTAAGACCTTGTCATTTTCAAACAACATCAATCCATGACCTAATCGGTCCTAAAGCTAAAATCACGTCACATCTCGTAATAAAATTTTAAACAACTTGGAAGCAATTTAACACAATTCTTGACATTACGTTCATTCCCAAAAACACAGAATTTTCCAAGTACCGTTTCTTTTCGAAAATTATAGAATTCACAATTTTGTCCAAAAAGGAAAACTATACGTAACCCCAAATCTCTTTATAAGACGAACACGTTGCCACACAAAACAACCACTTATTATTTTCAAAATTTAGTTTTCCGCCATAAACTCAGAAGTTAGAAAAGTCAATCATTTCATCTCGCCAAAAAGGAGACTATACGCGAATCCTAACCTTAATTGTTATAAGCGAGCAGCACGCATTTCATTTCAAAGACATACTTCAAACAATTTAGCACTAATCAAAATTAAACTCACGTGCATTACGAGAAAACATCAATCTATAGCAAAACGTCAATCAAAGGTAACAATATTCACAAGCAATCCTTCAAATATTGTCTATCCACTACTCTTACGCTTATTCACAACTCACTTCATCAACTACACTTAGTCACTTCACCTTTGACTATTACACTTAGGCACACTACACCTAAGAACTCCCTAACCTCGGCCATTACTTCTCACAACACCTCGGTACACTCTTTTGGTACCTCGGTTCTCTCTACACTACGTCACGCTAAGCTTCACTACACTTACTATTCAAACGCACTCTAAACCTCGGTACTACATACTTTGACTCCCACATACCACGTCGCATGCCTATTACATTTCCACACACCTATGGTTAAGCAACTACACCTTAGCTCATATGTAGTCCTATGTACCTAACCTTCCCTTCCTTCTTTCCTTTGATCCTCATACTATGATCATACTTGAGCCAACTACTAAACACTTTCCTTCACAACTAGTCCAATGCTCATTAAGAACTTCACGAAGGTTACAACACCCTTAGGCATACTTAATCTACACCTTTACTTTGTGCCAAAACTCTATTTTCAAAGTTACCAAAGTCTCACTCGATTTATTCCAACCATCATTAATTTATCGCTAGGGAACTACGCCATATCAATCATTTAAATACCAATGCTTCTATCTTACGTCAATCCTTATTTTGACATCTCCGACTATCAAACCCCAATTCAAACTCAAACTTCCATAAGGCACCTATTTTTCTAAAAATTAATGGTCAATCACTTGCACACACCACTCGATCAATCAAGTTGAAATTAGTATATATTCAAAATTTATAATAATTACGAGTTATTGTCGCCTCTTTCATTGTGGGATGAGTGATTGGGGTGATCAGTCCTCCTACTCATGCAACCAACTAATTAAGGTCACAAAACTACTTTCTTTCAATTCTATATCTACCGCATTAAAAGACTTTTACTTGTGATCCGAGTGCGAAGGCATCGTCCACGACTTTCACTCCTTTGGCGTCGTTAGAACTCTTTTAATCACACATATCTTAATGATACAAACAACGATCCACGAGCAGACAAAATCAAGGCTACAACCACGACGCAGATTCGGTCACATATACCTCAATAATAAAATATCATTTCCAATCGTAATCTAACAATTAAGTCACAAGGCACGTCAATGAATGAACAACCAACAAAGTTAATAGTAATACACAAAGAACATGATTTATGATTTAGAACGAGTACCAAGACTCGAGGTTAACAGACTCGACAACTTGGCTAGGGGACGGACCGAAGCGCTCGATACCACTAATGTAACACCCCCTTATATCTAATGCTAATTCAATTAATTAAAAATCGAGTTTTTCAAAAACTTTCCACGCACCTCGAAGAGGGTGGTACTTTTCAAATAAAACATCATCAAAACATAATTAAAGTCCAAACGCATCAACGCGTATCATGCATACATAGTCAAGTGGGTTACAATCCTCAAAATAACTCGTTTAACGTTTACATTAGTCCATTAATAGTTCATAAAGACAATGAAATAAAATTGAGTTCACATACTCAATACATAGGTTCAAAATAAGTTTAATACATAACCATAAATAATACTAAGACCCAACCCCGGTGTTACTATCGAGTGACTCAATAAAACCCCAGAGCGCGGCACCACCACTCGGAATCACTGTTTGTCGCCACGAGAGCGAGCAACAAGAAATGCTAGGGTGAGAGTCTCTTTACATAATTTATAACAAGTAAGATAAGCCATATAGTAAGAACTAGCTAACAATGAGATTCACGAACAAGGCATTTATCATTCACATGAGATATCACGCAAGCAACCATGATTAATTGGACATTAACAAACAAACTAGGGAATGTATGATTATATGCATGTATGCAACATGCATGTGGATCCATATTCACCTCACCACCCCCGTCGGGTATTTCATCACCACCCCGGCGGTATTCCATCACCTCCCGGCGGTATTCCATCACTGTTGGCGAAGCCATGCATATGATTCATGCGACTTTATGACAATGCATCACTCCACACCAAGCACACCACCTCAATTATTAATTAGCACATCATTAATTATCAATACCACCTCACCGATTAATTAGCATCACCTCACCAAATATTTATTAATTCTCACCTAAGAACCAACACCACCCCATAGGGTTTTCTCCTCACTATGGGACCATTTCGACACACCAATAATTAATTTAGAGAACTTAGGAATTCAACAAAGACAAGGTTTTGGAAGATCCCCACCTGAGGCGCACACACCGGCGCGCGAGAAGAGAGCGCGCAAGAAGCGCGCGGATAGGTCGCTCTAACTCTCAAAGTTTCGTCCTTCGGTGAGAGGTGTGCGCGAGGTTACTGCTGAGGGCAGCGCGCGCAAGATGGCGCGTAGTGATCTTGATCAAGCCTTGGCCTTCTTGCGCGTAAGTTTGCGCTGCGCGCAAGATGGCGCGCGCAAAGACACCATTTCGGCACACAGCGCCAAGTTACCCAAAGAATGGCGCCCCTCCCCGCCACACACACACACACACACACAGTTTCAGCAACCAGGCGCCAAAATGCTAGGCATTTGGCGCCCCTTCCTCAACCCATACCCAACACACTTCAAAAACCTAATTTCTTCCAAACAAATTAATCCTCACATAACCACACCAACATAGCCAATGAATTATTAATGCTAATTATCATATTTACTTGTTCATGCTCATATGACCAAATCATCAAACATACACTATGCATATATCACAACTCATGCTTCCAAAACAACAATGAACATGCTATAACCAAATTCAAGCATTTAAACATCAATCATACAATCAACATACAATCAACATACAATCAACATACAATCAACACAATCATTCCTAGAGCTATTCTCACTATAATACACATCCTACAAGCTATAAAAGATGTATGGAGAATCCCCTAACCTTGGGTGAGCTTGAAACCTCCAAACAATCACCAAAGTCACCAAACAAAACAAGCCCCTTCAAAGTGCAGCTGAAGGCCGATTGTTTTCTCTCTCTAGGGTGGAAATGGAGTTCAAAAATAACAAGTGTGAGCTTAAGGGACTCATGGAAGTGAAACAAGGAAAGGAAAATAAGGGTGTTTAGGACCAAAGCCTTCACTTACCAACACAAAACTTGAGGAAAGTCTCCTCCTTTTTCCCCTTCAATGCTGAAAACGTGACCCTCTTGCTTTGGGTAGCCATGGAAATTCAAAATGGGAAGGAATAAGCTCAAGGAATTAAGGAAATGGAATAAGGAAAGAAAAGGATGAAGATTAAGACCCAAAAATCACTCACCCCCAAGAATCAAAGAGAAAGTTCTCACCTTTTCCTTCCTCCTTTCCACGCCAAGTCTTGACCTCCTTCCTCTCTATTTCCTTGAAAGTTCCTTTCAATTTGGGGTTATGTGACCTTGTGTAGGGTTTTGGGGTTTTAAGGTAATTGGGCTTGGGTCATTTAAGTGACTTGGGCCCTTTTATTTGCATCACCTATTTTACTTATTCACATACTCCCTGAAATTAAAATAAAATAACTCTAACTCAATTATTCCACTTAATAAACTAAGCCCCTTTTTGATAAAATAACTTTGACTATTTAATTTAACTTAATTAAATGTTGCAAGTTCCAAATAACTTAATCAATTAAATAATTAAATTATTTTGGGCGTTACAGGGACCACCAACACCCCTGAAGTGGGGGCAAGCACCGGAGGATTAAGAACAAAAGTAGATTCCTCGATCCAAAGAGATATCACAGTGAGGAGGCGACAAAGTCTCCTTTTGCATAACATTACAAACCGTAGGAACTACATCAAGATTTGGGCTCCCAGCCATCTCCTCAGATGAAATAACAATGTTATTCGTACCCTCAGAGTGATTAGTGTCATCATTTTCCTCTACCAAAGCCACACTAGCATCTTGCAAGTTGGATGGGCTAGATGCTGTCACGCTCGCAACATTTTGCTAATGAGAAGCCCTTTGCTGTTGAGGTTGCTCATTATTAATAGGCTTATGCTTTGGGACATAAACTTGTTTTACCTGAAGAGTCATTCCTTTGCAAGCACCAGTGGTGTGACCAACAATATTGCAATTCGAACAAAAGGAAGGCAAGTTTTCATACTCGATGCCAATTGAGAAAGCATAGTCCGACCTCTCCACTAGAATGTGATCCCTAAGATCTAATTTCATGTCTATATCAACCAGTACTCGAGCAAAATAACCAAAAGATCTAGCATATATATATATAAATGTTTTTTTTACAAGATCGTCGCTTAACCAAGTGTCGAGGGTTTGATCATTGCCTTGGGTATAGAGCAGCTTTAAATCCATGGGTCAGCTGTTCCACTCTTCGAGGTCCCTCCAATCCAGTGAGGGGATTTGTCACACCATTCAGCAGATGATACCTCTAAAAAAAAGTTAAACTTTGGAAGTAATTAAATAAAAACTATTTACTTCAATTTGTTTTTATATAATTGCATTATATTTTTGATTACCAATTATTGGATTACACTGTCAAAAACAGTGGATTACACTGTCCCAGAAGGGTAGCTCACATAGTTGAGTGAAAGAGACATCATTGATAGAAAACCGTAAGCATACGGGTTTTGAACCGCGCTCCCCTCTAACAACTAACAGACTAATTCCTAACCACTTTGCCTATATACTAATTCTGTTGTAGTGTAGCACTTGGATGAGAGTTTAGGGGGCTCTTCCAACTTGACCTTGAAAGTGATAGCTTTGCTGTCTATTGTGGTCCTACCCGACTCGATAGATTAGTTTCTCTAATTTCGCATAGAAGATACCCAATTTATATAATAAAAACAATTATGTGGATTCCTCTCAACCCAATTGAAAGTGGCACCCCAACATAAAAGTAATAAAGACAATTAAATCTAGAAAAATTTGAAGGAAGAGTAAACAATAATGTTATGTAGCCAAAAAATTTACAACATGAATTAACCAAGTTTTTTAGACCATTAACCAACCTGTTTTTTCACAGTTTTCGAGTGATTGATTAAAAACTTGGTTAATTGATCACTTAGTTAATGACCTAAAAAATTTGGTTAATTGATATTGTAAGTTGGTTTTGTCTATTTTTGTCTAAATTTTTTTTGTCGACATAACATTGTTCGAGTAAAAGTGAAGTATAAAAGTCAAAGTATATGAAAGTTGAGGGAAAACGACATGTAAATATCAATTGATGTACATATATACGAAACCTGGTTTTGGCCTTTTATTGGAAACATTTGTCAAGCCAATCCCAATCATCATTTTAGAGAAATTATTATGTAGGTATTAACCTAACATTAAATTATTATAAATAACCAATTGAATTAGGATATATAATTAATTAAATTAATATTATTAATATTTTAAATAAAAAAACACCGAGCATACATTAAATATATATATATATATATATATATTAATTGTAAATAATAATTTAATTTATTTAAATATTAAATTTTAGTTATTTGATTGTTCATTTATAAACATTAAATATTACATTCACATCTATATAAGAATTTCTCATCATTTTATTATAAGTAAATTAATGAGGCCAAAAACAATATGGTCTTATGGCCTACACAACCATGAGACCCACATTAAAGACTTATTTATATTTCAAACATTAAAAGAAAAAAAGTATTGGAAATAGTATGGACGGTAGAAAAAACAATATTTTTTTCCTCCAAAAATAGTGACAAGTACCACCATAAACTCATATACACAAAATAAAGATTTTGGGTTCAAACTCAAATAATTCTAAAAATATTCAGCCTATCAACATCTTTTTATCAATTGTATTAGGTCTTACAAATAGAAAAAAAACTTTTTTTTTGTTACAGAATTGTAGATATCGCCCCAATTCAAAGCAGATAAAACCTATAGAAAAAACTTTCTAATCCTTCTCTTATAAACAAAACATAAAATTTCTCACATCATTTAGGGGACACCGTGTCAACCACGAAGCCTTTTGGAAGCTTCCAATAAAAATGAAGCCTTTTGGCGTTATTCATTATTGAGTTGGCAAACAACATTTAACCTCAACAAACAAATTAAGGGTGAAGACGAACCCACAATTTGACCAAAAGGTGAGATAGTAGTGAAGAGTAATATGAACAAACCCAAACATAATGGGCTAATGTTCACACGTGCTTAATTAGAACCGGGTATGAAACGTGTACAGTCACCTCCTCTCTGTAACTACTATAAAACAAGTTATCAATAATGTTGTGTCTTCCAACAACTTCAGAAACAAAACAATCTCGCCCTTCTATTTTTCTTGAAACAAGTTCAAATTATCAAGAAATGGAGCAACCTACTTTCTTTGATGAATACTACCCTATAGATTTATTTGCATTTGAGTTTAATGACGTTGACTTTAAGTCAACTCCAGAGAGCTGTTATTCCTCTCACAACAACAATAAGCGTTTCTATTCAGAAACTACACAGAATTCTTTCCCTGTTGAAAGTCCTGATCAGTCAGTTGTTTCAACAGAAAGACCAACAAAGCAGCTCAAGACTAAGAATTCTTCCCCAAAAATCATTTCTTTTGAAAACTCGAATACCTCTTCAGACTTGGATTTTGCATCTGTGATTTCTCAAGGTTCTGACTATGATGATAAAAGTTTCCTAAATAACTATAAACGTGAGAACAAGGCTGCGACGGCGATGAGGAATCAAAGCCAAGCTCGAGATCACGTTATAGCTGAAAGAAAACGAAGGGAAAACCTCACTCAGAAGTTCATTGCTCTTTCCGCCATTCTTCCCGGACTCAAAAAGGTATGTATATCAACATCTATGAACAACCGACACTTTTTTTTATAAGTAAATGTTAGTCGTTAGCAATTAGTTAGCCGAGGGAGAAATGTGTTCACTCAAATCTTGAATCTTCTTATTTAAACTCTTTCACGTCCCTTATCTCATCAACTATGTTTTTTTTTGAGACAACCATAGTGACACTGATATCGACACTGACATGTAGACACCAATTATAGTTCAAAGATAGAAGTGATTGTATGTAAACCACATGTGTCTCACAAAGCCGCTCGACACACCGCGATGCGTAGACATCGATAATAGTTTGAGAAATAGAAGTGATTGAGTGTAAACCACATGCGTCGGTATGACATATACACTTATATGAACTAATATGTCTTTAATCTGAACTGTCCATGATTGGATAGAAAATGTTACAAAGAGATATAAGAAATTGAATTTAATATAAATTTGAATAATGGATGTTGCATGCAGAATGACAAGGCGACGATTTTGGAAGATGCAGTCAAGCAACTGAAACAACTACAAGAAAAAGTGAAGAATTTAGAGGAAGAAGTAGCTGATAGAACAGTTGAATCAGCAGTTTTTGTGAAGAGATCTATTTTCTTCGCTGACGATGATCATATCTCCTCTTGTGATAACTCACTTCCTGAAATCGAAGCAAAAGTTTCTGGGAAAGACATACTCTTCAGAATCCATTGCAACAAACACAGTGGGAGAACCACTACTGCAATACTCACAGAACTAGAAAAACATCACCTCACAGTTCAGAGCAGTACCAGTTTGCCATTTGGGAATAACACTCTTGACATAACCATTGTTGCTCAGGTAAATTTAATTACTCCATATATTAAATTTCATATTAATTTCAAGGAGAATTCTACTATACCCATTGAGTTTTTGCTGCGTATGATATACTGCTTGAATATCGTACTAATTTCAAAGATGACTTGTATTTTTAGATTATTAATCATATATTTTTTTTCATGCAGATGAACAAGGAATACTGCTTGACAATAAACGATCTCATAAGAAACTTAAGTCAGACTTTGAGGAAGCTTAATTAATTTGAACAGAAACAACAAGTTCAAGACATCAACATTTGTTGATATGTGCATGTTCATGAGTCATATGACTATAGTGAATAGTTTAGGAATGATTTTTAGTTAGTTATGTGGCTTGATCTGCAGAGTTCAACAGACAATGCCAAAGTGTTTTTTTTTTTTTTTCCATTTTTGTGTTGTTTTTTGCGCAGTTAACTGATCAGCTGTGTTAATCAATCTACCCCACAATGGTATTTTTCAAATCTATGCATCTCCTTTTTTTCTTCCCTATAGGGATTTTTTGTGAGGATTAGATTTGACAATTAAGGTAATCTCTTTTCCAACCTGTTTCACGTAGTGAGAAAGAGAGCACTATGAAAGACAATGTAATAGGGTGTATTTTAATTTTTATATTAGATTGTCTGTTTGTGATTGATCCCTTAAATATAAAATTTGTTTTTATAATTCTATATAAAATTCTTAATTATGATTACTGTTTTTACTAATCGACAATTTGCTCTTTTTTAAAATAATCTGGATACTCGTGTGGATGCATATCTTCAACTCTATCACTTCGCAATCTTTGAGAGGAAGCTAGCTTTGACCAAATGACAGCTGCGTTTATATTATACTACAAACTTAGCTAATTAATTAGGTTGCACCAAAAAAACTGGCAGTATAGTATACTTTACTTGATGATATTGCTTATCATAATACTTTCAGTTTAATAATCAAATGATCATGAAGCATAATACGTACGCGTGGTTATAATGGCAAGAATATCTTTGTATCAAAAAATTGCAAATATAAATCCAGCACTGACACAATGAAGATTTTACGTGGTTGTGAATTTAACTTCCATTAGTCCTCTTACAACGAGGTAATTATAATATTCATCGTGTAAGTAGTGTTTAGAAACTTCTAAAGTTTTAGGTCTTACACAATTAAGAACGTCATTCTTTCACCCTAAATTTTCATATAAAAAGTGGCAAGTATAATAACAAATTAAAATAGTCATGATTCATACAATTACTTGATGATTGAATTTCAATTTACCTTTTATTTTCTATTCTATTCTATTATATTCTATTCGTAACTTAAATATTTTGTTTGACAAGTTTCATCTACATAGTCACATTACATTACCTCGAATGGTTGTTTTTCTCACAATACTTGCTTATGCATTCGTATTTTACATATAGTTAAGTGAGTTCACCTTTTGTCGTCTGCTTTCACATTTTACTTGCCTTCGTATATGCAACTCACGATCCGTCGCATTTTACCATCTTTCGTAAAAGCATGTGCTACTTTCAATCTACCATGATCCTTCAATATTAGTTTCTGCAACGCAGCAAGCATTGGTCCCTCATTCTTGTGATTGACGCGCCAAGTATCCTTCATTGAACAACGCACCAAGCATTGATCCTTCGCTTTTGTTTTATGATCAATGTGCTAAGCGTTGGTCCCTCTTTATTTTTGAACAAGCTCCATGCACTCATCCCTCTTTGTCAATTTTCAATCAATGTGGTAAGCGTTGATCCTTCATTTTTGCTTTCAAACTAATGTGCCAAACATTGATCCTTCGTTTTAGCTTTTGGAACAATGCGCCAAATGTTGATCATTCACCTTTGCTTTCCGATCAAACGCACTGAACTTCGATCTTTCAATTTGAGTCTCAATCAACACGTCAAGTTTCAATCCCTCATTATTTCTTTGCCACCAATTCGTCAGGAGTTGTTACTTCGTCTTTGCTTTTCGATCAAACACACCAAGGTTCAATTCTTCATTATTCCTTTTCAATTATTGTGCAAAGTATTGACCCTTCATTTTTGCTTCTCGATCAACGCGATCGACAAGCGTTGATCCTTCATTTCCAATTAAATTGACCCTTTTGCTTGTCTTTCAACTTTCAAGCTTTGGGTATGGTTTCCTAGGTCCTCATTCTTGTTTGGGTAGTTTCAGATAAAATTAGTGTTTTTAACTTTACTTATCTTTTATAACGAAAATATGAAAACCATTATTATTCATATTTTCTAGTAGAATATAAATATTAAGGAGGGAAACTTGTCATACCCTAATTTTTTTCAAATATTTATATACAAACATTTAAACGCTAGCTTGAGATGCTAGCTCAGAAGTAAGAGCTTAGGCTTGTATTCTCAAGATGCTGAGTTCAAATCCCTTTAATGATAGTTGATTAATAAAATTCCCCCTTCTCTCCAATTTATTTAAAAAAAGTAAATTAAATTAAATTAAAAGAATATTACATGTTTTACATATTGACGTGATGACAAATCTACTTTTAAAATAAGGTGATATGATTTTTTTTCTAACTAAAGCATATTTTCTAACATAACATTACGCAAACAAATACAAATCCTATGCATAATGATGATGCAGAGTTACCTCGACAATAGACTCTTGGAAATTAAAAAGAGAATAATATGTCAGAAAATGCTAGATTGAATCTGGGGTGTTGGGTCGTTGGAGGTGACTTCAATTTTGTTACAAACAGGTCGCACAGGCGAGGAAGGAGTGTGGGGTTTAGCAATGTGGAGGCACAGGATTTCAAGTTCTTCAGGGCAGAAATGGGGATAGTTGAGCTTCCATGTCTTGAGAAGAAATTCACTTGGTACCAACCAAATGGCCAAATGGTCCGGCGACTAGTAGGATAGATAAAATTCTAGTGTCTCAGGAGTTGATTGATGTGTGGAAAGAGAGTAGGGGTGTTTCAAATCATTGTCCAGTGTGGTTATTGGCTTCTAGTAAAAATTGGGGCCCAAAACCGTTAAGTTCTTTAATGGGTGATTGGAGCACAAAGATGGAAAGACATTTATGAAAGAGAAATGGAAAGAATTAACTAAAGGTAGAGGGGTGGATGGCACATATGTGGTTAAAGAAAAATTCAAGTTCGTGAAAGAAAGTCTTAAAGTGTGGAATAAAGAGGTACATGGCATTATGGACCTTAATATTGAGAACATTGTCAAATAAATTAATGTAATGGAAGAGGAGGTAGGTGATGAAGCCGAATGGGATGAGGCAAGGTGGAGAAGGATGAATTCGGAGTTTTGGGAAAGTCTTCACTGAAAGGAAAGCTTACTAGCTCAAAAGGCAAGGGTGAGGTGGATACAACAAGGTGATGAGAACTCAAAATACTTTCATAACTCGATTAAACTACGTCAAAGGAGGAACCAAATTGAGATGATTAAAGTAGAGGATAGGTGTCTAAGTGGGGTGGATGAGATCAAAGAAGAAGTAAGGATGCATTTTAGCAATCAATATAAGGAGGAGAGATTAGATAGACCAATTTTTGATGGCGTGGGTTTTAAACACATTTCGGAGGGAGATGCGGAAAATATGACGGAACCATTTACAATGGAAGAAGTAAAAGAGTCGACATGGAGTTGTGAGGGGGACAAGAGTCCGGGACCAGATGGGTTTAATTTCACCTTCCTAAGTCTTGTTGGGATATCATCAAAGAGGAGATTTTCGGTGTTATGGTACAATTTCACTCCAATGGAAAGTTACCAAGAGCTTTCACTTCATCCTTTGTGGTGTTGATTGGGTGCATCTATAAAATTATAGCTAAGATTTTGGTCTCAAGACTAAAAGGAGTGTTGGATGGAGTCATCTCTAGTTCACAAAACGACATTTCTTGGTGGAAGACAAATATTAGACGGGGTTTTGGTGGCTAATGAGATCATTAATGTAGCTAAGAAATAGAAGTGGCCTATGTTCATGTCCAAAGTGAATTTCGAGAAGGCCTAGGACTCGGTGAGTTGGAGCTTCCTAGAACATATGATGGAGAAATTGGGTTTTAATTTGAAGTGGAGGCAATGGATGAAGGCGCCAATTTCGGTGTTGGTTAATGGAAGTCCCACCTTGGAGTTCCCAATGGAGAGGGATTGAGACAAAGGGATCCTTGGCCCCCTTCCTTTTCTTAATAGTTCTTAGAAGGGTTGGTGGAGTTGGTTAGGAATTGTGTTGAGAAATGGTACTGGAGTGTGTTAATTGCGTTGTACCTTTCTCGATACTTCAATATGCGGATGATACTTTGTTTGTATGCAAGGAATCAAGAGAAAACTTGTGGTGTCTAAAGGCGGTTTTGAGGATTTTTGAAATGGTGTCTGGGATAAAAGTAAATTTCCACAAGAGTTGCTTAATGGGGTTTAATATTGATGAAGAGGAAATGGAAATGGCAACAAAATTTTTGTATTGTAAGAGGGTGAAACATCATTCAACTTTCTTGGCATTCCAATAGTAGCAAATCCAAGGTTAAGGGCAACTTGGAAACCGGTTGTAAAGAAATTAAGGGATAGACTATCAACATGGCGGAGTAGACAACTTTCAATGGGGGCGGATTACTTTGATTAACTCGGTATTAGCTAGCCTCCCATGGTGGAGTAGACAACTTTCAATGGAGGGTGGATTACTTTGATTAATTCGGTATTAGCTAGCCTCCCATTGTATTATTTTTCCTTCTTCAAAGTACCTAAGAAAGTGCTCAAAGAGATGGTACACATACAACAGAACTTCTTGTGGGGGTGGTAATGGGGATGTCCAAAAAATGGCTTGGATCCGGTGGACATAGTTGTGTATTCCAAAGGAGGGAGGGTTGGGCATAAGAAATATGGAGGTATTTAATTTTGCTTTACTTGGAAAATTATAAGCAAAAATTATATTAAAGGGGATGCAAACGGACACCTCAACCCATACATCTACAAGGGGTCTCATTAAAACTTCCTAGGGCCAAAACTCCATGGGAAAAAGATCCAAGGAGGAAAGAGTACCCCAGGAAGAATGAGAAAAAAACCAAAGTACACCGAGTTCATGCAAACAATAGGGTTTCCCCACCAGTCAGAAATTTTCAAGGCTGAATTGCAACCTTCAATGCTAATGAACTAACTCTAACATATAGTTTTAACATGATTAACTACCGCTTCGCTTCAGAGCTGAAGATTTGGTCCTTGAAGAGAATAAGATTTCGATGAATCCATAAACACCACGCGGATCGCCATCCACGTAAGATTTTGGAATCCAACTTCGATGCCATGTGCCCTAAAATGTGCCAATCTAATGAGAGAATTTGTGAATGCACTTTCCATTTAGTTATGAATAGATGTCCAAAGCGATTGAGAGCACTGCGCATAAAAAAAAAAGTAAGTTTTTAATATAATGAGGCCCATTGTGGCACTTTTCTTTACCTCTTTTTACCCTAATGTGTTATTTTAAGTTTTTAATATAATTTTAGGTTGTCAACCATTTTGGTATTTTTTTTTCCAATTTTTTTAATCTAATCTATCCAAAAAACAAGGTTGATAAAAATCACTTTTTTCGGTAATCAAAATAAAAATCACATTACGTTTAACTTTCTTTTAGCTAAAATCATTTTTATAAAGATGGTGTGTGGTTTCACGGTGGAAGCACCAAAGTCGATTTTAAAGTTGGAAAACATGATATCACCAGAAATTTTCATGTTTGGATTCAAAGAGAAGAATCGATTTTGACCCGAAAATCGATTTTACCTTGAAGAAAGGCTTTCAAGCTTCTACGTTTCATTTGAATTGATTCTGAATTTTTTTCAAAATGTTCCCTCATTTGCCCTTCTTGATGTTGCATCACCTCACTCTATTCCTCTTTTTTTTTGTATTTAACGGGGGAGAAACCCCAAAACAAAATAAAAACTAACGAGAAATAAATCTAAGAATAGAATTTCCTACAACATCTGAAATCAAAAATGGTCCTACGGAGTTAGGACACTGCTCATAAATAATCAGATCTTCCACTTGACGACACTCAATGTTTGCCAACTCGTTCGCGAAACAATTAGCATCCCTGAATGTGCTCAAGTCGGATCGATCTCCCAAAGAATATTGAGAAGCTTGCAAATTTCTCGTACAATGCTCCACCTTGAGATGCGACCAATCTCTACACCAAGGATAACTTAACACACAACCTTGGTACCAATCTGAACAATCACTTTGTCCAACCTCTAGGACAAAGCTGCAGACCTCTGAGAACTGCTCAAAGCTCAGAACCTCACTCTATTCTGAAACTTAGTTTTGCTTATTTTCCATTAATACCATTATTGTCCATGCTTCCATGTGTTTTTGATTTTTTAGTGGCAGCAACACCATGGTTCTAATTTCTATGTTTATCGTGTCGGTTAGAAATGAGTATAGTATTGGGATTGGATGGATGTTGGGTCCAGTGTTATCAGAACCAGACCGCCCAATCTGGTCGAACCGATCCGACCGGGAACCGGTGCCTTTCCCGGTCCAGATTGCTTGCATAAACGGCTCAAGTGCTTTTAATTTATTTTTTCACATTTTTTGTTACAAAATGGCTTCCTACGGAAGCGAACCCTGCAACAGAAGGTGGTGCCGCACCACTTAACCACGGCGACAGCTTCATATGTTTTTAATAAGCTTACAAACATTATATATATATATATATATATAACATAAAGTATATGTAATTAGGTACTAATTATGAATTTGAATATGTTGAGACTATTATTATTTCATGGTTGTTTATTTAATTAGGTACTTATGATGTGGTTATGGACTTATGGATTTAAATTTGTATAGTAAATTTGAAGAATTTTGTTAATTTTGTATTGAGAATTTGTTTTGTAGATTCTAAGGTATACTACAATTTTTTGATGGCTTTGTTATGTACAAATATATACATATCAGGTCTATTTTAGTGTGTCCGGCTCATGCGGTCCAACCAAAGACTCGCTGGTCCGACCAAAGACCCAGTGACCCAGTGCCTTGACCGGTTCGATGGTCGGCTCGGTTCTGATAACATTGGTTGGGTCTGGTTTCTATTACTTTGTGATTTTGTTGACCAATATATTACTGTGGTTTTTTTTTATTGTTTTAAAATTGACCAAAACAAGAGTAAGATATAATCATTATAATAGACTATATATGAGCAAGAGAATGAGAGAAGAAGAGAGAATTAGCATTCTGCCCTTGAAGGTACCTTTTACAACGTTACATAAGTCCTATTTATAGGAACAAGTTTTGTAACTTACAAGCATACGAGTGGTCTAACATAATGTGTCATATATTAGCATCTCAAATAAAGACCAATAACAATGTGTAATGACATGGGAGTTATATAGCATCATATGGTATTTGAAAGGACTTAGGGAGTTGGACATCCACCAAATATTCATAACACTCCCCCTTGGATGTCCATTGAGGATATGCCTCATTAAAACCTTACTAGGAAAAAACCCAATGGGAAAAATCCTAGTGAAGGAAAGAGTACAATATCCTTTAAGTGAGAACTGTCTCGTTAAAAACATTTCCAGGAAAATCCAATGGGACAAAACCATGAATCTGTTAAGATTATGAATTCCATCATTTGGATTTTCTCCCCCAATGCATATGAAGCAACATAATTTGTGGTATATCTTCCTTTCAATTGAGCTTCACAACTATGATTGTCTTCAGGACTTCTTCCATGAATTGTGTGAATTTGAGCATGATATCTTCTATGTTTGCCTTTCAAAAAAAAAATTCTACTCTTGAAGGTACATTTTCAATGTTACATAAGTCCTATTTATAGGAACAAGTCTTGTAACTTACAAGCATATGAATGGTCTAACATAATGTGTCATTAGCATCTCAATAAAGACCAATAACAATGTGTAATGACATGGGAGTTATATAGCATCATATGGTATATGAAAGGACTTAGGGAGTTGGACATCCACCAAATATTCATATAACAACTTTATATTTTCTGTTCTTTGATTGTTTTGTTTTTTACAGTGAAAACTGTATCTAAATTAAATAACTCTACATTTCTTATAACTCTCTTTTTGTTTTAGATTTTAATAATAATAATAATAATATTATAATAATAATAATTATAATTATAATTATAATTATTAGATATTGTGTTTTTACAAATTATAATATTTAAAATAATTAACATTATTTAGATATTGTAATAGATTTTTAGTTATATTTTTTATTTGTAATTTTAATTTAGATACTTTATATTTGATGTTGTGATGCTAAATTTATTTAATTTTTCAAATTTAGGTTTTAAATATAGTTTTAAACTAAGACCTATGTTCGTAAATTCACAGGTAAAAGTAATTCTAATCTAACCTATTCAAACAACAAGAATTGATAAAATCACTTTTTCAATAAAGGTACCCAAATAAAAATTACGCCATGTTAAACTCACCTTTAACCAAAATCAATTTCGCAAAATCAATTCTCATCGTAATCAATTCTACCCACCGAGAACCAAACATACACAAAAACAATTTTTTTCAAAATCAATTTAAATCACCGCAAAACCAAACATAAGTTAAGTACTTTTGCATGTAACAAAAGCAAATGAGTCTACTTACATATGTTTTCTATAAACCAAAAACAAGGAAAGGTCGCGACTCCATTTTTGTAGTGGTGGATTATTTCTAAAAATGGCACACTTTTTCTATGCCATAAGGTGGATGACGCATGTCATATTGCAAATCAATTTTTCAAGGAAGTGGTAAGACTACATGGGGTGCCTAGGACCATAATTTTGGATAGAGATCCAAAACTTCTAAGCCACTTTTGGAGAACTTTGTGGGATAAGCTTGGTACTAAGTTACTGTCTCTACTTCTTGTCATCCTCAAACGGATGGACAAACCGAAGTAACAAATAGAACTCTACATTGCTTCGATCTCTTCTTAAAAATAATGTGAAAGCTTGGGAACATTGTTTACCTATGGTTGAGTTTGCTTACAATAGAGTCCCACATGGTTCCACTTCCCATTTCCCATTTGAGGTTTTGTATGGTTTTAATCCCCTTACCCTCATTGATTTGTCGCCTTTGCCTATTAATTTTTCCATAATACATATATAGTGATGGAAAGACTAAGGCCGAATTTGTTAAAAAGTTGCATGATATTAGGGAAAATCTCAAGTCCCACATTGACTAGTGATAAGGTCTCTAGAGGGTTTATAATGAAGAGGCAACCCTCACCTTACAAGCCGGTTTTGTGGGGTTGAGTTAGGCCTAAAACCACATTCTAAGATGGTATCAGAGTCTATCCTAGATCTATTGGGCCACCTACCATTAAAAAAACACGCTACAAGCCCAAAAATAAAAATAAAAAGGTGATGCGCGTGAGGGTGTATTAGGGAAAATCCCAAGTCCCACATTGACTAGTGATAAGGTCTCTAGAGGGTTTATTTAATGAAGAGGCAACCCTCACCTTACAAGCCGATTTTGTGGGGTTGAGTTAGGCCTAAAACCACATTCTAAGACATGAAAAAGTCAAGGCTAAAATTGAACATAAGTATGAGACCTGTGCAAAAAAGGCCAATAAAGTGTAATCTCTAACAGGAATGAAGTGAGGAAATCTCTCTTTGCTTTCATTGATTTTGCACTATTAATAGGTGCAGGTGTGTTTTACAAATGAAGATGCTCTTTCGCTTATTCACTTCTAACCGATCGAGCTTATTACAATGTAACGAAGAACTAATCGTAATAATGAGTTTAACTCTAATACAGTAATTAACACCTATTAATTGGACTAACTACACTTAACATAAAGGAAGAAAAATGTTTGTCTTTGAACCCGGTGGTTAGGTGTGGGTGCACCTAAGGAAGGAGAAATTTCCTTCACAAATGAAATCCAAAGCTCCAACCTAGAGGGAGATGGTCCCTTTCAAGTCCTTGAAAAGACTGGGGGACAATCCATATAAAATTGATTTTCTCGGGTATTATGGGGTAAGTGCTACTTTCAATGTAAGTGATTTGACCTTGTTTGATATAGGTGATGAAGAGCATAACTCGAGGGAGAGTTCTTCTAAAGAAGGAGGGTGTGATGAGGACCTCCTTGCTCATGGAAAGGAATACATAAAGGAGTGGTTACTAGAAGCAAAACAAGGAAGCTTCAAGAGGTCAAGGAAAAGATATTAATATTCAAGATTATGCTTGAATTTCACATCAAAGCATCTCATAAATATACCTCATTCTGATCAATATTTTGATTTTCACAATTTTGTTTAAAGAATAATTGAAATATATATACTTCTTAGCTAAATAGAATATATTTAAAGCCAATTCTAATGAGCATGTAAGTAAAGATTGGCTGAGAAAGAACGTTCATTATTTTTTATATAATTGCGTTATTATTTTGATTACTAATTATTCGATTACATTGTCAAAAACAATTATGTGGATTCACCCAATAACACTTGGATGAGAGTATAGGGATCTCTTCCAACTTAATCAACGTCTTAGGTTTGAATCTAGACTTGGACATGTAGAAGTGTTAATTATCTCTTGAGTGAGACTTTACCACTTATTATATTTCCTACTCGATTTCGAGAATTATTCCCTAAAATAATAAAAAACAATTATGTGGATTCCTCTCAAACAAATTAAAAGCGGCATCCTAACATAAAAGTAATAAAGACAATTAAATCTATAAAAATTTGAAGGAAAGAGTAAAAGTAAAGTATAAAAGTCAAACTATGAAAGTTGATATTGAAAGGGAAAACGACATGTAAATATCAATGTATATATATACGAAACCTGGTTTTGGCCTTTTACGGAAACATTTGTCAAGCCAATCCCAATCATCATTTTAGAGAAATTATTATGTAGCTATTAAACTAACATTTAATTCTTGTCAAAAAAAAACCTAACATTTAATTATTATAAATAACCAATTTAATTAGGATATATAATTAATTAAATGTCTCTCACTGTTGGTTGTCTTGGCAATTTCAGCGACATGGGGACGTTGGCTCCCAAGTTAGAACCCAAATTAGGATATATAATTAATTGAATTAGGATATATACAAAAAATGTCAAAGCAAGGAATCAAACTCATCCCCTCCTGAATTCAATGCAACTCTTAACCAAATCAGCTACCTAGCTCTGTTGTTTCATAAGCGTAACACATTATTATTAAACACTACAAGAAAATCGCTGATTTGCCACGGACATTTCCGTGGCAAATGTACAAATTTCCGTGGCAAAACAACATTTGCCACGGACAAAAATTGGTGGCAAAAACGCTCGTCGCAAATCGTTTGCCACAGATTTTTCGTGGCAAATGTTTCCGTCGCAAATCCGTCGCAAATATCCGTGGCAAAGTCGTCGCGAATTTCATCGCAAATCTGTGGCAAATCCGTCGCAAAAATAAAAAAAAATAAAAAAAAATTTAAATCTTCAAGATGGAACAATACTGAACTACTTATAGACCAAACAATAAAATATCATAACAAATGTAGATAATCATTCAATTAGACTAACACCATTGTTTCACGATATAATAAAATCCATGTGTTACAAAGTATAAAGCATTCGCTTCTTTTCATAAAAAGAGAAGCTTTCAAAATGACGATCCTTCGGCTAAATAGATGAAATAAAAGGAATTACATCAGTGGTTTGTTATATATTCACTTTGTTCTACAGAGCAGAGCTAAATTATTTTTATTCCAAGTTTTTACCCTCTGTGCACTAATGTTATGAAGGATAGAGCACACTCAAAAAGATAAGCGTATTTCTGACTCCAATTGCATTTTGAGCATAGAGGAATCCAAAAGCCCCAACCATTGCTCCAGCTTTCCTAGCAGCAGCTGATATACCATTGTGGATCCACCTCATTACAGTCCAAAGGCAAAACGCTTCAAATCATAAAAAGTAAATGGCGCATAAAAGGCCCACGGGGAGGAGAGGAAAATTAAGACAATGAAAGGCACATACTGCTTTTTTTGATTTTATTGAAGAAACATCGCTAACACCGCTCACTTCCCTACCAAACTCTCGATCTTTTGGGAAGTTTCTGTTCCATAAAGGAAATAAACTCATTAAAAACAATGACAAAAATTAAACACAACTCTCATGCATGGATGCACTACATTCACTAGGTAATAAACAGAAGAATATTATGGAAACCAGTTTTGCAATTATTTTATCAAAATTCACAAGAGGAGAAAAGGAAGATGAAAATTAACTCCAAAATCTAGAATAATAAATTTCCACATAAAATCCCAATATCCCACTATCAGAAACAAAGTATCTTTGAAATGCCAATGCAACAAACCAATGAATGAATGAAATACTAGATATGCAGGAAGGTTAACACATCACCCAAAAAGTAACAAGGACACAAGCCGTAACAAGCCGTAAGATAGTATCTAGTTGCCATTTTATGACAAGACAAAGTGTTTGACTTCAAAATTAAAACTCTTTTTAACTTCTTAAACACGTATTCGAACATGGCATGGCCACCCAAGAAAAGTTTCATTTGTACCTTTCACCCCGCTCTCTCTCTCATTTTCACGCTTCCTTCTCAAATCGCCTTTCCGAGCTTCAAACTCCTCCCGCTCATAGCGGAGGTGGAACATTCATCCCCATACCGAAATCGGCAAGATCCTCGAACACGATCCACAATAATAATAATAATTATAATTAGATTGTTAGAAGACAATGTGGCATTCTAGAGAACAAAATACCAACGGAACTATTGGTGTTCACTATGCAACCCTCAAACCCTCCCTCAAGATCAACCGGGAATGATTTAGCGTGCAGCGCGGTGCTAAGAGAGGATTGGTGCGTGATGAAGTTTAATTTTGACAAACATACTTTACTATTGCATACCTATGAGGCGGAAAACCAGGCATCATGTAACCTGGGGGAGGGGGGAAGTTAAGTGATGAAGTTTAATTTTGACAAACATACTTTACTATTGCATACCTATGAGGCGTTATTATCATACTAGAAACATATTCGTTGCACCACATACACACACAGATCTGGAGATAATATAGTCCCTAATACTTGAAAGAAATTTTTACAATAAGATGACATGACTTCGGTGCAAAAAAATAGTAGAGACTGCTTAATGTGGGAGAGGAACTACAAAGATGCATTATTATCATACTAGAAAAAAATCACATATACTACATAAGCATAAAAACATACATTTATCACAGAAGCTTTTAAAGCAACACTTGCTTGTCAATACAGCATCCTTCATAACATTAGTGCACAGAGGGCATTGGATACGCTTTCTGTTATATATTCAAAAAAGAAGAGAGAATGAGGAACAGCTTTGGTAAGAACTAAGAACAATAACTTGCCTTACACTAC
Source organism: Oxytropis ochrocephala (assembly GCA_020916435.1). Classification (NCBI taxonomy): domain Eukaryota; kingdom Viridiplantae; phylum Streptophyta; class Magnoliopsida; order Fabales; family Fabaceae; genus Oxytropis; species Oxytropis ochrocephala. Next base: position 22,742,128 of record CM037088.1, read on the forward strand.
AAGAAAAGCTTGTTTTAGCCACCAGCAATTGCCACAGAGCTTATTCCGTCAGTAATTTGCCACGGATTTGCGACGGCATGAGTAAAAAATAGAGCGCGAAATTTCCGTGGTGTTTGCCGCGGGTTTGCCACGGACATGTGAAAGGGCGGACATTTGCCACGGAGATGCCGTGGCAAACTGCGTGGCAACCCATTGGTCAAAATAAAAAGACCACGATACATAAAATCGTAGCGTTCGCTCGCACTTCATCTTCTCCCCCGTTCTCCGCCCTCGCTCACTCTCCACCTTCTCCCTCTCCACCTTCGTTCTCCACCTTCGTTCTCCCTCCGACCTTCTCCTCCGCCTCCTCTCCGACCTTCTCCTCCGCCTCCTTCGATTGTTCTCACGCTCACTCTCCACCTTTCACTCTCCTCACCTCCGCCTCCCTAACCTCCTCCACCGCACTCTCTCACTCTCTCTCTCTCTCTCTCTCTCTCTCACACCAACAAACCCTAGACCCTCATCTTCTCCACTCCAAAGCTTGCATTAATGGAACCCAACCTCAAAATCGTCATCCTCGGTTTGTGCGAAACCTAACAACCTCAGATTTAGAAAGTTGACCGATACAAATCGCTTTCAACAAAGGTATTTCGCTTTCTATTTCTACTTCTTCAATATGGTATATTGCTTCCTCTGTTTCTCTTAAAGCTGATTTTGGTTTTGTTTTGGTGTTCATAGGTTTATTGCTTCCTCTGTTTCTCTTCAATATGGTACCTAGTCATTTTATAAATTCTACTTTTTGTACTTTTTGTTATTTTTTCTCATTTGATACTAGGTATGAACTATTAGATAGTTTTCAAATAAGAGCAACTGTGTTATTTTTGTTTCTAACCAAATAATGCCAAATATTTGCTAATCTTTCATTTAAAAATTGACTAAACAACATTCGATTTGAAACAAATTTTTGAAAACTCACATTTGGTTAACTTTTAAGCATTTTTTCTTTTTGGAAAGCAAAATAAAAGTTCTGATTTGTTTTCAATTAGTGATACATTATATTGAAAGCTCTTAATTTCATTGAGTAGTATATCAAAATCAAATACTTTGTTCATATTATGCCTTTCATTTGCAAGCCTAGATTATGGGTATGTAGAATTTGCTATAAAAATAAGCTAGGATTGTATCATTTTGATTTGTTGCAACTGCCTAGTTGTGAAAGGGATACTCCCTTTGTGAAAGGAAGTATGCAGAACGTTGGTTTGCTGCTTGAGGAATGGGACAGTTTTGCAGTTGATGTACCGGAATTGAAGCTTCTAAGGCACTATCATGCTGATGCTGTAACATGTATTCATCCCTGTGTTTAGGAGATTTACTTTATATATTTTCATTATTATTAACTGATACCAATACGTTCAGGGTTTTGATTGTTATTGTTAATTGGATAATTTAGGTCCGATGGGGTGAAAGGACGTTAAGAAGCTTTGAATGACTAAAGCCCTCACTATATCCGAGGGGACAACGATTCTCAAGCTCGTTGACGAATGGCAGCACGGCGTGTTGATGCCGTTTTGTTGACTGATGCGAATGCTTTGCTCTCCGGAATCATGACTGACAAGGTTTGTGTTTTTTTTTCGCTAATGTATTCATTGAGTGAGTCTGAATATGAGATGTAATGTATAATGCAAGCATTTGCTTCTTGTGTTTAGGATATTGCTACTAGAGTTTCCTAAGCTATTTACTGGTTATTGTCCGCTATGTTTTACAAACATTTCTTCTGTGTAACATGGATCGCGTGAGTAACGTTTATGGTGTTTATGGTTTTAGTTAAGGTGATATTTATATATTTGTGTTTTCCACGTCTTAGACACAATTCAACAAGTACATTCCTTTCATCATATTCAATTGATTGTCACTGTAGCCTAACTTGTTTCTTTATTCTATAAACAAACTAAGAGGAAAATATCATATCACCTTTGTAAATTGTAGATGTCGATGACTTAAAAAGAAATGCATCTGTCAAGATTGAACTATTGTTTTTCAAAAAGTTATTAACTTGTTTCCTCTAATTATGTCAAGCGCTTTTATATATTTAATTAGTTGTTTCGTAATTCAATTCTTACTAAACTAATATAGTGATGTTCCTAATCGATGTACCTTACATTTTCATTGTTTTTATAGGTAAATATGAGCATAGCAATACTTCCAATGTCAAAAGAGTTCAACTGGAATTAAGGCATGATTGGCCTCATTCAATCCTCTTTTTCGGGGTTATCTACTTACTCGTGTGTAAATCGATATACATACGACATTTATTAATCTTCTAGAAATTTGAAGTATTATCTTTGGTTGAACCTTTCATATCATATACTTTACTTAGTAGTATATGCAAGCAATCTAGCAAGTTCTTATATTTAAACTTTTTCATTTTTGCCTCATTGTACACAAAATCTTCTACTTAGGTTACTTTCTAACCGATTGAACGCATTTTGGGTTCAGATTATTGGTGGTATTTGAGCAGACAAACTTGGTGGGAAGGTAGTACTAGGTTTTGGAGTTGTCGGTGGTCAATTGCAACAATTTTAACTCCTATTGCAAAGAAAACTTGGTCGCCATGGCTGCTTGTTATGCGCGCCTTTATGGGAATTGGTGAGGTTAGTCCATTCTAATGCTATACTACATTTATGACTCCATCTATCTGGTGCCTGTAATTGAATTTGGCCATTTGCCATATTTCTTTGTTTCACAAAAATGAATTGCCAGTTATACTTGGAATTTCAGGTAGAAAATATTGCTTCTATTAACCTAGCCAATAAGCAAGGAGAAAAACTTGCAAAATTAACTTGTGAACATAGTTAGTTGAATATCCATGCCCTTGGTTTGGATGAACAGCAAATGCATATAAACTTTCTGAACATAATCGTTGGACTTCTCCTTATCTTGATCCTGATGTTGAGGCTATTCGGGAAGACAACCTGCTGAAACTTGAAGTTGCTGAGCTCAAATCCAAGTTATTTATGCCTTACAATTTTCTTCTTTCTCTGCACTAGTTTTGTTTGTAAAAATTTATGTTCCTTTAGGTTCTGTGAGAGGGCTCAAGCACTATTACATGCTGATCTCCACACTAGTTTCAGTATGGTTACGCGTGAATCAACTCAAGTTATTGATCCCGAATTCGCATTTTATGGACCAATGGGTTTTGATATTGGAGCATTCTTGGGGAACTTGATTTTGGCTTTCTTTTCTCAAGATGGACATGCGTTGATCAATCAAACGATCGAAAAGTAGGTCCTCTTTTTCCATTATCTGCAGATGCTCATTTTATTTCGAATTTCTCATTATCCATATATTTCTCGCGTAAGCTTGTTATCATTAACCGAACTAGCATTGAGAATATTTATCTATTGTTGTATGTTCACCTCATTTCTTAGGTCTTTGCCTTTCACTTGAGTTCTTGCATTGCATTGAATGGTAAATAGAATCACAAGATTTGACAATTAAACAAGAATTGGAAAAGCGGTGAAGATGTATTAACATTGATTATAGGGGAAAGGTGTTATTTCTTGTCTAAAACACACTATATTATGCGGGCATATAAGGAGTGGATTCTTAAGACAATTGAAGATACTTGGAACTTTTTCCACTATAAATTCATTTGCACTTTGGGATGAGTGTAGAGATGGTCCTGGTGAGGCATATCTCCCAAAGAATCTATAACAATCTCGAGGTTCGGCTTCTTGTACTGTAAGAAATATATGATGATTTGTTTCATGACAGCCTCTCGGATTTGGTCTTTGCCAAAATGATAAGGTTAGACTCTTCCTCATAAACATTGTGTTTTTCTCTGCTAACAAAAATAAAAATTGATACGGTGAGGTTGCAAGATCATTTTTACTAGAATCTGTGTAACATATTTGCTGCGCGCATCACGATTTGTGTGTGATAAGTAACTATACTGATACTAGAGAGAAAATCGGGATAGCATTGTATCGATATTTGATCCATGTAGTGCTGTTTCTACCTAGTAGGAAAAAGCATAGATGTTGCTTGACACTGATTGAAGTCAAAGAACTCTTATCTCGATTGGAAAAAGTTGAATTACGTAACAAGATAAATTGTGCGCCTCAGTAATCCCATTTTCTTCATGTAATAGTTTAAACTTATGGAATAGTTAGACTCTCTTTGGTATTATGGAATGAGGTGATAGCGGATAAACTATTAGACTCAATCAAAAGTGCTAGATAAAATTAGTAACTATAAGCTCGGATGCTATTTTAAGTAGTAGTACTAAAAAGATGCTATAAGCTAGTGTAAACGCGTTCTCACTATTTTTGGAATGGAAAGAGGAGGAAGAGATTTGTATGCGCTAATACCATAACATGAGTGAAATCTTGAAATGAGCTTGTGATTCTATTCATCTCAAAAGAATAGTATATATACATGGAAAGAATATCTAACTACTTCTTAGTGAGCAAACATGTGGTGAAATTTCATGAAACAACTCGAAAAACCTTATCTTAAGCGGCATGACTAACTAACTTTTTGATTTTAATTATTTGGTTTGTGGGAGAATTGTTGGTGTGGCACATGTTGAGGATTTTGAATCCATTACCGATGCCGTGAAACGAGCAACTTTGTGAGCAGCGGGCACTTGATTTAGCTAAGATGATTCTCAAAGAAAGAAGAAAATTTCAGGGCATTTCTGAAATTATCTCATTTATTAGGCAATTTTAGTCATGTCATGACAAGGTTTTGTTGGATCAATACCTCCATCATTTTTTTGTTTTACGATATATGTTACGAGATTTATTCCTTTGTATACTATGCTTTTTGATAGTCTTGTAATACATTTGTTAATAAATACTCACCACAGTTCCATTAGTTTTGTGTGAAATGATTTTGTAGTCTTATTAATTATATTATCCTTTATTTTTTTAATATCTCCTAGCTAAATTTCAAGTGTAGGAGTTTGATTCTAAATAATTGTGATGATAACATTGACTAATGAATGGGTTGAAGAATTAAAATTATGATTTAATTTTTTTAATTTTTCAAAGATTTGCGATGAAATTTATGACGACTTTGCCACGTATAATTGCGACGGATTTGCCACGGGTTTGCGACGGAAAAATTTGCCACGGAAAAGTCCGTGGCAAACGACGGCGACAAGCGTTTTTTTGCCACCATTTTTGGTCCGTGGCAAATGTTGTTTTGCCACGGAAATTTGTACATTTGCGACGGAAATGTCCGTGGCAAATCAACGATTTTCTTGTAGTGTTAGAACCCAAACCCAATTTCATCTCCAATTGCCATTAATTAACATGAGGATTCAATATTTGAAATGAATGTCAATCATGAGTTAGCTCTACAAATATACAACTAATGAAGCCAAACGCATAATGCTAGCAAGCAGTAAGACAACATAAAATACATCAAAGTGACTAAAATTACTTCTACCAAATCACTCAGGAAAACATGCGAATCAAGTAATTCAATGTTTCTTTTTATGCTTTCCACTCTTAAAATATCCTCTTTTATGGATCATTTCATCAAAAGGCACATTTTCGGAAATCTAGTTATTCTTAGACTACATGAGTTAATGCACTCTCTCATCTTACAGATATCCTATACTTTACTTAGATGTCTTATTGAATTTCTATAATGGGATTGGCTACGTATGTCCTAGTCTACATGTATATCCTTCAATCACTTTCTTCAATCCCTTCTCAAAATTTCCTTCCCATTTAAGATGAAAAGAAACATAGTTTTTTGACAGAAAAGAAACATAGTTAAATGGTAAAAGACAAGACCTTAACTTCAATATGGAAAGAGAGGAATATGTAATATTAAAACCAGTAGCAAACTATAATAGGATACACAATCCATAGAAGTATGAGTAAATATATATACCTCTTCTATGGCCTTACAGAGCTTCAGTTGCACGTAAGGCTTTGATTTCAACTTGACATGTAGCTAGCTCCTTCACTTTTTCTGCAACAATGATCACATTGAGAGTTATAAGGTTTATAGATATGAAAAGAGACAGATAGAATAGAAGAATGAAAGCTTCTTCAAATCTGTAACAATTAGACTTGGTTACTACTATTATAAAACACTGATGCAGATAGAACACAAGAATACATCTAGTATTGATGCAGTATCAACAAACACATCCAATCAAAAACTCAATGATAGACTATAACAACACTGTTGCGCTTGTGTAATAGTGTGGTTTTTCGCAATTATAGTGCAAGTATACACATCATTACAAGTAATAGAGTGGTTTTAAGTAAGAGATCGTTCCCACGAGGATGGTACACTTTTCAAAGTTCAAGTTTCAAAACACAAGAGAATCAAGTAACAAATCGGCAATAAGAGTTTGTTTTAAAGCTAGAGATGTAATAACAACAAGTAAACAAATGTTGGTTGTGAATATGGATGAGAAGTGAGTTGAGTTGTTGAATGCAGAATAAATCCTCTCTAGTCGACGTTATAACGTTTACACATTATAACGCATACAAATGCTATTTCGTATAGACGTGGCCACGTTTGAACGTTGTTGCAAAATAGCTATGCTTTTCAAAGACAAAACGCCGAGTTTCAAGTATAAGAGGTCCTATGTCTAGGTTCTAAATAGGCCCACTCCTGTATTTTAAACACCCACTATGTTCTATGAACTATTATCTTTCTATGTCTAGACTTAGATAAAAATGCCTAAATGTCTTTAGTGCACCTTTTCGTTCATATAAATCTTTGATTTCTTTTCATAGACCATGTTTGTACCTATGAATCTACCTATTTTAAGAGGCCAACCTCAAAACAAGTTTGGAAATATTTTCACACAAAGAGAGTTAAAACATGCAACGCCAATACTTTATAACATTAACTAGAAATTCATTATAAGCAAAACAACAACTCAACTACAAAGTGTTTAGCTCATCTTTGAGCATCTTTACTGAGAATGATAAGGATTTAGAACCCAAATACCATACATTACGTAAAAGAAACTAAGTGCAAAAGATACACCTAAGTTGCTCTTCAAAGATGCACGCTGTAGAGACGCGTTAACGCCCCGAGCCTCACAAAGCAGTGAGTGTGCGTAAAATAAAACAAAGTTCGTAAAAGTAAAAACAAAGTAAGTCCGTTTCCGGATCTTCTTTAATGCCTTCTCTCAAGTAGATGAAGGTAGATGGTGAACCTGGAGTGAGTGGATGAAGGTGTATTCGTGTATGAGTGGTGTGGAAGGATGCCTCGAGAGAGAGCCGAGCCTTCATTAAATAGCCTCCTTGCTCACGTGTGGTCGATGTCACTTGCCCACCTACCAGTGTGTTTCTTTTCTTATGACCTTTCGATCGCTACAAGTGTTAAGAGCGTCAGCGTCATGTGGGGAATAGAAAGATCTTCCGACTTTATATCTTTGACTATCATTGCTTAGCGCGCCAAAATTGAGATCTTTCACCCGCTCTCTCTTTGCACTTCATGAGGCGTGGTGAGGGACGTGGTAACGTTCAAAGACTAAATTTCCCGCACAAGCACAAAAAGCATCAAAACGCTCTCGAGGGCACCTCTTGGTGCCAAAATGCCAGATTTATTCAATTAACCTTTCACCCACTCGAATCATTTAAACTAACATAAAATTACTTAAATAAACCTTGTATTGCTAGAGAACTTGCATGATTTATTCTTGAGTGATTATAAATAACTCATATAAATATGAGTTATCAAACACCAATGAAAAAGCCAAAACACCGACTAAAACAATTCCTATTTTAACTTATATTTTAAATCGGTAATGCTATTGGCATGGCTATCACATAAGATTTGCATTCTAAAGTCTAAACCATTAACTTATTTTCATTCAATTTTTTTCAAAGTTGAAACAAACCAATAATAAACTACATTAACTTAAATACCAAAGAACATTTGACGGAGAAAAGCCATAATTAGGGTTTTCTTCTCAAGACTGATGGTCCATAGAATAGCAAATGAGGACAATCATGTTCAGTAACCTACAATAACACATAAAAACCCAACAAAGAATAAAATTAAAGCTGTACATATAAAACCCAACGATTGAATTTGAAGAATTATTATCAAATTCAAAGCATAGAAATTGTGAAAAGCTAACTACGAGAGAGAGACTACACACAAAGATGATGTCGGAAGGTCATTGGCGAGAAGACTTGACATACAGGCGAAGGTCATCCCTAGGCCGATGTCTTGAAACCCCGTGCTTTTTGCGTCCATAACACCTAGCTTTGCTTCCAACTTCATAAATCGCTTCGCTAACCTACAAGATTTGGAAATCGATTGAGAACAAATTTAATAGCATGTTAATTATAAAAACGAAAACCTAATGAGGGAGAAAGAAACAAAGATCAATGGAATCACTTAAAACCTAATGATGGAGAAAGAGAATAAAATCACCTTAGCGTAGTAAAGTAAGAGGAAAGACTGATAGCGATGAACCGATGGGCTTGAGATGAGGATTTGAATCGATTTACTGAGAGCAGCTAATGGATTGAAGAGGAACTGATTTTGGAGAGGTTTTGATTTGGGAGAGCAACGATGGGGAGGCTAGGTTGAGGGAGGCGCGGTGGTGGTGGTGCAGTGGAGGTTGAGGAGGCGCGGTGGTGGTGGTGGTGCCATGGAGGTTGACTTTGAGGCGCAGAGGAGGTGAGGTGAGGTGAGGAGAGTGACCGTGTAGGTTTAGCGAGAGAGAGAGAGTGAGGTGAAAGAAAGGGTCGTGAGAGTCCCTTTACTTAAATCTAGATTGAAACGTTTGCCACGCAGCGTTGCATTTGATCGTCCGTGGCAAATTATTAAAGTCCGTGGCAAATTATCAACGTCCGTGGCAAATCCTTACCAAACTCTCAAGAGGCTTTTCTCACGCAGCATTCCGTGGCAAACTGTGTCGCAAGTCCGTCGCAAATTGGCGACTTTAATCGGGCCATGGCAAAATTTTGTGGCAAATCAGCTTATTCTTGTAGTATTCTTCATTATTATTTTAAATAAAAACCTTGGTACATTAATTTATATTTTTGAGAATGTTATGACTTAAAAATTGTTCGATTTTACCTACTTTTTCACGTGTTTAATGGTTGTTAGGTACCTATTTTATATATAGGGATTTGATTTAAATTTGATGAGTAATGAGTTTAGTTAAGTAATCATCAATAGACAGATTCTGTATTACTATTTAGGTTTTTAGATATTAATCTTTATATAATCTTAAAGATTTTTATATAAAGATTGTATCTACGAATAAGACTAGATTTTTCATATTCTAATAATCTCTGAAGTGTTAGTTTGATTTTTCACAGTATATAGTTTCTTTGTAGGAATATACAAAATACCATAAGGGTTCTTTTGCAATATGGAATATACATATATTAAATTGAAATTAACATTTAAATAGTCAAATAATATTAAAAAAGACTCACTATATAGGCAAAAGTAGGATGATAATTTAGAGATAAAAATACTCACTATAAAAATTCTTTAAGAACCCATATAAAAATTCTTTAGGACGAGATTATAAAAAATACTCACAATAAAATATATACTCACTATATATATAAAAATAAATAAATGTATAAACATATATATTATATATCATAATGAATGGATAAAAGACGGTGTACAAAGAAATCGACGTGTCATATAACACACTAAAACATACAACCGCATTTTTAAATGTGACAAAAATAATTTAAAATATTATGATAAAATGAGATATATACCCGTGTTTCTTATAACAATAAAATCGAATTCAGATAGTGTTCACACGCTAAGTTTAAAACAAATTATGAAGGATATATTACAAAATAGATGATAACTTTTATCATATATCCTTTTTTCCTAAAGGCATTAGTAATAGTAATGTGTTTTTCTATATACTCATTCGTAATACATTAGATGATAATCATATTTTCATCGGTTTCAATATTCGTTTTAGTACTTTGTTTAAATACTTTATATTAATTTTCATTCATCTAATTATCACAAAAAATTATAAGACAGGAAACAAAAACCTTTCCTGGACAAAACCCAACATCCCATTTGAAATTATAATATATAATTATATTATATATATAAATCTAAATTTAATTTTCTACTATTATATAAATATTTAAAATAGTTGAAGTAATTACCTTACTATTGCCTAAACAATGAATTTCGACTGCATCTTACACGAGTAAATTATACTAGTATATATTAATTGTAAATAATAATTTAATTTATTTAAATATTAAACTTTAATTATTTGATTGATCATTTATAAACATTAAATATTACATTCACGCCTACGTCCCTAATAAAGTCCCAAAAAAGTAGTTCACATGGTTGAATGAAAGAGACATCATTCGGTAAAAACGCATCGCCTCCCCCTCCCCTCTAACAACTAACACACTAATTTCTAATCATTTTCATTTATTATTAAGAAAAAACCCTCCCTTATTAAAAAAAACCTAACAAAAAAATAGATGAAGCCTTTATAAAAAAAACATAAAGTTTCTCACATCATTTTAGGGGGGGACACCGTGTCAACCACGAAGCCTTTTGGAAGCTTCCAATAAAAATGAAGCTTTTTGGCGTTATTCATTATTGAGTTGGCAAACAACATTTAACCTCAACAAACAAATTCAGGGTGAATTCGAACCCACAATTTGACCAAAAGGTGAGATAGTGAAGAGTGTAAAGCTGCCATATTCAATTCAACCAATATGAGCAAACCCAAACATAATGGGATAATGTGTTCACACGTGGTTCTTTAGAACCGGGTATGAAGCGTGTACAGTCACCACCTCCCCCCCTCTATTACTATAAAACATGTTCACAATCACTTGTCGTGTCTTCCAACAAAACAATCTTGCCCTTCTATTTTTCTTGAAACAAGTTCAAATTATCAAGAAATGGAGCAACCTACTTTCTTTGATGAATACTACCCTATAGATTTATTTGCATTTGAGTTTAATGACGTTGACTTTAAGTCAACTCCAGAGAGCTGCTATTCCTCTCACAACAACAAGCGATTCCATTCAGAAATCACACAGAATTCTTTCCCTGTTGAAAGTCCTGATCAGTCAGTTGTTTCAGCTGCAAGACCAACAAAGCAGCTCAAGACTAAGAATTCTTGCGCCAAAATCATTTCTTTTGAAAAATCTAATACGTCTTCAGACTTGGATTTTGCATCTGTGATTTCTCAAGCTGACTATGATGATAAAAGTTTCGTAAATAACAATAAACGTGAGAACAAGGCTGCAACGACGACGATGAGGAATCAAAGCCATGCTCGAGATCACGTTATAGCTGAAAGGAAACGAAGGGAGAAGCTCACTCAGAGGTTCATTGCTCTTTCCGCCATTCTTCCTGGACTCAAAAAGGTATGTATATCAACATCTATGAACAACCGACACTTTTTTTATAAGTAAATGTTAGTCGTTAGCAATTAGTTAACCGAGGAGAAATGTTAGTTCACTCAAATCTTGTATCTCTTTATTTAAACTCTTTCACTCTCTTATCTCACAACTAAGTTACATTTTTGGGACAACCATATCGATTAATCGACACGTAGACACCAAACATGTATCTCACAAAGCCGCGCTCGACACTGATGCATAGTTTCATCATCATCTTTTTCGGGATCAATATGTTAAGCAAATCATTTTTAGTTCATTGAAAAAAGAATGTATCCGACAATATATACCCAGATACATTACTTTTGATGAACCTAAAAAAGTTTGTTTATTGCTTATATTCGAAATTCGGAGTGAGTAATAGTTTGAGAAATAAAAGTGATTGATCATGAGTGTAAACCACATGCGTCGGTATGACCTATACACTTATATGACCTAATTAATATATATGTCTTTAATCTGAAGTGTGGATGATTCGATAGCAAATGTTACAAAGAGATATAAGAAATTGAATTTAATACAAATTTGAATTTGAAAAATGGATTGTTTGCATGCAGAATGACAAGGCGACGATTTTGGAAGATGCAATCAAGCAACTGAAACAACTACAAGAAAAAGTGAAGAATTTAGAGGAAGAAGTAGCTGATAGAACAGTTGAATCAGCAGTTTTTGTGAAGAGATCTATTCTGTTCGCTGACGATGATCATATATCCTCTTGTGATAACTCACTTCCTGAAATCGAAGCAAAAGTTTCTGGGAAAGACATACTCTTCAGAATCCATTGCAACAAACACAGTGGGAGAACCACTACTGCAATACTCGCAGAATTAGAAAACATCATCTTACAGTTCAGAGCAGTACCAGTTTGCCATTTGGAAATAACACTCTTGACATAACCATTATAGCTCAGGTAAATTTAATTATCAAACTTCAATTTAATTTCAAAAATATATATATAACTGAATTTTCAGATTATTAATTAAATTGTTTTGTTTTTTTTCATGCAGATGAACAAGGAATACTACTTGACTATAAATGATCTCATAAGAAACCTTAATCAGACTTTGAGGAAGTATATTTGAGAGATCAACATTTGTTGATATGTGCATGCTAGGTCATGAGTCATATGACTATAGTGAATAGTGTAGGAATGATTTTTCCATTTTGTGTTGTTTTTTGCGCAGTTGACTGATCAGCTGTGTTAATCAATCTACCCCACAATGGCATTTTTCAAATCTAAGCATCTCCTTTTTTTCTTCCCTATAGGGATTTCTTGGAGTATTAGATTTGACAATTAAGATAGATCTCTTTCCAACCTGTTTCACGTTGTGAGAAAGAGAGCAGTATGAAAGATAATGTAATTGGGTGTAATGTATTTAATTTTATATTCTTATACTAGGTTTCTTGTTTGTTTGTGATTGATCCATTTCTATATAAAATTAGTTTTTATAATTCTATATAAAATTCGTAATTATGATTACTGTTTTTACTAATCTACAATTTGCCCTTTTTTAAAATATTCTGGATACTCGTGTGGATGCATATCTTCAACTCTTTCACTTCGCAATCTTCGAGAGGATGCTTTGACCAAATGACAGCTGCATTTTATTATTTTAAACTACAAACTTAGCTAATTAGGTTGCATCATTTCCTATTATTAGAATTAGAATCTGATGTGCATTGAATACCAAAAAAAATAAACTGGCTGTATAGTATACTTTACTCGATGATATTGCTTATCATATAATACTTTCAGTTTAATCAAATGATCATGAACTATAAAACTCGTGGTTATAATGGCAAGCATAGTACTTTGTATCGAAAAATGGCAAGTATAAATCAAGAACTGACATAATGAAGAGCTTACGCGGTCGTGATCGAGTTTAAGATCCAGGTGCTGGTTGAGTCCATTAAGTCTATTGATGTTAAAGGTGAGGAAGTTAGCCTCACCCAGGAAGAGATGACCTTAAGGAAGATCAACTTTTTCCAGCTTAGACATCCGCTTAAAAGCAAGGACAGGCAGGCTTTTCAAAGGTCACAAGATCGAGATGGTCGAAAGAAGGGGATGCTAACACACGTTATGTCCACCTTTGTGTTAAGACGAGAAGGGCTAGAAATAGAATCTCAGCTTTACGTGTGGGGAACACTTGGGTGGATAAGATTCCTGATATTCGAGAAGAAGTCGTGAGGTATTTTAGGGATGCGTTTTCTGAGGACGAGTTGGAAAGACCCACTACAAAAAAAAAAACAGTATTAGCGAGGGAAATTAGCGAGGGAATGAAGAAGGGTCGCTAAAAATGTTATACCGAGGGAATTAGCGACGGATAAGGCCGTCGCTAAATCTGCGCTGGTTTTTTTTTTTTTTTAATATTTCCCTCGCTAAAATTTATATTTTCGTCGCTTAATTTAAAGACAGCTGTTCCCACCTAACACGTTTTTGAATTCCCTCGCTAATTTCCATAATTCCCTCGCTAATCTTATTCCCTCGCTAAATCAAAATTTCCCTCGCTAATATAATTCCTTCGCTAAAATAAAATTTCCCTCGCTAACTTTTTTAATGTAACCGAAGCTTACCTTTCCTCCTCCCACTTCTTTCTCTTCTCTCACTCATTTCTCTCCTTTCTTAATCCGACCCCAACACCACCACCACCCATATCTCTCCATTTTCGCCACCACCACCTCCACCACCAGTCACCACGGCGCCACCACTTCCTCCACCATCACTTAAGGTTTGTTTTTTCTCACACTCTCTCTCTCTTCTCTCTCCGAACTTCCCTCTCTAACTCCCTCTAATGATTTTTCTTTCTTTCCTCACCCATAGGAACGATTTGTTGCTCACCAACGCACCGAGTGCACATCGTCACCGTAACGCCAAAAGATCGTTGGATTCGTGACTCAAAACGGTTAGTTTTTCTTTAATTTTGATTTTAGTGTTTAGGATTGATTTTTAGAATGTTTGAAAATTTATTTGATTTTAGTGTTTAAGATAGATATTGACATTTGTGTTTAGGAATGATTTTTGAAATGTTTAGAAATTGATTTGATTATATTAGTGTTTAGGAATGATTTTTATTTAGAAAGTAATAATAGTGTTTAGGAATTTGATTTGAAGTTATTGAAATATTATTTTTCTTTATGAATTTGATTGATATTAGTGTTTAGGATTGTTATTATGTTGAATAATAATGTATGATAAGTGTATGTTGTTGGAGATGTTAAATGAGAAGTGTATGTTTGTTAATTTGGAATTGATAATTGTTGTAAAGTGTACGTTAATTTTGAAATTGAAATTGTGTTAAATAGTTGTTTTGATGTTTGATGAACCCTAGGTTAGATGACTATACCGGATGTTTTTATTGTGTGTTGTTGATGGAAAAGGGTGAGGTGATGTTTCACTCACCCCCATATTTTGCTCGAAATCATCTCCATTGAGATAATTGCGAGACAATTCTAACAACGGTAAGGTTGGGAGTTCGAAATAACTTCCTTCACTACTTGGATGGAAAAGGGTTTTGTGCTGTCCTTGACCCCCATATTCGGCTCGAAATCATTTCCACCGAGATAATACCGGTGACGTATTCTAATGATCTGGAACTCTGGCTTATCTCTTACTTGACGGATTAGATTTATTTTAGAAATATGAAGTTGCATATTTATGATAAGCAAAAAAGGAGGAATTTAAAAAAAAATAAAAAATTCCCTCGCTAATCATCAAAAAATCTCTCGCTAATAGCATAAACAATTCCCTCGCTAATTTCCCTCGCTAATTCCCTCGCTAATTTCCCTCGCTAATTCCCTCGCTAAATTTAGCGAGGAGCATTTTAGCGAGGGATTTGTATCCTCGCTAATTCCCTCACTAAAGTACATTAGCGAGGGAATTTTGTGTTTTAGCGAGGGAATCCTGCGTCGCTAAATCACGTTTTTTTGTAGTGACCCGCCTCGATGCGATCCCCTTCCCATTTTTGTCGCTGAGCTTCACTCTCTTGGCCCTTCCGGCCTAGATCAAGTTGATAGAGTAGTTGCCAATCGTGATGGCAACAAGAGCCCCGGTCCTGGACGAGATTAACTTTGCATTTGTAAAGGCTTTCGGGATATGTTACGCATGCATTCGACACATTTTTGAGGAATTTTATCATCATGCCCAAACTTCCTAGATCACTTACTTCCTATTTTGTGGCCCTTATCCCCAAGGTTCATTGCCCTTTTCCTTAGTGATTACCGTCCGATCTCCCTTTTGGGTCGCTTTGTATAAAATTTTGAATAAGGTTTTGACACAAGATTATAAACTCCCTTATCTCTCCACCCAAATCGCTTTTTTAAAAGGCGAAACCTAGTAGATGGCGCCCTTATTGTCAATGTGGTGGTTGATTTTATTAAGAAAAACCATAAAGATTGCCTCATCTTTAAGGTGGATTTCAAAATGCATATGATTTTGTTATTTGGAGTTTCCTTGAGTACATCTTCAAAAGTGCGCGTTTGGATTTGATGATAAATTCTAGATTCGTGTGTGTTTCTTTTTCGAAGTCTTTCGTTTCGTTAATGGATGCCCTAATTAATGAGGACATCAATATTAAGAATGGGCTAAAGAAAGGCGATCCTCTTGCTCATTTCATGTTTCTATTAGTAGTTGAAGGTTTGAGTGGGATGACGAGGCGAGTAGTGTAGTGGATCGCCGCTTTTTATAGGAGTGGATATTGAGGATCAGGGGATATTTATCTCTCACTTGCAGTGCGCAGATGATACTCTTCTGTTTGGAGAGGCGTCGATTGATAATTTGTGGGCTATGAAGATCGCTCGCGAACGCTTGAGTTAGCCTATGGTCCGAGAGTAAATTTCTAAGAGTACCGCTGGTGTGAATGTGTCAGATGATTTTTTGGCTTTGGGTGCTAGATTCTTGAACTGAGGCACCCTTCCTTACAGATATCTTGGGCTCCCGATCGGAGTGAACCCTCGTAGAGCGTCTTCTTGGGACCATATGCTTCAAGTGATTAGAAGGAGGCTACAAAGTTGGCTGCATAGGACTTTAAGCCTTGGTGGGTGACTAGTTTTGCTCAACTCGATGCTGAGTAGTATTCCTATCTTCTACCTCTCTTTATGAAACCGCCTGTAAGGGGTTTGGAAGGAGGTTGTTTCGCTACCGAGGGACTTCCTATGGGGGGTACTTCAGGAATTAATAAAATTTTGTGGGTGAGATGGTCTGATATTTGTAAGCCTAAAAGCGGTTATGGACTTGGGGTGAGGGTTCTTAGGGTAGTCAATGTTAGCTTGTTAGGCAAATGGCGGTAGAGTCTTCTCACAGCAGTACTCTCCTTATGGAGGCAAGTCCCGTTTCAAAGTATGGTCGATCATAGACGCATGCCTATTTTCAAAGATTTGAGTGTCCCTCCTTTTACTTGATTTGGTAGAAGGATCTGTGGTCATATACGTAGTGGGGGTCATAGGGTAAGGACCGGGTCTTTGATAACTCTAGGATGAAAGTGGGGATGGTAACACCGCCTATTTTGGCATGATATCCGGGTAGTGATGCTCCTCTTAGGTCTAGGTTCCCTAGGCTTCATTCTGGTGGCATGACCACCAAAATGCTATTGTTAGTTCTTGTGGGAGTTGGTCCAATGGGGTCAATGTTAGCTCATACCGAAAAGAGAAACATATGCTAGCATTGACTACCCTAAGAGTAACATATGCTAGATACAAATGGAGTAACAAATGAATACCGTCAAATGGATACAAATGCTAGCATATGGAGTAACAAATGAATATTGTCAGCTAGCATTTTTATCTAGCATATATTTTTCTTTCTTGTGGTAGTCAATGCTTATAACATATGGATAGCCCAAACATAATGGGAGTTGGTCCAATGGAGTGAGGGATCTTAAGGTAGTCAATGTTAGCTTGTTAGGCAAATGGGCTATCCCAGCTGACGATATTCGTTTGTATCTAGCATATGTTTCTTTTTCAACATGACATGATTGTTGAATTTGGACACCTTTACGCGCCGGGTTTGTTCTCAATATCTTTCGCTATATCATCTCTCTCTCACTGCCTTCTCGTGTGTCGAGGCTCTATGATCAGTGCTTGGGATTCTAAACATGGTTTGGAAGAGTTTTGCTCCTTTTAAGGTTGTTGCCTTCTCTGGCGCTCTTCTTGGATAGAGTGCCTACTCTGACTAACCTATTTAGCAGAGGAGTTGATCTCTGATATTACCGCAGCTTGTTTGTATCTTGGGCGGAAGTTTCTAAGAGTCATCCTCACATCCTTTTCAGAGTCGGGCAGATTTGCCTCGTTGATGTTGTACACTCACCGTCGCCTAGTCTGGTTTTGGTTTTGTGATGCAACAGGTATGTCATCATTGTTTACTCAATTTATTCATATTGGGAGTCCGCATAGATGCAGCGCGCGGCTAGATGCTCATTTGGCACACGGCTTCTGGGTCATTTGGGATTTGAGGAACATTTGTATCTTCACTAGAGTATTCCTGATTTTGGAATACAGGATAGTTTCCCCCTCTTGGCGCTGGTTCCAAGATAGGGGAAACTCCTCCTCTTGCTTATACTACGAGTGGTTTGTCGATCCCATTGATTGTATATCTAGGAGGTAGTTTGGACTGTTGTGGTCATTTGATTTGTAGGTGATGTTTTTCCTCATTTTTATATGGGTTGAGTACCCCTTGTACTCGACTATTAATATATATGATATCTATGTTTGCCTTTCAAAAAAAAATGAGGTAACTATAATTTTTTTCATATAAGTGTTTAAAAGTTTTATGTCTTAGACTAGAACGTCATTCCCTCAGCCTAAATTTTCTTATGTAAAAAGTGGCAAATATAATAACAAACAAGTCACGATTCGTACAATTATTTGATGATTAAATTTGAATTTACCTTTTCTCGCTCATAACTTAAATATCGTGGTTTGACAAGTTTCATCTACGTAGCCACATTTAGTGGTGCTACTGCACATTACCTCGAATGCTTAGTTTTTCTCACAATACTTGCTCATTTATTCTAACAATAGTTTGAAGAGTCTTACTCTATCTAAGGTAGTCGCTTTCTCTTGACAAATGCCTCTTCTTAGATAGATGTAGGTATGTTTAGTAAGTGGGTATTTTGGATTTGGATGCCATCTGCTTGTATCTTATGTGGGGATTTTCGTGAGTCATCCCTCCATATCTTTTATAGGTGCAAGTATGTTTCGCGATTGGGTATGCTATTGTTAGTTGGTCAGTACGACTTGGCCATGCAACATGATCTTCCGTATTTCTTCCTTCAGTCATCCATCTTTGGTAGTTCTTCTAGGTGCATTGCGTGGTTTGATGCTCATCCGACATTCTCGTTATCCGTGTACCAGATTTTGGGAGATGTTTTGACAGATATTATCCTCTTTCTTGGCAAAGTGGTTCTAGGCTAGAAGTAATTCTTTCTCTTGTTTATTTTATGACTAGTATGTTGACCCTATTGATTGTATATGTAGGAGGAGGTGGTTTCTACTTCAGTAAGAGTTTTTTCCTTTGAACTATGTATTCATAATAGTTTGACTTTTACTCTAGGTTGTATATGGATTAAGTATCCCTTATACTCATCTATTTTTTTTTTAGATAAGTTGAAGACATTCATTGAAACCGAGCACAAAACGTGCCCAACAGCTATAATGGTAAGGAGAGACCTCTCTCAAAACCTCCCCAGAGCCAAAACCCTCGACTTTTAAAAAGATGGATTAAGTAAGGAAAAAAGAGTACTCACACAAAACAGATCAAACAACAATGGCCATAAAAATATCCTAACCTATCGCCAGAGCCCCTTCCTACAAAAAGGACAACGTTATTCTTTAAACATACATGTAATTGCAACAACATACCTAAATTCTTTAAACATACTCTAAACACCCTCTCTCTGCTTTCCCCTAAAAACTCCAGCCAAGTCATAAGAAGTGTAATTACAATCCACAAAGAAAACGAATGGGAATAGAGCAAATCGAACAAACGAAGAAGACATGGACGGCATTTGATTTAAGCCTCTTAGGGGCACATTTACTCGATCCATTATTTTCAAACACTATGCCACCAATTGTGGATTTTATGAGACTATACTGACTCAAATGGCCTATATATTGTGGCCGGTGGTCTTGTTGTTCCAGACTTTCAGATAATTGCAAAAACATCTGTGTGTCGATTGGGATATACAGCCCAGATTTAACCATTAGGACTTACGGTTTGTGCGGGTTCGGTTTCACGGTTTCACGGTTATACGTGGTTTGTAATGGGTTAACAGAAGAAGGGAAAAGAGCTTTTCGTAAATTTCCATGGCAATGAAACGTTTTTTTTGAAGAAAGAGAAATTGAAGAAAGAAAAAGATAAGTAATCGCAACAGTTTATGCAAAGTGGATGGAGAGAGAGAGAAAAATTTGTAACCACATTGGAATAATTACTAAATGAGATATCATAAGATATTTTAATATTTAACTTTAATACTGACATTCATAATGATCTTAATAGTCTTCCAAAATCTAACGATGGAAATTATCATGTGAAAGCCGATAGTCAAAAAGAAAGCCACTAACTTGTTGTTCCAGATTTCTCCGAGATCCGCAACCGCCCATTAATATCCATTTAAAACCGTGTTTTTGAACAGTGAACCCGTTAATCTGATACCACCACCCGTATTAAGACTTGTGTTTGCGGGTATTGCGGATTTCAGGCGGTTGGGCGGATCATGTCCAGCCCTAGTTTTGATTATGATTCTAGTCCCCTTTTCTTTTTCCCACTAGCTTTATCTCGAAGACTTGACAATCAATTTTTGAAAATGAAACATAGACTATGAAGGAAGAATCTTTCTTTATTTAATTTAAAAGCCAATTATTGAAAATTAATTTTTTGCTTTGCCTTGGTCATTCACCACACCAACAAGTTTGTGACCTTAGCATTTATCTTAATCCTTAATTTTATTGCAAATTAAAATAATGTCTTTGAGTTTTTCGTTTTTTTAGTATTCTCTCCAACTTTAAGTCTTCTTTGTGAAAACGACTGCTCTATGAAAATCACTGTTACAATGGAGGGTAATATATTTTCCTTCTTAATTAGTTCTTTAGTCTTCTCCATAGACTATAAAAATTATTAACTCTGCTTTTATTTTATTTATTTATCAGTTTTCAACAAGAAATTTGTTCATTTTAATTGTCATGCTGATAGTTTAAGGTTATATTCGTAAATTCTAGTGTGAGTGATTATATATGATGATCAAACAAATTCTAGTTTAAGGTTATATTCGTAAACTAGTTTAAGGTTATGATAGTTTAAGGTTATATAAGAGAGGAGAATATATGAGCAACAAGAAATTTGTTCATTTTAATGGTCGATTATGATGATCTATATGAATGATATATAACATAGAGACCCATGCACCTAACGCCTCTTGGTTTTGGGTGGAGATGCCATGGCCCAAGTTTCTCAAGTGGTCCCGCTCATGGCCAAATTCATTGTTGCTATCGCTGTTTCTCCTGACTCCCAACAAGTGGTATCGTAAGCTTTTGGTCTTGGCCGGCATTAATTTATTAGTATGCTCTGTGGTTGCAGCCTTTGTTTGATCCGCCACATCGTAAAAGAAGTTTTTGGCTTGACGGGTATTAATTTCTTAGTATGCTATGTGGTTGCAACTCTGTCTGATCTGCCACATCAGAAAAGAAGTTTAATACTGTGAAAGTGTTGTTTGAGGAAAGTCCTGACTAATGAAAGACTTGGTATTTGAGCGTGTTCATTGACCCACCTCTCTTTCTTGGTGCACAGTTTATAGTCACTTTACAGCTGCAATGCCAAATTTTCCAAGCGCCGTGAAGTATGACATAGAGAAGTTGGATGGAAGAATCAATTTTGGCTTGTGAAAAATACAAGTCAAAGATGTGCCGATACAATCGGGTTTGCACAAGGCGTTAAAAGGAAACATTTCTGTTCTCAACTATTTCTGTGGATAGGATAATTAAGAACACAAAGAACAATCTCGCGTGAATAGGAAAATTGTTCCACCCTTCATTAGCCTCTCGGGTAAATATATAGTGTTACAAACATTCATGGCCAATAATTGATGACCGCTACATAATTAAGAGTTCGCCACATAATAAAGGTGACAAGCATGTGGACGCCAGGCTAAGGACGGGACCGATCGCATGCATCGGGCCGAGCATGTTGGCTCTCCAGATCCTAGTCCCCGCTGCGGCTATTGATGCCGGTGTTGCGCTTAAGCTCGGGCGCGGCCGCGGAACACGCCCCTCGAGCGATGAATGTGAAACGTGAAGTCGCCAAAATACGCCGCCGCTTCGCCTCCTGCTTCTTGTTATCGAGTAGAAGCCTAACGCAGTAGTTGACGCTTACCGCAGATTTTGACCGCTAGTAACGCCAATTTCTCGGGAGTTGTGTTTGACCGCTGTGGAACGCTTCGCACTTCATTAATGCTCCCGCTTGTAACTTGCTTCTCTTTTGTAACTTGTTCTCTTTGTAACTTGTTCCTCTTCTTTATCTATGTGGGAACATGGCGCTTGCATTTGCTACTCCTTCCTCTTTCGAGTGATCGCTTCTCTTTAGGTCGTTTGATATTTATGGCTTGTCGGCTTTGTCAGTCGCCGCCCCCTTTGGGCTCGCACACAATCTTAAAGTCCTCGTTGTGTTAAGATTGTTGAGGCTCAAAGAAGGAGTCGTGGACTTCCGTGATTTGTGGATGTTTCGGGCTTGATTTGGTTATCCTCGCTTGAGATTGTGTGAAGAGCCCAAAGGTGGAGCCGCTCGCAAGGTGGCATTGTCGCGCCTAATGGTGGATTGTTCCTCTCAATGTAGAGGAATTTTCCATGAGCCCGCTGGGCTTGAAGAATTTTTCCATTGACCACTCTCTTCGACGCCGCCGATTTCCCCGCTTCTTTCCGTGGATCTACGTAAACTCCGAGGCGACGCCCGCTTCCCTCGCCGAAGTTCACCGCTGGCGCCTCAACTGCTTTCGTGGAGCTACCAAGGTTTTGGTGACCGCGACTATCACTTTTATAATGAGACTTGCAATTGTATTTTTGATTTTCATCGCTCTCGCCAGCCGACCGCTTTGTTAGTGTGCCATGTATTACTTAACAACGATATATATTTATGAATGAAAATATTTATGATATGAAAAGTGTTTTCCAAACTATGCTTTTATCTTTACCGAAGTTTTTTCGATGACGCCATGGTCATCCGTGACGCCGCCCTGACGTGGGCACGCGCGATGAGACGTGACTTTTGAATTGACAAGCTAATGATGTTTTGATCCTCCGAACCGTGGTCAACCGTCCGTCACATCGCGTGGCCACCACGTGGCTTTATCTCAGCCGTTAGAATCGAAAAGGCTTCACATCTCACCGCTGATCGAAACTCGAATGGTTCACTTAAATTATCGTGGTTTGAATAATCGGGTGTTTTTTTCCCCTTTCGCCTCCCTTCCTATTTTGCTTAGCCAAACGACGCTTGCTTGTAAGGGAGAGAAAAGGCATTACTCGCTTCGCGCTTCGATTCCTCCCACCATCTTCGTGCACGCTTCATTTTCTTCACTTCTAATAGTTATCGTTGCTCTTCCTTTCGCTTTTTGGTGAGTCGCGTAGTTATACCGCAAAATTTATCCATGGTCTCTATAATAGATGTTAGTAGCGATATAGTGAAGGAGAGGTTACTTCGAATTAGGTGTAGCAATGCTTTCTCGTGGTTGGCAGACAATGTCCACGCTGCCGCTTAGATCGCATTAGCGTAACGTGCGCAAAGCTATGAACACCGTGGCTTGCCTCGATGATGAACCTCTCGCTCCACTGTGGGCAATTTCGAGTTTAATCTTCAATGGCCGGAAAAGACGTCAAGATCATAGCGCTTATTCTGGAAAGCATCGACTTAGAAGTGTTGGATTCCCACTCCGTGTTGGTGACCGAGGGATCATCGGGACGAATCCGGCCACTTCTTTGTCATCCGGTGGACGAGGGTGCCGCTATTGCAAAGCCGCTGATCCGACGAAGTCGTTGTGTGTGATTGCCCTGAGGTCGAATAAACCCTATACTTATATGTACACAACTTTGTTTGAACATCTAGGCATTAGAGTTCCTTTCCCGAGTACTATCATGCGGTACTACGGTTATTAAATGTGGCACCAACTCGCCTTCACCCGAATGGTCGGGCTTACGCGGCGCGCTTCAAATTATGTGCGAGTTGTCTCAATGTATCTGTTATCGCAGAAATTTCTTCATTTCAGGCGCTCTTCTGCTTAAAGACCCTCACTGGGTATCTCTAGGTAATCACACCCGTAGGCCCTTTATGAAAGTGTTTAAAAGTAGTTACAAGTCTTTCAAGGACGCCTTTTCTTTCTGGAAGTTCTGCCTGGATCCATTTTTGTTAGTTGATGAGAATAACGCTGAGTACTTCCCCATCGACGCCGCACTCCAAACAACAAATTTACAATTGAGAGGTGTAGCTTATCCCCTACCGATCAGAGGACGTAGACCGAATTTGGTCATACGCTCAATCTGTAACCACCCGGGCATCCCAAATTATAAAGAAAGTTGACGACTCAAATGTGACTTATAGCATATCTAAGTAAATACTTGAACTTTGTGTCCTCTATCCCGCTATGCGCTCGTTGTTTTGATTTTATACCTAATGTGTTTTTGCAGACTTTTTGTATGTCAACGCCGAGCGCAGAGGATGACATTTCACTAATTCGTGAGGAACAAAAATGGAAGCAGTGGATATACCACCGACACCGATACTACAAAAACCTCTACTAAGGATGCCGCCGAGAAGGAGAAAAGGAAATCAAGTTCCACACGGTCCACTCAACCGCTTCCCCAAAAAGCCAAAATCTGTGCCCGAGACTCGTATCCCCACCAGGGCCCGGTAAGTCTACGTTGTTTGAATCCATCGCCCAGCTTGACGTCAAGACTTGGGAGATGCCTCGTGGAGAGTTTTGATGTAAAAAGGGTAAAGGACGGGTCGCAAGTGGTTCCTCAAGATCGCTCGATGTGGGATCTCTTTAACGAAGGCTCTAACTGTGTTTCATTTCTCGAGATGTGGAGCGGTGCGTAAGATGGGGCCTCGCTGAGTCCGTAGCGATCAAAACTTACGCCTTTGGACTTCCATGCCGCTCATCACTTTGAGAGCGCTTACTGGGAATTGATGGTCGAGGAAATACTTATGAGGAGGACCGGTTGAAATCTATGGAGCGGACTCGATCGCCGCCAGAAGAGAAAAGTCTGGAGGAGGATTTGAAGAAGTATGAGCGAATAAGAAAGTGACGGACCGAAAGTCAAAAGCTTATCTCGAGGCCAACGAGCGCTTGAAAAAGGATGCGCACAAAGAGCAGAATTGTCTGGTATAAAGAAAAGCTCATTGCGCGATAATGATCCGGAAAAGGTAAAGAGGGAAGTACCGACTATGCCTCCCAAGTGGTGACAGACTTGACCGCTGGTTTTATTTGGCTCTTAGTCAAGCGCAAGTTCATTTTCCACTTTTGACCTCGATATTTGATCCTCGATAATGTTGTGGTTGACGGCCAAATCATGGCCCCTATCGTTGGTAACCAAACTTCGCCGCTCGCACGGGGATGAAGCGGAATACCAATGTTGTCTTCGACCTTGGATAGATCGACAAGGTATTGAATGATCCGTCACGATGGTACTGGGCGAATGAAGCTCCCATGGTTGGTGATGGGGAGATGGCCGATGATTTCGAGAAGACTCATTCCGAGGGTCCCCCGCTTGATTTGTTTTTGTTGGACTTTTGATGACCTCGCAGCTTGTAATTTTAATATTTTGAAGTTTTATGTACTTTCGTGCTTTACCTTTTATTTTGATCGCTTGTTCTTCATTTTGATCTTGAAATGCATTATCTTTATTTCAGAAACTCGTCCATCCGTTATAGAATATAGCAAAGGTAATACAATACCGCGCTCTTGTATTCTCATCACAACCTGCTTTTACCGCATTCTTCGCCCTTATTTTTCTTCCACACGACTTGCATCGGGTTTATGCTTCTCCTTCTTTATTATGCAAGGAGGAGGTTGCGTGAAAGATCGTCCGATTTTTGCCGAGGATGCTTTCACATCTACCGTGGTCTTGTTTTTTTGACCCTCCTTGCTAGAAATTCGCTGATTTCTCGAGCAAACGCGATCCCTTAACTTGCTTTTCAAATGAGTCGTGGTTTTGCATCGCTATGCAAAGAGGGTTTCTCGCATGTCTCCGCGCGTTAACTTTTCACCAATCGCTTCATAGTCATGTGAGGTTCCTCCAAGAGGTACGCGAACTCGCTGGGCCGACCAAACTTGGTGTGTCCTTTGTCTTCTGTGTCTCCGGGTCAACATCGAGCCAACTACTCTGGCCCTTGCCGCTTCTGGACTTTGTTTTTCGACGCATTCACGTGTTGCTTGTATGAGTTGTTATTGCAAATAAATTTGGCACTTTAAAAATATTTGTAATCTTCGATTCTCTTTATTCAATAAGTCTCAAGACATTTGGGAAGCTATAGCTCCCTACAAAAGATACATTTATTGATAATACAAAAACAGAATCTGTTTTTCATCCCCGCCCCGCTGGGAAAGCCGAGGTTTCTTCATCTTCACTATAATAGAATCAAGGTTGGTGGCATTCCATGACCTCGGATATTTCCCCGCTGAGCTTTTCCACTTAAACGCACTCGCCGAATCACGCTTTGATTCTCGGGCGGACCTTCCCGCTAGGGAGATAACTTACCCACGGCCCCTACTCGTTGTTCTAACAAGAAACCCGATCACCTTCTTTGAACGCCCTCTTCTCGACTTTGGAGTTGTATTTTTGGTCGCTTCTTTGTTTGGTCGCTTCTTCCTTAACTTTTGCCATTTCTGATTTCTTCAAGCAGATCTAAATTGGCGCTAAGCGCCGTTGGATCCGCACCGTGGTAGTTAATATTCTTCGGGCTAGGTTCCAAAGATTTCCACAGAATGAGTGCGCCATCGCCAGATGTTAACCGGAAAGGAGTTTCACTCGCTGAAGATTGCGTGTAAAGGTTGTAAGACCATAACACTAATGGCGCTTCTTCGCCGCTTTCCTCGGAGTCTTCTAATCTTCTTCTTCATTTCACCAAGCACTCACCTTATTTGCCGCTCTGGGCTTGCCCATTGGTTCGAGGATGTTCTACCGAGGTAAAGGCTTCGTAGATATTCCAAGTTTTGCAAAGTTCTAAGAATCGCTTTCGAGGCAAATTTATGCTCTGCTGTCAATACTATTGTCGCAGAATCCCAAACCAAGATATTATTCTCTTCCAAGAGAACTTTTTACCCTTTCTCACGATGTGGTGGCCACCTGCTCGCTTCTATCCATTTTGTAAAATAGTCAATGTACCACCAACAATAATTTCATTTGGCCCTGCAAAGTGAAATGGACCGAGAATGTCTACACCCCATACAAAATAACGCCAAGCCAAGACATCGACAGCAGTGTTGGTTGGTGGGGCTTTTGGAATCTTTGCGCGTATCGACATTGGTGACATCGGCGACATAGTCAACCGCGCCCTTCTTCATCAGGCCAATAGTATCCTCGCACGCACTATTTTTGAAGCTAAAGCCCGACTCCGACATGGCTACCGCGACACTCCTTCATGCACCTCCTCGAGTATTTCCCCGTGCTTTGTCATTTGTAACACATTTGAGAAGTGGCATGGAGAAACCTCTTTTGTATAGCCTTGATTCAATTATGGTGTAATTAGATGCCGCCGCGCCTTTCTTTTCTCGTCATCCCAAGACATTCAATTTCTTCACCGCAGATAAGCAAGAATCTTGGTCATCCAAAGAAGTGGTCAATCTCTGGCCGCGAGGACTTGGATTTGATTGATGCCTGGTCATTATCATTTCTTGTATTATCAATGGTTATCGCTGTGTTTTTTAGTGTCGCTAGCTTTGCTAATATGTCGGCCCCGCTATTTTGTTCTCTAGAACACGTGTTAGTTCAAAGAAAGCAAATTTGAGTTTTAGCTCTTGTACCTTAGACAAATATTTGGTGAGTAGCTCGCCCTAGTACCGAACGCCCGTGACTTGGCTTCTCTGACTAACAAGGAATCGCTATGGACTTTTAGGTGCTTCACCCGATGTCTATTGCCAAATTCATACCAACGATCGCTGCCTCAGATTCTCGCTTGATTGTTGCCGGCTCAAACCAAAACGGCGATCGCCTATAAGCACATTTTCGGTCCTTCCAATGTGACCGGCCCACGCGCCTCTCAAGTTGGACGATCCATCGATCGATAAAGTCCAAAGAATACCTGAATGGGATTTGGACCGCTGGCTCTTCCCGCTTATCTCTACCACAAAATCGCTAAGGCCTCGCGCTGATTGCTCCTCTAGGTCGGGTACTTGATATCATATTCTCGATAACTCGACCGACCATGCCACCATTCTTCCAAAGAATGTCCGCTTGGAAAGTATTTCGCTAATAGGCAACTGCTTTTGACAATTATTGAATGGCTCATGAAATATTGCCAAGTTTCGCCGCCAAGCGTGATCGTGATAAGCTATCTTCTCAATTTTCTGGTATCATTGCTCAGAGACCTCCACATTCTACCGACATAATAGATGGGGTATTGCTCTTAGCTCTTTCTTCAACCAAAACCGCACTTCCTCGCATGTTCTGTGATGTATAAATATAATAACAAAATGGCCCCGGGTAGGGGAGTTAGAATTGGTGGCGAGCTAGGTATGCCTTTATCACTTCCAGCCGCTTCTTCACACTCGCCACCACCGAACTGGGCATTCTTCCTTAGCAATTGAAACATGGGTCGATTTGTCACCGCTGACCGAGGAATCTTGAAAGTGCTACTATTCGACCGCTAAAAACTGACCTCCTTTGCGCTTGTTGGGCTCCGCCTCTCGATAGCTTTCGCAAGACTTGGCCTGATTGGCCTCTATCCTCTCGTGAGTCAACACGTAGCCTAGAATTCCCCGCTTGAACTCCAAAGAACACTTGTCGATTTAAACGCAACTCGTGGCTTTTCCAAAGAAGAAACAGCTTTTTGGAGGCTCGCCAGTGAGACTCCTCGCTGCCGACTTTACCACCATATCATCCACGATACCTCAATGGATTTCCCAATCTCCGCCAAAGACCCTATCCATTAGACGATATGTAGCGCTCGCGTTTTTCAACCCAAAAGGCATTACTTCAGAATAATAATTATACCCGCAAATATGAATGTCGTTTTCTCTTCATCTTCCGACTCATCTTGATTTGGTTGTAACCGAGTACGATCCATGAAACTTAGGAGCTTGTAAACGTAAGCTCCGCCCACCAACCCATCAATACTCTGCAGAAAGGATAAGGATCTTTGGGACATGCTTTGTTGAGATCCGTAATCCACACACATTCGCCATTTCCCGCTAGGGACTTCTTAACCATCACCGGGTCACAACCACGTTGGATACTTGACCTCCTTTATGAATTGTGCATCTACCACCTTCTTCGCTTCCTCCCGTATAGCTTCGCATTTCTCACCGCTTCGCTTCTCTTTCTTTCTTTGGGCTACAAAGCGATAGATGGGTTTAGTGATAACCGATGACATACGGTTAGGAGGATCACCGCATGTCCCGAGGCGACCATGCGAATACGTGAGTGTGGTCGAGAGAAATTTAATCAACCGATCCTCGAAGTTCCGAGTTAGACTGGTGCCGATTCTTGTTTTCTCGATGTCGGGCCGGCCCTATCACCACCTCTTTCGTGAGTATCCACCGGCTTTCAACCTTTGCTCCTCTTTGCACGTCATATAATCGAGGGTCTAAGTCTAGAAAACCGCAGCTTGAACTAACTCCTTGCCCCGCCTTCCTCCTCAACCGCCTTTACCTTCGCACTTTCTCGCATAACACTTTCTTGCAACAACTTGGTCACCCTCACTACACCTATCTTGCCATTAGGAAGGGGGTACTTCAAACACAAATGGGGGTACGATACTACCGCCATCAAAGCGCGTAAGTTGTCGCTTCTTCCCACTATTATGTTGTATGACGACCGCATCAACGATCATGTATCTCGAGTTACGCTACGACTCTCCTTCACCGAAAGTCGTTCTTAGGTCCATGTAGCCGCGACCTCAACTCCGCTTCACTTGAAAATCCCACCAAAGTTCCAGATAGCTCTTTAATGCTTCCACCCAGAAATTTAAGCCTTCAAGCATGACCAAGACATAACGTTAGCCGAAGCTACCTCCATCCACCAAAGACCGAGCTATTGAATAACCGCTGGTCAGGACGCGAGATTACAATCGGTCGTTCGAGTGGGGTCGCACTCCTTCAAAATCTCGCAAGATCAAAAGAAATCGCGGGTACCCGCATCGCCATAAAGATAAGTGGTTTCCGCGAGGAAACCGACAGAGTAGATCTTGCATATCTTCTTCGATGAGGACGTGGTTCCTCCGTGAGAATCCTCCGATATCGTGGTTGACTCTTCCTTCTCACCGCTTTCATGCTCGCCGCTTGCTTCTTTCACCACGCTTGCTTTGTGCATTTGATTGCCGGGCCACCGCTTGGGGGGGCTTTCGCTTTCCTTCATCGCCGCTTTGACGCATTTTTTAAGTTGACCGCTACGAACGAAGTTGCTCGACCGGCCGCTTCGAGGGTCCAAAGAATTGTCCGCGGTCATGTCCTCCGCCCGTGGTACCGCAATAAGAACTCAGATTTACCCATTACGCCAACGGCGGTGATGGTCGGCAGATTGACCCATCATGAAGTCCTTCGCCTAGAATCACCGACGCCTTGCTTCGTGAGGTGTGAAGCGCCAATTCTCGATTTGGAGGACTGCGCGCCGCCTTTGATTTTGCATTTACGCCCCGCCACGCTTCTGGCCGTAGGTGCATGCCGAGCAGTGGGGAGCGCTCGTGAGATCACACGCCTGGCGGTGCTTGCATGTCTTTTTCATCCTTCCCGAGGGCAATGTCATCCGCTACAATGTGTTTTTCCGCTCTGCTCTAATCTCATCCATAGTCCACGGCCCATAAGGAAAGAGCTTCATCAAGGTTCCATTGCGAATACCCTTCATAAATGCTTTCACAAAAATCTCTCGTCGATCATCTACTAAAACCGTTGACTTGTTGAAACGCCTCCGTAGGCTTTGAGACTCCGCGCTTGGCGACGCCGAACATATCCTCGCTAGCATTCGCTTTTTTATTTGCCGAGAATTGTTGTATGAAATGGTCGGGCTAAGTCTTCAAAGCTCGCTATCGAGCGCCCAGAGTCCCTCGAACCATTTCGTGGCTACATCGCCTAAGGTTCCGCGAACATTTTGCCCACTGCGCTACCCCTCCACGATCATCATTTGCGCTTGGGAACGATCGACATGGCTAAGGGATCTCCCTGCCGCCAGATGTGGCAAATGGACGGCCTCAAGCGTGGGGAAGCTGAGCACCGATAGCAGCAGAGAACTACCAAACGCCGCAAGGTGTTTCGTGGCATCGACACCGGGCGGTTGTCTCATCTCTGCAAGTCGGGCTTGCAATTGCACTTCCCTTACCTCCAAAGCCCGAGCACGATAGCTTGCTCTTCATTCTCGCGGCTTGGTCTCTGCTTTTGGCTTGCAGTTGTTTGAACACCGCAAGCACCGCCAACTCGGGATCTCCAAAGGCTAGACGGCACCACCATTGTTCATATTTTCTCGTGGTCACCATAATGCCGGGTGACAATGAATCGCTTTAGAATTTGGTAAAGGGGGCGAGGAAAAGTTTTACCGAGCCCTCACTGGGCGCCAATGTTCTCAACTATTTCGTGGATAGGATAATTAAGAACACAAAGAACAATCTCGCGTGAATAGGAAAATTGTTCCACCCTTCATTAGCCTCTCGCTTAAATATATAGTGTTACAAACATTCATGGCCAATAATTGATGACCGTTACATAATTAAGAGTTCGCCATATAATAAAGGTGATACATGTGGACGCCAGGCTAAGGACGGGACCGATCACACAGATCGGGCCGAGCATAAGTGGCTCTCTAGATCCTAGTCCCCTACACGTGCTATTGATGCCACTTGTTGCGCTTAAGCTCGGCGCATGGCCGTGGAACAATTTCCAACATGGATAAGGAGAAATGGGAGGAAGTGGATTGAGAGTCGCAAGTGTTATTCGCCAGGCCCGCAAAGAATGTTCTGGAAATGTGCAGAAATATTGTTAGCCAAGGATCTGGGAGAAACTTGAAGGGTTGTATCGTGCAAAAGGAATCTTAAATCAATTGTTGCTAAAGGAGTAATTTCACAATTTATGCATGGATGATGATATGAAAATCCTTGATCACATTATCACAATTTCTTCAACTTCGCCACCCTGGGCTTGTCGCGAACTACAACGCCGTAATCGCCGCCATGCAAACGCTGAACGATCAAGATCGGGACGAGCCATGGAGGCCGAAATGGCAATGCTAGCGCACGACGACGGCGAAAAAACACCACGTAGGCAAACTCTGGGAGAGGAGAGAAAACCGATAATCTAGCTAAACTCTTCCGATAGATATTTGTTTCATTTTCATTCTTTTTTTAGCAAAACAAAAATGCACCATTTTGGAAAGCAATTTGATCTCTTCGTATTCCAAATAAAATCGTAATTTTAATTTGGCGACAGGCGTGGTCGCTTGCCTACACGGGAGCGTATTAGTTCGAAGCGGTGTACAATGCCCACCTACCGTCCCATGTGTGATGATACTTTAGAAAATGAGTGGCATTATTCTTTGGTCGTCAAGGCTCAACAAGTCCGGGATGTTGTTGGATTACGGACGCCATCGCCTCGATTTTGAGCATGCTAAAAGCGCTAACGACTTACTTTTTTTCACTTGTTGAATTCTTTTGACAGGATCGCAAGATCGCGCAGCTTGACATTTGCGTTTTGGCGTCACGAACGACAAAGTCCGGAATGACATTGAGAAGCCGATTCAAATCGCATCCACGATGCGAACTCATACATTTTTCGTGGGTGTCGCGACAGAACAACCACCACCAAATTTCCGTGATCGCCAGAGTGTGGCAACACCTACCGCCGCCAGAAGCTGGTTAGGTCGCCCCCAAGGCGTAAGAAATGTAATATTGATGGGGCCTGCTCAAGAGCATGCCCAAGTGTTTCTCATAGCCTAACTAGGACGGCTCAATATTTTGCTAGTCACCAATTACATGAGAGTATTCTACGTTGTATTTTCTATTATTAATAAATGAAATGGCATAAATTTGTTTGCTTCAAAAAGTAAATGATCCGAGTAAGAAAATCTAGTTGTCTACCATTTATTTTGAAAATTGGCTATAGAAACAAAACGGGAGCATTGGCTTATCAAAAAAATGGGGAGCATTGAATCGAGAGAGACACAAATTCCCAACTCTTATAAACAACTTGAATTTGGGACCTAAGCCATTCAAATTTAACAACCGTTGGTTGAACATCGATTTCATGAAGTTCATCACAGAGTGTTGGAACTCATTTAAGGTGAATGGTAAGGCTTCGCTTGTCTTGAAAGAGAAGCTCAAAATGTCAAGGAAAAGTTAAAGATATGGAATCGAGAGGTGTTCGGTTTTAAAGACTTGCAGATTGAAACACATGCATGGATTTGAATGAAGTAGAGCGGATTGCCTCTAAGGTGGGGAGTTGATGATGATCAAAGAAATAAGTCGAATGAGGAGTTTTGGAAAGAACTCTTTTGCCAAAGAAAGCTTGCTTGCTCGTAAAGCGAGAGTTAAATGGTTAATGGAAGGACTCAAACAACCGATTTTTTCATGCGTGTATGAGAGGGAATCTGAGAAGAACCCAATTATTGAAATTAATGGTGGATTGGTGTGGGTCGAGGAGGTGGGGGAGTAAAAAAGGCTAAGGAGCATTTTGAGGAGAAATTCAAGGAAGAAGGATATAATAGGCCAACACTGGATGGAGTAAACTTTAATAAGATCTCTAGAATGGATAATGAGATGCTAGTTGAAAAGTTCTCACTGGAAGAAATAAAGGAAGTGGTAATGGAATGTGATGGCAATAAGAGCCCAGGCCGGATGGTTACAATTTTAAGTTCATAAAGGAGTGTTGGGATATAATCGGGACTGATATTGTGAGTTTCTTTGAAGAATTTCATAGGTGTGGAACTTTCCCTAAGGTGGTAGGTGCGCCCTTTCTAGCACTCATCCCCAAGACTAGTAATCCTCAAGGTCTTGGGGAATATAGACCTATATCTCTCGATTGGATGTTTCAGATAAAATGCTTGCTAAGGTGTTAGCAGAAGATTGAAAAAGGTCTTGAAAGCGGGTTATCTCTGAGTGTCAAAGTGCCTTCTGGCCGGAAGAAATATTTTAGATGGGGTGGTAGTGGTTAATGAGGTGATGGATATGGCAAAGAGAGAGAAGCGTAAATGTGTAGTCATGAAAGCAGATTTTGAAAAGCGCGACGACTGGCCAACCGGGCGCACTGACTACATGTTGGAAAGACTGGGTTTGGAGGTAAATGGAGGAAATGGATGCGCATATGTGTTTCATCTAATTCTATTTCAAGATAGTTAACGGGAGTCCAATGTAAGAATTCATTGCACGTAAAGGATCAAGCAAAGGGATTCGCCACGCTCTTTTTATTCTTGATCAGGTCAAGGGTCGCGTGCCCGTAAGAAAAGGAGTTGAATCTGCAACCTCAAAGGATATAGCATAAACAACACTAGAGCGGGCTGAGATCTTGCAATTCGCAGATGACACAATACTATTTAGTGATGGGGGTGACAAGAGTATCGTGCCGGAAAGCAATACTAAGGAGTTTTGAGATGGTCTCGGATTGAAAGTCAATTTTGCAAAAAGCAAAGTATCATGGGCTGAATATTGATGAGAGGGTTCTTCAAGGGATATCACATTTCTTAGCTTGCAAGGTGGGTTCGGTCCCATTTAAGTTCTCTTGGGTACTGTGGTGCGAACCCAAGGCGGTGAGCACGTGGCAACCAATCTTAGACTCTATAAAGGCAAGGTTGTCTAGCTGGAGGAGTAAACAACTATCTATTGGTGGTCGTGTTGCACTTATAAACTCCCTGCTCGCCTCCTTCCGTTATATTTATTTTCCTTCTACAAAGCACCAAAGAAGGTTATTTTGAGATAACCAAGCTTCAGAGAAGATTTCTATGGGGAGTGGGATGAAGACAATAGGAAGATGGCATGGGTGAAGTGGGAAACAATTTGTTTACCTAAAGATAAAGGTGGGTTGGGAATTAAAAATTTAGAGGTATTCAACGAGCTTTATTGGCAAGTGGAGATGGAGAGTTTTTGTGGAGGAAGGCAATCCTATTTGGAAGGAGGTGTTAAGTGGGAGAGATACTGATTAAAAGGAAGATGGCCTCAAATTGATGAGAGTAGGAGAGGTGGGAAAAGAAATCATTATGGTGGAGGATCTATGTCTCCTCGGGAGAGGACATTAATTTACAAGAAGACTAGTTTAGTGGACTAGTGAAAATAAAATCGGGGAAGGGGAACATCACAAAATTTGGAGAGATAAGTGGATTGGAAGTGACAAACTAGTCGACTTATTCCTAATTATTTGTTTACCGCAGTCCAAGGAAGCCATGGTAGAGATCACGCTTTTGGACAAATTCGGATGGCGATGGAATTTGGTTTGGACCGAAAACTTGCAGCAGACTCGCACGCTTTTGTGAATCACGAATATTTACAAAGAACTGCTGCAGTCAGGTACCGCCCCAGAGCGCTGGACATTGGGTTTGGGTCCTTGACTCGCTGATGTGTTTCACGGCCAAGAAATGTTACGAATGTCACAAATTACATCGCCGCAGTTCGGCTCATTGCCAACCGTGGCACTGGCCGCGTAATTCGTTTGGTTTGTGACGCTCCGCCCAAAATTCAAATTTTCGCGCGGAAGGTGTTGTTGCATCGGGTTGCTACTCGCTTGAGCTACATAAGAGAGGTATAATCCAATCTCCAAATCAAATAAATTGTATATTATGCAACACTTAAAATTGAATCAACAGTAACATTTGTTTATGTCTTCATGGGTTGTTAAATTAATTGGGGGAGAATCTTCGCTTGGTGGGGGTCAGATGGGTGAAGAGGAGAATATTGTCAACCACTTTACTGAGTTTAATTGGGGAGTTTGTGAAAGGCAAAAACGCAGCAGGTCGACATCTCATCTCATTTGGATGGCGTTATTTGGAATGTTTGGTTAGCACGAACGGAGTTATTTTCAAAGCGGAGGTTTTCTCCGCATCGTATAATGCCAAGAATTAAATGATGTGGCGTGGAGCCGGTTCAAGGCTAGAGGCAGGAACCGCAGGTGACTTGGTCGATTGGTATAGCCGCCCAATGGGTTGTTTGGACATGTTATAACAATTGTATCGTATGATTGGATTTTATGTATTTTTTAGAAGTGGGGAGAAACAAAGGAACTAGTCATCATGTGCTTTTTGCACGGTACTCTTTTTCCTCACAGTCCTTTTCCCAATGGGTTTTGGCTCGTTGAGGTTTTGAGGAGGCCCTCCCCTTCCCTTAAATTTTTATTGTGTGGTTGGGCACCCTTGTGCTCCCTTCAACGAAAGTATTGCTTATCTAAAAAAAAAAACTTTTATCCTAGTAATAATGTTTTTTATCAATATCCTAGTCATCAACTATTCATCAACTATCAATCAATCAATTATAACTTTATACAAAACAAACACTACCAAAATTACTAATCTACCCTTTTTTAAACTCACTTTTTTAGGATAAATATGTCATTTTCAATTATTCTATTTTACTTTTCATTTTGTGTGGGTCTCACTTTTTAACATCATCTATTACCTTTTCAATCTCATATTTATAACTCACTTTTCTTCCTCTCTCACTCTTATTTTCTCAATTTTCTCTCTACATCTTTCCCCTATATTCTCTCTCTCTCTCTCTTCACATTTCTATTTTTTAAACTATTTAAATCTTTTTATTCAAAACACACACTACTAAAATCTCTATCTTCTTTTCTTCTATTTAATCTTGATAAATTATTAGACGGGAAAATGTTACATCAACTATTATAACTTTATACAAAACAAACACTACCAAAATTACTAATCTACCCTTTTTTAAACTCACTTTTTTAGGATAAATATGTCATTTTCAATT
This sequence comes from Oxytropis ochrocephala, assembly GCA_020916435.1. NCBI lineage: Eukaryota > Viridiplantae > Streptophyta > Magnoliopsida > Fabales > Fabaceae > Oxytropis > Oxytropis ochrocephala. Next base: position 22,778,614 of record CM037088.1, read on the forward strand.
ATTCTATTTTACTTTTCATTTTGTGTGGGTCTCACTTTTTAACATCATCTATTACCTTTTCAATCTCATATTTATAACTCACTTTTCTTCCTCTCTCACTCTTATTTTTCTCAATTTTCTCTACATCTTTCCCTATATTCTCTCTCTCTCTCTCTTCACATTTCTATTTTTTAAACTATTTAAATCTTTTTATTCAAAACACACACTACTAAAATCTCTATCTTCTTTTCTTCTATTTAATCTTGATAAATTATTAGACGGGAAAATGTTACATCAACTATCAATCAACTATCGATCAATCATCATCAACTATAACTTTATACAAAACAACCACTATCAAAATTACTAATCTACCATTTTTACTTTTTTGGCTATGTAATTTGTGGAAATTTAGGTATTTGAACATTTCTATAATGAAATTGTGTTTTTGTAAAACTTACAATATTCATTTATGACAATACTAAAGGATATTTTTTTGCCCACACTAGTGAAAATTCGGATCCATCCCTACTTAGGGAAATACAACTTTTGTTAGTGAGAACTTATGAATTAACATAAAACTTACTTATCTTCATAAGTTGATTTTCATAAGTTCAAAATAACTTAGTCCAAACGCCCCTTAAATAAATTGATTTCTTATTTCCTACATATATTGTTTTGTCTAATTTTATTTTTGTATATAGAATGTTATGTTTTATATGGTTTGATTCGTTTCGTAATCAAAACCGCCGATCGAACCGAACCGCGTTCACTAATAAAAACCCAACAAAATTAATAGAAAGCGGTTTTTTAAGGTTTTCGATTTAATTTGGTTCGGTTTATGTTTTTTTTGATTTTGAAAACGTTACTCACTCTTATTCTCGCTCTCCTCTCTCCATGATCTCTTGTCTCATCTCTCTAGTGCTACTCTTTCTCTTCTCCTCCGCTCTCATCTCATCTCTCTCTCAAATTTATATTTTTTTTCTCACGCCAGTAATCATTTTGAAAATGATAGGCATATCGTAAAAAAACACATGGGACGTAAATCGACAAACACGCGGCGTAAAAATGAAAATAAATAACGAAAAAGATATAAAAGTTACGAAAGTGACGCTCACGTGCCTAAAAATTCTCCGCTTTCTCATTTCCTCGCTTCCTTTTTTTAACACCATTTCCTAATCTTTTGTCCTCGCTTTTGTCATTTGCGTTGATGTTATCTTCTTCTTCCCCATGTGTTGTTACTCAAAGTTGACAACCTCAACTAATTTGGCTTGCATATCTCTCCATAAACATCTTTTTCAACGCTTATGTCTAAATAACATTTTGTTTGCAAATTACTCAAAAAGATGTGGAGAAAACATTGTGTATGGGTAAAATAAGGAGGTCAGTGCGTAGCGCTTTTGTAAAAGCGCTGATTATGGTTTGCTAACTGAGAGGCAATGAGCAGCGCCTTACTAAAAACGCTCGAGTATTGGCATAACATGCATAGCAATACCCAACGCTTTTTTATTAAACGTTGTTTATTGTATAACTCGCACATGGCAATGCCCAACACTTTTTAAAAAGCGTTGTTTTTCCCTAACATGCACATGACAATGCCCAATGCTTTTTAAAAAGCGTTGTTTTTCCCTAATTTTTTTCTTCAACAAACGCTTTTCCTTCCCTCCGTAAAACACGCCTCTCCATAAACATGTTCCTCTCATAGGTGATGCTCTCAAGAATGTCTCTCACTCACATTGAACCCTAAATCCCTAAAATAGAAATCATCTTGCAGTAAATCAACAATGTGAGCATGAAATTGAAATCCATCTCTCATCGAAGTTCCTTGATGAATCCTCATCACATGATGTTTTTCATCATAAAAAGGGGGATTTTACTTGATAATTTGATGAATGAATGGAAATTGTTAGGAGAAAATTAATGAGTTGTTCTATTTGAGATTTAATTGCCTTGCAATGTTTATGCTGGTTTTGTGGTGTTTTTGTGCCTGTGGACTAGGTGGAAGAAAACAACGAAGAAATGCAAGTGAGCGTAATCAAAAATGCAAGAAGAGAGCATTCACCAAACCACTACATAGCAGTTGGCGCTGGAGCGAGTCGCGCTGGATTGGTAGGAGCAAAAGGCCGCAGTTGGCGCTGGGAGCGCGAGTCGCGCGCCAAATACCGAAAACACGCCAAAACACCAGCAGAGATGCTTTTTGAGGACTTTTTGACGAATTGGAAGCCCTAGCACACTAAGAGAGCTCCTACCTCCTCGACGGCCATCGAGGAATCAACACTTGGGAACAAGGATTGACGATTCGATGCCTTCATTCCATCTTTCATCTCGTAATTATTCTCTTTCTTCTACTTTAATCATGTGGAACTAAATCCTTGTTAGTGGATGATTGCACTTTGATGTAAAACCGTGGTTATTGATTTAATTTAGTACTTTTATCGCTTTTCTCTTCGCTTCAGGATCGAATTTCTATTCTTCGATGTTTATATTTGGAAAAATATAGAATAATATTTGTTTCAATAATTTAAATGGAAATTTGTTATTGAATAGCTTGAAATTCGATTCTTCAATTTCGCCGCTAGGATAATCGCCGATTTGTCGTATGTGTATGAATTCTCGCCGCTTAATGATTGTTATGATTATTAGCACCTAAGTGGATTAGGTTTTTATGAATTAACAAAGGCTAATCACCTAAGGGATTAGGGTTTAGTAAAAGAGTGAATTCTATAGCTTAACGAGAGAGAGGAATTATCTTTAAAGAATAAATCAATGACCATAGTGGAAATCAAGGGCCTTCATCCCTAGCATCTTCTCATCGCATATCTTTCATCGTGTTCATCATTCTCTTATTATAAAAATCCAAAAATATTTTATTGCTTTACTCGAGCTTGATAGCTCAACAATTATCAAACCAAAACCCCTTTAAACTTGGTTCCTATTAGTAGTCAAGTAACGCCTTTAGTAAAATAACTTCGATCCTCGAGGACGATATCCCAAGATTTCACTACCGGCTTTATTACTTACACGATTCTGGCACACTTTGCCGATAAGTTAACATTCCTCGCCATCATCATCTACCATTGATTTCGATTTCACTAGCTAATTTCCATCTCGCATCGTGATCTCTCTCTCGCCTTCGTGACGATTCTCAGCATTGTTAGCTATTCGCAAGTGTACCAATCGCTCATAATAAAACCTGTGAAGAACCGGCATCGCTCTCAAGGATCGAATTAAATTATTAATCACGTTAACAACAACTAATATGAACCAAATTGAAATAGGTTTCGATTGATATGGTCGAGCTATGAAGCTCGCAGTAAAGCAATAAAATATTTTTGTATTTTTGATAATGTAAACGAAGAACACGTTGAAAAAGATACGATGTAGAAAATGCTAGGGATGAATTCCTATCGACTTCACACTATTGCACTAATCAAATTCAAGGATAATCTCTCTCTAATTTGCTATCAAACCAACACTATTAACTAATTCCTAATTCCTTAGGTAATTAGTACTTTGTCGATAACTAGAAGCCCCAATTCCTTAGATTATTCTAATTAACGACAAGCAAAGAAAAACAAAGGTTTGCAATAAACAACAATTCATAGATTATTCCTAAGCCACAAATGAAGGTACCTAGATTCAAACATTCAAAACAAAACTTCCATTTCATACTTGAACAAAATATCATTGTATGAGTTTTCCAACCATAAAACGATTACATACGTAAATTTGATTCGCAAATATGAGAGAGTATGATATAAATATAATTCTAAACCAAATGATAATAGTGGTTACATCAATATTCCTTCATCCCTAACATGAACAAGTTTAGTTACACATGATAAAAGGAGAGGAAAAAGGAGAATTACAAGTTGAAGATGAAGATGAACGATTAGAATCCTCAATCCTTGTCCCAAGTCTTGATTCTTCACCGCCGTGAGATGGAATCGCTGCTTTTCGCGCTGTGGTTCCCAAATCGCCAAAAGTGCCTCAAAAACGCTGCTGACTCGCTTTTTAACGCGCTTTGTTACCTCAAAATTCCAACAAGGGCATTAAATTAAGCTTTTAAATGGTATTGATCGACATTTAATAGTATTCGTGAATCGCAGTCAATGTTCAAGTCAATATACCATAAATTCAACAAAGCAAAGTTGTACAAGTGCCGATAATGCAAGTAAACTTCGGCTGCACTTGGTTCTTCAAGCTACGGCAATGCCGTAAACCTTCGACAGAGAGGCCCAATTGTTCGATTGTAATCGGGTCCAATGTTTTCACAAATCCTTCGACAACAAGTCGGGTCAAGCGCAAGGAGCAAAGCAGCTAAGGGGCTGCTATTTCCTAGTTTTTAGGAAGTGGTTATCGTGCTTGCCCACGATTGTGTTCCGAGAGTATAAATACTCCCTTGTAATAGGAAAACGGGTCACCACATTTTACAAAAACACCGAGAAACTCAACTTCCAAGCCAAAGCGAAACAAGAGTGAATCGATTATATTGTACGTGTTGGTGTACCACCTTCTTCTTTCTATCATTTTAATGCAATTTTTACTTGTTTTCACGCTTGTTGCTTTCTCACTTTCATTCTCGCTTTCAAACTATCTCTTCCTACTATTTTCTCGCTCTTACGCACGCTAAAAGACACAAAACACAAAGGCAATTGTCAAAGAGATTTTCTAGTTTGATCTCACAAATTTTAATATTGAAAACTAGTGATTGTTTGCTAAAAACACCAAAGAAACAAATTGGCACGACAAATGGGACCTTTGCCGCTTATTTTGTGTCGCTTTCAATATGTATAAATTTGTATGCACTGAGGAGTGGTAGAATGGCACGCACTAACCCTAACAACGCCTAGTTCCGTACGCGTGATATCACAAGTGCAAGGAACAACGTGAGATTCTCGCCAATGTCACGGTGGAAATGTTGCAGTGACTACGCCCCAAAGGACATCAATAACCGCTCCCACGATGTCAATGACCAACGCTGGTTCGACATCGCCTATGGCCTTGCCACAAAGTATGGGACTTCCTTCTAGTCCTTATGTGGCAACAGGACTAGTTTGGAAACACGCTTCCAAAATACGAGTCTACCACCATACCCTTTCAGTATATGGCATGCCCACCGGAATGCCACATGTCTCGACCTTTCTCCTTCACACGCCTCTTCCGAGGGCGCATTTGGTCGAAATCCCATCAGATAACCAATGCGCCCTTGTTGGCGTAAGACAACAAGTAGACGTAAAGCAATCATGATATGGTTAATACGCCGACTCAACAAATTGGTACCGTGTTCAATCCTTTGATTCGTAACACAAATACCGCTTATCGATGTTAGCAGCATCAAATGGGTAGGATTGTCGATTTCTTTGGGGCTCCTACGGAAACAATAGGCGCTACCAAATGGTGGGAACAATATGCCTAATACCCCACACAGATCAATGATCGCCAAGCTCAAAGTACAGGCTTAACAACAAACGGGAAATCACATCCCCGAGGTGGTTATGGTGAATCAAACCAAAATGTCGATGAAGTTGTTCGACAAGTGCAACGTAAATAATGTTTGCGCCAAGACAACATAGCCACTTTGGTCGAAACCATAATGGCGCAAAATGGCCTTAACATAGGTTTACATAGGCCCAATTTCATATCGCCCCGTGTGAGTATATCTTGCAGCAGAGTTGCCGAGGGGCCGGAAAATCCCTAAATTCACTAAGTTTGGGGGTGACACCAATGAATCTATCGTCGAACATATTGCCCTGCAGACATGATCGAGGCAGAGACATAGCTCAAAATGAGAGTTTGAAAATGAAGTATTTTCCAAATTCTCTAACTAAAAATGCCTTTACGTGGTTTACCACTCTACCCCGGTTCTCAGATATACACGGGGCAATTAGAAAAGGCTTTTCATGAGCAATTTACATGGGCCACTAAAAATTAGTCTTAAAGAATCTGCTAGTGTTCGACGAAAGTACCGAGGCTATTGATGATTATTTGAATAGATTCAGTTATCAAGGCAAGGTGTTTTACACAAGTGCTCGAACATGAGTCATTTAAATGGTCGCAGTGGCCTTGACTATTCAATTCGAAGAAATTGATACGCCTCATTCGAGAGACACGGCCCAACTAGTCGAGCAGAGTTCGACAAGTCGAAAGGCTTAAAGAGGAAAAGGCTAGAGTGAATAAGTACAATAAAAAGAAAACTCGCTGGGCTTTCACAAGAAAGAAAAGATAGCCTATGTAGATTTAACAATTCGACTTCGTGATTCGTTGATGTTAACTGAGGAAATAGACGTGGCTGAACTTAAGCCCGGTCCTCCTTATGCTTGCAAATTATTAAGGCCTCGCAAACGGGAATAACTCAGAGAGCCTAAGAATGATAGATTTGTGCTTCAAAACGCACACCTTTGATGTTACTAAATGTGACGAGATCTTTGATTTGCTAGTGATCGATGGCCAAATAATAGTGCTAAATGGCTCGAAAATTCCTCCTCTCGAGCAGCAGGAAGAAAAAGGGTTATTGTAAGTTTCATAATTTTTGGGACATACAACCGACCGCTGTGTTCTTTTCGTGGACATGGTTCTGTAAAGCGATCGAGGAAGCGGAGGCTCAAGTTTGGAGATAAAAAGAATAAAGCACCGATGCAAATTGATGTCGATTCTCCATCAAGCTTTGGAGGCGATGTATGCGAACCAATCGAGATGAGTATCAATATGGTAGACGAAAATGGTGGATTCTCCTAAGTCTACCAAACTTCCCACAAAAATCAAAAGTGTCAGGTAAAAGAGTGATGCCGTGAGACAAAGTTACTCAAGAAGAATATGAGGAAAAGGTACAACTGTGGTACCCTAGCGCCGAGGAAGATCCGATAGACTTCCTAAATCCTGTAAATCGAGCTCGAGGTCATGTTATGTCCAAGGTGCAAAGGTCGGTTTGACAAAGAAGCGCTAAAAGTGTCGAACGTCGCGGGTTCGACCACCCCTAAAGAGGAAATGGCCGATAAGAGGCCAAACTTCACTTTTCAAAAGAGGGACCTTCCTTACAAGGTAAAGAATTCGAGCAAGGCTTCGACAAGCAAGCCGCAGCCACGCGCGCGGTGTAGCCAAGAAGGAGTTTCAGGCTATCCGCCTCGCCAAACCATTTGTTCCAAGCGACGATCCATCCAATGAGAAGTGGATACACGCCGATGTAGACACTACAAGAATGTCGCTCAACAGCCGAACGGCTAAGCCAATCACAAAAGTAGGCCTCAAAGTATAATTATAAAACAATTATAAAGGAAGAATCCCATGACGAAGCACCCAATGGCGCTGCTACACAATAAAAGAAGGCAACACCGGTTGCTAACGAGCAACGCCAAAAACGGGCGGCGGTGTGACTCTAAAACCGTGGGGAACACAAAGATAAGTATAGGTGCCGCCAATCAAGTGAGGGTTGGAAACAAGGCTAAAGCGGAAATCTATTGTGATAGAGGAACCAAGAAGGCTCCGCATGGAGAGGATTTTCCTCCATTAACATCTTTAAAGAAGAAAAGTGCTTCATTCGACATGGATGAAGACGCCACTTCAGATTTCGACGACTCGAGGCTAGCTTCGACGCCATCCGTAACGGGTATCCATTTTGCCGAGTGAGTACGATGTCGCATAAGCCCCAAACGACGCCAAGAAGACTTCATTGGGGATATGGCTAACCACAAGCCAAGATGCTATTATGTCATGAACAATGGCTGCGCAGGAAGAACAAATGGCCACTTTCGAGAGGCCGACGAGGCATGCAACACCATTTGAAGCCCTTGTACGCCCAAGCCAAGGTTAATGGCGAGGCATTAACAAGATAATCGGTCGATGGAGGGGTCGTCGTTAACTTAATGCCTCGTGCCATGTCAAGACAAGAGGTTCGCTTGATACAGCACCTTCACCTCATAACATTATGTTAACCACCATGAGGGAAATCCGCCTGGCCGGGGTCGCCGGGTAGAAGTGGTGGTAGGAACTGTAAGAAGAACCACCACGCTCTTTGTTATAGCATCAAAAGCAAGCTACAATCTACCTCGGGAGAGAGTGGATACATGGCGAGAGCCGCTCCTCAAGCCTACACCGTAAATTGGTAATGTGGAGGACGATGGTCAGTGGAGTACGTCAAGGCACTCAGAGTTATTTCCTCACGACGAAATAACGCCACCAGGAGAATTTTGAGAAGCAAATGGCGTAACATTGCGCCATGTTCATCTTCTAGCCAAGCATACATCTCTTCAGATAATGTGCTTTCCTCCATTCACTTATACCCAACACATGGTTTCAGGTGTGGAAAGAGAGGAAATAGAAGGTGCAAATGTCTATCCCGATGGTGTGCTACTCTCCAATGTGATGGGACACCGACTTTAGAAGGTTTAGATGTCAAGCATCTAAAGGTTTGATAGAATTACGCTTATATGGCCGAAAATAAATAAAACGGCTTTGGAAGCCGAAGTTAAATCAACAAACAATGGTCGCCGGGCCACAACTTCATCTCAAGAAAATGGTGAAGTTATAAATGACAAACTCGATTGCATTTATGACGACTTAACCATCGGGTTTTGAAAAGACCCAGAGATTCTACAAAGCGCATGCAAGCTCAAGATCCAACAAGAGGTGGATTTGGGAGATGGCTTGATCAAAAGGCCAACCTATATCAAGCACATCTTGATGTCGCTTCAAAACCCAAGTCATTTCACTTCGCAGAGTTCAAGGATTGCTTTGCTTGGGAGTACAAATAAATGCCCGGCTTGAGTCGAGAAGTTGGTGGAATTACAAATACCCATTCGACTCAGTGGAAGAAACCAAATGAAGCAAACGCCAAGAAGATTTGCTCTCGATATTGGCTAAGATCAAGGAAGAAATAGAAAGGTCGCTCAAAAGCAAATTCATCGAATCGCCAGTACGCTGATTGGTTAGCTAATATAGTTCCAAAGAATGAAGAAAATGGAAAACTTAGAGTTTCATGAGACTTTAGGATTTAAATAATGCAACACCTAAAGATGAATACGCTTATGCCCGTAGCGTAAATGTTAATAGATTCGGCAAACAGGATTTGATTATCTCGCTTGCTAGATGGCTACTCGTGGTATAATCAAATCTTTATTGCCGAAGAGGACGGTTTAAAATCGCTGATGTCCAGTGGGCATTAGGTGTTTATGAATGGGTGGTCATGCCTTTGGTTTAAAATGCCGTGCCACTTATCAAAGGGCAATGAATTCTATGTTTCACGCATTTTATTGATGATTTTATGCAAGTATACATAGATGATGTGGTGGTTAAGTCATCCTCGTAAAGTGGTCATTTAGACTATCTTCGACGCTCTTTCGAACGAATGAGGAAATATGGATTGAAAATGAATCCAACCAAATGTGCTTTCGTGGTACGCGGTGTGAATTCTTGGGTTTTGTAGTACACAAGAAAGGCATAGAGATCAACTAAAATAAGACTAAAGCAATTATGGAAACGTAAGGCTCCTTCGACCAAAAAAGAACTTCACTACTACTAGTGGAAAATCAATTTCTTCAAGATTCATCTCAATCTAAGTGGCAAAACACAAGTTTTTTCGCCATTACCGAGATTGAAGAAAGAAGATGAATTCAAGTGGGAGCAAGTTCACCAAGATGCTTTCGACGCAATCAAGTCTTATCCGTCAAGCCACCAATTTTATTGCCTCGTTATTGGAAACAAATTGCTAAAATTGTATATAGCAGCCTTCCGATAACACAATAGGTAGCATGTTAGCGCAAGAGATGATGATAGTGGTGTCGAAAAGACCCATTTATTACCTTAGTAGGGTTTTGATCGATGTCTAAACTAGGTATAGTCCAATTGAGAAACTATGCCTTTGCTTGTATTTTTCTTTGTACAAAATTGAAGCAATATATAAAATCAAGCAGATGTTTATGTTTATTCGTGATTTTGATGTTATTAAACATATGTTGTCAAAACCAATGTTGCATAGTCGAATTGGCAAATGGGCTTTAGCTTTGCTAGAGTACAACTTAACTTACCAACCCTCAAGTCAATTAAAGGACAAGTTGGTCGCGATTTTATAAGAGACCATCTCGTTGTCGAACGTGAAATGCATTCGTTAGACATACGCCCTGGAGATTATACTGATGGCTCAAGCCATAAGAATGGAGCAGTATTGGAATTTTGATTATCTCTCCGTAAAATACTCCAACGGAAGTATAAATTTAAAATTCGAGATTCTTGCTCAAATAATGAAGTTCAATACGAGGCTTTAATAGTAGGCCTTAAAATTTTGCTCGAATTGGGGCAAGGCAAGTTATGTCGAAATAAAAGGTGATTCTCAATCGTGGTCAAACAATTGACAAAAGAATACAAATGCATTAATGAACACCTAATTAAATATTTCGTTATTGCCAATACGCTGCTAAAAAGGTTTACGCTGCTCACCTAGAACATTTACCGCGAATTGAAAATCACGTGGCAAATGAATCGCACAAATTGCTTCTCGTTACAAAGTATCAAGCAAAGCCTAGAAGAGCTAATCGAGATAAAAGATAAATTAATCTCGTAAGACTCTCTCCATAATACTCCTTCGACGTTATTGTCAACACCAAAAATCGGGGGCAATAAATACAAATGAAGTGCGCATTTAAAAACGCCACATTTTTGACGATATTGACTTAGCGTAAATTTTTGCTATTGACAATATGGTTGATGATGATTGGCTAAAACCCATTGTAGAGTATTTACGTAATCCTACATGGACACTAACAAAAAGTAAAGTACAGAGCTCTAAGCTATGTGTTAATTGGAAACGAATTGTACAAGCAAACTCCTCGGGCGGGTACTACTAAAATGTCTTAGTGAAAACGAGGCATATTTGGCGCTTCGATACATATATGGAGCATGTGGCTCACATCAAGTAGGCCACAAAATGAAATGGTTGTTATTTCGACAAGGAATGTATCGCCAACTATGCTAAAAGATTGTATAGAATTTGCCAAAGGTTGCCAAGAATGCCAAAACATGCCGAATACAACACGCGCCTCGCAAATGAGTTGCATTCTATAGTGAAACCTTGGCCATTCAGGGTGGGCTTTAGATGTGATTGGAGAAATAAACCAACCTCGCGTAAAGGCCACAGATACATTCTAGTAGGATCGATTACTTTACTAAACGGGTAGAGGCAATACCTTTAGCCAATGTAGATCAAGAAGCATGTTGATAAGGTTTATTCAAAATCATATCATTTATAGATATGGAATTCCAGAGACCATTACTACGCACTCAAGGTACCGCTTTTTACCGGGTCGTAAAATGGTAGATTTCACACAAATTGGTTTCAAGTTATTGACTTCGACACCATACTACGCACAAGCCAATGGTCAAGCAGAGGTCGCCAATAAAATCATTATTAACTTGATTAAAAACACGCTGGACGAAGTTTCAGAAGTTGGCACGCTTCTTCTTGACCAAGTTATGGGCTTGTTTAACTTCACCTAAAGAGTCTATAAATACCACTCCCTACAAAGTTAACATTTGGGCATGATGCAGTTGTTACCGTCGAGATTTGTTTACAATCAACAAGGATTCAAAACAATGTGAAATCCCTTTGATCATTATTGGAATATGATGATTGATGAATTAGTTGATGTAGACGTAAGAGAGGTTGTTAGCTTTAGAGATGCTTATTCGATGTAGAAGAAAGAGAAGCTAAAGCTTACAATAAAAAGGTCAAGTTAAAAACCTTGAGGAAGGGGAGTTAGTGTGGAAAGTCCTATTACCTATGGATAAAAAGATAGAGTTTTAGGCAAATGGTCACTGTAAAGGGAAGGCCCATTTCGCAGACATGCTGTTTTTCGAATGGCGCTTATGAAATCAAGAGTTAGGTGACGAAAATAGGACCTTTAGAATAAATGGCAAGTATTTAAAACGATACAAGCCAACGTTAATCGAGATAAAGATTGAGCAATTATAAGTAAACGAAAGTTGTTCATAAATGGCAATGTATAAAGAAATTGTTAAAATTACACGTACCATTTTTAGAATGCTAAGCTATTACAAATTTTAGAAGGTCGCATAAGGTAGCCTTATGCCTCCATAATGCTAACACTTAGGGAAATAGAGGTGTCGAGAAGATACAAATTTTTGTCGAGGTCACGAGAATAGCTTCGTGCTTGTCAATCTTCTCCAAGTGCTCTATAGCCGCCATTGCTTTGGTAGTTTTGGTGGACGGTTAGCAAAGACTCATGCTCGACGATCGTGCCCTTCCGATGCTTAAGATTAGACAATTTGAGTTGAAGGGTCTTTATCTCTTCATCAAGGCGCGCGCACCGTGATCCCATTCAGCCGATTGCTTTCATCATTAGTCGCTGGGGTCTCAAGAGCTTCGATGTCGCCTTGATCACCTCTTAAGAGAGGCGCAGTTCCACTCGCAGAGTCAGTCTCTTGAACCTTGCGCTAGAGGTGGTCGCACCGCTGGTTGATCAAAAGAGAAAGTTGCTCAAAAATAGGCCAAATTCCATGAAGAACGAAAAGGACATTTTTGAGGAGAGGTCTAACTCGTGATCTTCTCAATGAGGGATTTTACCTCAAGATACACAGATGAGTCATTCTCAATGGTTGCCACCAAGTCCCCTTCTAACACCTTCGCTTTCAATCGCAAAGCAAAGCTTTCGACCGCTCTCGTTGATAGAACTTAGAGAATTGTTCGAGGAATCGCAAACCAAACGGCTCGACGAGCTCTCGAGGCTTAACATAATCTTCAAAGTCGCCAAGTGATCCGCTTTCTTTAGCTCACCAATTCTTGATCGCCGGCGCCGTTGATGACTCTCTCGCGTAGCACCTTGATCCGCAGCCTACCTCTACTCTAGGCTCCTCCGGTTCTTGATCGACCATATTGGCTTCGTGAATTTCGACGAGGTAGCCACGCTTCGGGTCCTTCATTGTTGGAATGGTAAGTTCGAACTCGAGCAGCCCAACAACAGCCTCCGGCTCGACACACAAAGAAGCTGGAATAGCCTCCTCCATAACAGAGCATTCTCTTCGACGACCGCCTCTTGTTCGACATTTCCAAAGACTTAGCGCAAACTCCTAAAATGGGAATCTCGTGGTTCTCCAATGCTTGGAAAATTTCTTCAGTTAGCTTGCACTTGAGGAGATGAAGGAAAAGGGAGCATAGTGGATTGACGACTCTAGATCAAGAAATTTCAACCATAGACTCAACTTCAGGATTGTTCACGAAAGTACCCACCCACCTATGCACAAAGAAGGTATATCGCTTAAGTTAAGGATTGGAAAGGCGAGACCAAATAAGTCTAATCTAATGTCGAAAGCGGAGTTTACCTCAGTACCTTAAGTCTCTTGATTGGAGGAGAAGAAGGTGGTTCAGAGCCTCATCAATAATGATGCCTTGAGCCGCCTTTGAATCTCGTGAAGATTTCTTTTCTTCGACCTCCGAGCGAGTGGGGATGTTATCATCACTTTTCTGTCCCGCAAAAGAATTGGGTTATGACAGAAAGTTGAATGACAAAGTGGAAGAGAAATTTGACTGGATTAACAAGGCAAGAGTATAGTACCTCATCTTCGTGGAGGACCATTTTCCTTTTAGCTTTGGTATGCCGAGGATTTTACCCGGTTGTTTTCCAAATGTAAGGTTTTTCACATAAGTAAAAGTCAGAATCAAAAGTAACTTCAAGCTTAATAAATGGCAACATACCTTCTTTAGACAATGTCCGAGTAGATCTCGCGCCCACTATTTTCTTGGTCGGAGGAGATTTTGCTGTGGTAGCCTTGCCTACTTTGGTCTTCACTGGGTGCAGTTGACTGACACGAAAAACATTGGTAAGAAAACAGAGATAAAACTAAGTTACGTATGTTTAAGACTCGTAAAGATGTGGATATCGCTAAGTAAACACCGGGTTGTTTCAAGCGGAAGGTCGCCACCAATTTCTTCATAATGTTTTCTCGCAAAGGCATCACTAGCCTCCCAAAGCAGTTAGTGGTATAGTAACTAGTCCACCATTCATGAAATTCCTTAGTGCATGAGAATCTGGGTTGAATTCGAGAGGTTCAAATTCGTGGCCCTATAAGTGGAATTTCTGAAGGCATGTTTGTAGGCTACCTTGCTTCGATTCAAAATTTCGCTATGAAAACACACCGCGCAGTCGACCGACAAAGGCCAAACTGTCTCGCGTAATAACCGGGAAGTATCTCTTAATTCCGGTTATTTTTAGCTTCACAGGTAAGTCCGTAGAAAGAATAGCAGAGAGAGGTAGCTCGCAGATTGGGTAATCTCTCGCTTGTCTCGGATGTAAGAAGAAGGAAATGGTCACAAACCAAGTTGGACCGGAAAGGCCTTTGCACAAAGGGGAGCCATAGTAGTCTACGTAAACTGCAGGCACTTCAGAACATGTCAAGTTGAATTTCAAAGACTCTCCGAGGAATATTTATCCGCTTGGTTTCAATCGAGCTAGTTTAATCCCTTCACCCTCCTAGACTTCAAAGTCGAGGAAATGACTTAGGAATATACTGCACTCTAGTCGAGACTCAAAAGTGGCTAGCACCACAATTGCAATAGCCACAATGGGCCAGAGGCCAAGAACTTGTTGGTGGGTTCGCCTTCTTTCGCTTCTAGAACAAAGATTGTCAAGCTCCTCGACAGAGAGAACCCAACAAACAGCTTTGGCAAGGTTAATGGCTTCTTTCTCGTGGAGTTAGCCGCCTGGAATATAAGTTTTAGAAACCTGGAGTGAACGGGTGCAGTAAAACAAAAAGTGGATAACCAAAGCGGTTAAGAAGGCTACGTGTTCTTTAGCGTATTAATCGTGGTCATTGTCACGCTTATGGTGTTCTCGTGATGTAAGGAGCAAAAGTGGCATTATTGAAAGTGAATGGATATACATAATCGTGGATTAGCAGGTCAAAAGTCTCACCTGGGTTTCAAACCCGTGATGGCAAAGAACATCTAGTAAAGTGGGGAGTCAAGATGCCACATCTCAAGTGAAGACTATGAGTGGCATAGCCCCGTAATCGCATAGCAATGCAATATCAAGGTGTCAGCCATACTTAGGCCCATACCTAGACAATCGGACGAGATCGAAAATACCTTTGTTTTTTCCAGACGCCGCCTTTTTAGCCTCTACCTTGTCGAGCCAATCTATGTAAATCGCTGGTCGAGCCTAGAGCGCACTCTAAAGACCCCGGAAGGACTATTCGTAAATTCTAAGTGAAAAGGGTCTTAAGTGAAAATTCGGGTCAAGACAGTAATGATCGGGGAAAATTTCGTAAACCTCGTGATTTTCTAATAAGATATCGTGCAGAGGCTCAGATATGCATGAGTATAAACCCTAGTAGAGGAATCAATACTGGTTTGCCATTGAACCGCTCGACTATCGTGGAATGTCGCTCATCAACAAAGCCATCGGGCGGTTTTAGGTCCGTTGGTTTCGCTGCTGTGGAACATTCAAGAAGCAGAGAGAGAAGCCACGAGAGATAAAAAGCTAACGCGAGACGCAAATTCAAGCGGATTGAAGGAAAGGAATGAAAGTTTGAAACTTTAGTGATTTTGGGGATTTTTGCAAAACGCAGAATGAAGAATGCGTAAAGACTTCACAAAGGTTCAAACCGAGTAAAGAGGAATACGGGCGGTCAGAGCCGCTATATATGTGGGAAGCTACGCTTATTGGCATCGCTCGCCATAACTCGCACGCTCGCGACGCTTGAGAGACGTGATGGCCCACCAACCACGCAACGCGGCCAATAAGATTCGCTTCGCTTTGCCTCGTGCAAGTAATGATGGTTGTCTTTTCGACCATCGCTGAAATGCAAGAGGCGTGAGAAATGACCATTGCACAAGATTCAAAAATGCCTTTTCTTCCTCCATTCCTTATTCCGCCGAAAAACATTTTTCGGGGGCAACCGTTACCTCAAAATTCCAACAAGGGCATTAAATTTGCTTTAAATGGTATTGATCGCAGACATTTAATAGTATTCGTGGAACCGCAGTCAATGTTCAAGTCAATATACCATAAATTCAACAAAGAAAGTTGTACAAGTGCGTCGATAATGCAAGTAAACTTCGGCTGCACTTGGTTCTTCAAGCCTACGGCAATGCCGTAAACCTTCGATGTGAGAGAGGCCCAATTGTTCGATTGTAATCGGGTCCAATGTTCACAAATCCTTCGACAACAAGTCGGGTCGGGCGCAAGGAGCAGAAGTAGTGGGCGCTATTTCCTAGTTTTTAGGAAGTGGTTATCGTGGCTTGCCCACGATTGTGTCGAGAGTATAAATACTCCCTTGTAATAGGAAAACGGTCACCACATTTTACAAAAACACCGAGAAACTCAACTTCCAAGCCAAAGCGAAACAAGAGTGAATCGATTATATTGTACGTGTTGGTGTACCACCTTCTTCTTTCTATCATTTTAATGCAATTTTTACTTGTTTTCACGCTTGTTGCTTTTCACTTTCATTCTCGCTTTCAAACTATCTCTTCCTACTATTTTCTCGCTTCCTTACGCACGCTAAAAGACACAAAACACAAAGGCAATTGTCAAAGAGATTTTCTAGTTTGATCTCACAGCCTTAATATTGAAAACTAGTGATTGTTTGCTAAAAACACCAAAGAAACAGTCACAAGCAGTTGATTTCGCACGCTATCCGGCGCGCGCCACGCCAACTTACGCGAGGAGTGCCAGATCTCGCGCGCCACTGCGCAGCGCGCAAGGCAGATGGCGCGCCACTCGGCTGCATTGCTCCACTCTTGCATAATAGAGTCCAATTGCTTGCCCTTCTTTGATCTTCACTCCCAACTAGTCCCTCGGGCACAAAACACAACAAAACCCAAAGATAAACACCTGCATAACAAATCAATTCCAAATAGCACAAAAATTGCTTTTCAACACAATTTTAATCCATTCATCACCATTTCCACTTAAAAACTCACTTTAACTCAATGAAGCACATCATGTGATGCGATTCATCATGCATCTCATTGGCATTGCATCTCTCTCTCTCGTCTTCGCACGATTCTCAAGATCTCACTAGCACGCTTTGTCTCTTAGTCTTTGCACGATTTTGCATCTCCTCGCATCGGGTTAGCTGGCAATAGCTTGATTTTGTGATTTTTGTGTTGGTTTATTACTACAATTTGGTTGTCGTTATTTTCGTCCTTGCTCTTTAGTAGACTTTGGAAGATGGAGATATGGCATTGCATGATATGGGGAGCTGAATACCACTTCTATGGATCTGACATAACATGTTCTTTCCTGTGAGTCTTTTTAACATTTAAATGTTGATTTTCGTCTTTATATATGCTTAATATCCTTCCACTCACATTGCCATTTTGAGCAATGTTACTGAATCAGACATGCATTTCTCTGTTTGTTCATTTATTTACTCTAGTAGTTATTACCTTTGTAGTCTTCCATGCTCTTTTTTTTTTTTTCTTCGTGTGGGGAATTAGTAGTATACAACTGATCATTTTTAATCTACTAAATTGAATAATCGGTTTATGCTCAACTTTGAACTTTTGCTGCAAATAAATGGGAAGTTTACAAGTGACCAGTCTCTTATATATAATGTAAGTTCTTTCTATTAAGACCACTTTTGTCAAAGGGAAGAGAAATTGAAATTTGTTTATTTAATATGCAACTGCACCAGTACAAACATCTGCAGTGCAAATTCTCACAAATGTGGATTATTATTCCCTACATGGGCCTGATTAATTTTAGAATTCTTGTGCATGTTAGTTAGGATGGCCTAGTTAATGTATTCTTTCATATGGCTCAATGAGTTGGATGTTTGTAGCATTTCACCATCAGCGCTCTCTATTTTTACCTTGCTTGTTCTGCAGGCTGTCCTTGATGCTCATAATGTCGTTATCTCTTCGATGAAACCTGGAGTAAGCTGGGTTGATATGCACATGTATGATTGAGTACCATTATTGCTTTTCTTAATAACTAAAATGTTTGTTTTCCATTGTTTCAAGTGCTAACAGTTGAGAACAAGTATAATTTTGAAGTATATTAGTGCTTTACTCCTGAGAAATTTCCAGACTATATAACTTAGTAGGTGGATTAAAAAATAACATAATTGTATCTTTACTCTTTAGTAATTTGTGCTTGTTCAGTCAAAGTTCTTTTTAGGTGTCACAGCTTGATTGAGGAACGAAAGTTAGGGACTAGTTGAGGTCCACCTCTAAAAACTTAAAATTTTATCTTGACCCCTTGAGTTTTAAGTTTACATTTAGATCCATAAATTCTTTCAACTCGACACTTAAATAAAGATTGAGTCGACCAAATATCCATGGACGGATGGCCCAACTAATCTTTGTTATTGAAACTTCTACTCTACTCTTGTCATCTTGTGTCAAGATATTAGCATAAATTCTGCTCATTTATTCTTTAAAATTGTAGATTACCGATAAAGTGATTCTCGAGTCATCAAGAAGGGAAACATTCTTTGGGGTAACATTTTCTGTTTTACCACTTCTTGTGGCAAACTTGCATCTTGATAGAAATTGTGATCGCTTTGGTAAATTGTGTGTTAATTTTTGTGCAAAAGCAATGTTGATGACATGATGGTTGCACGCTTGCGCCGCTTTTATGCCACATGGTCCGGGCATTTCCTTGGTATTGATACACATGTTCCCGGAGGCTACTTAAAGGTATATGTGATTTTTTGTTGTAGACATTTTAAATCGCCTACTCCCTTTACAAGGCTTGTATGTTTAAAATTTTGAAAAGTAATTTTCTTACATTACATAAAAATTGATTATTTTGTAGAAATTTTTATGCAAGTGGAAACTAATTTATGCAAATTAATATTTTCTTTGAACAACTTAGATTCTCGTACAAATTATTCTCAGATATGAGGTAGTATGTTTATTTGTTCCTTTATTATGTATGACCTTTTTTTTGCTTATTGTATTTCTTTATGATGTACTCAATTTTTGTTATCATGGGTTGCTAGAATATGAGCAATTGTTCGAGGGAAATACATGAGATTGAGGCGTTGATGGCAGGGGCAAGATGGCTTGGCCAAGAAGAAAATCTCTTGTGTTAATCGAAATGGATTGGAAAGTTGTTTCACTTCAAGTGTCCCGGTCGTGAATCTCATCGCTTTCTTGTTTTAAAATATATGTCGTAAAAATAACTTCCCTCTACTCCACCCTTTTAATAACTCCCATATTGTAAATTGCTATCTAATTTGGATACATATGAATTAGATAATGTAACTTGTTAGCTACTTTATTTTGGTTCATCTTGTTGGGCATATATATGTTGACATATTGGTGCATTTGGATATAGAGAGTTTGTTTTGGGTCATCTAGGTGCATGTATTATTGTGTGTGTGTGTGTGTGTGTGTGTTTAACATACATATAATATAGATTTGATTGGGTATTGTATTGGCTATATATGACCAAGTAATTTGCAAATATAAAAAGGAAAATACACAATAATAGAAAGAAAAAGTTAAACAATGGGCGCGCTTTTTAGGAAGTGTCGCTATAGTACGTAGGGACAAGTTTGGGCAATGGGCGGCGCTTTTAATAGAGTGTTGCCTATCCGAGGACGATTTGGGCAATGGGTAGCGCTTTAGAGAGTGTCGCTTATCCGAGGACGTGCTCTGGGGCAATGAGTAGCGCTTTTTATGGAGTGTCGCTTATTTGAGGACGCGCTTGGACAAGCTTGGTAGCGCTTTTTAGTGAGTGTTGCCTATTCGAGACGTTGCTTGGGCAATGGGTAGCGCTAGAGAGTGAGCGCCATTGTTGAGTGGAATCGCAAGCCGCCACGCTTAGCAACGCCGTGGCGTCGCCCATGGATAAAAAAAGCCGCACATTGGCTAAATCATTGTAGTGAAATATACTAATAAAATTATAGTTGTGTGTTTCTTCAAGTGCATTTATCGTTGTTTTTGTGTGATCAAATATTGCTGACTAAATATTCATGACCACCTAAAAATTACTCTAATAACAATCGCCTTTGAAATTAAAAGTATATTGATTGATGGTCTGATAAAACTTTTGTGTGTCAAACAATGCAAAGTTTTAACACTCAACAACAATCCTCCTGGGCGCCTATGTCGTAAGTCCCCGCTTGCTCGTGATTGCTTTGAAGCTTTATATAAAATGTATGATCAGACTCTGGGCGCTTCGCCCATATTAATAGTAATCAGCTCAATTTCGACTAAAAAAACAACAATCCTGATAAGATGGCTTGAATCTCTTCCAAAATAGTCAAAGTCTTTGACTTTGAATCCAATCTTGAAAATACAAGAGTGTTATAACTCTGAGAGTAGAGTTTTGTTATCCATTACGATTATATTCAACTCAAATTAGTTTTTACAATCACAGATTTAACACATTAAAAATGCAAATTTTTAACTCAATAATCTATTTCAATATCCTATCCATAACAGGAAACAAATGTCATATGCTGGTAGGGTTCCGACATGCTGACTCTTGAGAGATGTAATTAAAGGTGTAAATAAATCTTTAACTCAATATAAAATAATAATAAATGCTTTTGTCGTGAATTCATTCACGAACGTCCAATTTCAAAACTATTGCTTGATTACGTTTACGTTATTTAGATATAATATTTTCGACAAAAATCGACAAAGTTTCTAATTTATAATATTAATTAATCAAATTTTTAGACTATTAATTAAGTTCGATCAATTAACCAAGCTTTTTAAACAACGCTCAAAAATCATAAAAACAGGCTGACTAAATAATTTTAAAAACTCGATTAATTAGCCTGCTATAAGTCGACTTTTTTTATTTTTTGTCAAAAATGATATGTTCTAAATAACATTTTTGCTTGGATTAGTATAAAAGGTTTCAGCACCACAAATTTGACATCTTGGTTCATGTCTAACACATGTCAACTTTCTGTAAGAATTCTAAGGACTTTTTCAACGAGAGAAAATGGAGATACCTAGGTCCGCTAAATTGACGACCATATATATGACTTTTTAGATATCTATAATTATTATTTATATGAACAATAGTATTATTTTCACTTGTTGTGAGTAAATTAATCCATGTTTATCATAAGCATATCTACTTTATGCCATTTTCTCGTGGAAAATTTGACTAAGATAACAGTAAATAATGCAAACTTTACGCCTATTATTAATCTAAAGAAAAATTAAGGCGCCCACTCATCGCTTTTTATTCAACACTCTTTTTTATTTATTATCAAAACGCACCCTTCATCGTTAATCACATATTATTTTGGGTTTTTTGTACTCTCATCGCTTACCAATACCCCACTCTATATTTTTTAATCGACATACCCTCGACAAAAATTGAACTAACTGGATTTATGTTTGTAATAGGTAAATACAATTTATATTTTTTCGCGTCAGATTTACCTATATACGATTTCACCGATTTAAAACCAAATAAATTTAAAAAAAAAAATCCTATTTATCTCGTAATATGGTAAATACGATGTGATTTTTTAAGGAAAATCGAATTTATGTTTTATGAAGGTAAATACGACTTACTATTTTTGAAGCTTCCGAGGAAATCGATCTAGATAAGTCTTTAATGTATTTTTGGCCTAACTCAATCCCAAAAAACTACCTTGTAAGGTGAGTGATGTCTCTCACTTATAAACTCTTTTTCGCGTCATATCACATCCGATGGGACTTTAACACACTTCTCACGCCAGATCGACAACCTCGAGATATTCGATGCGTGACTCTTAACACACCCCTCACGCCATGATCGACAATCGAGCGCGACCCGAGTGGCTCGAGCAGCGTGTGGCCCAACGAATCTTGATTGACTTCTAATACCATCTTAAAATGTGGTTTGAGCCTAACTCAATCCCACCAAACCGACTTGTAAAGTTCGAGAGATGTCTCCTACTTATAAACTCTTTTTAGGCCATATCACATCCGAGGTGGGAATCTGGAGTAATTTATACGACACGATCACATGGCTCAAATGCCCAATCACACACAAGACTGACATTGTTTCAAATTTTTCAAAGAAATGCTAGAGAACAACTTACTTTTTTTTGGGTCAAGTGAATTGGAGTTGATTGAATTAACCCCACAATATTAAGAATCTCACGCTTCATCATTTTTATTCCCTAAACCCTAAACCCTCGGAAGGTAAATATGATGAGTTTTAAAATATTTCGTCAAATCATATGTAAGTGAGAAATGGTCAATATTCTGTAAATTTGTAATTTTTAGTGGGTATTTTAGTCTTTTCATCAGACATGTGGGGTATGGAGTCAAATGGTGGGGCACCAAAAATCATTTATTTTTACGAGAATTCATTGTTTCATATAACATAACCGCTGATGGGGCTTAATATCTATAAGAAAATTTCATAATCTGGCCAAAAGACGCGCAGAAAGACTCTGTTTGTCCTAGTTTACTTAATATTATCTAGCTCCAACATCATTTTTGTGGGGCACTATCCACCTTCTAGAAGGTTTGAGTATTAGAGATAAAGTTTTCTAGTAGTTAGTTTAGATTTAGTTATGTTAGGTATTGTTGAAAAGTGTTATTTTCATTTTCATATGGATTTATATGTATGACTTAATTCAATTGATCAACTATTAATAATATTTGTTTATTACCTTTTTATCGATAATTTATTTGTTCAATCTTTTCTACTTTTGTCTCATATGAGTTCTTTTAGAATTGTAATATAGAGATCATTTTCATGTAAAATTAATAAAATCTTCATTTTTCAAAAGAAATAAAAAAATCTTCATTATTATAATCTTTTGTGTATTTTTTTATCATTATAATTTTGTTGTATAGATACATAAAAATGTCACCCAATTTAAATAGGTGTATTTATGCACACCAAATAGTAATGGAAACATGTAATATTCTTTTTTAAGAAATGAAGAAGATCCTTTTTAAGAACAGTTGTAGAGACCACATATATACAATCATTTGTCACGATTACGAGGACTCGACTAAAAACATGTATGATATCTAATGACGATAAATATTACAGTTAGCTACTAGTGAAATAATCGTTAGTTCTTTTTTTTCTTTTCGTCAATAATCGTTAGTACTTTTTTAGTTATTCAGTTTGTTAGTTGTAAGCCTATAACCATTTTTTATTTCTATTTTGTAATCAACAGTTTCTGTTTTAGGATAAGAACATATCTGATTATTGTATCAGTTAGTAGAATCCCTACTTTTTTTGAAAGGCAAACAAAGTCGAGTACAAAGACTACCCAACCTCAAATACAATCAAAGAGCTAAATCCAAAATACAAAATAAGCACAAACACGAAACTACCTCAGAGATAAATGTTTCCATAATCAACTAACCACTCATAAAAAGACAAGTTGTTCAGATTCCCCTTTCCCGGAACCAACACAGACAAGGAAAGAAACATGTCATAAGATCTCCGATAATCCTAACACCTCCCGAGAAAATACAACTTGTTTCGCAAATCCCAAATAACCTGCAGAATCGCGGTGCCGATAAGCATTAGTCCACAGTAGAATCCCTACTTAAGAGTGTCACTATCTCAGATCTTCTACCAAACACACCATGAGGTTTTTTTGTCTAATGTTCCGGGTGTATCGTAAATAACAGAGGCAGGCTGGCGGGGCCAATGCCCATTCCAAATAAATGTACCTGCCGTAGCTTGCAGGCGCAATCTCGCGCGATCGCCGATTTCTCGTGAACGCCAAGTCGCTCTCAAGCTGGTATAAGTACCACCTCCATCCACGCACTGTGCACGCTTTCCCACCCAAGAATACCTTGCCTGCTAGCACACACTCCGACTCGAGCCAGGCGGAAGTGTCTTTCGCACATGGCACCACCCGAGGCGCTCTCGAGACCAAATTCGAGCTCACTCACAACGACCGGACAGCGGAGCAACAAACGACATCAACACTCAGTGATCAAGGTACGATCATCTAATAATAGAGAGATAAACACACTAGACATACTGCTTTAAAATAAAAGCAACAATGTCACCTCCTACATCAGAATACCTTAGCAGGGGAAAAAAAGCTAAAAAGGAATGAGCACAATGCTGCAGAAAACCGAGCCAAGCAAAAAGGACTCTAGAGTGACATTTCAATCCAAGGAATGC
Organism: Oxytropis ochrocephala; assembly: GCA_020916435.1. Lineage (NCBI taxonomy): Eukaryota > Viridiplantae > Streptophyta > Magnoliopsida > Fabales > Fabaceae > Oxytropis > Oxytropis ochrocephala. The sequence goes on from CM037088.1 coordinate 22,802,673, forward strand.
TGTGTAATAGAAGAATTCCACCAACAAGGCAGTAACATGAATCAAAAAATTATTTTTTTGATATTTTTTATTAATCATTTTCTTATGATACTTTTGTTTTTTTATTCATCATCACACTTATTTTTCTCTATCATAAATAATTAAAAGTATAATTAAGAAACAAATAATCAAGGTAAGATTCAAATTTGATGAGTAAAAAGAAATGGATAGAGTAATTTTTTAGAATAAAGCTATATGGTACGATAGGGAAAGGGGTGTTGCATTTTATAGATCCTCAACTTAAAATAGTTGTTTTCTGACATTTCGTACAATGCTATTCGTATTGAATAACATTATTGATACTTTTAAAACAACTTTTACATAACAACTAAGATTTAACCCACGCGATCTCGCATCCACACAAGTAAGACCGTATTGTTTATATATCATATGGAGTTTCATAATATTTTTTGAAATTATAATATGTTTAGTAATCTATACATCTAATTGGTATTTTGGCATGTTTTTTGTCTACATAAAGATAAACAGATAGTAATTAATTTGTAAGCGATTGATAATCATTTAACAATATCCAAAAGATAGTCTGTCATTTAAAATTAGAAAGCAAAAGCTATTACCAAAACAAAATAAAGAAAATTCACAATTAGCTTAAAAGGGTCTTATATTAATATATGTGGCCATCAGAATAAAAATTCTCTGTTATGCTTCACTCCGGAGCACATATGTATGTGGCCTTTAAGAGTCTCAAAACCTGATTCTTTATGTTAAGAAAAGTTATTATGCCTCCATTAAATTCAAAAATTGATAGGTATGAAAGCGAAGTAGAGATTACGAGTTTGTAAGTGTAGTTGGGAAACAGAATTGAAATAACAATATATTTATAAAGACTTCAATATGAACATATTATTCAGTATAAATTATTTTAAAATATAGATAATACTTACAATTGTAGATGCTTTGAAAACCTCCTTAAAGACAACATTGGCAGTAGCTTTAATGGTTTTCTTTCATTGTCATGAATCAAAATATTTAACCCTTTTTTCTTTGAACTCTTGAAATGACAACATAGAATTGAACTACATTCCGGAGTTACCTTTTCAAACATAAAACCCATAGTGCAGCTTTAAAAATGCATTACAGAATTACCTTTTAAAACATAAGTTCATAGTGAAACTTTGAAATAATACATTCCAAAATTACCTTTTCAAATATAAATTTATAGTGCAACTTTTAAAAATACATTCCAAATTAAATTTAAATGGTAAATTCAGAAATTACCAAAACTTTGGTATCTGGATATAAAATTTGTGTATTTTAGTAAGGGTAAAAATGGTATTAAATGAAAATGTGAGGGTACGATCTAGGTGTGAGTAAAAAAAGTTTTATTTTTTGTACCCCACTATTAAACACCATACCCCCATAAAAATCCTCTCTATCCCCATTTTACCTCTTAAAAAAATGTAAAACTGATTGTTTATTTTAAAGATAAATCTGCTTTTGCAAAAAAAAAATGAAAACAAATTTGTAATTAAATCCGCTTTCAATTTATTTGTTTTCAAAACGAATTTATCTCTTTATGCTTAAATCCTTTTACTTGTTTTGATCATCTTACTAAGATAAACGTAATTCAACATATTTAAACTGATATATATGTTGAAATGGTAATTCCGTAGTGACAAAAAATTAAAATGGATTTATCTACTTAGTAGATAAACTGCAGTTGGTAGGGTCGAACTACCGATTTATCTACTAAATAGATAAATCGCTTTGTATTATTCAACAAATGCATTTATCTATTAAATAGATAAACCGCTTTTTCAATTTTTTTAATCGCGAATTTATCCTTTTAATAGATAAACTGCTTTATTTTTTAAGGTAAAATGGGATAATAATTTTTATGATATAGTGTCTAATTATGCAAGACATACAAAATAAAACCCTAAAAAAATAACAGCTCAATGCTTATTATGTGGCCGTCCTTATCATTGTTACATACGGCTCATCCATTTTAGGTCTTTTCTTTGGACCCCATCACTAGACAAAATAACTCCACCATCCCTTTGAAAAGACCAAATTGCTCTCCATAAAACTTAAAAACCACAACACATTTACCTCACCCTCTCATTCTTATGTTTCGCTTCTTCTTCCATTGTTTACTCTTTTTTTAGTCGATGTAAGCATTTATAAACTGAAGCACGAACGTAAGTTACTCGTAGTCATAATTTTTTTATTATTTTCCAAACCGGATTTATGATAAACTGTCAGAACAAAATAGATTTATCTCTAAATGTAGATAAATCATGGCTTTTTTAGGCGTCCGATTTATCTTTAAATAGATATATTTGTCTTGTTATTTTATAACCACGCATTTATCACTTTAAAAGATAAATTTGTTGGCAATTAACGATTTCGCTTGATTTAACATAATCATAATGCTTTCTCGCAAAAACGGATTTATGTGCCTTCTATGGTAATTTTGTAGTGCATTTTATAGGGGTAAAATTAGAATTCGCTTTTTGGTGAGGGTATTTTGTCAAGTGCTTGCTTTTCCCACACCCTCCTATTTCCAAACACACCCCATAAGGGTGTGAAAAGACCAAAAGGCCACCAAAACCTCTTTTTTTCAATGAAATTTCACCTGCTCAACACTGCTTCGAACAGTGTTCGAATGACATCATTCGTAAGTGTGTTAAATCTTGACTTCACACTCTCTTTCGGGCTGCCACTGTTGAATGGAGGTCACGCGAACCTATTCGCATGACTCTTGGTCGAACTCGCTCGAACGACATCGCTCGGGAAATGCGCTAAATATTGACTTCACACCCTCATGCATTTCACCTGCTCGAACGAGGTCATTTCAACGTGTTCGAACGCGTCGCTCAATAGCTTTTCAAACACGTGAACTCGCTGCTTTCACGCGAGGTTATTTTTAATAAAATTTGTTAAGGCGGTGAAAGAGTAGGAGGGTGTGGGAAAGCAATGGCCATTTTGTCTAATGGTGGGGTCCAAGAAAATACCCTCCATTTTATGGACAATAGGCTTTTGAGTCCATTATATTAGTGAGCTCTCTGCCATATGCATTTTTTGGGGTTGCTACCTGCAATCCCTATTTTACTTCTTATACTCCTCTTCTATTTTTAAAAACTTTTTATCCAAAATAGCTCTCTCTAGAAATTTAATTTTTAAAATTTACAAATGGCTTACAAAACCCTTAACCTTCGAATGTCTTTGGGAAATTAATTTCCAAAACGTTTTCTTAGGAACGAGGCTATTTCATAACTAGTTTAAATAATATTTTTCACGGGTTAAATACGCTTTTAGTCCCTAAAATTTTTCAAATTTTATTTTATTTTTTATTCTAAGAAATTTTCACTCATTTTTTGTCCCAATATTTTTTCGCCAATACTTTTAGTCGCTATGATTTTTAATAACACTTAGAAGTGCTATAAAATGCCCCAAATATCACTATTAAAAGTCATGAGCTAGAACTAAACAATGTGGGACAAAAATGAGTGAAATTTTTTATAGGAACTAAAAACAAAATTCACAACTTTTTTAAGACTAAACATATTTAACCATACTTTCATTGTGTTTCAGTAAATCTACATCTACACTATCAATCAATACAATATATACAAATCAAGTGCTAGCAAATTCTTCAATCTAGACATCTTACTCATTTGTCATGTGTACAAAAATAAGGGCAGCTTTAGTAAAAATGCCACAAAATGCCAAAAGAGTTGCAGCTTTTTCAACCCTTTTCTTTTTTTTCAACTTTTACTTTTTATCAACACAACTTTATATGATTTAAAAGTATATTTAACTAAAGTGATGAATAAAATCTCACTTATTTTATTTTAAATCTCACTTATAATCACAATTTTTAAAAATAAAATAAAATTCAGTTATTTTTTCAATAATTAGTAATTATTTTTATTTTACTTTTTACAAATTTTTTTTATTTACTATTTACTATAATCTACCCAAACTATCAAAACCAATTAATTTAACAATTACCAATTGTAAAAATCGATACCGCTTAGAAAATATTTCTAAATTATTATTCCTAAAATAGCAATAATTAAATCTCCTTTTCTTTTATTTAGTGAGACGCGACGTGAGCGTAAAGAGCAAAAATCCCAACAGAGCTAAGAACGTAACCCCAACGCACGGAGCGCATATTTTATACTAAATCTCATTTTCTTTTCTTTTTTATATCATTTTTACCTATTATTAATATTATAATTTCAACGTATTTATAATTTAAAAATTATAAAAATACGATATCACCTGCGGGCATGTATGCACGGTGCAAAAACTAAAGATCTATACATCTAACCACTCCACGATTTGTACCAATACCCCATTCTATCTAAAAGACACCTCAAATCTTGAGCAAGCAAAAATGTAAATTTATTTACTCTTCCAACACTTTCATACTCTCTTTCTTCCTTTTTTTTCTCTTTCTTCTTACACTCTTTCTACACTCTCTTTCCTCCTTTTCACTTTTCTCTTACACTCTCTTTTTACTTTTCTCTCTTCTTCTTACACTTTCTTTCCTCCTTTCACTTTTCTTTTTCTTCATTTTTTTTTCATTTACTTTACTATTTTCTCACATAAACAATTCTTCTATTTCTCTTATCATTTCACTTTTAGTTTTTTTTACCTAAATTTCTAAATTATACAAACACTACCTACTAAAATTATCTTCCATTTTCTCTTCAAAATCATTTACACTTTTATTGATAGTCTACTATCTATATTTTACTATCTACTATAATATACTAATTACTAAAATAATCAATTGAAAGTGATGAGATAACCGTGACCGATATATAAAAACAAGTGGGATAAATGTAGATATATATAAATAAACACTTGATGGATATTTACAATGATAATTATAATTTTGACTGAAGATAATTATAATTTTTTGAAGACTAATATATAAAGTATAAAACCTACTATCTAAAAAAGAAGATTTAATGGCTATTTAAACTACTAATTAATATAAAACAAATATTTCTTATTGATAATTAATTACTATGTAACTTTTATAATTTACTTTAATCTACTAATCAACTAAAGTAATCAATTGAAACTACAAGATAACTACATCGGATATACAAATAAATATATATATATATATATATATATATATATATATATATATATATATATATATATATTTGTATATATATATATAAACACGGATAATCAGTAAAGTGATAGATAAAAACATGGGATGATTATTTGTCATTGATAATAATAGGTTTTTGAAGACTACTATAAATATACTATCTAAAAAAGAAGTCGGGAATGACTATTTAAATCGACAATATTTAAAATACACGCGACAAATATCTCATGATTTTAATACTTAAAAAGGATAAATAATTTCCACCTCATATATACAAAAACACAAGATAAATTGCATCGATATATAAAAACACAACATTAATACTTATCATTGATAGGTAAATTTTTTGGAAGATTACTATAAACCTATTCTCTTAAAAACAAAATGATTTAATGACTATTTAAACTATCGATTAAAATTTAATACAAATGTTTCTTATTGATATTCTACTATCTCTCTTTACTATATACTATAATATACTAATCAACTAAAAATAATCGATTGAAACTACGAGGATAATTTCGAAGATATATAAAAAAACACTTGTGATAATCATAGTTGATATGTAGAAAAACACGGGATTAATATTTGCCTTGATAATTATAATTTTTGAAAAACTACTATAAACCTACTATCTATAAAAAAATGAAGGTTTAATGAATATTTAAACCGATTAATATTTAAAACACACATATTTGCTCACTAATACTTCAAAAAAGGACAAATAATTGTCACCGATATATAAAAACACAAGATATTTTTTTATTGAGCAATCTACTATCTATCTTTTACTATCTACTATAATCTACTAACTCAAATAATCAATTGAAACTCATGAAATAATCAGACCGATGATACATAAAAACACGGATACCCGCATGTATATATAAATCCGCAATGAGATATATAAAAACATGGGATATCAACATGCGGAGTGATAAAAACACTTATAATCGGTTGATTAATTTGCACAAGAAAGCGGGGATTGAATTGTGCACTCTTTTTTTAATTTTAATAACACCGCAACCTTCTCGTATTGCTTCTCAAGATAATTTGATATAAGTATGTTGAAATGTTAGTTACACAAACAATAATCAAGTATGACAAAGAGGGAAAGATAGTTAACTTTGATGAATTTAGATGTCTTTGATTTTGTAAAGAGTGTTGTTTTCAAAAAAAGATAATCAAAAAGTAAGTCTTATTTAAAATTTGATCTTGACTCATGTATGTTCGTGAATTTAATTAACCTTCTCAAGTAGCTTGAAAACTTTGGCAATCGGGAAGACACGCTTTAAAGCAATTAATAAGAAAAAGCAGATAATGACACGTGCAGAGTTATAGAGGTTCACCAAACCGTATTACTCCCTCTCCCCACGTCCACGTGAGAGTTTCCACTATTCTCCAAATAGATATTACACTTGCTTTTAGCTTCAATCTGCCAAAGACTTTTTCACTCTCGATCCACTCACTTTTGATCACACACAAAAGACAAGTGCTAATCTTACATGCCTTCACCAAGTCGTCTTAACCTACTCAGAAAACTCTTCTAGTTTCCTAAAGGTATTTCCCTGCTTGGAACCGAATCACCAACACTACTCACCTCCTCACTAGGTAGTCCTGCTGAGAAACTTTCTTAAATAGAATCACCAACAACACTCACCTCTCACTAGGTAGCTTGTTGAGAAACTTACACAATATTTCTTTACAATAAGGGGTTTCAGATGATTTAGAAGCTTGTTTGATAGATAAATACAAAGTATTTCTAAGAGCATAACAAGCAAACACACACTCAAGATAGTATTTCCCAATTTCTCAACTTCAGAGATTTTCTGGAGTGTGGAAGAGAAGGTTAGATTTCTTTTTGAGAAGCTTTTTCACTTGTAAAAGTTCCAATTCACTCTCATGGTTTGCATTTGAGGAAACAACACTCTATATAGACTTTCAACTGACTATGGTCAGCTGAAAGAAGGAAAGAGCCATGGAAGTCATTGTAGCTTGCAGGTAGGTAACACGATTTTCAGCCTTGAGGTGCAGAGCCTTCAACCCTCCTCACAACAAACTCAGGCTTTATCTTGTGTTGACATCTCTTCATGTCAAGACTCTTTCATCATTTCAGCTAATCTGCCTCCTGCTCATGTACTACACAATATTTTACATACTTTAATTGAAGCTTCAAGCTTCTCCAACATGAACAAACATGCTTTTTAATATACAAACAATAATCAAGGATTTCTTCTTTACATAAGATAATATTTCAATCTTTAATTCCTTTGAATACTTATTTGATGCATTTTGATTAAGATTTCTTGGATAATGAACATGTTTACCTCGCAAACATAAGCTTGAAGTTTCAATCTTCCTTTAACCTTCTTGAACAACCAACCTCTCGAACAATATTTCAAGCGCTTAGTCAACCTTCTATTGACTTCAATCAAACTTTCCGCTGATCTATCGTCAACCAGGTTTTGACTTTTAGTCAACATTCTGCTTGACTTTCAATAACCTTCTATGTAGTTACTTTTTCTTTTAAGCTCTTTAATCAACCTTCCATTGAAGTAACTTCAACTAAACCTTCTTTTGCTGGTATTTCTGTAGGTAACCTTCTTTTGGCATATTTGAACTTTGAAAACACTTGGTTTATTTTGTAGGAGCCAAGATCTTTCGCTATGATTCTATTTCTTGTTCTTTTCATACACTTGGCTGAAAACTTCTGTTAAAGCATAATAAGTGTTTGGAAAACTTAATTCATTCCTTAAGTTTGTATCATCAAAACATGCAAAGAGATTTCATTTCATTTAATAATAAAGATCGATATATATATATATATATATATATATATATATATATATATATATATATATATATATATATAAACACTTGATAAATGTAGACAATTGTTTTTAAATTATACTTTTACAGGGGCTTTAGATTTTAATATTTATCTATTTTTTATTCAAAACCTCTTTTTTTATCTACTCTTAAATTTGTCTTTATTTTCCTCATGCCAATCAAAAATTGGTTTTATTTTCACAAGCAGAATGCCAGACTATTTAAATATCGGCTTTAAATTCATTTATAAAAAGCAATACGTAACTGAACGAAGCATACC